>JAZDUA010000206.1:1200000-1815000 GCA_038098605.1 Gryllus longicercus | reverse complement strand
CGGAATTCGATAGAGCTCGTATAGAAAAGCTCTATCGTTGTGTTTCGAATGCTGAAGCCTCCAGGCAAACGTTCCTGCAGAGGCAACGTAAACCCTGTTGGATTGGGGGAGGGGGGGGGGCATGGACGCCTGATTGCCCCATCCGATCCGTGGCTGACCATGCACAACAATGACTTTTAATGTATTATTTGCCATTTGGATTGTATAATTCTAAAGAACCTGTAACAAGTATTGTACTTCTTCTGAGTCAACGACCCCATCTCGATCAGGTTTTCGACTAGTTTCCCTGATCCTTGAGCAAATACTGAGATGGCTCCTTGTTTTGCTTTTGGATATAAATGTAACTTCAAATAAACTTCTCACCATAGCACGCCACACACAGTTTTTAACTGTTTTCGACGTAAATAAATAAATAGACTGTATACTTGCTTTTCCAAAACAATGATATTCTACGTACGTATTTTAAACTTTTAAAACTCGCATCCTTTGGTGAAGTCTGTATCCAGTTACTTCTGTAGAGGTAGAACGTTTTTCAATCGCTTCGGATCCATTTAAAGGTCTGATCGGCAACATTTTGTGTGAGAAAATTTGAAAATTCTCAAATGGGGCAATTTTAAACAGTATCACGAATTATTTTACATATTTTGTATTTTTTCTTACATGGTTTTGAAAAAAATAACATCTGTACGTACATATTTTGCGTTCAATTACAATAAATTGTTCTCTAATCATTATAATTGAACTGCAGAGAAATATTCTTAACATAGAGAAAACGGGGCTAACTTGAAAAGAGGTACTTAGTCACTGGGTACCCAAAATGGCACTCCAGGGATTCAGTGAAAACCAGAGGCCTGGGGCAGTTGATCTACAGGGATTACATTTCAAACAAAAAATTCCTTCCTGCTCCAACTCAAAAAAAAAAAAAAAAAAAAAAACAGAATCAGTTTCTCCTTACATCAGAAATAACTTTTTGTGTTAAATTTGGATTTGAGATGAATACTTTATTTATTTATTTTGAATGAAATAAGTTCAGGGACCCAATTAAGCCAAGGCCTGGGGCAAGTTGCTCTAGTTGCTCCCCCTCCTCTTGAGATGACCTCTTGAGTACTCAGGCTTTCAGGATCAGTTGTTGTTGTTTTTCTAGTTCTTAATAGTTTTTACTTTTGTTTTCAGTTAAATTTTACATATAAACCAACATGGCCACTCTCAAATGAAATGTTTTCAAATATCCATGTGTTGTTGTCAATGTCGTGTCCCTAGTTAGAGTGTGAATGTGAAGGAAACCATAATATGCAATTTAATGTATAAAATGCAAATATTCTGCACTGGCTGTCAAACATACAATTACCAATTTTTTCCACACATGGTAACATTTTGCATTTTTAGCAATTGATAAAATCTACCATCTCTACTCATAACATCTAACTTAATTTTTTATATATCACTTATACTCATGACATTATTATTGGATGACACTGGACACTGAGAAACTGGAAATTAAAACAAAACCAACTTTACACTTTTAGATATTTATTTATAGGCCTGTCGATAAACAGATCTGGGTGGATGAATTCTGATTCTAACAGAAAATATGTAACATGCACTACACTTATCTAGAAACAGATTTATTTGTTTTATAAATCATCTATAAACTATACAAACATCTACACAACATCTATACACTTTTACAATGTGTGGTAAGTTTTGAAAAACTTTTGAGAAAGTGCATTTTTGGCAGAAAGTTAGAGGCCTTCCTTTACATCCTTGGTACTGACAATGCCCTTGCAACGTGCACTAATAGTGCCCTTTCCCAGCATAGGGTATATGTTGTGAAACGAAAAGGGGCCAGTACCACCTTTTCCCTCTAATTGAAATATATTTTCCCACATGCCAGATCTCCCATGTGAGCATTGTAATTTTTTTTGGAAACCTGTGGTTGGCCTATTCTTGTTCCCAAGGTTTTATTCCACTGACTTGTGGTAGCGATTGATTCTAAAGTATCAAAATTTGTTGGTTCAGAAACAGACTAATTGTCATGCCGACAAAAAGAAACTTCACCAATTTCATCTAAAGTGTAGTTCTATATACCTCTTGGCTATTTCTGAATTTCTTTTCTGTCAAAGGTGGGCAACTTGAGAGCCTGTTTTCTCTTATTGTGCTTGTAATTCCCATTTTAATTTCTCTCAAATGTACTAAGATCTCTTCTGATGAAAAGATTGTTCAAATATATAGCATATTTTGAATGATCAGATGTGCAGTCCCACATTTTCAAGACCACCCGTTCCATGACATACAGTTTTTCTTCAGTCATTTTCAGCATTACTTATAGACATTCTGTAATAACAGCATAAAAAATATTTTATTTAATTATTGTGTCTCAAGTAATATTGGGTTAGGAGTATTGTGTGCCACACCATATTGAATATGTAAGGTTAGCCTTCTTGTACGACACCTCGTTACTACATAATTTTATCTTTTGGGCATTCTGTTTCCGAGTTTGGCTCTGTGCTAACACACTTACAATACATAAAATATGAAATGATATTAAGTCAAGAAATTCAATAAATTTATTTGTTAACTGACACAGCATGTAGATATGACTTCTTTTCTGAGAGAAGAATAATGATTTCTACAGTTCCAGGAACATCATTTGTAACAGTGCAACCAGTCAGATCGACTAGTGGTTCATCAGTGTTGGTCAATGCATCTGTGGTATCTGGTCACATTCATTTCTGGGATATCATGTCACATTCCTTGTCTAGTTCATCAAGAATCTTCATCTAGAATATTAACTATTTCAACTACTGTCAAGCCCTTATTACATTTGTCATAATTCTGTGAAATATCATAACAACATGTATGAAACTACTTCTGTTACATGTAATTTTTCTCAAGAAATAAAAAGTTTAACTTACCGATCAAACATCTAATAAATAAAAAAAAGATCGCATAGTATGTAGAGTGTACAGACTAACTCACAAAAACAAACTGAAATGATTGGGTGGGCCCTGGGCTCTCACCTACACCTTATTGGAAACCTTCAAATTACTGCCCTTTAAGTGCTGTGTGCCCAGCAGTGTGTATATAGATCAACAGATTTTGCAATGTTGAATCTTCAGATAGGGCTTGCAGAAATTTACTTTGTTACATGGAATGTTAGTTGAATACTTAGAGAAGATAATAATAGGCCAATTGTAATCAAAATATGCAATTCATTCTTGTACTACAATTTAAAAAAGTTCACTAGTACACATGACAATAAGTTTAAAACATTTCTGGTAGGAATTCCAAATATAGGTATCTAAAGTATATTGTTTTAAAAGAAGTTATAGGTATTGTGGTAAGTTATTGGCATTTCTAATGAAATAATTATATGCGTCACCATTGCCAACAATATTAACAACTAATATTGTTGGCAATGACGACGCATATAATTATTTCATTAAAAGAAGTTTCCAGAGAATACCATTAAAATGGTCCTGAGTAAAATAACACACAAAAACAAGAAAAATGTCAACTAGACTGCTGGGCATTAATGGGTTAAAAGTACTATCAGAAAGGATTAAGAACACTAATTATTTGTTTGAAATTTCATTGCAATATCTCCCAAATATTCATGTTATATTTCAAAATACTAATGGAAAATGTAGTTGATGATGTCCAGGTTCCTATAAATATTTTCCTACAAGGTCAAATGAATCAAAGATGTTTGTTGACTGATGCCCTCTTTTAAAACCCTTAATTCAATTACCATGTCATTATATTCCATTCTTTTCACAAAAAATCTCTCTTCCATATGTATGTCATCACCAGGTATTTTTGTATAAAATAAATCATTATACTATAATCAATTTTTGCAACAAAAGATAAACTATATTTTTCTAAACTGCTGTACATATATACGAAAATACAGCACAACATACATTTTTTAATAACATTTATGTATTTATTAGAAGGGTGGTAAACCAAACAATTCAGGCTGAAATACTTCAAGGGATGGAAGCACAAGGGTGGCCTGAGAACGCTTTTCCTCAGGTATATGATCTTCTGGTACCATTACCACCTGCATACCTGCAGCCCGAGCAGCAAGTACTCCATTAGGGGCATCTTCAAATACCAAAACCTATGAAAAAGGAAAACTTTATACTACATGCAATTCAAAGAAATGTACTGGGAGGCAATAACAAAAAATTTGACCAGTAAAATTGGAACACACATACATCCAAAGAAGTGTGAACCTCCCTGGATAAAGCCGCAGCAATATTTTATTGATTTATTGAAGTACATTTTAAGCACAGGGTAGATTAAAAATGTTCATGTTATGTTGCAGCTCTTCAGGGATTCAATAATACACCTTGACAATAAACTTAGAAAAGAAAACCGGCACAGAGACTATGGTGGGGGCAGCTATTAGAGCAGTAAAGTGGTACTCCTACCAAGCTTGTGCTTATTGGTCCTCTTTGTTAGATACGAAATGCAGGTTCACGGGGAATTCCTACATCTATCCATCAGTTCATAAGCATCTTCATAATATTCCATTCCTATGCAACTTTTTGACTAATGAATGACAGCTAAAGATTTTTGTGAACACCATATTGTTTTAGTATTTGTTATTAAACTGACCTATACGTAATATTAAACTAGGCCTATATGTAATATTAAACTTATTTACAAAGCAACAAAATGATGACACTTTAAACTCACTTTTTCTGGCAGTGGACTGTCTTGAAATTTAGAGGCACAAACTAGAAAGATATCAGGGGCTGGCTTGCCATTCTTGACTTCTTCATCACTGGTACCGGACACAACATGGTCCATCAAAGAAAAGAGATCTTGATGATTCGTAAATTTCAATTCAATATGTCCGCGACTACTGCTTGTAGCTACAGCCATAGGTATTTTATGACTGTGTAAATGCCTAATAAGCCTTTCTGCTCCTGCAAATGATAACGTACCATTCATTACTTTTAACATATTACAGAAACAACACATTATGGAAATAGAATTAAAATTCAAAAAATATACTTTCTTATTTCTAAATGCATGTAGTATTTAAAGTTGACAAAAATTAACTTCATTCCTTGATTCACGATCATTTTGATAGTAATTTTACTGTTTAAGTTCATAAGTGGAAAAGAAGAAACACTTGAGTTTAATAAAATAAAGCATATAAAATAATAAATTACACATCTTTAGCAAAAAATAAATCAATAAATAAATCTGCAATCAAAAATATATTTTATTTTTTTGTTATTTCAAATTAACAGGCATCTATATGGAATTTCTCTACTCTCAAAGCACTGGTTACATAAAAATTAAAATTCGGAATTGTGAATGTTCAAAAAGCAAACCTAAAGAGACAGTCAGAAATGCAACAAGAACCATATTCAAAATGAACATATGCTATAATTTTTATCATAAATAAAGAATCAGCCACTTTCTTATTGGATTATTATTATCCTCTTTGAATTTGTGACTTGGAGTAGCCAAAATAATCTCTTCCTCAAGAAAATAAGTTTATTGACAGAGTTGTGAACCAGGATGTACAGTGCAAAAGTTGAGAAACAACTGACAATACCTGGCATCAAAGGAACTTTGGGCATTTCAACTCTAATTTCCTCAGTTTGCATAGCCATGAATTCTTGTGAAGTAATAGGTAGTTTAGCCTCTTCTATAAAAATTCTGCCAGTATCCATCTCTCTGGTTCCCATTATCTTATGACGAATATCATCGGTGTATTTTTTTCCAAAACGTTCTAGGATTTTTGACTGAGCCTTATAGTAAACCGGCTCTGAATCTGTGACAGGAAAAAGAGCATAAATAAAAGCATGCACTTGTACCTGGTTTCAAAATGGCAGAAGGAAATTCCTTCTGATATAGCTCCTTTGACTGGTTATAGAACTCTTCAGCAGTTAGTGGCAGCTGTAGTTTAGAAACAATTAATTCACAAGCTTCAAGCCCTCGTACCCCTGATGTATCTGCATGGAATTCCAGTGTGTACTCCTTTTTGTATTTTTTACACAATTTCTCCCTCACTTCAAAGTACATTCTTTCGGTATCTGTAAGTTGGAAACGATATGAAGAATTGGCAATAAGCCTGGCCATAGACTTTAAAAAATTGATGTAAAATATTGTACAAAATTTGACAGTCAACAAAGATTAAGACAGCATAAACCTCAAACCACAAGCATTCAAATCTACTATATAAGAATCATGACACTAAGAATCAAATTATGTAACATGCCATATTCTCAGCAATTACTTAATATCATATACCGTATTGTGTGGTTGAAAATGTCTGTATACGTTATTGCACTCTCACCGATTCCATTCAAGTTAACGGTGCTTGCACGGCTATCTGACATCAAGTTCGCAAAGGGTACATTGAATGCACGACGTATTACCGAGTAAAAGTCCATCCAGATCGAAGATAACATGTGTCACCGGGTGGACGTCCGCCATGGTGGTTCTGATTGAACTGATGGGTCCTGTTGGAGAGCTGGCACAAGAGCAAATCATGAAGGTTATGTGCTGATCGATACTTCATGTAACGACTTTCGTACATCGACTTTCGTAATAAAAAGTCCCCACCTCAATCCGCGGGTGAATCATTCTTCTAAATACGACTTATTAACGATTTGTTTGGATATAATCAAGTTAACCTGTTACAATGCATGTTAGTTGTACCTATTTGTATTTTCTGCTCACGGCCATCTTCTACAAAAGGATTTTGTTTACAGCTGGCCTAGGCTCAGTAGCTATGCAGCAGGTGACCTTCGGCCTGTTATTTGCATTCCTGTTTGGATGAAAACGATTTGAATGTATTTGATGGTATATAGTAAGCATCCTTAATTATCAGGAGAATTTTACACATTTTTACCTTCAAGTTTAATTAATTTGCCCCTTTCGTCAATCATAATTTTATGACAATATGTTTCCATTTTATTCTCTGGCAATGGGAAGAACAACGGTAAGAATACAGAGTCTGGAAACTATTTCAGCAGTTAGGTTTTTAGTCGTAACGAAACCAATAAAATACTGAAAATCTTCCAGGTGAAAACCCAAAAAATAATACAAAAAATATTCAACGAATAAGACTCGAAATTTATGAAAATTATTTTAAAAAATTACAAAAACAAGCAATTGAATAATCGCATTGCATTCGATTGAAAGCATGGAACGTTGAGTGTTAAGTATCAGAACACATTGCGCAGATATGTTTCAAGGGCGGATCTCCTTGCAGTTCAAGTTATTTTACGCCCAAAAACAGTTAAAAACTGTGATGTGCTACGGGGAAAAGTGTATTCTGTGCATGTTTAATAATTCTGGGATTCCTACCCTAAAGTATTAACAAGTTGAATTCTAAATACCGAAAGAAATGAGCGTTTTGGTAAAATTTGTTTACAAAATATTCGCTTCGATGTAATCAAAGGTAAATCAGCTGTAGATTTGAATTCTAATTCTTTATTATGTCCTTCATCCAACGATAATTTCAGTACCTAACTGTATTTCACATTGAACTCTAGGAGACGTGTACAGATTTAAGTTACATTTATGTCCAGAAGCTATCTCAGCATTTGCTCTAGGGGTTGGGGAAACGAACAAAAACCTGATTGAGAGAGGGTCATCGACCAAGAAGCTGTACAATAATTGTTACAAATTGTTTAAAATTATACAGTCCAAATAGTAAATAATACATTTAAATATCATTGTTAAAATTAATATTACTTTCCTTCTTGTTGCTCGACTCTAATTGTCTAGAATCAGTTATGCAGCAGGAAAGATTTTACTTGGAATTTTAACTTTTGTACCGATTTTAATCGTTTTATGTCATCTGTCAAAGTGGTATAGAATAATGTACATACTTTGAAAGTGAATTTTGTGTAGAGCTGTTGATACTGTCACCTGATGAATACGATTACTACGACGAGTGGTATAGTTATAGATATTGGGTTGGCTGAAAATATATATCCGCCTTCGATTTTTGACAAAAAACACTGATTCGTAAATCAAGAGACAAGGTAATGGTAAAATTCTTATATTAATAAAGAGAGGCTTGCAGAAATCACGGGGAGGGATTTGCTTATTGTTCATACAATCCTTTTTTGTAATATACTAGTCTGGTAAATAGGATATGTATTTCCCCAGAATATTATGCCATATTACAGGCGGGAATGCATATTCGCGAAATATACATAACGAGTAGTAAGAAGGCTGACTGAATTAAAAAAAAACATTCTAAACGCATAGCAAAATTAACTTAATTTTGGGTTCAATTCATTTAGGACTTCCCATTTGAGGTTTGATTGAATTTAGAGACCAACAAATTTGGTTACTTTAACATTAGTCAAGGGCACATCGTCCAGTTTTAATTGAGTACAGAATCGTTTCAAACATCTGATATTGTACTATTTACGGATTTTTATTGTAAAGAATATTCGTAAACTCCGCAAAGAAAACTGTTCTTCCGTATCGAATAGTCGAGAGCATATCTTTTTTGTGTAGTAGAGTGAGAATAGGGTCTAAAATCGACTACATGTGAAATTATCAATGAATCGGAAAGGTGTATACATAATGTTTCACCATTCCAGTAAGGTATTTCTATTCTCTAAGATCGTTAAGGTACGAACACAACCAATCTAGAACAAATACTACGGATACCATACGAGGGTAGTGTTGAAAGTAAAATGTTAGGATTAATTAGTGTGATTGTATGTGCGATATTGATAGATTTGTAGTATGAACCTTCTTCTTAACCGTATTATCCTTAATAATCGAATAACCTGTGTGAGTTCGTCTCCTTCACGGTTACACCCCTCACTTTCCATCGTTTGATGAAAGCAAGTTGTCTTCAATGGGTCTCTGTCTGCTGGGGGGCAACTGACCATTTTTTCGTATCCTTCTATGACATTGACATTGTTGTTATTATTACTTTTATTATTATTGTTAGTAATCATTATTAATATTTTTCTGTTTTTTTTTCTCATCTGGGGTTGCAAGATTTGAGGATTCTTCAAACATACTACATTCCTAGCTTTAGAACCGTGTGAACAATCCGGAAGGTTTCAAGAATTTCCTTTGAGCTTTTGGAATAACTTTGGGTGGAGGAATATCTAATTTTTTCAAATAATACTTAAATTTTTTGTTAACAAGACCAGATGCTTTACTACCGGTACAATCAGAACATACTCAAGTTTATATATTTCTTTATATGCTATTGAGGAGGAATGTTTTGAAAATGTTATATTTTTGCTGTATTGATGTGATGTAAGTGTATGTAACGTCAATGATGAATGCCTTCCTTTCCTGTAAGTTATAGAATAGAAAAATGTTTGGCTTATTTGCCTGGATTGTTGATCAGTATATGTTGGAAAGTCGTAATACATTTTGAACTGACTGCTTTCTATGATTGGTTTAGCTTTGAATTCGTACTAAGGGATGATTTCCTTTTCTGCCAGAAGCCAATGTTTGGTTGCGAGTACTTCGTGTTTAGAAATCTTGCTTACCGCTTTCAGCGCCAACTGAAGACAAAAATTGTCTTGTGGGAAATACCTTTCGATCAGCTGGTCATTGACTATTTTTCGTGAATAAAAATAATAAATTAATATTTGAGAATTAAAAGCTTAAAATTCAATTTAACGTACATTATTACAGCAAAATTTAAATTAAATTAAAGATACATACATTATTACATTTGTTGGCGCTGTATCAATTTCAAAATTGGTCTCTTAACCAGACTTGAATACCCGTCCGTTAAGAGCGAGTCGTTCAGTGCAGCTAACTACGCAATCTTTCTATAATACATAATATCCTTTAACGTTCGTAAAAGCTCGAAGAGATTCTATTGATTGGTTATTTATTTCCGGGCCCGTCAACTGCTATGGTCATTAGTCCTGTTAGTGTAGTGAATGTTTTTTATAGGAGGCGGTGTTACTTCCCTGCTGGACGGCGAGTTCTGGCGCTGACCTGCAAGTCAGCCTGCGGTGTTTTCTACTTCTAGGTATCTCCCCAGCCGAAACTAGCCTTACACACACAATGCATGGTAGTGAAGTGCTTGCAAGTACTGAGGGGAGAGGATAGGACAAGGAAGAGAAAAGACAGATCACGCGCGGTCCGAGGCCCATTTGTTAGGCATTCACCTGGTATTGATTGGAGAGACCACCGAAAACTACCGAACAGTCCAGCCGGCCGCTAGAATTCGCCTCTAGACAGCGAATGAATTCGATCAAAGTTAGTCGACTATATCATTACGTGTATATTTCTCTTGTTTCCAAGTGATCACGACTTAAAAATTGCCTAAAACTTTTTTATGATCGTATTCGAGTGTACTTTATTTATACTTTGTTTCAGATTTTCGCAGCACATGGGAAACTTTGACAAAATGTTTGTATTGAAGGTGTTTCGTACAAATTATGTGAGTGTGTTTAGCTCTGCAATGCAGCAATGTCGCGATGCTGTACCATGAATGCGTATTGTGATATTTATCTCATTTTCGACGAATATTATAGTATTGCTGCCGCCCCGAGTGGGTAATATGCATCGCAATCTCATTACGTGTTGCATTGAAGTCATTTAAAAACTGATATCTAAATAAGAGTGACTGGAAGTGTTATATATATATATATATATATATATATATATATATATATATATATATATATATATATATATTGTGGCGTTATGGGATTGTGCAACCCCATAACACCACCGTCTCGTATGTGTGAACACTACGGAGGCAGCGAGGATAGCATGCGCGTAAAGCAAAGGTTCATAAACGCGCGGCCTAGTATCCGTTGCCCGTACTAAACGAAGGCGAACTAGCGAGCAACGTTTTCCTTGTGAAGGGTTGAGAGAGGGGAAGCAGCCCCGCCACTGAGAATTTCCCCAGGCGTCGGGATATAAATACGCGAACCCGCAAGCGGAAGCTCTCTTTTCTTGCCACCACTCGTCGAGTAAGCAGCATTTTGATCACCGCTCGCCGAGTCAACACTTTCGTTAAACATTAGTTTAGATATTGTTTGCCGCTGCAACGACTACTAGGGCCGGTTTCACCAACAGGAATCAAGATGATGATCCCGAGTTGATCCGGATCAATTTCAGTTTGATCCCGTTGTACGTTTCTCCACGCACTTGACACGAATCAACGTGTCTGACTAGGATCAAATTTGACTCGCAATTGATCCGTCGCCGAGCGGTGGATCACGGCCAGATCAGGAGTTATCTCGGCTTGGTCGTCTAGCTATTCCAGTTTTTCGTATTTTTAAGTAAATACCTGTAGTTGGACTTAGATTCAGTATGGAAGTATTCGCTAAAGCCCGCTATACACGGTCATTTTTGCATCATTTTTCTGTACAGAAAGTGGATGGAAAAAGGATGTGCATTTGTTTCGGTACCGAAACTGGATGAACGTGATTCCGATGTTTTACACGATCATTTCTGCTCTGTATGTAATCGTGATGAAAATACTTCCTCCACACGCCGCAAAAAGCGCTGGAAGTTAAACAGTTGAACATCGCACGTACGTAAACAATCGCAATACGCGGGAAGAATGATCAGATGGTTACGTATTCGCAGTGAAGGTGGTAGATAGTCGTGTGAAGTATTGTGGTTTTAGATTTTGAAATGGAAAGGAAAGCAATGATCGCTACGGCGGCAGCTCACATTATTGTGGCTTCAGCTATAGTAAAAGCAGAACGTAAAAGAAAGAAACGCTGTACTTGGGTGAAATCCTGGGTGCAGAAAGGAGAGACTGGTGTGGGTCTGCTACACATGGTAGACAACGAATTGCGCTTGGAAGTCCCACACTGCTATCGTCAGTTCATGAGAATGACTGAAGAAAATTTTGACGAGCTCCTGGGATTGATAATGCCAGGTATAAAGAAGGAGGACACCTGCATGCGAACTGCAATTTCCCCACGAGAAAGGTATGGTACACTATAAAAGTATACTTTTCGTGTGCATACATGCACATGCATAAATCTTCTAGTTTCTCTATTTTTAATTTAATTATTATTAGTCTGTACAATGGCCATTCACAACCTAAGTATTTAAACCACACAGGTGCATTCTTACAATCTGTTGATGAGTTGTTTTAGCTAAATATTGATTTTTGAATTTTTGCAGGTTAGCAGTTACTTTGCGATTTCTCGCATCAGGGGAAACATTCAGGTCTCTCATGTTTTCCACCAGGATTCATGAAAGTACAATCGGTAAAATTGTACCAGAAGTATGTAGAGCCATCTATGTACATTTGCGACCTTTGTATCTGAAAGTAAGTTAATTAAGCACAAGCATCAAGCACATAGTTAATTGTAGTGGATATAAAACTATTTTTCTTGTAGTGTCCACAGACTCAAGCGGAGTGGTTGAAAATATCACAGAAGTTTGAAGAGCTCTGGGACTATCCGATGTGCATTGGTGCTATTGATGGCAAGCACATTGTCTTTAGGGCACCAAGATCTGCGGGATCATACTATTTTAACTACAAGGGATCGCATTCCATTGTTCTCCTGGCAGTAGTGGATGCAGATTGTAAATTTTTGTACGTGGATATAGGAGTGAACAGCCGAGTGAGTGATGGAGGAGTCTGGAGACACACTTCATTTTACAAAAATATGGAGAAATTACAAATCCCTCCATGTGGTACATTGTGTACCGGCGTCAATGTGCCATACCATTTTGTAGCTGACGATGCGTTTGCACTCTCAGAGCACTTAATGAAACCATTTCCTGCCAGAAACTTGGCAGCTGACAAAGTGAATTTCAATTTCCGATTATCCAGAGCCAGGAGAGTGGCAGAGAATGCGTTTGGGATACTGGCCAACAGATTCAGAGTGCTATTGTCACCAATAAATTTGGATGCCCAGAAAATTGATGATTTGGTACTGGCAACAGTTGCCCTTCACAATTTTTTGGCATGCAAAAACAAATGTAACTACACTGACACATCAGGTGCAAATGAGAATTCTTTGGAGTACATAAGTACTTATTAGTAGAAGATATTGCTTGAAAATAATGGGTTCTTTCTGTTGCAGGTGACCAGTTGCTATCAGTTGCATCCGCAACTGATCCTGGGCAGAGAAGCACAGCGGCAGCACAGAAGATGAGGGATGAATTAACCCGTTATTTTATAGAAAATTAAAAAATTTAATAAAATTTTATATTGTAAAAAAGGTGTTTCATATTGGGCCTCAACACTCGTCTGAGCTCACATTACCTGCTTCCAAGTATAATTGTAGTTGTCGTTGACAAGTTGATCCTGGTCAGAGAAGAACAGAGGTAGCATAGAGTGAGGGATACATTAGCCCAATATTTCAGAAAAAATTAAAAGTTCACATATTTATTGGTCACTTCCTCCTTTTTACAATATCATATAAAATGTTTTTAATTGCATGTCTAGCTTCAAAAAGTTCCTCATTGGTTAGTTCACGTAACCTCGTTGCCAGATACCTGCAGTAAATCATGACATTGTCATCTTCCACTGCTTCTAATCTCTGCAATGCAGATGTTGCGTTTTGCAATGCCATAGTGACAGCATCATCTTCATCATCTCTCCTCCTCTTATTTTTTTTTCGCAACCCCGAAGAATTGCGGCGTTGCGGTGTCTCAACGCTGTTGCTGCAGCTCGGCTGCGATGCAACGCTGTTGCTGCAGCTCGGCTGCGATGCAACGCTGTTGCTGCAGCCCTGCTGCGATGCAACGCTGTTGCTGTACCCAGACCACATTCGTTGTGGCAAATGAAAGAAAGTTACCATCCACATCCACATCAACTGCATCAATCACCAGATTGTGAGTTGCATCATAGTTGTCTTCAATATCTAATGAAGACTTTGAGTCTCTCACTTTTATCACAGGATCCAGAAACGTCAAGTCTTTATAGTAATAGAGTGAGGGTTGATATACCTCACATGAGCTAACCCCAGACCTCCTGCTGTCCTCAACTTTTTTTTTATTGCTGTATGTGGACCGTATCGTGTTCCACATTTTCCGTACATCATCAGCAGTGGAACCAGGTCTGCAATACAAGATACTTATTTATTGTACATGGTCTGCAATACAAGATAATTGTATAGTCTACTTGTCAGAGGTATTATATGTACTCACCGCATTGTGGACATACTATGGGCAATACAATTTAAAAGCTTCATCCTCTCTACTTTATTTTTGTAGTTGACTTCGGGTGAATCATACAGAATTGGAAAGCCCTTCACCAACTCAATTAATTGCATTACAGAGTCTGGATGCCACGACATACTGTAGGCAAATTCATAATATATAATAATTAAATGATAAGATAAATTATTTATTTATATATATATATATATATATAAAATTTATTATAAGGAATTTCATATTAATTTGATGTAAATCATACCCTCAACTCACCTGTGTGTAATCTCAGAAGCGTTTATGGCAAAGTCTAATAAATATAACTGAAACACGTCTGAAAAGAAAAAAAAATAGGTTATAGACATGTTTGAAAAGGTACATTCGTTTTTCATGTAAATTTTTCTATAGTAACCTTCACTCACCTCTGTATACAAATCTCAGAAACGTTAATTGCAAAGGCTGAGAAACACACGTGAAACACGTCTGAAAAAAAAATAGGTTATTGTAATTTTTAAAAGAGGTAAATTCGTATTTCATGTAAATATATACATGTACATATGTATTTCTTTCTACAGTAACTTCAACTCACCTTCGAACTTCGTCGAAATTAAGAGGAAGTCAAAAACCGCTGGAACTCACAAATTCGCACAAATGGCGTCGCTGAACACTCAACCTCACGAAATCACAATCAAAACAGCACAAAACGCTCTAATGTTCGAGCAACTCTCCAGGGCACGGAATCGAAGAAAGTTCCATAGAGTAACACCAGGAGCGCCATAGTCAAACTGGATGCAATTTGTACGGAAAAATGAAGCATGCTTCATTTTTCCGTACAAATTGCATCCAGTCTGGTCCGTAACTTGTCTGTACCGACGAGAAATGATGCAAAAATGACCGTGTATAGCGGGCTTAAGAAGTAGGATTACGCGTAATATTTGTTGAGAAAATGTGTTTTTTAAGATAGTATTGTAAATAAAAGTAGGGTTAACACAATTGTAGGTTAGAATTCTCGGTATTGGGAAGTAAAATTTAAATATATTTTGGCTTCAAATTAGTGTAATTATAAGTATCATTAGTAAAAAAGCATTTTGTGATATATGTATTGCAATTGGCGTGGGACAGTTTTGTTGAATACTTTTTTTTAGTGTAGTAATACTTTCAATTTTTGTTCTTGTTAGAGTAATTTGTGTCGTAAAAATAGAGTATGTTTTCGAATGTGTCTCAATAAATATTATTATTATTAATATTATTATTATTATTATTATTATTATTATTATTATTATTATTAATATTATTATTAGTGAAGTCATTGAAGATTTATTGTGGGGAGAGAGACCACGAGTAATTACCAAAAGAAGCTATTATTTTGAAATGTCAGAACGAGCATTAAAACTTTCTTTGTATTTGCTCATAAAGCTTTCGAGTAATTCTCTTTCAACTGGGGAGAAATTGGGCGTTGTCTATAAATTCTTTCCAACGTCAGGTGAATCCATCACCGAACAAGAACGCTACCACACACAACAGAACACCACACAGACGGAACGAAATGAAATCAAAACAACTCGTTTCCTACAGCTGACCGCGAGAATACCCACAATGCATTGCAAAATTGTTGCCAACCGTGCATTTTCACGACTGCTCACGAATCATGGGATCCAGATTAACTTCGAAGTCACAAACGTTGGAGAAACGCACAGGAATCAAGTCGGCCTTGACTCCGCGGATCAGGATCACGAAACTCGGATCAACTACGAATTTGATCATGGTTGGTGAAACCGGCCCCTAGGTAGGAGTATTCGGCGTCGAACAGACGTTCTAGTCAGTCGTCCGCGAGATAGTGCAGATTCAGTAAAGTATTCCTTCAATTAACAACACGGGAAGTAAAAGTTACCCGTTGTGAGAGAAGCATTGAAAGTTCTGGTTTAGCAAAGTAGAAGTAGCAACGAGCGAGGAACTTGCACGAGTATTCGGTGAAGTGCAAGGGACATTTTCGCAACGTGGGCGTAGTCAGAGGCGCCGGTAGCAGTCGAGAAAGAAGAAGAGGCCGACTAGGAAGAAGAACGGAAGAGAACGCAAGAAGACAACGCAGACGGCAGAGGCGAATCCCGTCTCTTACGACGCAGAAGCTGGGACCGAGCGACGTCGACGCAGAGGCCAGCGCACGACCATAAAGGCCAAAAGTGGGAAGTCCACGAGGTAACGGTTAGGGCGCGGAAAATAGGTCAAGTTCACGTCGGCAGGGAAAAACGAGTATAGGAAAGTGTTAAGAAATTGAGGACACGGGTGGCAACAAATTGCAGTATTATAGTAGGAGACATTTTGACGCGCTATTGCCTGCATAAAATATTCTACTTAGGACATTTATTATTCTGCTATTTTCAGACACAGTTAAATTGTAAATGAGAGTGCACTTGCACACATTTTGTTCTTTGCATGTAATATTTTGAAGCAGGAGATTGTAAATTGAAATTTTGGTTTCATGTGCAATGTAATTAGAATAGCATAAATTTAGATATAATTAATTTTCCAAGGGAATTCCCAGTATAGATTAGGGTAATTATTTCAGAGTATCAATTTTGGTGTATATTATATGTGTTCATTCATATGAGTGTGTGTTGTAAAGGTTTCTATTGGTTTGATCATTCTTTGTAAGAGTGTGATTCTATATTCTTGGTTTTTGTCAAGAACTTATGCCACTAAAAGTTTGTGGGTAAATTATACGCTCGTTTGTGTGCAATCTGTGATTTTTATTGTGTCAAGGGTTCAAACCTTTCTCGCACCCTGAAGATCCTGCTCCCTAGATTTTTAAGCTCGCTTCACGAGCAAAATCTTGATAACCCGCTTACGGTTCATGCGTGCTGCTGTTGAAGGTGGTGAGTTTGGGTGTAGGTGGGTTAGTTAGAATATATATATATATATATATATATATATATATATATATATATATATAATTATGGTTATGTTAGATTAAGATATTATACAGTATATAATTATTTTTAGCTGCAAATAATTTAACGTTTCAAGATTTGCACAGTTTCGTGTTTAAAGTAATAGTAAAATTTACTTGTTTTTGTCACTTTACTGCTACTACTTATAATATTACTTATGCTTACTACTACTAATAATATTAAAATATATATATCATATTATGGTAGCAACTACATAAAATTTAACAATATTACTACATTCTATGTTTAAATCTTGAAATGATGAGAAGGAGGCAGATTTTGATCAAGTTTTTTTTCTATTTGTACACTAGTTCTAATGCAGCACCTACGAATAATGCATCTAGCAAATCCAAAGTGAAGGAAACCGAAATTTTGGTCAAGCATTCTTCTTTTACATCGCTGGACGCGATATGCCAATTATGTTTTCTTTGCTTCAGCTTGAAACAGTCAACATGGAACAGAAAGTCAAATGGGATAAGAATTGTTATTTATTTACATTTTTAAGGGAAATATTGTTGTGATTTTAATATTTCTTCGCACTGTAGTACATGTTAATTAGGGATGTTTTAAATTTACTTTTAAATGAATGAATTGTGTTTATGTCTTTAATATCATTGCCCAGTTTGTTGTAAGTGTAATGCCTTCTGTTAAGGTACTTTTTTGATAAAGTGTAGTTTCAGTAAAGAAAAATATTTATCGGTGTCCTTTCCTCTCCCATTCTACGGAAATGGTATTACCACGTTAACGGTTTGCCTTGAATATTGTGAAAAATAGCGGGTTTTATTTGGCAGTTTTTCTCTTGGTATTGCGGTGATTTGTAGTTTGCATTCCTAATAAAATAATTAGAGGTGTTGCCTTTGCTAACAATGTTTATTGAAACAACAGTTTTCGATAGCTTAGCCATCATTATCAGTTTCCTGCTGCTTGGAAGCCACAAAATGACATCACCTGGTAGTCTTTTTGTGGCTTTCTAACAGCAGGGAACGGATGATGATGATTAAGCTATCTGGTATTTCGATAAACAATATTGCTGGCAAAGACAACGCCTCTAATTATTTTATTTTAGTTCTTTCTCTTATTTCTTTTTTGCTGATACGTTCGCAAGTCTGGAACCCTAGGAACTCTTCTCAAGAAATCCATTTCCACAGCTTTAATATTTTTCCTGTTTTTACCCGTTTTAGTCCAACATTACGCTCTGTACGCTGTAATAGATTCAACAATGGCATTGTACAAGTTTGGTTTTCTTTTACAACCAATTTTTGATGACTAAAACAATGGATTTAGTAGTTGTATAGTGGCTCTACCCAGATATAGAAGGTGATGAATGTCATCTTCACATGACACTTCCTGATTAATACTTCCAAGATAGGTGTAGATTTTACATTTTTTAATTACGACACTAGTGATACCTGAAGGTCTATTCCATCTTTTCCAATTGAGAGATATTGTGTCTTTCCCATATTGATGTTCAAACCCGCTTGTTGTTTTCCACAACCAATTTCCTCAACATGTACGCAATATCTTCATCATTTGCCATTACTACCTGATCATCGGCAAACAAAAGTGTAGCGAAGTGAGAAAGTCCAGTCTCTCTCCTCCATGTGGTGGCTCCTAGGCGCTCTCTGCGGCGAAAGTTCTGAGAGTAGCTAATGAGAGATGGGTGAGGGTGAGTAACCGGCTCACATTGGGCCAAGATCTCAACAAGATGGCCAAAATATGAAATCCAATATGACGAATTAAAAATTAAAAAACATCTAAAAATTATTCAATTAAAAAGTGTATAAACAGGGTTTTATGGGCTCGCTGATTCCGATTCCAAATATAATATTGAAAAAAATTGGTGGATCCAATACGGAGGAGGACAAATTGAAAAACTTCTAGAAATGTTTCTGCACAAAATACAGAAGAGCAGCTAATAGCAGTTTTTTGACATTTCAATAGCTAAATAGTAGAGAATGAAGTTTTTACAAATTTCGTTGTGGAACAACTAAAGTGGAACTGTTTTCCACTTTAAAAACAACAAATTGATTTTATTAATGTCTTCCGGGCTGATGGGCCGTGGTTCAATTGGCTTTGAACTGCCAATCGTTTCGCCCACGACTGAGGTGGGCATTTTCAGTGGCTAGAGGTCAGTCGCCAGTTAGCCACCGTCCTGGACACTTCGCTCGAGACCTCGCCACTGAGGAAGCCCACCGCAGTCGTGGGCGAAACGTTTGGCAGTTCAAAGCCAATTAGACCACGGCCCATCAGCCCGGAAGACATGAATATTATTGACTCCGCCCGTAAAAGCCTTCAATGCTTTATAACAAATTAATTGTGTAATTTTCTTTAAAAAATAATTAATTATTAATTAAGTAATTGTAACATGTTTTTTAAAGAATTTGTAATATATGTAAACATTGACCACATCATCACGATTTTCGTCCATTTTGAATGACGAAAATTGCTCTAAACCGAAAACGGCTGCTCGCTCAACGGCCGCGTTTCCAATGATAAAGAATATAGTCTCTGTGACACCTCGGACCTTCTCTCACCGTGGAAGTAGACACTCTGGGAACCAGTCTACCCAACCGCTTCCTTAAAATTTATAAATAAAAACTTTGTTTTCGACTTTTGGCCAGCTCTTTGAGACCATGTCTCAATGTGTGGCGCCTTAAAACGAGAACACAGGGCCAAGGGAAGAAAATCCCTGACAGAAAACCAGAGTATATGAAGCTATTTTAAAGAAATTATGAAAACGACCTAGGGGCTTTATAGTAAGTAAAGTAGTATCAAAAAATAAAGAATATTTTATTAAATAGCGAGGCTTGGAGTCAGGCTGGATTGACCATGGAATGTTCATTTTGTCAAAATTATGTTGAATACTTTAGGCGCTATTCTTGTTCACAGACGGACAGACATTTTGAAAAAATACAATTTTTCGGCATCAGGGTACCTCCATAACGCATATTTTTTTTAAAATCTCGAAATCGATTTTCCGTAGGATTACATAACTTTCTCTATACTACTTTCATTGATTGATTGATAGATACATGTACACATACGAGAAAGTGACTAGCAAGGTTACAACAATTACTTTCTCGCATTATTTGCAACGGCTATGCAAAATTATAATTTTACAAGAAACATGTATACATACATTGCTGAACTCGAAATCGAGTATATAAAAACACATTTTTTGGATTGCATATATAAAATGAAATGTCTAAAAAGTTTAAAAAGTTTAAGAAGAATAACCTTCACTTCCGTTTAAAAATTAAGAACTACACTCATGTAGACAATAAAGAAAAGAAAGAAAAAAAAACTGTCCATGGCTATGAAGTTTGATGCGTCTTACGGTGACTGAAAAGACCGATCCGCGAGAAGATCACCCGACCGCACTCCGGACACTCGGACACTTCACTGGGCACATTTCTTCTTCTTCTGTTTTGGTGTACTTCAACACTAAAGTTTTTACACACTCGTCTCCATTCCAGTCTGTCCAATGCTAACGTCTCCCAAGAATCTTGCACTTGCGCTTGCTTCAGCGTGCCGTGGAGAACATCTTTATATCTTTTGATTTGTCCTCCTTGTTTCCTTTGGCCGTTCACAAGTTCACCATAAAGAACACATTTCGGTAGTCGATTCTCTTCCATGCGATACACATGACCAATCCATCTGAGTCGTGCCTGTGACATCAGCATCTCAATATCCCTGCATTTGGCTCTTTCGAGAACAATCTTATTTGGGACTTTGTGGAACCATTTTATTCTCATGATTTGCCGTAGATGTCTCTGCTGTAGCGAGCTGAGAGATTTTATGTGTCTTCTATACGGTGTACAACCAGCAAACAATTTTTTCTGGATTGACATTAGACCTCAAGTCCTTAAATCTAAAAGCCATTCTCATTTTTCGTTACCCTTAGAGTACCAGCATCAAGGCTGTAGCTAATCTTCCAAAGTCTTAAACAAAGTTCAACATTTGCATTTGCTACTTTAAAAAATTCAGAGATTTTCATTTAAGTTATTTCAAGGTCTAGTTTTAACGAACAAATTTCATTAAGAGAAAACATCTCTATCTCCAGCACTGTAGATTTGCAATGTTAATTTTCGAATTTATAGGGAGTTTGTCGAATATGGGATCTGCGCCATTTTTAAGTCGCATTTACTCTATCTGAGGAAAAAATTAATGAAAAAGTTTGGAACCGAGTTTAAGGAAATTATAAATTGCATTAATTTCTATCAGAAATCACGCGAAAACTACTTCCTTTATTTTTTCAAGTTCGTCTTTAAAGGTTTTATTTGTTAAATATTATTTTATTTAGAAAAAAAGTCTCTAGTATCAAAATTGTACTTTTGCAATGTTTTTGTTTGCAATTTTCAAAAATACAGAGAGCTCTGAAATTGGGTACAGCACAATATTCTTTATCGTTGGTTGCTATATCCGGGTGAAAATAGAGAAAACACAGGAGATATCAATTGCATAAAATCTGTCTATATTTCAAACTTTTATGCCGCAAAATTACTCATATTTTCGAATAAAATTATATGACGTTATTTCAGGATCTATTTCATGAAGAAAATTAATGGTGCTGCAACCTCACATACTTTCTCACGTATTTGTTACGGCTTCGCAGTATTATACTACTTTATGAAGTGACAAAAGTGTTTCCAAAAAGCAAAATGTGTTTTTCTCCGCGTCGAGATTTGAACTTAGGTTCTTCGAGTTAACATGCTAGGCTCTTTACCAACACACCTCCAGTCGTGAAGCCTACTGAACTTTCTTGTCGCTTAAAACAATAGTGCTTAAAAACTTTGAAAAAATGTCGCTTAAAACAATAGTGCAATTATTTCTAACTTATACATTAATCGAATACATAATTAATCGAAAATGTGACCTGCGTTATTGTCGAAAAATAGCTGATTTCCGCCGCAATATTACAGTACTTTCTCTTTACTACGAAAACGTGATAGGCAAAAAAGTAAATGTGATGGAGGACTGTTGATATTAATTCCTCGTTAATTATTACGTAAAATTCCGTGAAAAGGTAATATGTGTTTTAATTAAACGCTCTTTCATCAAGCTCATCTGTAACGTCGTACATCAATATCAAGATTGGAGGATGAAACGGATCAAAATCTCAAATGCAGTTAGCAGTTAGATAATTTCAAGATAAATTCCATGCTAGATTGATATTTATTTGATATTGCATAGCAGTTTTTTCTCTTTTAAAGTATTTTAAAATGTTTAAATTTCATGTTTGTGGTCTTTTTTATGACTGTCCTTTTAAGTTGTGTACTGCGAGAATCACTAGGAACAGTTCCAGAAAAGTTCTTTGGAAATTTCGTACTTATGTTCCATTGAACCTATTTTTTGTATTTTCACCTCTATTTTGAAAATTTTGTGAGTTAAATAATGTGAATTATTTATCAAAATAAAAAATAATCAAATTAACAAGCCAATAAATCAAAATAAAATTTTAGAAAAACAGTCAGCTAGACATCTTTGTATATATATTATATTTTCGAAGGCACGTTTTGAACATATTTCTATTTGAATTTATTTTTCAAAATTTCGTAATAAGTTCGCTAAAATATCTTTCATCTGCCTGTTGTGGACCAATTTCCACTCAAATTAAATTTATCGATATTACAATGCTTCGTTTTAATTGAACGTCCAGCAAGAATGATAAATTAACTTGATTGAAAGTCATAAAAAATATCACGTTTTGTCTCTCCTACTAGTACACAAGCATACTCTACTTCTGGTTAGGCAAAACTCGTCGACTTATCGATGTGTCTTTGGAAATACTTAAAGAGATTTCGCCGATTTATAAGAACAAGGATAGTGGGGACGTTATTGGAATGCGAGAAGCTATACTTTGCCACTCACTGAGGCCAGGCTTAGATTACTTGTGTTCAAGCACTCGCATTAAGAGAAAGTTTCTGACACGTGAAGTGTGAAAGAACCAAAGGCCATGCATCAATTGCTATGCTTCTTGTACGTATGTGCTGTGGGCTAATAAGGGCTGCAAGAAGCATTTTCTTTGCCTTAGGAATGACGACGGTCACAAGGAGGTGGAAGCTATTTTTTGTTTACAGTTTGGACAACTAGATATTTTGTCATTGATACAATGTGTTTATTCAAGAGAAAGATAATGCAGATAATTGTTTAGATACTGGAGGAAGTTGGAGAAGAAGGCACAGGGAAAGATGAAAAGGGGAAGTAAGAGAGAGAGAGATCAAACGCAAGGAGGGAAAGTGAGAGAGTATTTGTGACTGTCCTCAAATTGAAACTTACGTTGAACACATTATCTGCCAGAATAACATTAGCATTAGCATTAATTAATACTAAAATTTCAGAAAGAATTGTAGAAAGGGAATCAGATAAGACATAATAACGAGCATTAATCAAATTAACCTTTGACTGGGCCAATTTAAAGCAATTAGGACAAATAGTATATTTTCTTAGCAAGTTTAAAATAGTAACACAGGAATACTTTCACAGGTTGTGAACTATCTGTATATGCAATGTTTGCTAGTGGAAATTTATTAACTTTCTTCTTCATTTCTTCAAAAAATTCTATTTTTGAGATGTATCACGTCACGTTTTTTCTTGTGCACCGACAATATTGTACTCTTCCTTGGAGGAAGACCAATTGGTTCTCCAGATTCGGATTTAGCACGTCGAAATTCATAGAGAAACATGTGTCAAGTCTTTGGGTCAGACAACTTTCTTTGTGTGTGTGTGTGTGTAATTTATTCCATTGCAGTTCATTTTTATTTATTTTAGCGATACTGAATTTACCAAATTTTGTTCTACTTCGAAATTAGTTGGTAATATGTTGAATAAAAAGCGAAAAGGGTTTTTGTGGATTATTTTAAAAAGTTTAGAATGTCGACATACGCTACAGCACACACACATACGCACACAAGAAATAGATTCAATGTGCCCTCAATCGACTACCAGAAGAAAGAACCAACTGGTCTTCCTCCAAGGAAGAGAACAATATTGTCGGTGCACAAGAAAAGACGTGACATTTCTCAAAAATAGAATTCTTTTGAAGAAGTAACGTAGAAAGTTAATAAATTTCCACTAGCAAAAAATGCATGTACAGATAGTTCACGACTGTTTTTAAGGAAGTTTACGGAGAGTCTGTACATCAGGTAAAATATTTTGTCTAACGTATAGTATTTTAATTTTCATATTCCAATTAATCCAAAACAAACGGCATTTCAAGGGAAAATTCACATAATAAAAATGTCATTTTTCTATTATTCATGTATGGGGGTATAAATTTAAACGACTCCTTCCGTGCAATGCCTCGTGGATTCGCCTCAGGAGGTGAACATCATTAATATTATTCGGCGTAATTTAGAGGCCTC
The DNA here is from genome assembly GCA_038098605.1 of Gryllus longicercus. NCBI lineage: Eukaryota > Metazoa > Arthropoda > Insecta > Orthoptera > Gryllidae > Gryllus > Gryllus longicercus. The sequence goes on along the minus strand of JAZDUA010000206.1, from coordinate 1,790,579 downwards.
TACAATTGCAGGCCCTGAACTCGGGAGCTTTTACTGAAGAGTTCCCGTAATCTGAAGACCCTTGGCAATAAACGTGAGGAGAGACGGCAAATTAAAGCGAAAGGCCGCCGGACACCAAATGAAAGCTTCACGTTCCCGTATTTGCGAATATCACCTTTTGCATTCAAAGTAGAGTGTGAACAGATTGCCACAGTCTACGTCTTGTACTGCAATATATGGTCACTGAGGAGTTCATTTATTTGCCTGTAAAGTGTAGAATATATATACTCTCCCAAATGCCGAGTACATAGCTTTATGACGCAGTGCATTATTAATTATTTTTCATTGCTAGTATTTACATCAACGTTTCACATAAACTATCCCGTCTATCAAATGTTAAGAAATGTCGACATTTACTTGGTGAGCGATTTGGTCAGTGAGAGTGAAAACATTGCTGTCGTATGTTCTCATTTCCAAAATGCCTTTTCCCATATTTCGGCATAATTCGTTGAAACAGTAGAGAATGTATCATTGTGAGTAAATTAAATTATAAGGTGACCTGGAGAGCACAACTCCTCTTTCTCGCCAGGCCAGAATATAGTGGCAGACACTATTCACGCTAATAAAATTTTAGATATTACGTTTGGATCTCCAATACCCACTCCCACCTTTGCCCGACATGTTCAAGGAAATGATTAAGGTAAAGGAGAGTTTTTATGGAAATATTTTTAAACATTTTAATAAGGCGAGTAAAAATTAATTTAAATAATGGCATATAAGTTTGTGAACAAATATAATTATGTATAGTTGGTTAATATAATGTCAATAAATTAAATATTTTTTCAATGAATTTTCTATTAAATTTTGTAATTGATGAATTAATTTACCATTTTCACATTGGGGATGAATCAATTTTTAAATTGTTAAATTCGTTGACATTATAAAAAAATCACGACACTATGCTTTTATTTAATAAACGGAGTTGAGTGAGGACGGCCTTTCAAGTAATTCCAGACATTTCTTTGACATTAACAGAGTACGTCGCGATTCCTTCCTTGAGAATAATTGTCATTGAAGCCTGAAGAGAAAGAAGCCACAAGGTCACCAATGCCTTTTCTTTCTTTTCAAATGTTTATTTTTCCATAGATAATGTTGCTGTAATCTATTTAAGTTCGGTGTAATTTTTTTAGCATTTGATTCATGCTATGAGACAATATTTCTTTAATGAATTTCTTCAATGAACTAATAATATTTTGGGCAAAATTTGAAGATTATTTTCACGGTTTTTGTTTTATGTTGCTATGTAAGTCTGCTATTATGACACTAACAGTTTTCTAAACGTTATTTTTAGTCTCAATATTTTTCACAACTTGTTACGTTCACTGGCTGCTGAAGGATGGTAGTTCGTTTTCCGAGAGTTCCCGGAAAGTTCTCTAGCATAATAATTGCCTTGTATGGTCTTCACTAATTTGTCAGGTCACTGCTAGCATAAAATGATTCGCGGAAATTCTAAATATTGGAGCACATGTAATGTTGAAGTGCAAAAAAAGTTACATCAGCAGACGAAAGTCAATGGATTGTTTTCATACTAAACACTTTTATTTAAAATAAATAAATGGGATTTTTAAACGAATTCTCACTAGTAATTAATGATCAATACAGCAACAGATGAATTGATGGATTATACTAAGAAAATTGCAATGTTTTCTTAAATTTTTTATCACTTTCCCTTTCATTTCTTTGGCTAATGCCCCCTGCCTTCCAGCCGCCGTGCATCCATGCCCTGTCATTGCCACCTTTTCGCTTCGGCCGCCGGCCGACCTTCAGTGGGATTCGCGCTGCTGCAGCCAGCGCAGTTCCGTGTCCGCGGGAGCGGCGTAAATCTTGGCCAGCCGAGTCGCCGAGGCGGGAGTCGAGCGCGGGCCTCAAGGTTGCAGGGCGCCCGCGCGCGCGGAGGGGCGGCTTCGGGGACGGCGGGCAGTCGCGCGTGCGCGTGCGCGCCCGTGCCCGCGCCCGCGCGCGCGCCGCGGTGACGGCGGCGGCGGTGGCACGGCCGCCTCTGAAAGAATGCGCCGAGAGGGCGAAGGCGGCGGCGGGCGGGCCAATGGCGGCCCGGTCCCGGGTCTGCACTCCGCCAGGGCCGCCCGCTGACCAGGTACTCCAAAGACCTTGGTCGCTACAGACACCGCACTCCCCGCAGACTCCCAGTTCAGTTCTGTGCAAAATAAAAAAAAAATAAAATAAAATAAAAAAAGCGCGAGGACGACCGGCCGCTGAAGACGACTGCACCCTCGTCGGAACCAACATCCCCTCGTCGCAGTTGCAAATCCTCCAGCGTCGTCATTGAGGAGAAAGACGAGGGCGGCCACACCGTCGCGGCAGGCGCGCGCCAACGGTCCCCTGCCGGCGCGGCGCGGCGGCGGGAGAGCGCGCCAGGTGTCCCCCTCCCGAGTGCTTTGGTCCGGGCGCGCGGGTGGCGGGGCGGCGCGCGCGAGGCCGCGCCAGTCCCTCAGCCGCCGCCGCAGTGTGTGTCACGTGTGTCCGCGCGCGCTCTCCCCGGTGCTGTCCGCCCGCGCACTGTCGTCTCGTGCGCTTACGGCCCCACGCCCCCCGCCGTCGCCCGCCCACCTGCTCGCGAGGACTGCCCCCGCCGGGCCCAAGCCGCCTGCCCGCCGCCGACCGCGCAGCCCGGCGCAGCGCCGTGCCCTCGCAGGCAGCCGCCGTTCGGAGGCCAGTGACCGCGCGAGTGCGTGAACGGCGCAGCGGTGAGTGTCTGGTGGACCGGGGTTCGCCGCCGGTTGCTCCGGCCGCCCCGGCGCAGCCATGTTTATTTAGTTTGTAACGTACTCGGATGTTGCGAGAGGTGACAAACTCAAGACAACAGGATCTTCAAACAAAACACGCCATAACCGCTGAAAACTCAATGTTGTGAAAAAAACCTGACATATCATATATAATTGTGAATAATAATTACAACCGAAAACATATCAAATAGTGGAGTGAATTCTGACTAAAAATGTCTCTTTTTCACCAGTATCTTGTCCTTTTTCTCAAGTTCAGTTCGCACGTGTATTAACCGCTGACGTGAACGCCAGCCCGAAGCCGCCGGGGAGGTCGCACCGGCGCGGTGCGGCCATATGTTAGGGACAAAGGGCCGGCGCGGCCGCCGCTGTCGGGGCTCCGCCGGGGTGCCCGCCGGTCGCGCCGCCCGGGACACGACCCGGCGTCCTTCGACGCGGCGGCCGCGCGACGCCGTTAGCGGACGACCCGGCGAAAGTGATAGACCGCTAGCCGACCGACGCGACTCGACGCGAAGCGACGGGAAGATCGGCGGCGGCTGCCCTCGTAGGCCGCGACGTCCTCGCACGCCGCCGCCCTGGGCGCGGCGCCAGGGGCGGCGAGGCGACGAATCTGCCGAGTGTCGCCGGCGGGTGAAAGGCGCCGCCGAACGGGTCGTGAACGTTCTTTGCCGTCGCTGCGGCGAGTGTTGAAATGGGGGAACGGTCTATGAATAGAAACCCGAACTACTGCAGGTGTCTGCCGAGGTATGGAAATGAACATTGCACACGCTTGTCACTGAAAATGTTCTTAGGCTTTATGAGGAACGAAATTGGAATAAATTCGAGCATTCAATTCGTCGGTGAAAATCCCAGGCATTCTTAGAAGTGGTTGGATGCCAGGTGCTTCTTCTGTTTTAGAAGAATATTTTAAGTGTTTTTTTATTACAATGTGTGCGTAATTACCACTTTCCCCTATTTGCATTGTTAGAACCCGGCTGTCGAATATATTCTCTTTATGCGGGAACCTCCATCTTGAACGACTAGCGCTTTCACCCTTCGAAGGAACATCTTCGCATTTGCACATGAGGTCTGACACATCACCATTTCACTTCTGTTTCTGTTCATGATATTCATTTATTCAGTTGTATGTTTCTTTTTGCGTACTCAGCGTCAATAATTATCCTCATTTTAAAATTTCTGAGATAATCCTACTACCATAAGTATTAGAAGAGTGCCAAAATATGATAGACACATATGAAGCATGTACTAATTGTCCATTAAAATCGTATGAAAAAAGTAATAATTTGCAACAATGTTCATTCAACACGAAAACAATTATTTTAGATAGGATAGTTTTTCTTTAAGAAAAGCACGAGCAATCGCTCTCTCCTCTGGCCATCTGGTACGAATGATTTTACGAGAGGCCAGGGTCATATTCTTTCGTTTTCCGTTCAACTACGATTTCTGTGGGTTCGTGTTGCGTTCTCGCGCACTTGTCCCTCGCAAGGTGGGTGACAATGTATCAGGAGGCCAAGGTGGATTACGCCAGTAACTAGTGACATTTATATCTCAAGATAAATCTTGTAAATTATTCTATTTCGAAGTGGTTCTGCCCATTTGATGATGGGCAGAACTTGCTACTAACGACAGTTATTTTTGTGCCTAAAAATATTTATGCACATAATTACTCTCTAAAATACCGTGTCCAATGAAGAACTGTGTATTATTTTGAGATTCAAGAAAATTAAAAAAAAATCCTTCAAAGAACTTCTTTCGAACATCGTTGATCTGTTTAGGGAGTCTCGGAATGCTTTTTTTTTCCAAAAACCATTTTTGGGATAAAATATGTGTATCATGAAGTTTGTAATTTATTTGAAGGCTTACTAGAGATTTCATGTATGATAAATGAATGGAAATTGAATGTTAGAAATGTAATGAATTTTCTTTCTCTCTTTTCTGCTCTACTTTTTCCCCTCTCCCTCTTCCCCCTATTCCTTCCCCTCCTCCTTCCCCTCTTATCAACCTTTTTCTTCGTATTCTGCTTCTTCTTTTCCTGTGCTTGGCTCTTCTAACTTTCCTCAGAGGAACCTTCTTCTATTTAGAAAACGTAGTAGGAAACTAAAACGATCCATTCATATATCGAGCTCAGCCCATGTCCCTTATTCATCTCGTTTTTTTCCTTTACATTCATAATTTTTTATAGATTCAAACCAATGCTGTCGAACATTCCTACAACCGAGGAAGTACCTTGTGCACCAGTAGGAATTCATTATTTCAATAACAAGCGTGACCCTTTTTTTAAGGATCGCTTTCCGAGAGTCTGTCTTTGGCCTCTGTAGCTGGGGTCTTTGGGTTCTTGTTAGCCATCAGAGGCGCAGAGGGAGCAAAAAATCTGGAGCGGGCACGCGCGACGCAGGTTTAGCCAATTTGAATAGCAAAGTTCGAGCGGAAAGGTCACGTGTTAAGGACTTTGGAAGCCCACAGGGTCACGAGCCAAGCAGTAGACGTCATCGCTGCCTACCGCACGCGTTACGGTCCACCGGTTATTGTTGTGCTCGTCAAATTGCAGCGATTGCAGTAATTTTCGATGCAATGCCCGATAGAAATCATTCCGCAGAAATATAAACAAGCACTAAACATTTCAAATTAAGAGAGAATCCTCGTCAGATATAGTTTCGATTGATGTCTACTCAGCCTTGTTAATATAATATGAATTATTGATGCAATATTTTTGGTTCACTAATGTTGCAACGTTGCCGTCCGTAAAATTGAAACTTTTTAGTGTAGAAGCATAAAGGTTTTTATTGGATTATGTGTGTAAAGACGCTAGCACCAACTTTAACAAAACGCTTTTCAAATACAGGAAAATATTTTGTTTTTCAACTTTAATTAAACATTTTACTTTGTTTTGAATGCTAATTTAATTTTTCTAACGTTTACTTTCATACATTCAAGTTAAAAACCCCGTCATTTATTTAACGTATTATACACGATTATGATTTCATGGATATTCTTCATCCTAAGCGATGAACTTAAATAATAAGTAAAAACGTTAGAAATCATGTTACATTACCGGATCAAATTACAAATATCACCTAGAGTAATGTCAACAAAGCTGTTTAACTACACCCGAAGTTAATTTCTGAAAACATCAACTTGTGATCATTTGTTGAGGTGAAGGTGCAAAAAAGTGTTTTGTACGTCGGCTAAAAGGGAATGCTTTTCGGACTCGCTTTTTTACCATCCTCGACTTCTTTTCGCTCCGTTTCTGGTCGTAAACCACCGTAAATCCAGAGTGGAAGGCTTTTTGTTATAATGAATGTATACAGAACTCACAACTGGTGTATTACTGATAGAAAATTGTTGGGAAAATTTATTTATGGAAATTCTTTACACAATAGCGGATAGTGTTTTTCGTAATGTAAATGTTATAATTTTATTCTGCTACTTTTGAACATAATGTTCATGGTGACTGGATTTTATTTTACCGTTCAGTTGTGGAATAATATTTTAAAAAGTTATTTAATTTGAACGATGAATCATTATAATTAATATATTCTTACAATTCATAATGCATTTATTATTATAGTGTCAGTAATGTACTTCTGTTAAACTTTGTTTATTTCTAAAAGAACAAATGCATGTTCGTTATACTACAGTGATACAATAGACTCGTGATTATTTAAGTGACGTCATTCGTTGTTACTACCTGTCTCATGGCGTCTACTAGCGTCACCAGACCGGCTGAGATCAACAATCCCGAAAATCTCTTTCCTATCGCAAGCGCCGAGTGGGGCGAGGCGGGGCGGGGCGGGACCCGGGCGTGGCCCACGCACGCCGCAGCGAGGCGTGCGCGCATGCCGCCCTCCCGTCATCCACTTTCGCTCTCGGCGCCCGCCCGCGTGACACGCAGCGCCGCTGAGCACGGAGACTGCAACGCGCGGATAAATCAGGAACCCGGCCTCCACCACCAGCTCTGGCACACGCAGCGCGCGGGTTATGGAGAGATTTCTAGGGGGCGGATTTCGAGAACCTAAAACATCGCCAAAACGATCAATAAAACGCTCTTAAAATGTCTTTAAAATTACTTAAAATCGAAGAAAAATGACGTAAAAAATTGATCAAAACCAGTTAGGGTGAACAACGCAAGCTGTTGAGTATGTTACTGATGTAATAGAAGCTTCTTCCTTTTGTTCAAGCCATCTCAGTTTACAAACTTGTGGTTTGAACTGTTCTTTACCAGGAAATCTCTGTCTTTAGTTATCTCGAAATCGTCTGAACTGACCATGCCTCTGTTAGGCACAAAAAGTACTATTAAAACGATATTATAATCTATGAAATCAGTAAAAAATACTTTGAAATGCCAGGATATTTAAAAAAAGTACCTATTAGTGGAAATTGACGAAAAATGCAAAAAAAAAGACTTATAAAAGTATGTTATTTCCTTTTGTCATGACTTAAAATTAATCTCAATACTAAAAGGCATTGTTCTAAAGTGAAAAAAGACATTCATGATAATCCGCCTCCCGGAGATTACTATAAGAAGGGACCGCTTTGACAACTTCTACTTGGACATTGCTGACAATATAACTGCAAGTTACGTCCATTCACTCATTTTGTCAGTGTGTACGTTTAGAACTACCCCATTTGTAAATGGCTTCATCACCATCGCTTGAAAATCATCGCCCTGCATGACGTTAATTTGTTTCCCGACCTGTCGAAGTGATCCCTTCTTAGAGTAATCGCTCTTTACTAGGGGAATTTTTTGTGTTCATGGTTCTCTAGTAATATTTTATTAGTAACAAATATTTCAAATACTTCTTCAATTGTTTAATTTCATCTTATAACATTCCATTCAGTAATCATATTGCGGTGAGAGCAGATCATTTTGGGTTCACCCGGACACAAGAATGCTCTATAAATATCCGTAAGGTTACATTTCTAATCTTCATTTATATTGCTTTAGAAATTAATTTTACAATACAGTATTTTCTAGTAGATGCACATTCGTAATATTTTTTAATGTCATCAGGAAAGTTCTCTTATACCTATAAACATTTTATTTATTTATATCGTATACGTATTTATATCATATAAGTTATATCGTATACGTACATATCGTATTTATATCGATACGTATCCGTTCAGTTTCTGAACCCTTCCCATAAAACCTGACATTTAGAAGTTGTGCAATGTTACAATTTCCTGCCATTAATACCAGACTTGCCCAGGTGTATTCAGAAGCAATAAATTTTGTTGACCTCTGGCTCTGAAAAAGAATTGTCGAAAAATTAGGAAACAGAATGACCTGAAATACTAGGAGAAGTGGATGATAAAAACAAATCTACATTCTTGAATTTCTTCGTACTCTTACCCTATTCTAAAGAAATATCATACAAACGAAGTTATAATTTAAAGACTCACTTTTCAGTTTGTATATAGTCTCAGTGTCAAAATCTACAATATCTGTGATATAAATTATTTAGTTCGAAGAATTTCGGGAGGTCAAAGAATTTCAGATTGGTTCGTGGTGACGGTTTTAAAAATTAATTTACTCAAAATACTTTTACTCACAGTTTTATAAGTTATTAATTATTATTTATTTCCTAAAACACCTTTAGTTGTTGATTGTTAACAAAATTTCTACTTACATTATTTAAATGTTTTTTCACTCTAGTTTCCCTTGCAAGTTCTTTCGGTCCCTCGTTCTTCGGTGAGGAAGTATACGCCAAATATATAACTCTTCATTACACAAAATGTTTTTATTAATTAAACATTTTAGCAATTAATTAAACATTTTATGATTGTTTATCCTGCTTAACATACAGAGACGCAAAATACATTTCTTATAATTTACAGTAAACTGCCAGGGCTACTTTCTAATATTAAGAACATTACACTTTGCATGAGTGTACTAGCATATCTCGACAAACATAAGAAAAACTGGACAAGGCACATCCTAGAATACATTGAGCTGACTGGTTCCTAACAATATGATAATTACGTAGTAATGGTATATGCTTGTCATAAATATAATAACTTGTTTCTGTAGAAATGCTCATTACTAGATGTGACACTTCATTTTTGACAGGTCTTCAAAAATGCCGTTCTGGCATAAAGGAAGTAATACAAACATTGTAATAAAATGAGAGCATTGCTCCACCGATTAATAATGTTCTACCCGAATTCCTCCTGGAAAAAGGCTGTCATCTGCCGTTCTTCGGTGGTGTTTCGGCTTTCTGTCGCGTTGAAAGAAGTTTTGGGGAGTTGCGAGCAGAGAGTTTTTGGTTTGAGAACGTGCGACTGCGGTTAAGCAAGGTAGCAATTCAGTGTCAAGTTACGGAACACAACCTGTTATTTGAAATATTAGTTTTTGAATGAGAGTTCATGCACAAAAAGGGTTCGTTGATGACGGTGTATCCATCATTTGTAGTGATATGCAATTGTTAAGTAGAGTTCTGTGTGTTATACACGCATGTGCGACTATAATAATCGCGTTGTAAAGAAACATTATATTGTAAATCCGTCATTGTTCTCTGTTTGAGCACATAGTGTTTGTGGTTTGATTTGCGTTGTGTGTAAAAAGGAGAAACCTCTTTGGGATACAGCAAAAATTAACATATAGGTAGTAAGTATTCTTGTTAGGACCATTTCGCACTTTCCGTGAGAGTTGTCATTTATTTGGCGAGAACGTGAAAGCTTTTCACCGTTCCTTTGCAAACAACAATGTGTTTACTCATGGAAGTAAACTACAGAGACCAAAAACAACCTGTGTCCTACCAGCTGCCGATTACCGTAACTTAGCTAATCATAATTGCAAAATTCGTACGTGCTCAATCCCATTGTAAAATTGTTCACTTAGATCTGTCGCTCGTTTCATAAAATTCCAGTTTATTACTCAGTTAAAATAGAAAGTAGCGTAGAGAAGTGAGCAGAAGTGTTCTCTATTCGTCGGAGATGCTAGAAAGGGTACTGAGATAAAGCTCACAATGGCCTGTGTAAACCGGAAGACTGTTCTGATCAGCCACTATTCAGCGGACTGTTAGCCTTTGTAGATATCTTTGAAGTTATTTCGCCACTAAAATGAAATTGTATGAGGAAGGATGTTCCTTTTCGACTACTTCTTTATTTGAATACGTCCTGTTTCTAGATTTTGGTTATTTTTGAAAACAGGAACAACTAACTAATACATTTAATGTAATGTTATTAAAAATATCAGAAAATAAGTGTTATATGTATTGTCATTGAGAAGAATGGTCCTGAAAATAAGTTTCATGTCTGAGACTGACTGTAGTTGGGTATTATTCCGATGAATGACAGAAAGAACTTTTGTTATGGAACGCATGTCGAAGTGGGCATATGGATGGCAGTAGGATCTTTGCGTTAATGAGATCGACAACGTAAAACAACATAAAGCTGTATGCGGGTAATCTCTATGCCCACATTTCTCATTCGTTACCCTACTAGTATCTCGAAAAGAAGGCGAGAAGAATGATCGGCAGGCTGCTGGTCATGCTCCGCCGCTGTGTCCAAATGGACGCACCGCGCCTGGGGGGAAACTCTCAGTTTCTGTTTCTGCACGGCTGCACCGCTCTGCTCCGCGCCGAGCCGAGCCGAACCAATCTGCAACCTGCGGCCCGGGGATCGGGGGCGGCTGCCAGGCGGGCACCGCGGGAGAGGCGTGGCAGGCGGGTGGGCCAGCAGGGTGGGCAGATGTGATGTCGCGCAGTGGGTGGGTAAAAGAATGAAAGGAGGAATGGGTGAATGGATGGATGGATGGATGGATGGATGGATGGATGGATGAGTGAGTGAGTGGATGAATTGGTGGGTGGGTGGGTGGATGGTTAGATGGACGGGTGAAGCATGAAAGGATGGATCGATGAATGTGTGTGTGTGTGGGTGGTCGGTTGGATGGGAGGGTGATGGGTGGATGGGTTGGTGTGTGTGTGTATATGGATGGATACATGGATGGATGGGTGAGCGGGCGGGTGAGCGAACGGGCGAGCCGCACGGGCGGCGGGGGCGGGGGCGGGCGGCCGGTCGACCGAGTGGCTTTCTCCGCAGCCACTCCGCCAGGCGGGCGAGCGGGATTCGAACGTGGACCTGCGCGACGGAATGCAGGCCGAGGCGGCGGGGAAGGGGTGCCGGCTTTCGCGGGTCTCAGCGCCGGCGGGGACTGGGGGCGCAGAGCTCGGAAGCCAGGGGACGGGCATCAAGAAAGCACAAATGTGGTCAATGTTTAGGAATGGGAAATTATGCAGTTAGAATTTTCTCTCCAGGGTTCAATACCTATCGGTATCAATTTCTATAGGTAACTGTAAATTGTATTGGCACGTTATTAAATTTATTATGAATTTGCTGTAAACTCATACGTCTGTTTGCGATATCTTCGATAGAAATATTGAAGTGAAAAGAGATGTTATCTAGTTTGGAATCCAACTATTCGCCTTAAACGGTTTATTTAAAAGATGTTAATATTTGTTATATTTTCCCTCATTAAATTCTAATGATAGTTAATCCTGAAAATGTATCGTGGTTCGTTGCAACTTAAAGTTAAAATTTATCGATAATTAATCTGTAATCGATAATTACAGAAAGTTGTGATTTATTTCACACAATGTTATAATGTATAATTACAAACCTTGACGAATGAAACTGCTGCATTTAACCTCCCTGCCTTCTTAGTCTAATGAATTACTCCATTATTTGTTTGTTTGTTTTTCTTTCAGAAAACGTTCTCTAAGAAACACAGACACGTTTTTCTGTATAATTTATATCGCGTATTATTTTTGGCCTTTTTATAAATATTTAATGACTTTCTGCCATCCGCGCGGTGATGGGAGTGGTAGTTGTCCAGTGGCCGACTTTCCTGCGCTGCGCTGCGCTCCGGCGCGAGCGAGCGCGGGAGGGGCGGGGGGAGGGAGGGGGTGGGCGCGGCCGGCGCGTGCAACGGGGCAGCACGAGCTGCAGGCAAGGCGACGGGCAGGGGAGGGGGAGGGGTGGTGGTGACGGTAGCGGCGACTGGAGGTAACTGGAGGCGGAAGGCCGGTCGGCAGCCTTGCATTCCCGGGCGGGGCGAGGTAGAAGCGGCGGCCGCGGCGGAGGCGGCGGGCGCGGCCGGTCTTCGGCGCGAGCATGAATCGACTGTAATCGATCGCCCCGTACAGTCGCTCCAGGAACACGAATGCGCTATGACGTTTACTAATTAGTGCTTAGTTTCGAACCTATTTTTACGTTACATTTCATGAAATGGAATATTGAATTGAATTGAATTTGCCTTATTTTACGTGGCGAGACTCGGGCCATCAGGCCCGCTCTTCCGTCTGACCACGCAAATTTCGCTACGCTCCTTTCATCAACTAGAGAAAGGAGGTATTTCTTGGGGGAGAAACAGGCGATTTGAATTTAGCTCAGAGGCGACATTTCGGCTTGAGGATCTTTTACATGCAAGTAAATCTACGTACATGGGACAGCCGGCTTTACTTCCCCTCCGAAGGAAGGCGTACGAAGGATTTTGTCGCCCTAAAAATCCACGGCTTCGTCCGGGTTTGAACCCGCGAGCTTGGGTACAACAGTCCGGTACGCTAACCGTCGCACCATCGCCGCCGCAATATTCATTAAATTATTTTAAGACAACAATAATGATATGATAACAACTATCACATGACTATTAAAATTAACTGTTTTTTGTTTCTGTTTTGTTCTCTATAACGTCAGGACATTGATTGTCCTGAGTTTACAAATAAAACACCATCTTTCTGCATTCACAATTTTTACTATTTAGTATGTAAATTGTATATACTTGTGTATATGTGTATATAATTGTGTATACGTGTGTAAGTTGTATATATTTCCCGACGTTTCTACAATTTTTAGTGTTTGTAGTTACACGTATACCTGAAGGAATAAGGTCGGAACATTTTCTTCATTTTTTGAATTGAAAGCTGGAATAACTCGGTGAGGTATATTACTTTTGAATAATATATTAAGTCAGAAGTTAAAGACAATGAGAATGTTAAACCTTTTATCTACTCATGTGAAATTCGTCACTCATGTTAATATTTATTTAGATTGTGAATAATGTTATCGAAATTTGTAACATTGATGAACACTATGTATAATAGTGTTCGTTTATACTAATTCGTTCGTTTACTCGTATATTTTATACTAATGTAAGAACTCATTAAGAAACTTTTTGATGTCCTTGCAGCTGGTGAGAGACAGCCAAATGTTTTGCACGCTATCTTCTGCCAATCTTAAGTTACATGGTACAACCGCATATTATAGTAATTTTATTCGGTCTTTCCTCTTAGAAGTCTCAGAACGGAGTAGGGTGACAATGTAATTATTAGAATTTAAATGTCATCTCTGGCATTTTCTTTGGCCGGAAATCATACAATACAACTCGAGAATTGATGAAGGTCTTGGTCTCATGAAAGATGTAGGAGATTTTATTTCATTTTGAGTCCTTGGTGGGAATTCGAATAATAAAGTTCACGGTAGGTTTTTAGCAAGACACTTATGGATTTGTCAAAGTTAAACACGTGTGCTATTCCATTTTATTATTTTTGATGAGTTTTGGATCAGTGGATCGTTTACTAACTTTACTTTACTAAAAGAGTAATATGTTACATATTCGAACTACTCATAAGCAAACCTAGTAACTTATGTTAGTTTGTAAGCTTTTTTTTGTTGAGGGGCCGTGTGAGCAATGCTGAAAAGGACATTGCCACAATCTTCCGCATTATTGTATGCATAGCCAATTGTATCCATAATGATTTTTTGGTTGCATATCCTCGTCTTGTGTTTCCACTCAAGAGTTCAACCAATATTCTGATCACACCACACCTCTACGTTTTCGTATTCCTCTATTTCTTTCTTACTTTCTTTTCTTTTTTTTTTTCATATTTTTGCTATGAACATTTTCTATATTTGTGTATCTCACATTTATCTTTTCCATTTTGGTTTGCCTTATCTTTTTTGAAGTGTTTTATTTGTCACATTTGTTAACTCATGGTCGTCTCCTCTCTTTTCCGTTTCTTCAACATGTTTTCTTTCTTTTCTTTCCGTTCTTCTATTTCTTTAATTTTCTCTTTCGCTTTCGCATTTTTCTCCGCCCGCTGTTGCTTCCCCGTCCGCGTTGGTTGTTCGGCGGGCCTCGGTGCGCCGGCCCTCGTTCTCAGCAGGGGCGTGAGAGGCTGGCGGCGGGCGCTCGTTGGCTAACAAGTGAAACGCGCGCCGCGTGGCGCCTTCAGTTGCGACAGCTGCGCAGAGGCGCGCGGTGCCTCCGACGCGACGCTACGCGAAGCCTCAGGCCCTGCGGCGCCGGCCCACAGACGGAGACGCCCGCCCGCTCGCCCGGCCGCCCGTCCGAAATTATGCTTTCTTCGCTCGCGCGGAGGGTCACGCTTGAATGTCATGCGCGATGGCGGGATTCAAATTGTGCCACTTCGCAGGCCCCAAGTTTCTGACTGGTTGTCCTCTCGGCGTTGGAAGATTATTCCTTGTGGAACCGTCGTTAATGGCGTTTTGCAGCAGCAAAAAATACCACTGTTGTTTATTTGAGATTTTTAGCCTTGAGTCATACTGCCTTTGCTGGTTCACGGATTATACATATATACTTTTGGTCTGGAAGGTGATGTTTGATACATTAATTCAAACAATTTAATAAAAATGGGATGAACAGGTTAGTTTGCAAACACTGGTTGTACGTATTTAACTTCAGTTTAACATTAACATTGTCATCATATCTTTCCTTCTAACTTACGAAAAAACTCAGTCTCCGATTCTCATGACACTTAGACAATTGCTGGGTGGCGTTAATCTCGACTTGCTGAGGCTGCTTGCCTTTACAGGACAAAGTGGTATGGAACATAATCCGTTCATGAACTTTCCTTCCTCGCTAGCACTTCTTAGATCAAATTGCAGTAATTCTACCTGGTGCAGGTTTCTTCTGACCCACAAAACAACGGGCGATTCGAGAGATGTTGCCAAGCTGGAGTCTTGATCTACTTCTTTTTTGATCTTCGTATTAAAGCGAAATTTCATCTAATGCCAAATGCGACTTTTTCTGGATAAAGTAAAAGCGTTAAAAATAATTAACTCCTTATTGTGTTTTTCACCTACTTTTTCGCAAAATTACAATGGAGAGGTAGTCTCTAAAAAGGGCATGTACAATAGGCACTCAGTCAAAATGATTGACTAATTCTGATCATGCTTGTATTAGCTGTAACCAGATTCAAAGACATCAGCCATCTGTGACTTAAAGAAAAACGGCTAAGAAACCCTCTAAATAGTATTGAAAATATCTAACACCTTTCTATGTAATTCTGAAAATATTTTTCAGTTGTTTACGGGCATCAAATCAATTTACCAGCGTATTTTTAGGGAACGTGGCGTTATTGACGTTAGTAAATGGTTTCTTTTTCTCATTTTGCAATAAAGAAAGAGTGTTATCATTTCTCAGAATAACAATCTTCTCGACATACCAACAAAACATTTAACCTCTGCCCCAAACTTACAGTAAATTTCGATTATCTTCTGGAGACAACCTTTATGTAGATTTACTTATCGTGGGTAAATGAATCATTGCGATACGAAAGAGGCGAGAGATGAAACATCTACCTCAGTGGCAATGCTCTTAAAGAGCAGAACCAAACGATAGCTCGGTTTATGAGAGAGGAATATAGATGATAAATACGAGACCTCTTGCACGGACGTGGCTTGGTGAAGGGATGGTTGCAGTGAAAGTTTTGAAAACTATCAACGATGTTTACTTATCTTTCGAGGGAAAATATTGAAGATGGAATTTTCTGCGAAGAAAAATACTCTCAAAATTAGTAGCATTGTGACTTTTGGAGTCATTATCTCAAGGCAAAGCAGACTGTGAGAGATGGCCCAGGGCATCAACTGACTGCAGTGCCTCTGAACGGGAGGTCCTAGGTTCGAGTCCCAAAGGTGGCGGGATTCTCGACACTAGCCCGTCAGCTAGGTTGAATTCAGTTGCTGTCTGGAGGAGAATCCTAGCGGCCGGCTGCTCTGATCGTAGTTTTTCGTGGTTTCTCCCTTTCATGCACTGCCCTTACGTGATTAATGATCCTATTAGTTTGCGTGCCTGGAATCCCTAACAATCACTCAATTAATCAATCAATTCAGACTAGGAGACTATTATTTTCATTTGCTCTAAAACTGTTCAGCCCTGCTTAACTCTCAAGCCCACATCGCGGAATGCATCCCGCGAGGCAGGTGAGCTGTTCGTAGCACCCTCTGATAACGCTTCGGAAATGTGAGTGCACTTAAAGGATAGTGAACGTTTTCGCAAGTAATTGACTTTGTGCCCTATGTGTCACGAAAACAATATTGTAAGAATTGATACGTATCAAGAGAAAAGTATGTGAGAATTTTAACGTGAATTCTGGGGTAGGTAAATTAAAAGTGAAGCCACACACGTCGAACGGATAGCTCCAATCACCAAATATCCGAGCCCGCCCTCTTCAATATCATGCGTTTAAACGCAATTATTATTATTATTATTATTATTATTATTATTATTATTATTATTGTTGTTGTTAGCCATCTAAGATCCCATTAAGGGCAAGGGCCTCCTGCAGACAAAGGCTGAATGAACAGACAGTGTAATGATGAGGGGTGAAAAGACAAAGATGATGGTGGAAGGTTACAGGTGAGTTGGTGAGAGGTGATCGTGGCATTTTGAACCATTCGCCTTGCAACCGAGGGAAATCACGAAAAACTCTGGTCAAGATGGCTGGCCCGGGGATCGAACCCGGACCTCTCGATTGCGTTTTTAGATTACCCTTTATAGATTACCTACAATAGTTAAAAAGGTCTGTTCCAAAATGAAGGGCCAAAGTATGAACAATTATAAAATGGCGACTGTTTATGAGCAGGCCTGACCGTAAGAGAACACCTGAGTTCCTTGAAGCGATTACGCAGGGCGACGGTCTCCAGTTGTTTTGTAAATATCCGATAAGCGTTGAAAGATCAAACTATTACTTAAGGTTAAGAAAGGTTCAAATAATAATAATACTAAAATATCTAAACGATGAAGCAGTAACTCCTTACCTAATTAAAGATGGAACAAGAAAACTGCCTGGCGGTCCATCGCTGACTCCTCGCGGTATGCTGTGGTTAAAAACAAGTTCTGAAGTACACTTATTCATGAATTCTGTCATCATCAATTAATGTTTATGCTAAAATTCTTGTATGGGCGAAATGTCAAAATAATAGGAAGTATCGCAGCCGCAACACTAGCTATCCAACGTTCTCGAAAGGAATAAGAATTATTTCTGTATACGATTATTATGCTGATTCCTGAATCATTTTTACGATTCCACATTACTCACCAACTTCGCTTTCCAATACGATGTGGCAGAAATTGGAGTCAAAATAATCGTTCACGTGATTGAACAGACTATTCTTCCGAAGTAGTTGTGGCAAAATTCAAGTCCAACTCATAGTATTGTTTGTTGGACAAAGAGTGGTTTATCAGGCGCCGGGCGATATACAAATACTCACTCTACTTTGTTTCCACGAATTTTCTCATTCTGCCAGTGTCGTTTCGTGACTGGAGTGATGTAGTCTCAGGGTGAATCTCGACAGAACAACTTAAAAACTTAGTGAGAATATTTCAAACTAGTGTTGCTGATGCAGTATGATTACTTTCCGTCCGAAAATGGTAAGTGGCATTACTAAATAGCAAGGATATTTTAGCGCAAATTTTGGGATATTTCTGCAATCGTATCGTAATGAAAGTATTAGCAGATTATGTTTCTGATGTGCAATGACGTTTTTAACACTTGTGCCCTGAAACTGGCCCTTAACTTCGCTGTTAAGAAATTGTTTGGAAAGTCTTAATTTGTAGGGCGCATACCCAGTGGCGTAGAGTAGTAGAGGCGGCAGGGACGGCTCTCACTTTTACGGGGAAGGAAAATTTTACAATAAATGATATCTTGTAAAAATTTGAACCATTTCATTTCATATTTTTGTTCCACCTACGATACGGACCGATTGAAATGAGCACGGAATATTTCATTACTTATTCTTAGTCTTCTTTAAATGAATGTATAATAATGACATCTTGCTCATTGTAGTGACTGGCAACACCGTCTGTACCGTCTTGTAGGGATTTTATTTTGTTTGGATTGTTTATGACTAATATTCTGCAAGAATGACTTCTCTAAGAAAAAAGTAAACGTTTCCTCCGACCTGAGCCGCTGACACCCACGCTACGGGACTGCGCGTACCTCAATGAAGTCATTGCCATATAAAACATCTGAGTTCTGCAAAGTAAACAAAATACTAGGGTGACATGAATGAACATAGCTGCCGGCTCGCCTATTGGGAATGATTTGAAAAGCACCTATAAGTTTTCGTTAATTCGTAGTAAGAATAATGTACGCTGGTCGTAGGAAAGGGTCTTTAGCATACTATTTTCGAAATGCTCTACGATGCTCCTATCGCTGCCTTGGCCGTCAACATTTCATTCGCCGCTACACTTTCATGTTGTGGACGAGCGACGTAAATAATATTCGATGGACTTTTTTTATAAAAACGGGATTGCAAATAGAAAGTAGTAAAAAGGTGTAAAGTTGTAAACTTGTTTGGCAGAGATTTTATTTTAAGAGGTGTTAAGAAGTTAATAAATTTCAATACATACAAAACCATTGAATGCCAAACATCCTAATGTTATTTTTCTTCATTTAAATTTTATTTAAAATAATAAAATAAATACATTTTTTATAATTTATATTTTTAATGTAAATAAATTAGTTATATTTTTCTTCAAAACTTTCTGTGAACTGACTTGCCATTAATTAAATTTTTTAAAGGCAATAATAATGAAAGATAGAAAGATACGTCATACGTCAAGAGTTTCCGTCTTTGAAATTATATCGGCATGAAAGTTGTAACTAAATGCCGTTACAGTCCTTTCACATCAAGCGCATTCTCTATTAGAAGACAACTGTTTCATGGTAATATTGCCGTCAATGCCCTGAGGAAGCCTTCGACATGTCAGGCGAAGCGTCGGCACCCCAGCCAACGACGCGGCGTCTCCCGGATAGCCGAGAATTTATGGATTCGAGCCGCGGAAGCTTACTTGTAAATATTGAGAGGGGTTTGCAATGGGAATAACATAATGTATAGTTTAGACATTTATGTTTAACCTTAAATTGAAGACTTATAGAATTGCATTTATAATCAAACTAAAATGAAATACGTTTTGCAATAAGATGAAACTTATTAACAAACTTGGAAAAGACAAAGAGTGTTAAAGGAGTCTTGAATAGCAATATATTATCTTAAAAATATTAAGATTGAAAATTTATTTGAAGAAACCTGACAATCCTGCTATGGAGCGAAAACATGAAAATGAAATCAAGAAAAGTGGAAAGTGCTTGGTACAGACGCGTGTCGTACGTCGAAGACGATCCTGGAAGAGGTGAGGACGAAGCAGCCGTACGAGGTAGCCGGTGGCGTCGGCGCGGCAACACTGCCATGCAACTTTCGTTCGTCTTTTTCCGAAGCGGCGGGGCGGGAGGAGGGGCGCCGCCGTCTGGAACAGGTCGTTGGTGTGCGAGTCATTTCGCTCGGGCGCGGCGCGGGGCGCGCGGGCTGCGATTGGCAGGCAGGTCGTGATAGGACGGGCGCCGAATGAGTTTTCCACGAGGTTCCGCGATGATTCTTTGCTGCGGAGGATGCCGTGGCCGAACACGTGGCGCTGGCCCCAGCTGGCGTCAAAGCGATCTTGAAACATCCGTGCCACCGGGAGATAGGCGCCCAAAATTACTGCTTGCATGTTACAGCATAAAATTATTGTGAGATTCTTGTTTCATCGGGAATAAAAAAAAGTTTGATTTCGCGGAATTAGTGAATTATTCGCATTGGTTTTGGAAAAGGTGATAGCCGAAAATTTAATATAAATATTTCCATTAAAAATTTGAATATCCTTTCAAGTGTTCCGGCGACATTTTTTGGAATTTCTTGATTTAGAAGGTAGAGAAAAAGGAGTATGCAGAAAAATCTTCCATTATACTTGTATTTCAAGGATATTTTCTCATCACCAGAGCTTCAACACGATCTACTTGTACTTCTACAGCTTCTACAACAAGATATGCGGGGCCAATTACATACTTAAAATATATTCTTTTAGTGGACAGTGTACGATATGGCGTTCGATCAAAGTCACGTGTTAAAGTGTGTGTTTAATATTAATTAATATCCATTACTCATTTTCTGATTAAGTAAATTTATTACGAGTGGCTTGATACTTTAATGTGAAAATTTGAATTATGTGAACAAGCGACGAGTAACCAATGTTTCGCATGTGATTCTTAGATGTACATCACACTATGCGAAAGAAACATGCGTAGTTATGCAAGCCGCAATCCAATGACGGGGCTGAATGATCGCGAGCTTTCGTGTGAGGGAGGAGAGGGCATCTTTTGCTGAGTGAGGATGACTGAGCTCTTCGCTCTTCCGACGTTTCACTTTTCTTGGAATTTCCTTTTTTTTCAATTTCTATTTCAGTTTTGAAGAATACAACCTTCACACGTGATAGGTGTCAGTACAAGTGTTTTGAAGAAACTTAAAAACACACGCGGGAAAGTGCCGATGGCGACACCCGACTGATTTTTTTCAAACTCATTGCTTTTTCATTATAGAATTTTGTTTGAGACCCTCTCTTACCTCGAAACTGCGTGAGGAAATGTCACGTTAGAAGCCTTTGTGTGACTTCCTCAAAGAGACAAGCTCAAGATTTGTCAGTTACTTCTTCCGTATCGTTGGCGGGGAGGTTATGGAGTTTGATGTCAGACGGTAGGGAACTTTCGGCACTAGCTATTTAGCTGAGTCGAATTCATACATTGTTTGGCGGAGATTTCTGGCAACCGGCTGCTCTGATCGGTAGTTTTCCGTGGTTTATCCGATCAATACAAGGCGAATTCGGAAAAATACCCAAATTAACGAGCCACGGACCCCGCGTGATCTTTCCTCCCTCACCCTTAAACTCTTTTCTTTTACATTTCTCAAAACGTAAATACTATCGTACACTTTACCATACATGTTAAACACAACCTCATATGCGGGAAATGTATCGGAAGCTTAACGCGGCTGCGTTGATGTCCCGCTGGGGGAGGTACCTGAGGGAAACCTCAGCAAGTGCACGTGTTTGTCAGCGGCGTACCATCCGTTCCAGCCGAGGGGGGGGGGGACACCTGTACCTCCCGGAATACACACTATACTTACGGATTAATGACCTGAGAATTTTAACGTTCAGAAACATTAAATACTCAGCATTGAATGTGAGTTTCGTTGACGCCCTTGTTGATGGATAATGCACGTATAATAAGGGCGAAAGATAGTGCGTAGTTGGGGAATGTGGGCCGTTGAGAAGGTGGGAAGAGAAGTGTAGGAGCTACTTAAATGGACGGAGCGACGAGTGCGGAGTGTAGGCGCAAACGACTCAAGGTCTTTGCATCTAATTAGTTCAGTGTCTTTCAACTTCCTAGTTAACGAAACTCTCTTTATCCAATGACAGAATCCACAAAGGAACTCGAAGGTCAGGAAAATCGAAAAGTGTCAAGAACTAAGGACTAAGACGAAAAAAAATTACGTTTACATCATCTGGTTGAGAGATATTTGAATATTTAATTTCTAGTTTATTTTCTAATGATTTTTAACATTTTTTAAAATGTTTAAATTTTTTTAAACATTTAATTAGGGTTTCTTCTAGTAACATAAAACAAATTTATTCGATTACTAGGATATTGGTTAAAAATATTAGACATCAATTTCTGTATTTTTGTTAAATGTTATTGACATGTCAAAGAATTACTATTTACTTAAATTTGTTTACATAACTTACAGGTAACACTTACCTAATTAGTGTCTAATTACATTTTTCAAACATCAATCATATACCGGGTACTAACATGAACGGTGGATCTTCCCCAAAACCGTAGTGAGTTACTGAGTGGCAATTATAGGCAGTAATGAGTATGTTTCTTGAAACTGTGGGCACTGGAATAAATCAATATATTTAAATATGAACCAAGATTTGTGCCAAAAAAATATGATGAATGTTGGAAATGTTTGCTGCTAATTTTTATAGCCGAAATCTGATTGTTTCTTGCGATATTGATTAATGTAGTAATACATTTTTAAAATGTCTAGTTCCCATCCATACATGTAGGGGTAAGATGGTATACGCAGGCATATAAATCTATTCAATGATTCTGAACAACCTCCATATCTACACATTCCACGAATTAGTGCATAAAGGTATGTGAGATGACATACATGGTGTGTCACGACATACCAGAAAGATATATCTGAGTACCGTATGTCTTAATTCAAAGGTTTCGCGATTAAGAAGTGTTATTGACTAAAACGTCACTATACTGGGAGTGTATTCAGGAATAAATTAATCTTAACCTATCCTAGCGAAGAGGAATCTCAAAATTGATGAACCACCGACACTCTCGCAGAACTACTATGTTCTAATGAAATGCCACGCTGCTAGTAATACGTACTTCATGTGTAACATACCGTGTACTATACCACGTACAGTGCGCCAGAAAAGTCTTCGCAGTGGTGCCTGTGGTCGGTGAGATGCTAGCAAGAGCAATTATGTTGGTAGCACGAGCTGCAGCTTGTACCATACGAAAATGTGAATTGCATACTCACCACACTAATACTGGAAGTGTTGTGCCTTTCACTTTTTTCCCCATTGATCTGGTAGCTGCCAACAATGTAACTCGTAACAGGAGGCCCTCGGTGGGGAGAGACTTTTCAGGCGCACGTGTCTCTAACATTCCATGTTCCAACGAGTAGCTTTACAGGCGCGCCGTGCAGGTGGGCGTGAGTGCTAATGGGTTGCGCTTGTCTCCGCAGGTGGCGCCCGATGAGCCGACGCCCGTAGCGCCCGCCCGCGCCCTGGAGCCCGGCCCAGGCCTGGAGTCCGCCCCCGCGCCCGTGCCCGCCGCCGCCGCCGCCACGGAGGCCGCGGGCGGCGGGGGCGGGGGCGGCGGGGGCCGCACCACCCCCACGGCCACCGCCAACGGCACCGCCAACGGCAGCACGAGCTCGCTGCCGCGGCCGCCGCTACCGCCGCCGCCGCTGCCCCCGCACGCCGCCCCCAAGCGCGAGGACGGCGCCGCCAACGGCGCGCCGCCCTCGGCCACGTGCAACGGCGTGGGGGGCGGCGGCGCGGGCGACGACGCGGCGGCGGCGGGCGACGAGGAGCGCCGCGCGGGCGCCGTCGCCCTGCTGCTCAACGAGGAGCAGCCGCGCCACCAGCGCCGCTCCGGCGGCATCGACAACCCCGGCTTCCAGGTGAGTCTCCGCTACCCATTCTGAATTCACTGCATGCCTCTGGCCGGAAGGTTCTCGGGTTACGCTCGCGAGCAGGATTTTCCAGACCGGCATCAACTGATGTCACTGCAGTGCCTCTGACTGATAGGTCATAGGTTCGAGTCGTGACGGTGGCAGGATTTTCGAGACCGGCATCAACTGATGTCGCTGCAGTGCCTCTGAGCGATAGGTCCTAGGTTCGAGTCTTGATGGTCGCAGGATTGTCGACATTCGCTTGTCAGCTAGGTCGAATCCAGTCGCTGTCTGGAACAAAATTATAGCGGCCGGCTGCTCTCATCGCTAATTTTCCATAATTTCTCCGATGAACAGCAGGCGAATGCCGGAGCAGTAGCCTAACACACGGAAACGATTATTTGAATATCTACATTCTCTACATGGAGCTCAAGATAACGTGCACTGATACTGAAGTTACATATAGGTACAGAAGCAAAACAAGTAGCCATCACTGCAGTTGCTCAAAGGATTCGAGACACAGGGCTTTGATGGCTTCCGTTGCAATCATGATTTGACAGGGACGCATAGAAGGAGGGGGACAAGTAGAACCTCATGCTCCAAGCCACAACTAGGAGCTCCGAAACCTTTTTTTCATTCAAAACATCCCCAAAAATATAGTTCTTTTACTTCTGACTAACCACTGTAAGTTATTTCTGTTGCATAGGGAGGTGAATTGTGTTTATTATAGGGGAAACTTGTTGAGGTAAGAGACTCCCTTTCATTTACCAGACCCCTATTTTCTCTGGGCGCTCCCGCAATTTGCGTGTTGGACCGATGTATCGATAGATCAAACCCGATGGACGTCTAAGAATTTTAAGGGGGTTATAAAATTTCATCAATCCTTAATTCGCTTTCTATCCTTCAAAAGAGGAACATAACAGTCCATCTCGTATCGTACGTATAGGGTTTCTTAAACAATATCGCCGCCCTGGAGCAACATTTTTAACAAGATTTTTATGTTCAATATAAATCTTTATTTCTTGTACAAAATATATGAGTAATATGGAGATATTCAGATTTCTCCAAAACAGGCTTGCAGCCTAATGTTGATGACAATGATAATGATGAACCAAAACTTTGGAAACGATTATTAATTGAACAGAAAGTTAGTGATGTGAAAGCCTTAAGACTTGATTCTGGAGATGCACCCAGAAAAGAGGTCTCTAAAATATCGATTATTTGAAGTTCTTGTTATTTTTATACTATCAAAATTTGTATATAGAAGTATAAAATATTTAGTAAATTAAGATTACACCAAATCAGATTACTTACGTTTCACTTTTTTCAAGAGGTCAATGAGTCAAGAGGGTACTGCCAAAACCTCCTTGCTTCAGTTTCGGTAACACTGTTTGGAAAATTTACATATGGTGGATATACACAGAAAACTGAAACGTGAGGATAAAAAATGATTGAAAACGACGTTCTACATTGTAGATGTCATTGCGCTTCGGTTAAAATAAAATCTGATTAATTAGTGTTTTACCGACTTCATTATTTCTTACCCCCAGAAATTCTCAGTTTTTGTTCGCGTTGGTTCCTGAGCTCTAAAATCACCTTTATTATTTACCACATTTTTTTCGACGAAAACAATTCGCATTTTAGTAATAATTGTTTCTTTACTATTAATCATCAAAAATTCCAAATTTAAACTTTCTATATTTTCTCAAAAACTCGACTATCAAGGTCTTACACTGCATTATTTAATTTGGGTACTGTACTCACCTCCTCATGATAGCCCAAATTCACATTGGGTGATTGATGTGTTGTTTGTACTTCTTCAAAGATTTTACTTCTAAATCTACGAAACATTTGTTTCAATCACTTCATTGTTGTTCCAGAAAACATTTCAATTGACATCAGTTAGCCTGTTATTTTTACAGTACCCAAATAGAATTAGAAATTACCTGCATTTATGAACTTGGAAATTACCTGCATCTTTTCTCTCCGTATGGGGAATCACTTCATAATTGGTATGTGAAATTCAATAAGGATTTCTTACACACCTTTGAAATTATTTTTATTCATTAGCGAACAAATACAAACCCTGCGTCTCAAAGCAAAACGAATGAAGGAGTGTCACCTGAATGATAAATGCTCCACATTCGAGCGAATTGCAGTTCAAAGCAGGATCTCTTATCCACTGGACCGCAGTCCGACCTTGAGATAACTAGGGTACGAGACTGGAGCGCACTCCTTCGCCCGTAACTCACGTGGCCGAGATAAGTTAAAAGTGCTCGTCGGAACATTGGCCATTAGGCTTTCTTCACATATGCTTGTCACCACACACCACATCGATGAAAGCAGTGCAACGTTTCAGTTGGTCACCTCTGATAATTCTCAGATGTTATTCCTTTCTATGAATGGCCTGGTTGTAGAGCTCTGAAAAGGGAGCTCACTGGGATCCATATGGGTGGAGAGGATAAAACGGAGCTTTCGCGAGGCTGGGTGCTGAAAGGGGAAGAGAAGGAGAAGGAGTAGTGACTCGACGAATACTGGCAAATTACCTGTTGATTTTTTTCTTTATGCAGCTCACAGTTTTAATAAAATTCAATAGGACTTTGTGTATCGTAATTCGTAGATTCCTTTTGGGATGACCAAATATAGAGTAGATATTTTACCCAACTGCTCTCTCTCTCCTCAAATTAGGGTTGAAGTTCCGGTACTGCACAAATGAGGGCATCTCGGACATCGAAATATTTACGTACTTAGAGTATAGAGGAGAAGAACAAAACGGAGAAAAAAATCAAGAACAGAAACACCACGTAAAAGAAGAGAAAAAGACTGCTCATAGGAAGTAGGCCTAGACTAAGAATGAGGCCGAGAAAAAGACGGTGAAGAATAAGAATACCACGAAGGCGACCTCAAAGAAGAAGAAGAAGACTTCAAAGAAGAAGAAGACTTCAAAGAAGAAGAAGATCTCAAAGAAGAAGAAGAAGACCTCAAAGAAGAAGAAGACCTCAAAGAAGAAGAAGAAGACCTCAAAGAAGAAGAAGACCTCAAAGAAGAAGAAGACCTCAAAGAAGAAGAAGACCTCAAAGAAGAAGAAGACCTCAAAGAAGAAGAAGACCTCAAAGAAGAAGAAGACCTCAAAGAAGAAGAAGACCTCAAAGAAGAAGAAGACCTCAAAGAAGAAATAGACCCTGCAGACGACGTGGATACGAGTAGCGGAGCAGCAACGAGCAGCTCACCTTCGCGCAGTCGCACCTGCGACGGCAGCGTCGCTCTTCCCAAGCAGCCGGGGCTGCGGAGAGGCGGTATGGCGGCGGGGGCGGGGCAGGGCGGGGCGGGGTGCGAGGGGCGGCTGCGTGCTTAACGGTCGCGGGAACCTTGAGAACCGCGCGGGCGCAAGCGGCACTCGCCGGCGCAGCATCCCACTGCAGCCGCCGCGCCGCGGCCCTGAGAGCCAGCACGCGTCCCGCGCCGCGCCGCGCCGCGCCGCGCCGAGGATAGCCAGAGGGCGCCGTGTGCTGACGGGTTTCGCTACAGAAAAATCTGCATTCTATACTCCGGGATAAACAGTGGCAATGCAAGGACAGGGCGACACTGTCATCCAAACGGGAGCTTCGTTACGACGTAAATGTTTGGTATTGGTGCTCCCGATTGGATGACAACGCCCCCACTTCTTCCAGATCGTGACCTTCAAGGGCCACTCTGTTTAAATTGGAGAATTATAGAAACTGAAATTAATTTATATGTCAATGAATCTTTCTGAGAGATAGTTTCACGCACGTGACGGAATATCAGCTTTAGTAACTGTTTTTATTGTTCCTTGGAAGACGTATGTGTTTATATATTTACGTGAACATTTTACGTTGATGTATTTCGCCATTTGAATACCACGAAGATTCATATCCTACTAATATTTCGTACGTAAATTCGCCTTTTCTTGTGTGATGTAGTAGTAATGTCAGAAAAGTTTCGAGTTCTTCGCAGCCTGAACATATTTCGGGCGCATCCTGTAGTCGCCGGCGATTTCCATTGGGAATTGATTTGCATCGCATTCGGGAGCGCAGCGCTCTTTGTCCGCCGCCTCGTGCGTGGTCGTGTTGGGTTTGGGGCCGCGGCGTCGCGCGGTGCCTGGCGGGGCTTCGCGGAAGGCGCGGCGAGGCCCCTCTCGCACACTGCGTCGAAACTGGACGCGAGGATGCACAAAGGATGGCGATTGGAAGGTGAAAGCTTATGTTGAGATGACGGTGTTGTGATGATCACGACTAGGACGAACGTGATGACGACTATGTCGGTGATAAAGATGATAATGACAGCGATGACAAAGATAAAGATGATGATAATGGCGTGACGAAGACCCAAATCAGCCTGACCGAAATCAGAACCGCAAAATGTGCTCATTATTTTGAGTCAATGAGGAAAGTCATAAATGCCCTTCGTATATAAGGTTTCAATAGCAAACGAAATAATGTGGAGGAAATTAACAATAAAATCGCGAAATAAACTGCAATTTAACACGAAACTGCAAATGGATAACATTACAGAAAGAGGTGACGCTATTGCAATGTATTGCAATGATTCTGAATGCCTTTGAGTAATACAACGAATTCGTTTTCGTAGAGTCCTTTCCTCGAAAATTAACGTTGAAAATGAATGCGAAAATAGTCAAAAGTAGCTTCGAGCTTGTGTATTATTGATTGATGGCGTGATGAAACGACACTGAGATGTTGACACATGATATTAATATTTTGTATATTTCACTTTACAATGCTGGCTGGCTTCGATTGTCTGAAAACTAATGTGATGCGCATCTGGACGTGTGTGTCATTTCGACCACGTGATGTGCCGCTGCGGACCACAGTGCCCGACGCGCCGATCGCCCGAGAAAGGCCCCTTGTGTGTTCTCCTCCTCCTCCTCCGCCGTCGCCGCCACAGCCTCCCCCTGCGGCCTCCGCACCTGTTTGCTCGTCGGGCTTTCTCCGTTGCAGCGTGCGTGCAGCGCTGGGCTTCCGCGTGTGGCGACCGTCCTCGGCGATCCAGGGTCGAGATGCTCTCCTGCCTGCATTGTTCGCGGACGCTCTTCTGTTTCGGAGTTCGCATGTTTGAAAGATTCGTATTATATTTCTTTCGTTCGGCCATTCTTTTTCATTCGATTCTCCCTTTGGCGTTCGTTTGTTATTCCTTGTCGTTTTGTTTCTGCCACGGAGATTTCAATTGCTTCTTTTTCTATTCGTTTGTGCGTCATCCTTTTCTCAACATAGTTGTCTTCTTGGTGTATCTCCATTACACATTGATTTTAGTTTGTGTCCCAAAAATTTACGAGAGATGACATCTTTAATTTGCCTGTTTCTGGGGGTTTTGTTTAAATATTAATTTGCATACTCGCTCGGCTTTGTGTCAAGAATGCAACGGAGATTCCGAGAATGCAGGCTGTTAAAATGCTAATTTAGTTTTTAGTTGAAAATCGCGTGATTTATTCAGACAAGCTGCTCTTTTGTAGATTATGCGCGACACACTTCACACGGTCCAAATGAGCGTTTTCTCTTCGCTATCTTAATCCATTCTACTAATCGTCACACTAGATACAATTTAGATAGGATGTAAAAATTTCACTAGCTACACGATCTGTTGCTGTTGTGTTTTAGTGGTCTTTGTCCTAGCAGCACATCGTTCGGACACACGGACACCTAGTGTTTGCTACGTATTTTCTAGAATAATTAATTAGGAAGTGAATTCCGTTTATTTGCTTCGACGATATAATCATTTGGGTAGTATAAAAATGTCATCGAGTATTTAAGTGAACAGTTAATCGAAACTTCAAATATGTTTGAACATGATTTCTGAGATAATGACGTGTATAGGCGTTTCAGATCGCAGCCGCCAGTATTTAAGCGAAAGCAAGCCTTTCCCCGCTCGGACACATGTCTTTTCGAGAACATATGTCACTTACGCCCGCGAGCGAGCTCCAGAAGCAGGTGCAATAGCTATGTCATTTACAAGCCACTTGAAAATGAGTGAAAGTCTACTTATGGTCAGTGAAAAGTCCTTGATGTATTGTTAACGTGTTAAATAATTGCGGATGCTGATACTGTTTGAAAATTTATAGACCAGTTGGTTAAGCGCATTTTGAAACACGAATTTTCTTGTAGATAATAAGAACTAGGTATCCACAAATCTACATGTATATGTAGCTTTATTGTTCTTATTTTTTGAATATGTGTATATATTTAGGGTAGGGTACATTAACAATACGTAGATGAACAGAGAGGTGAACGTAGTGTCGATATTTTATTTTTTTAGTTTAAAAACATTAAGTCACTTCGACTTCTCTGGCCAGCAACTACATAAATTTACACACACTTGGCATGAGTCATAAAAGCATTGCAAAAAAAAAAAAAAACGTTTTGAAAAAATATACCTTTCAAGATATAAACCTATAACTGTTAGAAACAGTATTACACATTTTACGCAACTAATTTTTTGTATATATGACGGTAACCTAGTAGAAATTTATAGTTGTATTTCATTTGGAACATTACTTAGTTGAAAGAATTTTTTCTTTGATAATCCTCGGTTGGTAGGATGAGTTCTTGCTCTTGCGCTCCTATGTTGAACCTGCGACTGATATGTTAAATAAATTAAAGATAGTGAAACACATTGTGGATGTTGAGAAGGATATTGGAGAGCAAATGGGGGAGATTGATCTCCAGTGAGGAAGGCTTTGAAATTGCAGTGGGCAACTTATGATTGTTATTAGCACCTGTTCTTTTTTAGAAAAATCTTTGCAGGTGTTCAAGGAGTAAGAACTATCTTTTTTTGGGAGAGAGCTAGAATTCAATGTTCTCTT
This sequence comes from Gryllus longicercus, assembly GCA_038098605.1. NCBI lineage: Eukaryota > Metazoa > Arthropoda > Insecta > Orthoptera > Gryllidae > Gryllus > Gryllus longicercus. The sequence continues at coordinate 1,760,642 of JAZDUA010000206.1, read as the reverse complement.
TGAAGTTTTAAATTATTGTTGTCATCAAACTAGAAAAATTAAAAAATCACTAATTATTTGCATATGATGCTTATCCATTAATAATAAATTCTTTCGTCAATGCTCAATGTTTACTTGAGAAGTCGTTTTTGTTTAGTATTTACGCATGTTTATTTAGTTTTTTAAAACGTCAGTTACGTACGTTATACGTGAAATTTCGTACGAAAGTTTCATGTATACTTATCGTAATAACCCCTTCAATGTAAATCATCTGTGCTATTTAATAAAAAGTGAACTTCGCTAATTCGTTATTCAAGAAAATTAACAAACCAAGTTGAAATCCTATCGGAATCGACGGAGATGAGCAATTTTTGGTTTTTCAGGTAAGGAACTTTCACTTATTATCTGTAATCAAGCAAGTGTATTTGTTTGAACGATTGGAAACCGAAAGCAAGTTTTAAGAAATAGAAGTAAATCGTATCATCATCCCTGTGAAATGAATGTTCGTGTAGCCTGTGGTGGCTTGTGAGCCCCGTCAACAGCAGTTAAGGAATTCAGAACCTCAGTAGAAACCTGTTTCCACAGACTCCGAGGCGGTTAATGTCGTTGTTCTGGTCACGCGTACCCATCAGAGAATCGTTGATTGGACCATGGTTCTCCGCGCCTGGAATCTTACGCCATCCAATTCTGGGGAGAGAGCTCTATTCTGGAAGAGTTTCAAGGACATCAAAGGGTCATATTGACTTTACATACCGTTGCAACACCATCTACGCAGGATTAAGCTTCCTACCATATTGGACATGGCGCAAGGCACCAGGAGCATGTTCTCGTGAGATTTCCATGTCCTTGAAAGGTCAGCTGTAGCCGTGGGAAGAAATGGTTTTCCATGCAGGAGCTACAGCGCAGGAAGTGTTTGCTTGCGGGACTGATCCGGTCACTGCATATAATTGTGCTTTCTCTGTGAAACCACGTCAGAGAAATTTCTTTTTCTCCTTGCATCTGGATCGTGCTAAATAATGAGTGATTTTTCATAGATCCACAATAATTTAATTTTTTAGTAAATAATATCGCGTTTCTGTAAGAAAAATCTGTATAACATGTAGAAATTTAAGGGAGATGTTTGCTCGAACACTTAAGAACATGATATTGTTTCATTTGTATTATGTATGTTCTGAGTTCTATGTATTAATACAAGGGCGGATCCAGGGACGAATTTTGGTAGGAGAAATTAAACATGTTTTGGTCGAATGTGTCATGTCAAATGTCGCAGGTTACTCTCAGCTCATGCTGCGATACGATTTTATTCGCTTTAATGGTTATCCGAAAATAGTTTCGCTTAAACGTTCCGTGGCAAGTTAAAATTAATAGTTCCTGAAAAAATTAGGAGGGGGGGATTTCCCTCATTTCCCTCCCCGTGGATCCGCTCCTGATTAATATACTCGTGCTTCTCTATTTTCTTCGTTTCTCACTTTTTAGAAACACGAAAACTCAGCCTTTTCAAAGTATTGGGTACTTGATAAAATATTTTCCTCAATGCCCGATTTCAAAACAGCTTATCAATTTCAATCAAGTATTCCAGCTTACGTTCCTTGTGGCTATCAACTACGGTTCGTTGACTATTTCTATCATTGGTTTTGCCTCAGGAATCTTTTATTCTTGTTGTGGAACAATATGTGTTTCTTCGAGAGCGAACGAAATCCACGAACTGTATTGGAAATCGTGTTGCTTAGAAGTAAATTGCCGTAAAATCCATGCGCGTACTTCATCTGTAACGTTCAATGTATTACGACCCGTGGGTGCGTTGATTAGTTCTGAGTTGATGTGGCAACCGCTAGCTCACAGGCGGGGGAGATATTTGGAACGCTGTTGATACGACTCGAAGAGCAAAATCTAACTTCAAAGGTTTTCGTCGCGTAATTTTGATTTATAAAGGTTCGAAGAACTGTAGGTTTCCTTCGCCGTCGTTTAAAAGTCGAAGGTTACCGATGGGTCAAACTTATTAATTATGGTGGACGATATCTTTGATACATTTCATATTCGGGTTTCTGATCAGTTTTTTTAGTGTTATACAAGATAAATTGCGTATTGCAAATCTCTTTTATCTAAAACGCATTTCCAAAAATTGGAAGTAATGCCCTGAAGCCGTAAAAAAGCTCCTGAACAAAACCACACAAAATGTTATTCCAAAACGTAGCATGCATGTTACTCAATAACAAAAATAAAATGCTCTCGTATTACACTTTAATAAATTATTTTTTTAACAAATACAGTCTTCATGAATAGAAGAATAAAGAATAGATAACGTAGTACATAGAACTACAGTTCTTTATGTATCAAAAATTTTAAAAATTTGCTGCTTTACAACGCAACACGTGCATAGTAAATATTTAATAGCAAACGACATCTTCCTTTGAACCTTATTATCGCATGTCGGCAGCTATGTCATAAGCAAGAACACTGAGATTGAGATTTCAGTTCGTAGGCGGATTATGAGAATAGGGGGGAATAGTCAAATGAGTTATTTGCATTTTTCAGTCAAAATCGAAAATTTTCCATTGTTTTTCGATTTTTTCCGAGTTCCTAGGTATTATATGGAAACCGTAGACATGTCTCACAAGATCTGTGAAGCTATTCTTTCAATTTCTGCACATATTAGAAAGTAGTAAAACATGTGTAGACTATTTAGACTTTTAGAAGTTTGCAATAAATACTGAAATTTTTGAGAAACAATGTGTGTGTTTGAAAGCTTATAAATAAAGTAATACTATAATGCATAACATGAAAATTTGCAACTTCCTAAAAGTGTAATATCTTTGAGCATATCAGACTTTTATGCCAGTTTTCTTTGACAAGGACGAGATGTTTTAATTGTATGTTGGTTACCTAATCAATTCTCTCATGATTCATGAAAAATACAACAACTAAACACAATTACTTTTTTGTATTGATAGTCGAACTTTGCGACATATTTCCAAGGGCTTTTTCACAAGATTTATAGATGAATTTCTCGAGTATATGCACTACACTGTAATTTTTCCCATTCACTACTGTCGGAAATAATGGTTATTTCCTCAATTAGAATATGATTTAAAAATATCATATATCAAAGGAAAATCGCAAGATTTTCAGGGACTGTGAAGAATGAATTGGTTTGACCACCAGTGTCATTTTAAGATACGAGATCAATTTAACTTTCTGTCTGTCTCCATCTCAATCAAATGTACACATTTTATTGCGCCTATATGAAGCCTATAGCCTTGACCCCTTCAGATCGTATTATTCGAAAGACGAATATCTGGGCTATTCTATTTGACAATAGCTGTTCCATTGATAGAAAAAGCGAGCATAATAAACTCTCCAACAGATTAGTAGGTATCGAGATGCTTCATGGCAGACGCACGATATCTGATATTAAGAGTAATTTAGTGCGAAAATAAAAGCAACGCCAGGCCAAAACACGAGCAGTGAAACCGAAATTGGACTCGCGTGTAAAATGCTAATGAGAATAGGCTGCGATGAAGTCGCGCGCTCGCTTTGACTCCGCTTTCGCGCCGTCAGCGCTGCTTTCCACCGCTGTTCGTCTCGAAGTTTATGGAGCATCCCAATACGCTCTTCCCAGGCTTTCGCCCATCTGCCCGTGGAGCGCCCGTTCGACGAGCCGCTGCCGTGACGTGACGTGCAATGACGTGACGTGACGCACGGAATCGGCGGTCGCTGATTCGGGTTTCACTGGCTCCAAGGTCGCGGCATTCCGGTGACCGGCCCCGGGCCGCGGCCCGCGTGCACCTGACGCGCGCGTGGGAGCGCGGGCGATCGCCCCACCCCCACCCCCACCCCCGGGGACGGGAACGCGCTGGGAACGGACGGAAGCTGCGCGCCCGCGTGGCCTTGGTCGTAGGTCGCGTGCGCGCGGTGGCGGCGGCGGTGGAGGCGGGGTCGGAGAGGCGACGGCGGCTGCGGGGGCGGTGGAGGCGGTTGCGGGGGTGGGGAAACGGTGGGGGGGCGGCGGCGGGGGCAGCAGCAGGGGTGGCTGCGGTGGAGGCGAGGGGCGGTGACAACAGCGATGGGAGAGGTGTATAAAAAAAAAGGTGTATAGGTGTATAGGAGAGGTGTATAGGTGGCGGGGGCAGCGGCGGTGGGGCGGTAGAGGCGGCGGCAGTTGAGGCGGGGGCGGAGGAGGCGACGGCGGCTGCTGGGGCGGTGGAGGTGGGGTGGGGCAACGGTGGCAATTGCGGGGGTGGGGCAACGGGGCAGCAACAGGGTTGGCTGCGGGGGCGGAGGCTACGGTGGAGGGGCGGTGACAGCGGTGATGGGAGAGGTGTCTGTGGCGGGGACAGCGGCGGCGGGGCGGTGGAGACGGCGAAGACGGGGGCAGGGGGGTCCGCCGGGAGGGGCGGCGGCGGCGGTGGGGGCGGTGGCAGCGACGGAGGCGGTTCCGTTCCCGCGTTTCGCATCTTCGTTGCGCTGAGATGCCGCGAATTATTGTGTTTGGCGGGTTCCTTATTTCTTCCTCAAGGTCGTTTCGCGTGTCTGCTTCGCGTGGGCGTGCTTTTAAATGTTTGAAATATTTTTTCGTACCTGCATGGAATGTATGCCAGTCGACTGAGATGAGTTTGAATACTGTATTACAACGAATATGTTTTGCTGTAAGCATCGGTAGATAATTCTAGGTGCCCGAAATCGGCATATCCAGTCCCGAGCGAATTACCACAATCTTAGGGCTGAAGATAGGAAAACACATTCAATGGCCAATTGTTTCATTGATACGCCCAAAATAACCCGCTTGCACCTGCCCCTCATACATTCCCAATGGCTTTCCCTCGTTCTTGAAGAGAGGTTATTTTGAGTTATTCTTAATGAGTTCACGGTCCCGGCAGCCTCTCGTTAAGGTTACTGTAGTTCGAATTATTGTGATAACCTATGTTAAAACCTTTAATTAAAAAAAGACAACTTTTACTGAAGGGCGTAACTTAAAATTATTTGAAAAATGAAAAACCAATTATTGCGGATAATAATAGTTTATCCCTGATATTTTCCTAATACTTTTTTCTCGGCATGTATCCATAATATTTTATAACGGAAAGTGTGGCGCGTAGTGAAGTTTCTAGATACAGAGATGTTATGAATAAATGCTTGCCAGTATAGTATCAGCTTATTATGCATGCAAGGTGTGTGAGGCTTGCATATTAAGAGGGCGAGCTGAAAGTCGTGATATATGAAATGCAACGACTAACTATTTCGCATGCTGCTGCAATTATTTAGAAACCCCAGCCCCAAAAAGACCAAATTAATTTTTTTATCATTTCATTTAGTCATTATTCCGAATACTTTCAGTTTTTATCTTAGCAGAATGATCACAATATTTGAAACACATTAACAAAAATGAAGGTGATTTGAAATGTTGATATTTCTAGTTGTCTTTTCTCAACAAATTATGAAAATATTATTAAAAAGGAATAGAATAAACGTATATATTAACTTCCTCAGCCTGTGCATTGTGAGTTGAGTAAATGGTGAGCGGTTGAAATGTTTCTTGCGAGCTTATTACTAAAGGATTATTACTATGATAAGAGAAAATGAAAGGTCTGAAATTTCATGTCGTGCCGGCATTACTTGAAATTTAGCAGTCTTGTGATTTGCAAATAGTCTTGCAAATATGTGTCCATTATCTCATGAAAACTCAGAATATACATTACACACAAAGAATGGAAAATTTCTGCTAGTTGCTGCACATAACTGTTTTCTATTTACAAAGAAATTACACGAGCGCAGTTTTTGAATTCGTAATGATCCGGAAACTGCAAGTTGCGCTGGTAATTAGCGAAACGAATCAGGGAAGAAGTAGTAATTTTCCTTCCCGTTGGAGGTAGATCGCCCGATTAGACTCGCACCAGAAGCAAGATGTCCAGATTCTCCCAACTTACTGAATGGAATTGTTTACGTTGGGAAAACTAACACCAGTACTGACGTGGAAAATTTAACGGGTGGGATGCAATGAAAATTGACGTTGTATCTTACTGGTAAAATTGTAAGGTTTATTCGCAGACCTGAGGAAAATATAAGTAGCAGTGTGTTTTCTTTTCTAAAAAGAATCTTCACGTTGTCGCTAATTGCACACATGTTGATGCAATCTTCATAAATATAGCATAAATAAGAAACCACAAACATTTTATCATTCGGAAAACTTTCTGTGGTCTCAAATAATATTATTTTCTCAACCGTAGCTTACAAACATGGTACAAAGCATGTTTGCAACTTAAGCCCAAGATTAAGAGTGATACCAGATCAAAACATGTCCGACCAATTTCCTGTATATTGTCTAGAACTGATTCTTATCAACGTGCGTGAAGAGCTGTAGTTAAATCAATTTTAACTTAATTGTTTTGAACATTTAATGTCTGAAAATGTTTTATATAAATATAGTTGTAGAAATCAGCTTTGAGTCAATATTTGATTTATTTGGAATTATCGAAGAAAGTTTTCTGGGAAATGCCATTCGTGTCGTTATACTTCATCCGTTGACACTTGGTCCGTTGTGACGCTGTCATCCAATAGGAAGCTTGGACGTCGCCAGTGACGTCATTACAGTGACATTGAAGCCCCCGAGTGGATTACAGCGTCACAGCTAACCAAGTTTCAACGAATTTAATGGTTTAATCAAAATATAAATTCTATATTATGCCTTCGAAATTTTTATAGATGTTTTCCCTAAAAATATTCACAAACCTCTTCCCTTGCTGGGATGTCCAAATCTAATTGTTTTAGTTTTTCAATTCACCTATTCTCCCAGCAAAGTGGTAATTTGCTGGATAGTTGGATGACCAAGGCATTATTCCAAAAGCAAAAGTGGAATTGAAATGTCTCATGGGAGACATGTACTTGTTTAATTCCACTATATTGAAAGAAACGGAGACATCTAATCGTATCGTACAATTAATGCATTCATGCATTAATTCATTCATAATGCTTGCCATTCGCACCAGTCTCTTCTCTTACTTGGCGGATGCGCATGCTTGATTGCAAAGTGCTTAATGACAGACAATTATCAACACGATGTCAAATTGGTCGGTTCTATGGGACTCGATAATATTGGCTTTCCTTTCTGGAACCACCGCGACGTGTCGTTCGAAACTAAAAATGGTGAATGACGCATGTTTGCTGCAGAATTTATCTAGGTTTTCCGTTTCCTCCACACTCATTCGAAAGCTCATTTCCATTGTCTCGTTATCAGAGGCTATATCACTAACCATTCATACACTGTATCATTCACCCTTGGTGTTTGCGACTGGATAAAGGCACACATCTCTTTCTGTGACTGTTCTGTTTTATCTCCGTATGACTGGCCCCGTGAATACGAATATACTGTGAGAGTATTTTTAATTGTTTAGTGTTTCCAGGCGTTTCATCTGCTATATTATTAGACGCTTAAGTGTAGTGAATGCTTTAGTATAGTGGAGGTGGTGGAGTTTCTCCGCCGTTGCAACGGAAGACTCGTCATCGATCAGCTCGTCGACTTGCAGGTTTTTCTCTGCCAAATGTCTCCGTCGACCGGTCACCGCTGCCACAACCGGGGATAGCTCAGAGCTTCCGACTGGTCATGTGTGGTTCTGAAGTGTGTGTTTGTAAGGGAGGAGGAGGGGTAAAGAGTTGAGCAAGGACAGTCCATTCTGTGTGCCACTTGTCAGGGCATTGCTGTGGTATTCGCCCGGAATTTATCGAGAAAGCACGGAAATCTCCTGGTCAGAACAGCAAACCGCTAGAATTAATATCTATTGACCGAATAATATTTCTGTTTGACAGCTAGTAGCTGCCAGGGTAGAGGATTATCCAATCACAAGCTTCAAATACTGATGATGTAATTGCAGAGTTGCCGATACATATTAAGAAAAAAATTAATATTACAGCGCGAAGAAGCTAAAAATTGAAGAGCGCCATTACTTGTTTGGTTAAGCGTGGTTTTTGCGGATGTGTCGTGCACTGTTGTGTGCTCTCATTGCGATTTGTGTCCTGATACTGCTGCTACTGCTATTGTGATCCGATGCAGGAATGACCACGTGACTACGTGTCTGCCACTCGAGTAAGAGGAAACATCACTCTACCCCACCCTAGCTGTCAAGTAGACAGAAATTTATCGGACAATAGACAGTGCTTGAATTTGAACGTCATAAGTGGTTATTGTCCCAAATTCGCCACCATCTGAACTCGAAACCTCGGACCTCCTGGTCAACGCCTGGTCAACGCCTGGTCAACTCATGCTGCCAGACAGCCCCCATCATAGCCGAAACAGCATATTCGAATTCCTTCAGATCATGGCTCCTCCGCCGCTATTTCAGAAATAGCCCAGATTGGCGAGGCGGGGCTGTGTATGGTGCGGTGCAGCAGCGCATTTGAACAACAAGTATTCTCCAAAATACGCCACTGGACTCGAAGCTAGGACCGCCTGGTCAACGACGCGACAGAGGCCATCATAATTCTGCCAAAGCGCCATCACAGCCGATGCAGCGTAATCGAATAGCTTCTGGTCACTGCTCCTCCGCCGCCGCCGTTTCGGTGGCTGTGCTGGTTAGCGCGGCGGACTCTGTGTACAGTGTGGTGCTGTGTACAGTACGATGCTGTGTATAGTGCAGTGAATTTGAACTACATGTATTCTCCAAAATACGCCATCATCTGGACTCGAATCTAGATCCGCCTGGTCAACGACGCGACAGAAACCATCAAAAAGCTGCCAAAGCACCATCACAGCCGATGCAGCGCGTTCGAATACCTTTTGGTCACGGCTCCTCCTCCGGCGCCGCAGTTTCGGTGGCCGTGCTGGTTGACGCGGCGGCGCCGTGTGTGGTGCGGTGCGGTGCGGTGCGGTGAGGTGCGGCGCTGTGTGGCGGTGGCAGAGCGGTCGCCAGTGTGGGAAGCGGAAGCGGGACGCCGCCTGCACATGATGCACAGCGCAGAGCGTTGACCTCGCACAGGTGCGCTCTGTGCCTCATTCACGGATTGCGGCGACCCTGCTCCCGAATCCCTCGGCCTCTCCGCTGGTGGAACAAGCTCGTTTTATTGCGGATTTTCGAAAGCAACACTTTTTGGTGGGGTTGGGTTATAGTGGTTTCAATATGCTTCTTGACATAATAGAGGTGAATGTACATTAAATAAAGAGTCTGTATTTTTCTGAAAAGAAACAAACGCATTTTCCAAGTACTTGCGTAGTAACCAGTTTTTGTAACAATTTAAAGAGTAAATCCATCTAGTATCTATATTATTTTGGCTCTCAACTTAATTTAATTTACGTTTCTTCTAAAACATGGAATTTCCAATTCTTTGTACCTAGTGCCGTTTACAAAGCACACATTTTCTCGTAAAATTGCAGCCGTCGCGTAAGAAAGTTACACAAATTACAGTTATGTTGCATTCCATTATACTGTATTCGTAGCCCTGAAAGTTTCACAAAGAACTGGTAATTTACAGAAAAATAAAAATACTCTTTAATTATACTACGTAAAAACTCGGCTAAGCCTAGGACACATTGAATCTCGAAGCGGCGGCCAATTTGCAGAAAATGAAAAAAGTTACAGTTTGTGTTCAGTGGGAATATTGACAACGACGGAAATAACGTGCTAACCATTTACACCTGAAACGCTACACAAAGGGTTATAGCACAACAGCATCACCTCCTGTGCGCCGGTCGGGTCTGAATTCAAAGCAGGTCGCGTCCATCGTGGCCGGGTATGCACATTATTCATATCGCATAAGGCGGGATGTAATGGGCTTGAACGCTGCCCGCCCTGTGCGGCGCCTGAGGGGGGGGCGCTCCCTTTACGGCGCACTTCCTGCGGGCGGCGACGACGGCGCGGGCGGGCGGGCGGCCCGCGGCCGTGGGAACAGCCAGCGGCGTCTTCAGAGGCCGCTTCTATTCCGTTGTTTCCGCTATCTTGTTGGGTCCCTGCCCACTTCTCTGGTTTAGTTTTCGTGTTTATGGTGGTTGGCGAGTTGTTATTGTTGACGTCGGATTTTTGTCGGTATGTCGTCGCCAGGTTGTTTAACACGGTTGTAGTGACCAGGTTGTCGCGGCTAGGTTGTGGTCAGGTTGCCGTCGCCAGTTGTCGACATCAAGTTGTAGGTGTCAGGTTGCCGACATCAGATTGTCGTCATCAGGTTGTCGATCAGATTACCGACGTCAGTTGTCGTCGTCAGGTTGTCGACGCCTGGTTGTGCCCAGGTTTTCGACGTGAAGTACGGTAGTAGTCTTAATCGTCGCCAAGTTGTTGACGTCAGGTTGTCATCGTAATCGCCGTCGCCATCGCGTTGATGTCTCTGACGTCAGCTTGTAGCCATCGTCAGGTTGGTGCCACCGGCATCAAGCCAGAAATTTTACTCGGACATTGACATTGGATCTCTTTATCTCTGGAATAACACTATATCACTTAATATATAATGAATTTTAATAAAAATGCTAAATACTATGTTAGTATCGTTAAAATTCGTCTCATAATCACTGGTTATATTTTGTTTCATTTTTCCATTATGGCGCACGTGGGTCTATGTACTGACTTGTCAAGTCGATGAACTTAATTTTTTCTTGGCAAGATTGGGAGCGATTTTCGTCCTCTATGAGCCATGTACCAATCGGATTGCATCGATAGGAGCGAGCGGAAGTGGATGATGACCTGCGATGTTCATGGGTCGATGCCCAAGAGACAGGAAGACGAAAAAAATAGAAAAAGGAAGCGAACAAAGAAGAGAAAGGAACAGACAGCAAGTGTTGGACGACAGTCACGGTTCACTGAACTGGTACAGTGCTCCAATATCCTTCCAATTACACTTTGAAATACACGAACAGAGGTAGTTTGAGTATGGATAATAACTGCGAAATTGAAACGGAGGATGTTTAGAGCACGCTTCTTTGAATCCGTTCTATGGGTTGACCAGAATAACATATTCCCAGATTCTGCTCAAGGAATAATTTCAAATGAAATTAACAATGTGATATTACATGCTTGATTTGAATTTATTGCTGGATCACAATTGAAAGTGTGTTCTTTGAAAAAGGTTTGCAGACATCACCAGATTTCTTTACGAAATTATTGGCGCGTTGTCTAGATGGGCACTTGCCAAGTGTTTCTCTGGACAAGTCTGTTCCTATGCGTGGGTGGTCTGAATATCGTGGTGCAGAGGGAGAAGACTTGAATTACTAACGATGAGTTTTATAAATTCTGAATAGCCTCAATTTATCAACTTGCTATTTCACGCACTGCCAAGGGAATCTTTCTACTACTACTACTAGTTTTTGGTCCGTCATCTTTTCCAGTTCACAGATGCGAGCACTGATCTACCTGGGCATTAATTTACCTTTAGAATAAGTGCATTAGCTTTTAGATTTTATTTTCGAATTTAATTATAATATGATGAGAAAATGGTGAATTGCCAGACCTGTCCCATCAAAAGGACATATTGCTAACAGAGGAAATGACGCTGAAAGATATCGGAGATTACAGCGGTTATTATAATGCAGATGCACATTGGCAGCGAAGGAAGCGGGAAAATAATATGATGAAGATTCCGATCTCCACCTTAAGATCAAGTCTATAGAGGTCACTCTAATACACACTATATATGTAGATAATATAATCGGTGTCATAATACAAGAGAAGTGTTGTACTGGACGACCTCACCTCCACGTCTCCCTCCTCTTGGTCGTAGCCGCCGCCACCGCCAAGGTAGCGGTGTTGCTGACGCCGACAGCTAGCTGTTCAGCGCGGAGGAATGTGACGGGGGCGGCGGCGGCGGCGGCGGCGGCGGCGGCGACGCGGGTGAAGGTCTTGGCTCAGTCGCCGCGTATTTCTCCGCGACTCACCCACCCACACGCCCATATGCCCGCCCGCCTACGCTCACCCACCCACTATCTCGCATGCCCGCTCGCCGGCCAACTCAAGGGCGTCCAGAAGGGGGGACAACATTCCCTAGGCCGCCACTTAAATAGGGCCCGACTGTTTCATTCAAAAGAAATGAAAAAAAATATTTATTTCTAATTCAAACGCTACAAGCTATTTCTGATGCGTGGAGAATTGAATTCTGTTAATGAATTGAGGGAGGAAGGTCATACTGTCTGCTGCCCCTGCACGGACCACCCACTCGTCAGTTCAGCCTCCCACCCTACCACCTCTCTCGCATAACACATCCACGTCCCCTTCCCACACCTGTCCAGCCGCCCGCTTGCTTGCGCGCCGCGTGAGCGACTTCCCGCCCGCCTGCGCCGCCTCGCGCTGCTTCGCGAGCTCGCTGCGCGGCGCGGCGTCTATAAGGTCGAAGGCGGGTGACGAAGAGGTAGCGGTTTCTCCCGCTCACCTTGCCAACGGCGGAGGAAACGCGCGGTCGCCGCGACACGCGAGCGCTCGCCCGCTCGCTCGTTCGCCCGCCCGCCCGCCCGCCCGCCCGCTCGCCCGCCTGCTCGCTCGCCCGCTCACTCGCCCGCTCACTCGCCCGCTCACTCGCCCGCTCGCTCGCCCGCTCGCTCGCCCGCTCGCTCGCCTGCTCGCTCGCCCACTCGCTCGCCCACTCGCTCGCCCGCTCGCTCGCCCGCCCGCTCGCTCGCCCGCTCGCTCGCCCGCCCGCTCGCTCGCCCGCTCGTTCACCCGCTCGCTTGCTCGCCCGCTCGCTCGCCCGCTCGCTCGCCCGCTCGCTCGCCCGCTCACTCGCTCGTTCGCCCGCTCGCCCGCTTGCTCGCTCACCACGCGCCAGCGGCGCCAGCTGGAGGAGCAACACGGCGGTCCAGGAACATCGTGACGCGAGGGCGGGTCCAGGGAGCGGGGATGGACGCTGCGCCTCGTGCCCTATTCCTCAGTGCAACCAGCATCACTTGCGGCTCGTAGGTTTTGTTGTTTGTTGATGGCGTTATAATAAAAAAATATTCTCCGTAGAAAATGTAATGAAGAAAATGTGAATTTTAAATTCATCTCCGAGTTGTAGCACTATTAATATTTCTCTTCGGAGTTAAGGTTTCTTAACACGTTGTTCTCCACTCCGCCTGACATCTTGGAAGTGTGGTTCCTCATGGAACCGCGCCAATTATGAAAACCTACGAGTGGGGCAGGCTTTAAGCTACCTTTCGACCTGTCACTCTTTGTATGAAGCTGTGTAGCATTACCAATTATGTTGCATTACTGACATTGTTTAGTCGATACTGCTTGCACTGATACATTTAACAAGCGTTTAATGAATGTAACTAGACACTAATAACAATACTCTATTGGTGGATACACAATTGGAGATTCTAACCTCAAGTATTGAAATCTTAGATTGTCGTGAGGGTAGCCCCCGTGGAAATATATTACTCGTTCCCCAAATGCCCTCAATGGTAAGGTTGACTGGAATGCGGGTTGAAAAATAACTTCTCATGATTATTCCTACTCACTTTTTCCTCTATCCATTTCTTAATTTCTTACCTTTAGAAAAAACGTTCTTACGGTTATGCTTCCGAAAAAGATTCTTAAAGTTATGTTTTGTATGAGTTACCAGTATATTTTGGCAAAAGGGCAGTCAGAAAGATCCATATAACTTTTTTCAGAACATCAGCACGCGTTATATCATTTGAGGAAACACTAGTATGGCAGTATGGCTAGTTTTTCATTATGATGGCTTGCATGTACTCCCATCGGCTATATCGATGTGAAAAAAATATTGAACCAAATCAGTGTTTTTTGAAATTAGAAATTCAATTTTATCTCCTGTCAGTTAAGTAATTCAGCACTCTGCGTTAAGTAGTAGAAACTCCAAGAACCTTCGATAATTTCGTATGCAGTAGTATTTGCTGCAGCAGCAGCAGCCACTAAGTGCTTGTGCAAACACGCGAGTTCAGTGGCACCTGCGAGAGAGAGAGAGAAAGAGAGAGAATATTCTAGGCGCGTGCGTGTGTGTGTGTGTGAGCCTCAGCGGCCTGCCTCCCGGCCTGTTCACTGACCACAGGCTGTTTACGCTCGCCTTCCTGCTTCACCTTTCTAGCGGCGGTGCGCGCGCTGTCGCTCCGTCCATATACGTTTTTTAACGGAGAAAGCGTAGCATTGGGAGAGATTCGATTTTCAAGTTCTCGTCACCGCCTGCTGGTCGCAGTTCCTCGTTTCATCGGGGCTGTTTATGCGGCAGCTGTTCATTTGCGTGGCGCGTGCGAGCCGCTGTCTCTTTCACTGCGCGCCGTGCGCTCGGTGTTGTTGATGTATGGAGAAATGCGTATCGATAGAGAGTGCGGTAGGCGCAGACATATACTGCGTTCATGATAGTGCGTTACTGACACTGTCGATTGAGGAAGATGATCTTAAGAGGGAAACTTGGTTAGTTAATTTCACATAAATTATACAACAGACGATTTCTCCTGGAAAATGAAAATCTTGTTATAAGGTTGTTAGTGATGAAACCAGAATGGACGTACTGTTGTGTTTTGTGAATCTGCTTTATACTGTAAGACTGGATTTTCAGGCTAATTTGATCATTTATAGGTTTCACAAAAGTTCAATTAAATTAAACTATCCCTACTTTAATTTAATTTTCTTCCTTCTTCCCCCTGTTCGCTACTCTCCGTTTTGTTTTCTAAATATACTAAATTTTGTTCTCAAAAAAATATTTCTATTATCTCAACATTGCTTCATCTCTCTCAAACACTTTAAAAGGCATTTCACAACATAGCAGTTGCAATAGCAATTGTAAGTAATAACTATAATTACTTGTTATTCAACTACACTAGTCTCTAAGCTTCTTGCAACTTGTCAGAAATATGACTGCCTCTACCGGAAGACTTGCGAAGACTTGCACTGTTTTCTCTAGCAATTGCGCCATTTACAAACGCTACGTTAAGTTCTAGTTGGATTCTTCTTTGTGTTATTAACAACGCAAATGATCGCTCGATTTCGCGCATCTGGAGGAAAGTGTGTGCAGCGAAAGACGATAGTAAAGCGAATGACGATAACAAAGCGCAAACATTCGAGATTGGCGAAACAGAATTTCACTTCGAAAAAAATGACCGATTGAGTACAAATGCGTAAGAAATAAATTGTTCATTTATTTAGAAGTTCAATTGCTCACGGTATTTTTAGTTATTATTTTTTTTTTCTCGTTAATCGGCCAACTAGGACCACGCATGCAAGCATCCTGCATTTACCGTGGCTCAGTTTTAGTTATTATTATTATTATTATTATTATTATTATTATTATTATTATTATTATTATTATTATTATTATTACCGTTATTCAGTCTTGAATTTCAAATGCATCTAGTATGCTGTAGATCATGAATTCGTATCTTTTTGTTGCATCAACCCCTTTTAAATAATTGTTTACTTAATCGATTCCCTTTCGGTTTCTTTTATAATACACCGCGAATATAATCATCACACAACGAATTGCACACAAATGAATAAATAATAACAATTCCGCCACCCAATATTTTCATAAATATCTGGATTTACAATCGTCGGTCCTGCTTCTGATTCTGAGTGCGACTACTTTAGTTTCTAATCTTCATTGGTGGTGGTTAAAAAATGCAGTCTATGCGGAGCGGTGTTTAAGGACTGAGTATAATATTACTGCAGTGCGTAAAGAGGATAATATTTTCTTGAACCAAGAAGCAACCTTGTGAATACTTGTTTACAATTTCTGAGGTTTTCGAAACATCCTAACGATAAATGCGATGGGAGCAAGCGTGTAATTTATTATCAGACGGTTTGTATCTTTGTATTAGGAAGCAATTATCAACTCCACTAATTTCATTTTGTAATCAATAGAATCCTGATCTTTTTACTAATCAGCTGCCTGTTCATAGTCGTCAATTGACACCCAATTGACACCTTAATCTTCATTGACCCCCTTTAAAATTATAATCGATACAGACACCGTTGGAAATCCCAGTAGTATATTTAACGAAATGTTTGTTCTAGTGACTGTGGGCTATTTCCTAGGAGCTTAATGAATTTCTGAAATTCTGTGCATCTGCAATAAGATTAGTGTGTAATCAATTTACATTTTTGAAATGTTTTCTGTTTTGGTTAAAGCTTCTCTAGTTATTTTGCGAAAGATTTTGTTAAGACATCTTTTCGTGCGGAGTCTTCTCGGCCAAGGGGAGGAAGTAAGGAGTTTCATTGAGGCGGCAAAACGCACACCCGTAACGATGGACGCTAAAATCGAAACACCCAAAACTAACTTTTCAGTGTTTTCTAGATTTACAGTAATGTATTAATATATGTCTCCTCAATGTTGAGTCAGATTTTGCTTGTACAACGCAACCAATAATAAATAATCAATTCATGTTTTTTTTTTTGTTATTTCGGCCGCAGATTTCGGTAGAGATACCCGGGTCTACTGATTCGTCTAATCCAAGGGGAGAATGTAAGTAGGCACCTTTATTAATAAAACGCTCACCTCGACCAGCAAATGGAGGGTTGAAATTGTCTCTTGCGCTCCATGGCCTTCTAAAATACTTTGAATCTGATATCTTATTAGTGAATCAATCTTTGTTGTTGCAGTGGATCTCGAATTGAATCGACCTTTTCCTTTATTTGGGCCTTAAATGTCGATTGCCCTTTTGTGTGGATAAGGACAATGGTCCAACATATCCGAAGAATCCTTGGATCCACCAAGGAATGGATAATCGAATGTAAGGATGCAAGGGAAGAGTGTAAGGACGTTAATTTTTAGGGAAACGCAAACCCTGATGAACAGTGGACCGTTGGAAGAGTTTCCTGGATTCCCAGTATACCCGTAAACTACAATGTTACAGCACTGAGATACCCATCTCCGCCTTTATTTCAACTCGAGATTTTTCTGTTATTCCGGCCGGACACGTCGGGAGGATAGCCTTATCTCCGACCTCCTCGCGCGCTAGGGAAGAATGTGAGGACGCTCATTGAAGCAGCGGTGGGCGGGGCGCGAGCGCGGAGTTGCAGTCGGATTACGATCTCCGGCCTCTGGCGCGGCGCGGCGGGGCGCGGAGCGAAGCGTTTCGCAAAGTGAAGCAGCGGTTGCGATGCGATGTGAAATCGGTCGGCGGCTGCTGCTGCTGCTGCTGCTGCTGCTGCTAGCGCCTCCGCCGCCGCCGCCGCCCCCACAGCGTTGCGCGCCCCCTCCGCATTGTGAGGGAAACAGATGCAGGCGGGATTAAGTGGGAATGAGGCAGCGCGCTGTTCATTGTGAATCAAAGGGTTTGTTTCAAAAGCTTCTGTAATGCGGTGGTGACAGGGTGAGTTGGCGACGGGAGGGCGTGGGATCTATGATCGGGCGATTTACCAAGTTGGCTTCCTTCAAGTTGTGTTGAACGAGTTGTTAATTTCTTGGGAAGAATGTTTGTGGAATTTGATGAACAGATTACTGCACGTTTTATAGTATTGCTGAAATTGTTGCTCTACAATAATTATAAATTATTAATTGTGAATTGTCACGGTGGAGTTTTGTTCAATCTGGTTTTGAAGATGGAATCAATTTCTACTATAACCTTTTACTTATTTACCTTTCAGTATTTAAATTTGATTGTCTATTACTCATGTGGAGGACGAATGTTGCAATTTTAATCAAAACGTTCAGTACTTCTCAAAGGTTAAAATCTGAACCATATTGTTGCAGATTATAATAGGTTGGTATTCATTAAAGTGGTATGAATAAAATAGTTGAAAATTTACATCACGAGAAAAAAAGAAATCAAGAAGATCAGTTACCGACATCTTAATAATAAACAAATTCGAGTAGCAACGTAAATTACGAATATAATGTAACATTGTAAATCATTGGAATGACATCAATAGTAAACACAGAGTTTGCAAGAAGATCTATTGAAGAGGCGTGTATTAGTAATAAACTAATGAATGAATTAAAATTTATTGGAATGAATAAGAGTTAATTGTAAAACTAGAAGAGATGTAGAGGTAACGCCGAGATACAGCGCTTTTTTTGGAATAATGTTCCGTTAACATACCTATTTTTGCTCCTATAAGGTAAAAGAAAAACACATTGCATTCTTGTTGTTCATCACGTGACAGAACTATTCATGCAACTACGTACCTCTAACACGGACGCTATATTGACAGGAAACTGGTATCCAGACACATTCTTTCGTTGTTGTGACCTTCGGTCCCCAGTACTGTTAAATTTATTATGCTGCGGTTTGCAATATATTTTTATGTTAGTACGGTGGGATAAGATTCTGACCTTCGTGTATTATTTTAATAGCATACCTGCAAAAGAGAAAGGCAAAGAAGCGGCTATCCGTAAGACACCTCCGCCGATGATATGAATTAAAGCGGTTAGCCTCTATTATATACCATCCTAATTGCCGGGAGAGGTGGCTCAGGACCACTAATGTCTCTGACCGTGAGGTCATAGGTTCGAGTCTGGACGGTGGCAGGATTTTCGACACTAACTTGTCGGCTGGCTGGAATTCAGTCACTGTCTGGAGGAGAGTTCTTGCAGCCGGTTGCTCTGATTGGTAGTTTTCTGTGTTTTTTCCGATCACCGCCAGGCGAGTGCCGAAGCAGTACCCTAACAAACGGGCTATGGGCGGCGCGCTTTCCTTCCTCTTGTTTTATCCTCACCCTTACGTACACACACACTATTATGCTCTCACATGCCGAGAGACCGGTCGGGAGATTATAGCTTGTCCCGGCTGGGGCGGTGACCCGCTAGTGGGAGATGCCTGGTTGAGGAAACCAACTAACCGACGGTAGGTCGGCGCCTGATCTCTCCATCCAGCGGGAGAAGATCACCGCCACATCCCGAGGAGGACACTACACTTACGGAACTAATAACCTTAGCAGTTGACGCTTCCAGAACCGTTAAAAATCAATCAACCATCCTAGTAAGTATGTGATTGCGGAATTGTTTCCTTAGTTTTGTTCTCTTTCGTCGTAATTCAAAGATGACGTATTTCAATCCATGAATCAACTTTTAGTATGTAAACTACACTTTTGAATCACTCCTGACGGGTTTTTTTGTTGTTGTTGTTTTGAAAACGCTGCTGCTTGCGTTTCCAGATAAATTATTCAAATATGTTTGGGACTGGTTTCTGGAAAACTTTGTCATAAAGTCTCGAAGTTCATTTTTAAGATGGGTAAAATAACCTACTGACTAACGAGGCGGAGGTTGAAGGAATGTAAAAAGGAGAACGTATCAAATTCATATTTCTTACGTTGGCTTTTGTGTTGATGGAAAGAAACCGCATGAATATTTACGATCTTAAAATGCATAGGCAGGGAAAGTTTCATTATTAAAGTAGCTTTCTGGGCTTCGATAGAATGTCGTACATTCTACTTACATTTCACGTCGGAAGAAATCAAACAAGCTCTACCTTGCGCATGAAGTGTTTAGTTTCATTCAGTTGATTTTATGTCGATCAATTTGGCAAACGATAAAACCCTTCATGATTGCATTCCAACCAACAGTTTAAGTTTTTTGTAGTCACCTTATCAAGAATATGACTAATTTATGCCGTGTTTAAAAATACGAGGGTTAGATGAATAGGAGAGAGTAGAGAAATGTTATAAAGAAAAAACTGCCCTTTTTCTATTGAAAGGAAGGAGGAAGGTTATAGACCGGATTTCGCACCTGAACAAAAATCAGTGGTACTAAGAAAAATGTGAGATTCTAATATAGAATAGTAGGTGTTAACAACTAAGCGGTTCCAATTAAACTCCAGGAAAATTTGCAAAAAACAAGAAGAACTCATCAATTGTAACAAAACACTCTGCTTTTATTTGTAACAAAATACAACTATTGTAACCAAAAACTAAAGTATTTTCTTGTATTTTATTTGCCTCTCTATGACATGAAAACTACTTGAGTCTTGAAGTCTGATATCGTACATAAAACGTGTAAAATTGTTTGAGATCTTTCATTCGTCTAGATTCGCTTTCTTTAAACCGATCCTCCAGTGTAGGCGACTGTAATAAGATGATCTCTGGGCCACTTGGGCGCCACTCGCGAGTGCAGAGTGCGCGGAGCGGTCGTTGTGGCCGGGCTCCCTAGTTCCGCCGCTGGCCACGAGGAAGCGACGGCGCCGGGGCGCGCGGGGGCGTGAGAGCAAGGTGGCGGCCCGTGGGGGGAGGGGCTGAGGACACCGCGCTGCGTGGCCCGCTGACCTTTTGCCTCCGCCCGCCCCCGCGCGTCGGAGCGCTTCCCCGCCGGGCGAAGACGAGCCCTGCCTGCCTGCCCGCCCGGCGCAGCGGCCTTCCTCTCCTCGCCTCTCCAGATGCCACGCGCGCCGCTTTCACTTTCGCTGCAGCTCGGCCGCCCGAGCGCCCGCTGCGCGCCGCTCGCGCCGCTCTGGGCGCCAGTGGGTTTTTAACAAACAGTTAAAGATCCTTCTCCTTCTTCTCCTTCTCCTCCTCCTTCTCTTTCTTCTCTTTCTTCTCCTTCTTCTCTCCTTCTCCTCTCCTCTCCTTCTCCTCTCCTTCTCCTCTCCTTCTCCTCTCCTTCTCCTCTCCTTCTCCTCTCCTTCTCCTCTCCTTCTCCTCTCCTCTCCTTCTCCTCCTCCTCCTCGCCTTTTTCTCCTCCTCCATCTCCTCTCCTTCTCCTCTCCTTCTCCTCTCCTTCTCCTCTCCTCTCCTTCTCCTCCTCCTCCTCGCCTTTTTCTCCTCCTCCATCTCCTCTCGCTCTCGTTCTCACTCTCGCACTTGCTCTTCCTCTTGCTCTTGCTCCCATTCACCTCATTCTCCTCCTTCCTCGCCCCATCCCTCTTCTCCTTCATCTTCCTCTTCTTGTTCTTCTTCTCTATCTTATTTTTCCATGCGTCGAGTCCTTTCTCCAGGCGCAAGTCTGACTTGGTCTGCAGTGCTCTCTATCTCTTACTTTGACGTCTTCCTCGAGAGACATGATCACGACATGATCTGATGAATATATTTGGTCATTCTCGATGAATGTTGGTTCCTTTATTCTCCTAGCTCTTCCATCCATTGACCTGATGGTTCATCTTCTCTCTTCCCATTCTTTCTATCCCTCCCGCTATAATTGTTGCAACAGGCTTTTCTTTGCTACCCACACGTATTGACACGCTCAATTCTCGACTCCAATGGCCAAATCAACACTTAACTGTGTGTGCTTTGGAAATCCATTTAATTTATGCTGCTGCTGTACAGCAACTAACTTTGACCATTCTATAGTCAAAGATACATCATTGGGCCCTCTCATGATACATCATTAGACGAAAGTGCTGCAATAGGATTACTTCTCGAAAACTTTTAATCTATAAAAATTACATTATTGTTGAAAAACATCATTTTAAATTGAATAGGTCTTCTCGGAATAACTTATCGACAATCTTCGTTACATTCTCTGACTCTACTCTTGCGTAATGTGAGGTTCGGTTTTGCGAGCGCCTTAATCTGTGGGATTTTCGTGCTACTTCTGCAACTGCGTTTGCCGAATGAGTTTGTTTACAAATGCCCTTTGCAACTGAGTTGGTGTAAAAGTCATTTCTGCCTACGGCGAATGCGTTTCTACCGTTCTTTCATCACCTATTGGTATTTCTATATTTTTTAAAAACTGTTGAGGGTTCAATGACTCCAAGAAATAAAAACCATCGAATGTTAAATATTGTTATCATTATTAGTTTCGGACGTCATAAAATGTATAAGGTATGTAAGTGTACCCTCAAGCCGTATATTGCGCTCAGAATGTGGTATTAGCTAATTCATCGCTCATGTTTCAGAACATTGATTTAAAAACACAATTAGACGGTATTTATGATGACGTGAGTGTTACTACATAAGTTAGGAAAGTTTTTGTCCGGAAAATCTGTTTCAAAATCCTCTTCGACTTTTCCTCTGTCGCCTTAAACAACACAAAGATCTAGTTGCGTAAGAAGAACGCGAAACGAATGATTCCGCAGGAGTCGTGTTTGTTGGCCGCTGCTACGCAAAATATGTTTATTACACGCTTCGCAATGTTTCGCGCTCGCTCATAATGTTTTGGACACTACGGCAATGATCTGTTTCGCACACGGTGAACATCAAAAGAAACCGTGTTTCGCGCATGGTGTTTTGAAAAGTTGCTTTAAGCCTGACTTGTTGCAGAGGGGAGATTAATTCATAACTTAAATTCATTTGCAGCACTAGGATGGGACGTAAGTAGGGGCAGGCGTTCCGTGATAACGTGAGTGGGGTGATGCCAGCTTCTGAGAAAGGTGATTTCTCTCTTATTGTTATAAAAACGTGTAGAGTGCACCCCATCTATAACTTAGCTAGGTTTGTGGCACATTTTTACGTTGATAGCGCTGTTGGTGTAGTGATCCTATTCATTTTCTTTGGCCCGTTTTCTTCGATTTCATGGCAGCAATTGCGGAAAGCTGAACTGGGAGTTATAAATGAAGGATTCTTCCAAAAAATTACCATGATCTCGTTTTGTACATCGAACGTTCCCCGTTGAGAATCTCGGCACCGAGGGGCGGAAAGAGAGTCACAAGTCGCTTTTCAGAAGAGGGGCTACACACCTCGTGCCTCTTTCCCAAAGTCAGTCTATTTTGCATTTTTACTCAGTTTATTCCAAACAATTAACCACCTTTTGGTCACATCACTTTCAGAGCAGTGTTTTGAGTATCAATATATCATTTTATCGCAAGCTAATGCAAAAAAATTCAAAAATCTGTATGGGAAAGACAGGACTGAACTTGTGTGCCGCCCCACTACGTCCTCTCGCCGCAGCCTCTTTGTGGTTGTCTTCGCCTCCGCAGCCTCTCCGCTCGCCCTGCTCCGGCGACGCCCTCGGCGCCCGCCGCCCAGCCCTTCCGGCCTGCCCCTGCCCTTCCCCTGGCCCCAAAGAACTTGGCGGGCGCGAAGACCTCCCGCGCCGAGGCGATGCATATTTCCGTTTTGTTGACAATCCACAAATGACACATTCGTAAAGAATGCAACTACACGAAACGCGTGTTCTCAAAATGCGAAAGTTCCTTTTACTTTTCTAGCTCATGTTACAGCTCACCTGAGACACGGAGAAATGCAATTCGCAAAAGTAATTGCAACTATGTAAAAAAGTTATAAACATCCGATTTTTAAAACGAATTTTCTGGGATCGTACACCCTTGGTGTCCCATTACGAACCAATCACCTGGTATGCATGCTCTTAAAACAACATTTTTCTGTGCGTGTATGGTTCAATATGATTCGTAATTTGTTGCAGGACATGGATATGGTTAAGTGAACCGTTAAAAATAAACAAAATAAACAAATTCCTTTTGTTTTAGTCCGTATTAAATGTGAATTATTTGTGTGTAGATTGTTTTTATGTTGAGAAAAGAATGCATGTAACGCAATTGTTTATCGCTTGACCCCACAAATGTTTTCTTGATAATAGAATTGTGATGATTTTGCTGATAAAACATTTGAAAAATTTTTTTTTACAAATTTTTTAAACAGTGACTCGGACACCACTTCCAAACGCTTGTCCTTTGTTAATTCTCCATCTTCCTGTTATGGCGCTCTTTTGCCGCCTGAGCTCATTCTTTCTGGAATTTTGTTTTAGTGCTCTCGCTCTTAACTGCTTTGGCCGTGAGCGTTTTTAATGCTTCTTTACAGTCGGTCATTTCGACGTCCGAATCCTACTCGCGGCTTTCAGCATTTCTTTTTCTTTGCAGGAGAATTTTCTCCGCATAAGTTACGCATCTTTGACCTTCGCCCTGACCCTTTCCAAGGCTGCACGCGTGGCAGCACACTACGTTCTTCATTAGTGCGTTCAGTTGCTGCGTCTGATTACCTGAATCATATAACTTAGTTGTAAGTACCCTATTATCCACTGGAGTAATTACTAGTTTTTCTCACGAGTGAAAACCTTCTTCTAATGGCCTTTTCTCCATTTTTAGAGAAAAAATACAAATAAGGATGGAAAGTGGACAAAATAATGGAAAGAGGAGATAAAGATTGTATTGTGAGTTAGAAAAACCGGTAAAGCAGCATGTAGTCATGAAGTTTTTCGGAATATGAAGAGGCATGGAGAATAGGTAGTGTAACTGATGTCCTAGGGGGAGGGGGAAATGAAGAGTGAAAGTGGAAAAACAGGAGAATGTTGTAACGAAACTGGAAATTTCAAATACACGAAAAGAAAAATTTGAAAAAAAAATATGTCTAAAATGAAAGTGAATGAACTGGAGATAAACTATTTATATCGGAAATATTGTAGTGAAAGTGAGAGGGAATGTGAATTCTAAAAAGAAGATGATGAAGCGAAACTTGGAATGAAAACATCGTACTCGCAAGAAATTCGGTGAAGTTGAGTTTAATTCCCGAGTTTCGTGTCGAAGACGAGTGTACAAGGAACGGAATGTGCGAGGCTGGCTTGTGTGGCTTGCTCTCGCCTCCGACGCGCGCTGGCTGCCTCAGGTGGGCGTTGCCTCGCCGCCGGGTTTCCCTCTGCCGCCTCACTCGCGGCTCGACCTCCTCCATCACCCTCGGCGCCCCCGCCTTTCCCACCTGCGACACCACCGCCTCCTACGCCTCTGGAACTGCCTTCGTGCCTTCCGCTCCTCTCTCTGTCTTCCCACCTCCCTGCCTCCGCCTCCGCCTCGGCCTGTGATCCCTCCTTCTCTGCTTGCATCTGCCTCCGCCTTCGCCTCCGCTTCGGCGTACTCTGTCTCCTTCCTCTCCCCTAATCCTCCTCCTCCGCCACCTTCGCCTTCGCCTATTTCTCCTCCTTTGCCACCACCTCCGTCTCCTCCTCGCAAACTGTCTCTGCATCCGCCTCCACCTCATGCTCAGCCTCCTCTGCCGTTTCCGTCCACCGCCTCCCCGCCCTCCTGTCGTCCTTCCCCACCTTCGCCTTCACCTCCTCCTCATCCACCACGTCCATGTCCACCGCTGCACCTGCGACACGGTGCTGGCGTCCTCTCGAGCCAGACTCCGTGGCGGGCGGAGCACACAGCTTTTGTTATGGAGATGGCTGGCCACGGTGCGGCGCAGCGTGGCGGAGCCTGCCACTGGCGCCCCCCTCCCATCTCGCTCCACGAAGCTCCTCTCCCGTCTGCGTTTCGACACCGCGCACGGCTGCGTTCTCCTTTCAATGGAATCTTAAGTACCCGCCCGCCCGCCCAACCTCCCGCCCGCCCGCCCAACCTCCCGCCCGCCCGCCCAACCTCCCGCCCGCCCGCCCGCCCGCCCAATCGCCCGCCCGCCCAATCGCCCGCCCACCGCACGCCCACCGCACGCCCACCGCACGCCCACCGCCCGCCCACCGCCCGCCCACCGCCCGCCCACCGCCCGCCCATCGCCCGCCCATCGCCCGCCCATCGCCCGCGCTACGCTTCCCCACAGGCGTGGAGCACGCTGCGCGCCGCCCGCGCCGCAGTACGATTTCTCGACTCCCCGTCAATGGACCTGGTGGCCGGACCATTCGCCCTCGTGGTGGGCGGCGGCCGGGCGACCGGTCGGGCGGGCGGGTGCTCCGTCTGAAAGTGAGAGCTTGCCGTGGGAGGGCAGGTACCGCAGGGGTTGCCAGGCACGCGCTCGAGTCACCTGATCCCTCCATTCTTGCCCACGTTTCCGGTGAAGGTCTGATTTGTCTCGTGAGAAATGCGTTCTGGAACGACCATTCACAGTTCGTCGCATTATTTTTGTAAGACTAATTGAATGTGATGATCTAGTTGAAATTGGTTATGAAATAGCGAATCGTTCACTTTTGATTAGAGATCACACATCGGACGATTTTGCTAAACTTGTATATTACAGAATTAACTTTATGCACCGCTTTACAAACAAAATACAATCTAACTGTCCATTTAATGTGTAGCATGGTTTATTCAACCACTTCAGGGAGGGGATTCAAATTGATGATGGGGGATGTAGGTGAACTGATTATCCTTTTCACATGTCATTCTATGTGGAAGAATTATGGATATATACGGAAGGCTGTTTCGAAAGGGCCTAGATTACGTAACGCGTATTATCGAATCGGACATTTGATATTATTCAGGATGTTTCAAGAGCTTCCTATTGTCGTGTTAACTGGTTGAAAAATAATTACAACTACTTTGTCTTGATCTTACACCAGAAGACTCGTTTCGAAGAAACTTTCTCCTATGGCATTGGAAGAGACAACTAATGTGACTCCTTGATCTAAAGAAACTCTTCGTAACAGTCCTACAAATCTTTGAATTTCATTTTATTAGATGTTCTGATGTGTTTTAAGACACGGGGATGGTTCAAACAAGGAGCATATCTAAAATTAATTTTTTAAGTAATAAATATAATACAAACCAAAGCTAAAATGAGAGGGCAACATTAAAGTGATTCGGATCGTCCCTTTCGTGATTGCTTAGTTCAGAGTTCTTCGTATTTAACCTTCTTTGGTTTTGTTATCAAGAAGCATTTCGAAAATAAATAAAAAGTGGAACAAAATTGAAAAACATTGTTTTTCTAATTTTACGTAATATGAGGTAAAAATAAATGTCATACATAAATATTTGTTTCTGAGAACTTTCATGTAAAGTTAAAGCATTTTAACGTGGAAAATACAGAAACTTTGGACGTGTATATTAGTCTCAATGTGACTCGCGAGGGAACTCTCCTGAGCCTACAAGACAACCTACTCCGGCCGTGTCATGGCTCTGCCTGTCCTACTTGACACTCAGTTCTTGCTTGAGATCATATCAGACCTGTCGTAGATTAGAGCGTGTTGCTCACGGAACTAATTTTTGAGAAGGCAAATGGTGAAACAAGAGTACGGTTTCCCACTCGTCATAATTTATCTTTCAAGAAAAGATGGCATGTCAATCATGTGGTGAGCATTTCTCTTGTGTCTCACAACATTCACGTCTCTCTTTTGAGAAATAATGATATTAATATTATCAAACAAATTCAATGAATAATTATTTAACATATTACGTATTTATATTGTTTTTGTTTGCAGCATGTTTGACTGTGCTACATGCTGTCGTATTTACTTCGGACTAGTCGGATTTATTAATGTGTTAAAATTCGTGTATCGTTACGTTGTGTGGGATTCCTAATTTCGCCTAATTTATTATTTGATTTTAATTTCAAACGTTCTTTTACTTATTTCTTATAGAGCAGTTTTTCATGTAGGTAGAAGTATTGTTTCTGATTCTCGAGACATAGATATCCTGCTCAAATAGTTATGAATGTATCACGCATTACGCATATGTTTATACAATTTTGTTGTTTCAGGTGAGTGCAGAGAAGACTGAAAAGTGTATTCCTGCTTATGTGAGTACAAACGTTGTTGTATGCTATGGAATAGTCGGAACTATATTACTTAGTGAATGATATCAGGTATGAAAAGTAATAAGATTGCTGAGAAATCTTTCAATGTAACTCAGACTAGGAAATTCGAAATATAAAAGCACTCAGGTGAGTGAGAAAAAAACTCAGTAAGTTTTGTTTAACTTACAATTACAATCGAGTAACTTGTAAAGTTCGTTTCGTACATGATACACCCATATATTCAGTAATGGTATATTATGTCATTTTGAATATACAAATTGCTACCATCTCTCCAATATTTGTTTTATCTATTACACTTTCCCGTCAAGGAGATGCATGAAAATGCTTGCTTTACAATCGAGCGAGTGAGATTTGTGCTCTAGACGTGTAGACGTTGACAGTTTGCTTCGTATAAGGTCTTGTTGATGGCACGTGGTGGAAGTGCGTGAACACATGGCTACATCCATCGATGATTGCATTCTGATAAGCGCTTCTGACAGTAGAGATATGGTGAATCTCCCGAACATCTCATTTTGTGGTTTATCTCACTCTATCTCTCCAACATGTGTTGTCTTTCTTGGACCAGATGCGTTTAGGCGCTCCAAGAGGCAATTGGAATGGCTTTAACCAAGATTTTAATTTGGAGAGTAATTTAATTCGATTTATTTTACTTCAACTTTGTTGTGAAATTTGATTTTAAATTTACAGAGAGTCAGTTCCGAAAAGGAACCGATTAATTTAGTTTAGATATGATCGATGAAGCGAGCTGTAGAATAATTCATAATAGGTGTTTGTTATGTAAATAAAAGTTCTAAACCAAATTGTACATTTTCATTGAAAACTGCACTAAAACTCACTAATTAGTCCCGAAACGTCATTTGTTGAGAACCCATCATATTCGGACCCGCCGTTTATCTTCACTCGTAACTTTGATATATTCTTCACAGTACATTTCTTTGAAATAGTTAATGCTCTCTGCTGGAGCATTCTCCGACATGGAACGTGTGTCCTAGCGAGAAAGTCATGAAGAATGGATTAAGGGCATTGTGCTGGCTGTGTCACCAACTGGTGTCTTGAGGAGAAAATACCGGCGTTCTTTTCTTCATGGTGCCGCAAACCAGTAGTTTCGAGGAAAGAGCATGACTCTGTAGTTCGCTTCATGGAAGATTGCTCTTAAGAATTGGTTGAGTAGCTGCAAGTACATGAGCTCTGTGTTGCAATTTTAAATGTTTTTGTGTTTAAATGCATAACCCAGTTTATATATATTATTTTTCAGTTTTATGTTAAAGTCAGACAATGTGATCAAAAGTGATATCGCAAGTGCAAAATACCTTATCATTGCAAAAATATTTTAAATTAAGATTTTTCTATTCGTTCGTAATTTGTCTAAAGTTAGGAATTCTGAGAATTTTATGACGTGGAACTGGTGAATTTTGAATGAATTATCTGCGCTCGTTTCTTTCAGACGCAGTCATACAAATACGCGTTCGCGAAATGTAAGTGCAGAAGGACGTGATAATTTTTCCATCCAGTGCGTTTTATGGTTAGCCATTACTTCTTAGGACAATTGACTGTAATTGCCCAGAACAGGAGTCCCCAAAGGACGAGCAACCAAACAATTTATTCCTTTGAGGCATGAAACAGACAAAGAAAAATATGATTTGTAGTGATAATCGCCGGTAATATATGCTAATTTTAATAGAATAAACGTTCTAAGAGGGATGTGAATTCAGATCGTATCCCAACATGAGTTCTTTCAAACATATTGAGCTTTTACTTATTTTTTATATGAAGGATTTCGATGTTTGATAGCCGTTCGCAAATGAAATGCCCAATTTTAGATATTCATACTGAGAGGAGTCTTAGAATATTGTGAAAATAGAATTAAAATATGTCGACGTAGTACCATTAGAAGGATAAATAAATACAAGGAAATATAGACAAAAGTGAGAAATTGGGGATTTGTGATTAGTGAATGGAGAATATAATTCATTTTGATAATATATTTTAAATATTAGAAATATATTTTTATTAAAGATAATATTTTTAGTAATACATTGCTAGGTAGACAAAAGAAGTTAGATGCTCATCTGTAATGCAAATACAATAGCATCGAATTAAGAAGCAAACAATGAAAAATAAGAGAAATTAGAAGACGACGAGTTGCCAGCAGATGAGAGCTGGATGCTATGACGCACGCAGCAAAAACTTTTTAAAATTTGTCTTGGAGATAGAAAGTGTTTTGAATAGATGCGTATATTAGGTCCACAAATAATTGAATTTCTGTGACAAATTAAAAGAAAAACGCGGTCCGTTCAAAAATATTTGGTGAATACTGCAAGAAATGGTTGATGTTGACCCAAAAACATTTTTGGAAATATAAGTTACGACCAGGGACGGAATTCTTCCCGATTAATCGCCAGGAGGGTAGTTTGTCTTCAAAAGGGACGTATAGAAATTAAGCACCTCTATAAAGTCTTTGAGAAGTTATTTACTGTTCAAGGCAATGAATGTTATTAGAATATTAAGTTAAATTAAATCAGTTTTCAAAAATAACAATAAAGTAACGATGGCCATCATAGGTAGGAGAAATTAAAAAGATACAGATGAAATTTTTATGTCAATTCAGAAAGAAATAAAATATAGTAATAAAATAACAAATTGCGGTACTTCTTGCCGTTGTAATATTAATTAAGTAATGACGTATTTTTATTTAAAAATATTTATTCGTTTCTCTAGTAATGTGAGTATTCTGCCAGATCTTTGTTTTTCAATTTAATATCTGACATTCTGTTTATTCTTTGGAAAATCAAGAGTTTTGGAGAACTGTTCAAAGTAGATAGGTCGCCAAGAGTTGTATCATCTGATTCTAAGAAAACGTATGCAATGTGTTAGAGATATTAAAAGGTTGTTGAAACTCCAGACTACACCAGACCGAAATTCGTGTACTATATCACCAAATATATTGAATACGAGCGCATTCCATAAAATCCTGTCCGACGTAATTCCCACATTTCCTGTCAAAGAAAATGCAATTGCATGAAAAATGTTCTGTTTCGCAAGAGTAGCAGTGCCATGAAGGCGGTCTTTTCAGATCAAAGCTCGTAGGAGTTGGTACCAAACATTTGACAGCCAAACACGTGCGCGTTGGCTACGCGTGGCACGCGCCACGCCCAGCCGCCGGCCCGCCCACGCCCTCTGAAACTTTTGCCAGCGGAGAAAGGGACGAGCGGCGCTGGAGCCAGGAGGCCGTGTCGGCCCACGCGGACGCCCACGCGGTGACAAAACACGCGCGGCTGGGCGCTTTCTTGGGCGGCGCAGCGGCGTAAGCAGGGCGTTCGGATTCTCGGCGCAGCGCTAAGCGACCGACCCACCGACCGGGCGAACGGTTAGCGCCGCGCGACAGGGAAAGTCGAGGGGAGAGGACGGGAAGACGCGCCCGCCCTCGCCGCTGGCACTCGCCGGGGGAGAGAGGGGGAGAGAGGGAGAGGGAGAGAGTGCGGGAGCGGATTGTGCTGCGCGCATCGCTTCCGCGCTCTTGCGCAGGAATGCTCGCGTACCGCCGCTCGCCACGCCGACGCACAGTGGGCGAGAACGGACAAAAAGTGTAATAATGAGTCTCCAGCGTACGCGTGCGAGAACTCTCGCGCGTTAAACCACACCCTGCTTCCTAAGGGTATCGTGAAACTGAAGCATGAGAACACGTGATCCGTTTCCATCATAGACCTTGTAGACTTGTAGACCACAACGAAACGTTAAATGAATGGTTGCACTACTCGCACAAGAAACAATCTTCATCGGTATCAAGGAACTGTTAATAGTACTTATAGTTGTTGTTGCGACAGCGAATCTGGAATTCATAATTGTGCAAATAAAGCTCGTCAGTCTGCGCTAATCATGGTGTACCCGGAAAGCGTAAATAGTATAAGATGGAGGAATCTAGGCCTTCTAAGCGTGATTGCCTCCTGTATCAAGAGCCAATAACACACATCTATATGTGAAACACGGGCGCATAGTTTCACTTCTGTTTTAGAGTTGAAGGAAAGATGACGGACAAATGCCGCACACCGTCCGTGGTCCGTGGACCTATCAACTGCGGTTTATTCCCTTTGTCCTCAGGCAGGCCACCATTTCCTACCATTTCTAATCAAGGCAGAAGACGGGACGGGGAAGAAAGGTTATTTTTAAGGTGATACATGGAGGTTTCGAAAATTCCCGACCATGCCACTATTCAGAAGCTGACAAAAAATAGGTTTACTAGTTTTTTTAGGATTAATGAATGTAGAAGAGAAAATAATAAATGTTTAAACTAAAACTTTTTTCATGTTATTACTCAGAATTCGAAGTATCAACTAGTGACTCTTTTTCCAAATAAAGTAAATATGCAGATACTTATTAATAATATGCTGAAAACTAAATTATTACAAGAATCAGAGTCAGTAAAGATCATGGCTCAGACGTGCCCGGAAGATAACTAAAAATTAATAATAAAAACGGTTTTAAACATTTTATTCCAACATATTTAAAATTTCTCCATTATCTACTAATTTATGTTTCATGATTAATGAATGTTGAAGAAAAAATAATAAATGTTTGAACTAAATATTTGTGTTTTGAATTTGTATTAAAGTACATATCTCTAGGTATCGTCTTCATAAATCTTATTATCTAGTTACCCGAAGCAGCCAAATTATTACAAACGGAAACTACGCCTCTCTTTGTACTGTGAGAGCGATGAAGTGTGAGGCACATCACTTGTGCAAATTCTAAGTTGCACAGCGAGAATCTCATGATTCCTTCTCTCTTTTCTAATTAAAACGTGATGTAGGAGACCTTAAAATACCCCTTTCAAGTGAAATGGGGCATCCCAAGCGAATGTTGGTTTTGGAATTTTTGCCAGCTTTCCCCTCCTTCTGGCCCCACTGTGTGGCGCGTTGTCTCCATCGCCATCGCCACCACCTATCTTCCTTCCCTGATCTTGTTTGGATAATTGAAATCCGCGCCCCATTGTCCCGAGAAATTGAATCTTTCCCATCTCACTTCCCGTGGTCGGAAGGTGACGTGGTGTGTGTCTGGGTGTTTGTGGCGTCAGTGTTAATTAGCGCACCAGAAACCTGCAGTGAGTGTTTTCTGGGTGTGGAAATTGTATGGGGAAAGGAAGAGTGGTATAACGAGTACAGTTCTGAGGAAGGTGGATTGTGGTTGCGTCAGTTGTTTTTTTTCTCTTTTTTCATGGAAAAACTGTTACACAATTATGCGGAACGTGGGGGTTTTTTGCACACTTGGAAAACGGCTTCAGAGAAAATATATCTGTTCATTGCAACGTGTCATTGAATCGAATTATTCCCTATATCATTCACTTTCAACAATTTATTAAAAACTAGTTTGACAAATATAGTCTGTCCTACTCATATTTTAACAACAATACGATTTCAATTTCTATTTTGGGGGCACCAATAATTATATTTCTTCTGTACATCCAGATTATTCTAGTTTAGAAAATATTTCAACTTTCTTAACTATGTAATATTTTCTCGCTGCAAGAGTAAGGTTCATTACATTTTATACAATAAGCGATGGAGTTCGTTTCACAACAATTTAAATACGTTGTTGGCACGTGATATATATTCGTAGGAAATTTCTTCATTTCAAGATGGCAAACAAAGATCCTTAATTAATTAGATCGCTGGTGAGGTAGATACCTTCTATTATTATGATAAATAAAGGATGTTGTCTGGTATCTATAACGTTTTTATTAAGCTTATGATCATTCCGATCGCATAGCGATCATTCTCAGAGCTTGCAGCTTCCGGGCCGAAAACAAAGTTCTGCCCAGAACTTTGCCAGAACTTTGTTTTCGGCCCGGAAGCTGCAAGCTCTGAGGATGATTGCTATGCGATCGAAACGATCATAAGCTTAATAAAAAAGTTATTGATACCAGACAACATCCTGTATCTTAAACAAAGATCCGATACCTGCTTCCCCAGTTGAGGTATTCGTATAAAAAGTAAGATTGTGATAAAATGGTCTCAAAAGAAATATTGTTTAAAGTACTTTCCCTTTTTTAAAACATGACTTATTTGAAATGAGAAGTTTTTTCTATTAACTATTGGTGAAGAAAAGAGTTCCTGTAGTTTCACTATAGAGTGTTGTTAATCAGACCAACTTCTCCTATATCTATCCACGTTGCCAGTGAAGAAAGAAACACTATCTCATGTGTTTTCTTATGGATAGTATTTATCGCCAAAAATATTGTAAACATCGCTTATACATCCTCATCGACCTAATGAATTAAGCGTGATGGCTGGTCGACCTTGAAGAAAACGGAAACGCGGAATTAGTGAGGAAGAGAGAACTCGGAATTCGCCTGCAAAACAGGTTCAGAGTCGCAGGCTACAGTTGTGCTGGATCATGAGAATGTTCTAGAGATTTCGCCGGATTAAAATATCTGAAAAGACCGTTACTTTAGCACTGCGAGGAGTCTCGCTAAAGATAACTTTTTCTGGCTATTGAATCATCTTTGACAGGGAATGAGGAAATGGCTTTGGAGCGTATTTTATGGAATCTGGCGTGAATTCCGTTAGTTCATGCTCCGCCAGTTCTTCGTACTATTGACGAGCGGTCAGTACTCCGTACTGTAACGCATCCTGCCATTATCGTAAAACTGCAGAATACGTATCCTTTAATCGTCATAGAATTCACATGCGTGTTTCTGCGTGAAGTCCCGTACGAAAAAGGCTACGGTAGTCTGAGAAGTATTAATGAGATATGGATTGCCGAAAGTTTACGGAATGTTGCAGTGATTTTGGCATTGCAATAAAGCGTTGCCGTTTTTATTCCTTAGAAATATTGCAAAGGCGAAAATTTATTCAAGATATTTATGGATTACCATAGTAACTTTCATGTTTCATAGCGCCTCTTGTCGAAAACACTTATTTATTATTATTTTTTATCTTTTTCCGCCGGCCAAATGATTTTACAAACAGATTTTACACATTTTTCTAACAGACATTCACAGGTTTGTTACGGGGATTTATCAGTCATACGCAGGTTTGCTAGCACCACATTGCAATGGAACGATGTGATGAGAGATATTTTATGGCGCAGAAATATGCCTTCTGTTCTGTGCTCTTCTCGTATTGGTAATGAATTACGCCATTTTCAAATTAGGAATCTTCAATTCTGTCAAATACTGTTTCTGAGGCATGTGCATCTTTCACATGGGTCCTGTAGCATGGGTCGACTTCGACAACTACTGCTTGGAAACTACTGGTAACAGAAATGCAGATTATTTACGTGAGATTATTTTGTTAATGTTGTGTGCAGTTGGATCATTTATAAGCGGTTTCGACACTACATCTTCCAACACCATCATCCGACATGATGTTCTTTTGTTCGCGACCTATCATACTGGTTCCTCATCAGAGTAACTTCTCTACACCAGTTTGGAAATTGAGACACGGACCATATTTACACATTTAGTTATAATTTTAAAATCGGACCCCTCTTGATAGGCGCAACAGTAACAAAAATTGCTGTTTAATAATAAAAATGTTTCAATTACAGTTTATTTCAATATTTTTTAATTACATATTTTTCTTGGCATTTACTGTAGTATACTTTTTAGGCCAACATCTTATGCCATTCCACAATTCTAAACATACTCGAGTAGATGGAAAGGGTAAAAGTGGTGGTTGGCCAGGGCGCGACGCACTCTCAGCCAGGCTGTTCACGAAATGGATGACCGGCTTATACGGCTCAGCGCCTCATTCAGTACCATAGCAATGCCTTTAAACGGGAGGGGGGTTCGAGGGTTGGGGTTCGACGGTAGGAGAATTTTCGACACAATATCTACATATCTTGGTCGAAGTCAGCCGCTGTCTGGAGGAGAATTCGAATTGCTCTGATCTATAGTTTTCCGTCGTTTCTCCGTTGAACACCAGGCGAATGCTGGAGCTGTACCATAACAAACGGGCCACGTACCGCCCCCGATATTTCGTGCCTCTTCCGTGTCCTATCGTTACCTCTTACCTACACACCTTTACACTTTCATGCCTTACCACACGTGCCCGGAGACCAATCAGGAGCTTAGAGCTTATCCTGGATGGGGCGGTGCCTCGCTAATGGGAGATACCTGGTTGGGGAAAACCCCGCTAGCCGACGCGTAGGTCGACGCCGGATTTCACCATCCAGGGGGAGATATCACTGGCACCTCCCGCAAGAGCATAACGATCAATGGCAAGAGCATTACGACTACCCGGCACCTCCCGCAGCAAGCACTACGAGCACGACGAGTACGAACAAGCACCCGCTACTTAGCAGTTGACGCGCCCGGAATCAAGAGGAAAAGAGTGCAGCGCCGGGCGCGGTGGGGTCATAGGCGTGGCGGGGCGGTGCGGTGCGTGGGGCGGCGGTCGTGTGGTCCGGTGGTGCGGAACGCGCGCGCGGCGCCGTTAGCTCGCGGCGGAAGGACGTGCGTTGAATGCGCGGCGCGTTCGGCGGCGGCGCGAGCAGGAAGAGCGCGCGGCCTTTGTCGCGCTCGAGAGGAGACAGAGGGGCCTTTGCAGCAGTTCGTTTCTTTCAATAGGTACCAAAACATGTAACACATGAAGCTGTAGATTTAGAATAAAGACACGATTAAATTAACTCGCAAAAAAAATATATATATAAATATATTTATATATATATATATATATATATATATATATATATATATATATATATATTGGTGTCGGGGAATGTGTGGATTTAATCTAACAACTGATAATTTCTTTTTCAGGTAATTATTAATAATAATAAATCAGATTTTTTTATTTGGGGACTTCATTGATTGGAGACGGGTGTTGATGTAGGTTGATGATAGGATTTACGACCCTGGTCGTTTTATAAAGGAGCTTTGTCTTCCTTCTTCGTTGGTAATTTGGCCACGAATCACAGTCAAACAATCGCGTATTTCTTTTCCTTAAATGTTCGTTTTGAATTTCGTTCTAAGAGATGCAACTAATCAATGTCCTTTTGCATGTCATCATGAAATTAACTTCACTTTTGTTTGTGTTTGCGATATATCACGCATTTATAGGAACATTTACGTAATGGTTTTCTCTATTTATAAGTATTATTTTCGATAAATTTGTCGATTAGTAAGGTAAGTGTTTATCTCCTAAATTAAGAATTGTATTTCTATTCCTCATATTTTCACGTAATATGGGAATCATACTTCTAAGTAAAAGCAATGGAAACACATTTATAAGAAGAGTTACTCTGTCGACGTTCTATTCGCAGCATGATAGCAAGACTTAAAGATCATTTGTCTTGCGAGACTAGACGAACAGGTACTTCTCCCGTCGTTCAGGCAGGCAATCCGCTAATTAAGCACGACGAAGTCGGCAGAAACGGGAAGATCGTGTTGCCGCTACGTTTATGCGTTTAGCAGTATCCACGGACTGCCTGCCTGCCTTGGATGTCCAAAACGAGCGCCAGGCCGTGCAACGAGAGTGGCGACTGGTGATTTCCTCGGCCGGCCGAGACGGACGTACCGCCGCACATGGCGATGGCCGTCGCGCGCCACGCGCCGCCTCCGCGAACGACGCGACCTGCGCTCTCCTCGCCGCTGCGCAAGACCCGTCAGCCGCGCACGAAGGATGGACAGGGTGGCCTGCACGCGGGCTTCAGATGTGCTGCCCAAGGACCGCGATTAGCTGGGGTACCACTGGAAGAAAGACTTTATCGAAAATTTATTTTTTAAATAAAACGACTTGATACAAAGATTTTAGAAAAGACAGTGTCGTATGCCGCTTTTATCGTAGAAAGGGAGATGAAAGAAAATGTAATGATGTGAGGTTGTAACGTTGTAATAAGAAATTGCAAAAGGAAGTATTATTTCTTGGAATTTTAATTCGAATATGAAATACGTTGAAGTCATTTTAGGCAACCTCGTAATGTCACAGAGCAACGAGATACAATAATTACGTATATTATTTATTTTCAAATGACGTCAAGTAAGAATTAGGCTAAAGGCGCAAATTAATGCTCCTTTTTTAATATAACATTATTACATTTGAATGGGGTAGGGGTGTAGCCGTAGCCCGTAGATGGACGTTCAGGGAGGTACGTAACTATTTTGGTGAAATGTGTTAGAGGTTTGAACGTGTACGCTACTGATTTTACTGTCTTAAATTATACTTTTTCTTTCGTCCGGAGGAAGAATCAGTAACTGGAAATCTAGCTACTGCCAAGGTTTGAGATTATGCGAGTGTGAATAGTCTTAGTGGACCATAGCAAGCGTTTATTTTTTAATGGACATATAATTAATGTTCCTAACACCAGATCGCCCTGAGAAGTTGTTCCATCAGTACGGCGTGTGAAATAATGGAAATGCCAGTGAAGAGGAAAGGAATGCGTAACCTGCCTCCTACCAAACGAGTGCAAGAAGCGCGTGAGAGCGCTGGACCGCCTTGAACTGACAGTTCTCATCCGACCCACGCACTGCGCGCGGCGGACGTGAGAGCGCGGGCGATGCCTGGCCTTCTGTGAAGGGTACGCAGGCGCGTCCCGCAGGGCTGCTGCCAGGGCTGGATTCGCTCACAAGCGAAATGAGCAGTTGCTCCCCACCCACGCGGGAACCCGCGCCTTGGAAAAACTTCAGATTTATTTAGATTTAGATTTATTTAGTCAAAAAAAACAGTAAAAACTGTATGTGACGTATGGGGGAGAAATCATCTGCGCACGGTTCCAGAATCCCTTCCCATCATTTTAACTATAAATAGTTGAAAGGTGAGTAAAAGTTTAAAATAAATAAATAAAAATAAATTTTCAAAAAGCGCGAGATTAGCAATATTTGAAAAAAACTAAACATTTTTGTTCCTGAGTTATAGAAAACGTATTTGCATCGGTAAAGGAATTGCAGGTATGATTTTTCTGTATTGCTAACAAAATAGTAACTCGCCCTTACCTCTACTCCTACCATTACAAGCAAAAGGATAGTTCAACAAAACGTGCGCATAGTGAAGCTACATTTACTTTTATTAAGTAATTCAAACTTTTCTTAGTAATTT
Organism: Gryllus longicercus; assembly: GCA_038098605.1. NCBI lineage: Eukaryota > Metazoa > Arthropoda > Insecta > Orthoptera > Gryllidae > Gryllus > Gryllus longicercus. The sequence goes on along the minus strand of JAZDUA010000206.1, from coordinate 1,722,445 downwards.
CGCTAGCGGCACGAAACTTATCGATAAGTTCGCGTTTCGCGTGGCAACGAGAGGACTGTGCTGAGAAATTTGAAACCACGATTATAAACCGATTAAATTGGAAGAACATGATGTTAAGAATAGAGAAAACTATTTCTGGATGAGTTGTTTTAGACGTTACAATTAATTCTGCAGTTGTGGTCATGGATGGAATTTTTATTTTCCAACACAGTTGAATTCAGTCATTAGCGGTAAAACTATAGCGGAAAGTATCCAAGTGGAATTTTCTACTTTAGGCGCTTGTGATTAGAATATAACCATCACATTATAAAACACTATAGGCCGGATTGTAACTAGTGACTTATGTGTTGAATTGTCATAAAATATTGGAAATGAATATAAATAATACAAATAATATTACACCATAAAATTAATAACCTTTTTTTCAAAACTTTTGATTTTATTCTGTGCCTAACTGTGATCAGTCATTTATGTGCAATTATTTGTGTTATGATTGTTTTGTATGCTGTGATATACCAAAAAGTAAAGAGGGTTGATGAAGCAAATCATTCTTTTAAAAGGGGTTGAAACACGAAAAAGGTTTTGAAAACCAGTCCTCTTAGTGTTTCTAAAGGAGATCGGTAGCGGACCCCTGGGGGTCGATGCAGTTTCATGAGAGGACAATGTTGATCAAGGGGTCGATTGGGAGTCGACAGTCGTAATTGTTATGATTAATTTTAATTTTACAAAATGTATTCTATCGTAATGAGCGATTTGTGTTAGTAAATCGGACAGTTCTTTGCCGGAGGGGTCCCCTACTCCAATTTGTGTGCTTGGGAACCCCGCAGTGCCTCAACCCGTCCCTGGCTGCTGCGGCCTCTGCCACCGCCGAGTCTGTCGAGTATCAAATTCTCCGCGGGGCGGCGGAGCGGCGCGGCGCGGGGCGGCGCGGGGCGGCGCGGGGCGGCGCGGGGCGGCGCGGGGCGGCGCGGGGCGGCGCGGGGCGGCGCGGGGCGGCGCGGGGCGGCGCGGGGCGGCGCGGGGCGGCGCGGGGCGGCGCGGGGCGGCGCGGGGCGGCGCGGGGCGGCGCGGGGCGGCGCGGGGCGGCGCGGGGCGGCGCGGGGCGGCGCGGGGCGGCGCGGGGCGGCGCGGGGCGGCGCGGGGCGGCGCGGGGCGGCGCGGGGCGGCGCGGGGCGGCGCGGGGCGGCGCGGGGCGGCGCGGGGCGGCGCGGGGCGACGCGGGGCGGCGCGGGCAGTCGGGAGAGATGAGGCGCGCTTTCCACTCGCTTCACTCCGTGCATCGCAGCCTGCGTCCGGCGCGGTCGCCTCCGCCCGGGGTGGTGGGTGGAGGGGGCCGGGGGGGGAGGGAGAAGACGTGCCGGGCCGCGGGGGCCTGCCGCGTTCCCTTGCAAGGTAAATAAACGCCCCGCCAGCCATTACCGGGCTTTCCCGCCTGCCTGCGGACGCAGGGGTGGTGAGAGTGGTGTTGGGGGAAAAGGGTGGCGATGAGTATAGTAATGTTACTATTGGTCATGGAGACAAAAAATGATGATGGTAGAGATGACTGTGCGATAGCTATGATGCCGACAGTGATGGAGAGGTGAATACAATGATGGATGCAGAGTTGATGATGGTTGAGATAAACATGTTGACAGGAGATGGTAAAATTGATTGTGGTACGACTCTTGATGCCAATGGCGATGGTGACGAAGTCGTTAGTTGTGATGACGATGACTTAGCTTTAACGGCGTGGACGATGCCATGATAGTACTGACGTTGACGAAGATGATGACAGGCCAGTCGCGGTTTCCACGGGGATGGCGGATGATGGTGGCATTGGCCACTTTCATGGCACCAGCGGTGGCAGTAGCAGTAGAGCGACTTAGTCGGCGATGGCGGATTCAGTGCTGATGGCAGACCTGGGGGCGGTGATATGGCAATGGTTGAGATGGATATGGCGATGAGGGGGAGTGAATGTGGTGGCGGTGATCAAGTCTGGAATGGCGGGAGCATTGATGTTAGTGATTGTGGAAACGAAATCGTTGTGTATGGCGACGATGTCAATACTTTGACGTCATGCTGGTTTCATTGACGACGAAAATGGCAGGGTGGGCGCGTTGACTTCGGAGACGGCGGATGATACTGACAGTGCGGCCTGCACCGGCGACAGCAAAACGACTCAGCTGGAGATGGCGGATTCGGTGCCGCCGCCGCCGCCGCCGCCGCCGCCGGTGTGGTCCGAGGAGCGCGCGACGAATGAGAAAGCCTGCCTGCCGGCCGCCGCCTGTCGGCCTGAGTCGCTGGACCTCCCCGGAGTTTGCCTTTTGGATGGTGCTTGGCGGCGGGAGAGACATGACTGGACTTCTCCGAGTAATTTGAGAGTGCTTGAAGCCTACGCGAAAGTGAACATATGCGTTCCATGAAACACGAGTCACTTGTATTGGAAGAGTCAATGTGACTTCAGGATTAATTTAAATCGATGATTTAATTTGTAAATAGCGTATGAAATAATGTTTATTTGTTAATTTTTGTTTAAATATGGAACGTATTGTATATTGATTGACCAATTACTAAATAATTTTTATTGAATTATTGATAATATTGGGAAATATTCCCCGAGAAGTGAAATGAAAATTATGTTTTAACAAAACAGCACCTGAAAGAGTTCCATGTATCGTTTGGTTCAATTTATTTTAAAACAAATACACTTAAACTCTTTAGTACATATTAATAATTGTTTACAATTATAAATTTCTTAACTCCATGCAGCCTATTTCTTCTTAACATTGCCGTCGTGTACGGTCCGTAGTGTTCCATAATATCTAAATTTGCATCTCCTTTGCACGTGTTCGCCTGTTGGAGCCATCCCTGTAAAGAGGGAGCGATTAATACGCGCGTGGCTCTCCCCTCACGAAACCTGACACGCGAGGAGGGTCATCGAGATACTTTCCCTCCTAACTAGCCAGATGTTCCCCAAATCACAATGTGTTGCCTGGACACGGATGGCCTTTGTGTAACCTCATTACTGCTGTAAAGAGTGGACATGAAGAGCTCTCAGGCTCATTCGGGCGTGAATGTACACTAGTCAGAACATGTGTTGCGTTCTCACAATTTTCAGGTGAGTGCCTGACATTATCAATCCTGTATACCAAAGAAATACGTGGGCTTTGGAGAATGTTCGCTTCATTATTTCTATATAAAAATATAGCTTTTTTCATATAGAATAAGCAGTGGTAGAACAAGGGTTTTGGGGAATATAATTGTAATGTCTAGCCGATTTGATGATTTCCAAAGAAGAATTTTTTACTTTTGCTAATTTTAAAATGTATTTTTATTGTTTATATTTTTCATACAATTCTCTCTTGATATATTTAATGCTCATCGTTACTGTAGAAAATTATTAAAAACTATATTTAAGAAATTGTTTCTTCGGCTTTTTGGGGGTGGGGCTGAAAGGACCCTACAATACATCGTGCCTTATATGTATCATCGTTCATAAGCAATGGAAAATATAAAGTGTGATAGGATAGTGTTAAATTTTGTAACTTTTGTAAAGTTTAATTCGCCTTAATATTAATTGTGTGTGTTAGAACAAATCAACTCTGGTTTGTTGATGAAAATTTTGCGTTAAAGATTTGATGCAAGGACTTTTAAGACAACTTTTTAAGTATTGAATTGTTTAGGTACTCCTGGTGGGAAAATGGTAATCAGATTTTAACTCTTCACCCTTCTCGCAATGTTGATCCACCTTTAGGGAATGACATTAAGAAGTGGAAAACACCCATTTGTACGATTAGCTTACTTGATTATGATGCAAACACGTAACGTCACAATGATCTAGTTACATTTCAGTAGTTAAAGATCATTCGAGCTAGTTCCCGTATGAACTGTTAAACCGAGGAAGATGACACATGCTTTCAATTCTTAGACGATATACATTTTCACATTGAGAAAAGAGTTGGCTGATCATTAAAAACTGCAAAATATCCGTTGAGAAGACGTAGCGTGTAGAATTCGCCACCTCACAGCAGCTTTTTTCTACGGAGCTAATTACGAACCAACGAAACTTGTACTCGCCGAAGCAGCATCTGCAGAACACGCAGCGTCACGACGGGCCACGGCCAGTGCAAAAATGAAGTTACACAATTTTCCACTATAAATCACATCAGTGTCAAATTAGCAACAGCAATTAGATGACTTGCTGCCTGCAGATTTCGATGTTCAATACCAGGTAGAGCACGAATTTGACTTAGAAAGTGCGGGTAGTTTCGATTCTGGTCACTCAACGCTGTGCACAGTAGGCCAGGATGCCAACCAAAGCGCAAAGCATCCCTTGTTTCCCGTGATTTCGTGACACGCATTTGCCAGCCAAAAATTAACATTGTAATCTGTATAAATTCATTAGAAAGTATTTTTGTTGATCGTAAAATAAATTTCTGTGAGTGATGATCACGTCTATCATGTTATCTCAACACCGGACAGTCAGCTAGGTCTCATCTCAATTTTTACAACATACTATTATTCATTTTTTATTTTTTGTAGTTTTCCTTCAAATTTAAACGTTATGTTAAATACCTCAAAATCTGCGCTGACACACCAGTATTATTATGAAAAAATATCTAAAGCATAAGAATAAATGGAACGTATCTGGGATGTACTGTACATGAGATAATGATTTAAATGGTGGTTCGTATTAAGGTAGTTGGATTAAATTAGATAGGCAAATAGAATCGCCAATTTGATAAGAGCTATGTGACTCCCTTACCTCGTGAATTTCCAAGTTGACGGCAAGGCTACGTCCTTACGTCTTCGCGATTAACATAAAACCTTCTACATTCCTGTCAACGCAAAATTTCTAATCTTACATAAAAAATATAGATACGTACGTCTTATCTTTTGTTATTTCCAACACATAATTGTACTAAGGTATTTCTACTTAAATATGTGCTCTCTACACGCATTCCATTTGTTTATGAGCTTTAGCTATTTGTTAAAAATACTCTTCGCAAAGCCAGAATATATGAGCCTCGCCGTCAACTTGGAAATGCGAGAAACCAGCGTGTCAAAATGGTGGTATAAAAGTGACGCATTTTTATTTATTTATTTCCTTATTTATTTATTTACATTCTACAAATCCAGGGGGATATACTCAATAACAGGCTTATATTTAACAAAGATCAAATAATTTAACAAAGTAATATGACGTTAAAATAACAGCAAATAGTTACAATAAATGCAAAAAATTAAATAAACTGAAATAAAATTGAAATTAATGGCGACTGGTTATAATAAATGGAAAAGAAAATGAGCTAATCTATCAATTTTTGCTATGTTAACTTAACCAAACTTTCTTCACCTGTCCAACTGTACTAATCACCTCGCGTTATACAGCGCATTCCGCACGTGTTCCCTTTGCCGCTTGCTTTATCCGTTTGTCGAAAAACCGCCCGCCGCCGGCACCTGCCGTGGCCGCCAAGGACGCGGGCGGAGGAAGCGCGCGGCCGGCCGGGGCATGCGCGTCACGGCGGCGCGGCGCGTCAGGCAGACGCGTTAGAAAGCCATCGGCGCGCAATACGTCACGCGGCCGCCGCCGCCGCCGCCGCCGCCGCCGCCGCCGCTTCATGAAAGGAACAGCGGGCGCCGCCAGATGAGTCGACGCCGCGCCGGCCAGCAGGTCTCGAGGATGTGCACGCGCTGGAGATCGCTGTTGATACACGCCGCTTGCGGTTGGGGCAGATGGCTCCACTCTCCTTTGCTTCCTATGCATTCCGCGGATGCCAAGGAATGTGTGGATGGAATCGGAAGGGGCGCGCTGTCAGAAAGTCCAACTTATTTCTGTTTTGGCAGATGAATACCTACGACTATATTTTCCATGATTATTTTAAATTCTTTAGAATCAGAAGAGGCGCACTGCCAGGAAGTCCAACCTATCTCGGCCTTGACAGAAAAGTAACCATTCCTACCAGACTTGCATGAATATGATAATTTCTCAGATTTTTGTATTATCAAGCGGAAGTTTCGTCGTACCTACGAACCTATTTTTCATGATTATTATATTTTTTAAACTATCTCTTATTGTAAATTCTTTACCGTGAATCTCAGTGGGGATGCATTTGAAATAAAGGCCAAAAAATGGCCGGGGCTTTAAATTACCAGTATTACAAACTGAAAGAAAGAGAAAAAACGATAAAAAAAGTTTAATATTAAAATTAATTTTAAGTTTTAAAAACAAACTCAAATGAATTTTAAAAATATTTCGAAAACAGGACAAAGGTAAAAATCTACTAAGAAGAAAAAATAAAAGAGTCAAGTTCCAAGAAATTTCTTTGATGATTTTAAGGCACTAAAAATAGTTTTTTATTCCGTAATATTCTATAATAATAGAAAAGTTTAATTCTGTCCGATTCTAACTTCAACTATGGGATTCTGATGACTGTGTAAAACGTAACCTAGAGAAGCTGGAAGCGGTTATGGAGTAGAAAGCCGTTGGTGTGCAGTATGCCGCTTTATTGCAAGGGCGTGCTCACGTCAGATGAGTCGACAGCGCCGGCGCGGCGTCGACGGGGAATCGAGGGTGTACGCGCGCGAGAGATCGTACTCGATTCTCGCCACTTGCGGCAGGGTCTCCGAGGGCAGCCATTGGGGACGGCGTGACGGAACGGGCGCTCTCCAAAACGGCCGTTTAACCTCAATCATCTCCTGGGTTTAGAATTTGAAGAGGTACTCGGACGTAATGGAACTCTATCGGAATACGTGAATGTACAGTGACTGGTTACAAAATAGCCTAATATTACGTTCGAGAAAGAAATAAGAACGACGAACAGTTACAGTTACGTTTGTTACGTATTTCATTTCTGTTAAAGAGAATAAAATGATCAGGCCAAGGATGTAGATATTTATTAATAATTATGTCAATTAGCATTCCAGTTTTTCAGCTGAATGTATTTGACTGGTAGCATCATGATTTCCATGTTGTTCATTGGAAAGCTAGCGTGACGAGAAATATTGAAGTGGGAAGAACATGTTTACTTGCATATATTCTTCGGCGTTGAAGAAAATGGTTAGAAAGTTAATATTAGCTTTGTACAATTCTTGTCGAGACATCTCGTTAATCATGTAGTCGGTGTTCTCCTTTAAAGGATTTGAATTAGTTTTCTATTTAATGCGTTGTAATGCCTGTTATTCTTGTAAGTGTCCCCCGAAGTGACGCCTACTTCTGCGTCGGTAACAGCTTTGTGCGGAAACAAGCATTGTAGATCCGAATTATATGCTGAAATATGAGTGTTTACCTTGTAATCGAGACGTGGAAAGCAAAGCTTACCACCATTATGCCTTAAGTGTTCTATATTATTTCGTAGTTGACCAGGACGGGTATATGCTATCACTTTCGCACATGACCAGGTTCTTGCCATCAAACTATTGCTAATGGGCCCCATCGAGGCTCAAGCGATGTTTGCAACTCTGGCTTATGTCAGTTGACCACCAATTGTGACTGTTGAGCGAAAAATGAAGCAGGTAGCAGAGGCTGTGGTTGCCTAGCTTGAGAAGAATATTTTACTTCTGTAACTTGGATAACCTATATTTTGTGACACTTATACTGTAACAGAGATTCAAATTTACGATTGTGCATTCTGAAATATTTTCAAATGGACATTTTATTTTGACAGTTTTATGACGTCAGGAGATGAGGACCTCCGTGTAAAACGAGCGAGCCCGAAAGGAAACGTGAAGGGTTTGAGTTCCCATTCCGACGCTTCAGTGATGGATGTAAAATATTTTCCTTCAGGGTCAGAAGGGCAGATCTTGAAAGCAGAAGAAAATAAAAATGTGCGATTATATTATTACTTGTTTTTCTTTTTCACAGATGTAATTTCTAAGAAGAAAAAATAAAAGATTCAAGTTCCAAGAAATTTCTTTGATGATTTTAAAGAACTAAAAGTAGGTTTTTATTCCGTAATATTCTATAATAATAGAAAATTTTAATTCTGTCCGATTCTAACTTCAGCTATGAGATTCTGATGACTGTAAAACGTATCCTAGAGAAGCTGGAAGCGGTAATGGATTGTATATTTAATTGTATTTTTCTTTTTTTGTGACGAAAACTACTGATATTTTAATAATCTTATTAGATTATTAAATGAGCTTGAAGAGTGAATTTAACTCTCGTAGCGTTGCTGTGGATCTGCCACTGCACGCCTCACGTGTGTGTGTGTGTGTGTGTGTGTGTGTGTGCGTGCGCGCGCGAAGCAATAAATGTCGAAGCGAGTGCGTAGAACTCGCTGACGGCGGCAGAAATGTGTCGTGGACGACAGCCCGCTCTGGCAGCTCGGTGGCATTGTGGAGGGCGCGGAGTCCGTTTCACGGAAGAGCAGTAAAAGCGGCCTGGCACGACGGTCGGCCGGCGGGCGGGCGGGTAAAAGCGGGAGCGAGCGGCGGCGGCGGCCGGTTTCATCTTGATGGCCGCCTGGCGAGCGGTAGACGCCGTGGGGGAGAGCGGTGGCCGGCCGAACGAACGAACCGATCGCCGGCAGGGAGACTCGACCAGTTCCGGATGAGGCGGTGGGGACGGAGGCGGCGAGGCCGACAGAAGCAATGGAATATTAGAGGCAGTAATAGGGGCGAGGGCAAGGGCGTTGCTACTGGTAAGGGTGATTGAGTGAAAACGAGAGCAATCGTGTGGTGTCAAAGACGAAGGGGAGGATGCTGGGGCGAAAGAAGGCGATGGTAAAGCCAAAAATAGGAGCGGATGTGGATGAAGGCGAGAGTGAAGGAGGGGAGGACAAGGGCAAAGCTGGCTGCAGGCGAAGGGAGGTGGTTGACGAAGGCAAGTCATTGACGAACGGGCGTTTGAGGGCGAAGGGAAGTTGATAGCGAAGAGGAGTTGATAACGAAAGGAAGGGTTGACGGCAGGTGAAGGCAAAGACGACGGCGAAGGTTAATGTGAAGGTGAAGGAGACGGAGTGGACGAGGCCAAAAGGAAGGCGAAGGTGTGAACGCGCAGCTGAGGCGATCGTGGCGACCCGGCGCGGGGCGGTGGATGACGTGGAAGGCGGCCCGACCCGTTGGAACGCCGGCTCTGAATCACCCTCGGCTGAGGCAAATCCTTGGGCGGGCGGTCTGCGGCTACCTTCAGAGGTGACGTAGTGAAGAATAGCGGTATTGCTATATTACTGGCAAATAATGAAATTGTCACCGGAAGTCGTAATCGGTTGACCGCATTCACAATGCAACTTGATACAATTCCTGTACCTTTACTTCCCTGAATTTCCGCTCTCCAACTCATTTAATTTATAACTACGATTAAGTATTATCGAAAGTCAGTTTTGAGGAATCCGTGAAACGAGTACTGCGAAACCCTTCTGTCATTGTTAGCTCCTTATACTGACACACTATTTTCCAACTGCCCTCCCCCCCCCCAACCTCTAAGAGTGTTTGAGAGTTGTGTCACTTTCAATCCTTAAATAATCAATTCTTAAGTATTTCATATTACAATTTTTTAATCATCTGAAACTGTTTTGGAATATAAAAGAAAGCCATGAAGAAAGATAAACAATATTTATTAGCGTATACTAATTAGATTGACAAAGTGAAGGGGATTGTTTTTTGAGTCGGTTACTTTCAGAATTTCCGTTGCTCGTCATGAGTAAAGAAATGACTTCCATGGAATCGTATTATTTAATGCATTTATCTTCCGTTGCAAGAATCTACAATTTACTTGGAAATCCCCTGAAGCCAAAAGGGGCAGAGAAGGTTTCGCGAACGCTGCAAGAACGTGCGGTGGAGGTGCGAACACAGAAGTGACAAGGGAGGGCGAGGCGGGTGGCGGTGGTTCGGCGATGACGTCGCCAGCGAGAGTGGGCGGGCGAGAGAGCGACCCTGGCGGCCAACGAGCGTTGCGAGAACCGCTGTTCGCCCGTGCACGGGCAGGCGGCTGACTGAGCTGGGGCCACTGCTACACAGCGTTCTCTGTAGTGACATTTTTTACGTGATATTGGTAACCAATAAGTAAACTGGATGTATTTAGATTATGATGAATAAAGAGCCTTCTCATTTTAAACTTACATGGATCGTTCCCAGTACATATGCCTCATGCAACTTCCTGATAATGCCTTGTGGATTATACAAATGAATAATATAAATATATTATTCATTTATAAATATAATCTACAAAACTGGTTTAAATGTTCACTAAGTATTATTGAATGTTAAATTTTTTCTTATATTAATTCAAAATTTGCTAAAAATGTAAAGTTTCGGTCGATCAGATACTTTCTTAGTTTAATAGTGACTAATGGTGTTTATTTGATCGATTTCGGAACAATTTGTATCATATAGCAAATGACGATTTTCATTTATGAAGTTGCTCACTGTCTATAGAATTCCCATTAACTGTTAACATTTTATTGTCTTTGGCTTCAGAAAACATGAGCCATTGCATATGTAATAAGTACTTAATATACCGGAGGTATGCACATCGTTGAATTGCAGTTTTATTTCTGACGATTATACACTTAGTTTCTGAAATACTGCGATAAAAATCTTCAATTGGAGATAGTTAAAACATACTCATGGTTTTTAAGTAAAGAAAATTCTCCTTTTCATTGAGTACAGAAATATGTCGGAATATTTCCTGTATGGATATACCTTCGGAATGAATTTTTGACTTACCGCATCACCGTTCCTTACATCGCCGCACTAAGAAAAGCGACTTCCTTCATTGCTCTCTTGTTCTACATCTGTTCGGAATGATTGGTTACTACTTGTGGAAAGTAGCAGATCTGTGGTTCACCGGAAAAGTATTGCGTCAACTGTTACAAGGAGTGAAAGCATGCTGGAGGCACCTCATGTCTTGTTGGTGGACGAGGAAGACCTACTTCAGTAATATGCTAATATGTTAACACGGGTGGCTCAATTGTAAATTATTATTTCCACATGTAGCAAAGACGTAAGCGAAATCATTAGTAAGAACTATAAAGAATCATATTTGTAACGTGTGACTTTAAATTTGAGCTTTGCGTGTTTGAGTTGTTCAGATGGCAGTGGAATTGTATTGAAGATTAAAAAATAATCTTAAGCATGGTAATTTTTCAAAAGTAGCGAAGGCTAATTGACTAATTATATTGTAGTGGCAAATTAGTGATGTTACGGAGTAGCAAAATTTTAGAAAATGAAACAAGCTTCCGTTTCTTCTCATTTTTTCACACGTGTATTGCGTGCTTGTGTTCTGCATTTTCGTGACAAGTTGCTCGGATTTCACACGCTGTTTCAAGCATTTGCAGAATTTACTTTGGTGTATAGTATGGTTATGATTTGTGGGACAGTATGCTTTACAAATAATGAACAAATACCGCGACGAAATTTTCTTAAATTTGAAGTATAATTAAGTTTATCTATTCACTATGAGGACCAAGTGAGAAAATGTATTAGATGTTGAGTTGCATCCATTTATAATGTAGAGTAGACATGTCGTACTGGGAAGTTGAACAAATTTTCAATTATCACTTTTTCGCTATGTACTGTAATACATGAAGGAGAAACATTAGAACCACTTCAACCATATGGACGTGAATTTTTGGTGATAAAATCCATGTCGGATGTAACTTTGCACTCACGTCAGAATTGAGATATATTAATGTTGTTTCAAGAAGGTTAAATTTGGTGCAGATGGCGAAGAATGTCACGCAATTTTGTTCCCGATAATCGGAAAGTCTTTGTGGATGTATGTATGAAAGTATACGATTCGCTTGTCAGATTACAAGATTTTGAATTGAAACTTGGTAAATAAGTCAAGAGTAAGATCTAGTTATCTAAGACTCTAGTCTTCACTGTCGTAGAGGCAATTATTTTGTTGATCATTATTTTATAACGAAATGGGAGTTAAGTTTCAGATGTTGTGTCTCTGTGGCTGCACGGTGCAGTGGAAAATGTAGATCCACTATGAATACACTGTTTTTTTGGCCTGAGTAGATTAAGAGATGGTAATTCACTGACAATCACTATTCTACTTGTATTATAGAGAAGGTGGTGAGAGAATTTTATAGTTTTCCTTTTTAGAACTCGAAATCTGCAGTATCATAAAACAGTCATTCTTTATTTTAAAGTAACGAACAAGTGCCAGTTTTGTGATATTTGTAGGTCATGACACCAGAAGTGGACGAAACACAACATGCGATTCGGTGTGGTCGCCCAGCTTAGTACCACGTGACTGCGTTGGGAGGCATTGAATTAAGCTTAGGCATTCCCGCCCAATCGATCACGCAAAGCTGTGTCCCGCGCTTTTCCGGCACGGCGCGGCGGCGTTGGCGTCACAGGCGGCGGCGGCGGCGGCGGCGGCGGCGGCGGCTGCACAGCCAGGTGGTAGAGCGCAACGCCCACGTCGCCTACTCTGCCCCCGCCGCCCCCAGCGCCCCCGCTGCCCCCGCCGCCTCCGCCGCCGCCGCCGCCACCATCGCAGCCTCCACCGCCGCCTCCATAGCCACCGCTGCCACCGCCCCCTCCATCGCCTCGCGTCGCTGCTCACGCGTACAATGCCCGCCCCTCCAAGTCCCCTCCGCCGCGGCCGCGCTTCCCCCCGCGCGGCGACATCGCGCCGCGACGCCCAGCCGGCCGCCCACGCGAAGGGCGTTGCGCCCCTCCCCCTGTCGCGCATCACGTGGGCGGCCGCCCGCTCATTATCGGCACCCTTTGCGATCGGCGAACGGTCCGCGCGGCGCAGGATGCGCTGGCAGATGTTCTGCCTCGCGTTGTATTGTGGCGGTTACGTCGGGAGATTACGACAGGGTAACTGATGATGATGGCTAAGCCATCGAAAGCTGCTCTTATAATAAATACTCTTGTTGGCAATGTCAACGTTTATAATCATTTCTTTAGAAATGCCAACGATAACGCAACTGAACACCTGTAGGGTACCTTTACCCAGAGCTCCATGCGCTCGCTTTGTTTCTCTTCCCAGATTGGTTGATTGATTTCACAAATATTTGTTGTTTACTCCAAGACAAATTTACATTGATTAGGTTACAATTGACTACAACTTTATTAGTAACAACCTTTTCTGCATTGTACATTGAATTTTGGTCAATTGACTGATTTTATTGAAATTGACATTTTTTAAAACAGGCAACCTTTTTATATTTACTGTATACTTGAAGAAATAACTCGGTCTTCTTCGAAGTTTACTTGCGTTTTTAATGTAATCACATAATTTAAAAAGGAAACCTTTGACCCTGAAAGTTATTAATTTGTACTAAATGATCTTATGGAGAGAACTTGAAAATTCAATCGTTCGCAAGAAAATTCTGGCGTACAATATCCGGTTGAAATAAACATTATGCAATTTATAACATTTAATAATTGTCATGAATACTATTTGCACATTTGCATGAAAAGATAAAAATATCGTATGAATGAGCAATAAATGAATATATTATTGTGTCTGTGGTCTATATCGGGAACTGAAAATTCGAAGTATTGAACGAATGTAGTAAGCAATGAAAGTTAGTTGTGCCTAAACGTATACATTTACATCAACCTTTAATTCGTCTTATTACTTAGCATCTGTGAATTCATAAATCTTACAGGCGTTTTTCCTTCTCAACGAAATAGCCGTAGACTGAGCAACCGGTCAACACGTGTTCAGTCTCAGTTTATACGTCATACCCTAATATTGAAAAGGTGTTTGGAAATTAAAAACCGGCTTCAGATTCACCTGATGCAGAGGCGATCAGGAAATCGTGCTGGTTAAACCGGCCTTCCAGTTATTTCGTCGATCTCGAACTAGGTGTAGCTTGTAGCTGATGGCGTCTTCCGACTGTAAGAAGATAATTACATGTAACTCGTATATCTCGAGTACGGGAACTGTGTTACATGACGTTTAATCTTCTATCGACTTCTCACTGATCCAGGTGGTGCAATGAACCGAACAAATAATAGCTCAGCCCGATTTGAGAATTGTTTGAAGCGGTAAATTGCAAGTGTGGATGAGTTAGTGCGCGATTCGCAAGGAGAAAAAGTTGTGTAACTCGATGGCTCTGTGTGATTTGCCGATGTAAACAAAGTTGGGATTAACCTAAATGTATTATTAACTTTTTAAAGCCAGTATATATGTACACCATAAAAGTATTAAATATTAAAAAATTACACATAAAATGCTAGTAACAATAACATCGCGATAGATACTCTTGATAGATAAATCGTTTGTGTAAAATATACACAGTTGGTGTGTATCCAATGCTCGAAGATATAACCTAAAGGAATGGAAATGCGATGTTTTATACCCCGAGGTATTTTTTTCTTTTCTTTTCAAAAAGTCGCAGAATAGGAAGTGTCTTAATCGTTCGCCAATAAGGTTTATAACAAACCCGTTTCGTTTGGCGCAACTTCTTAAATCATTCTCCCGTAACTGTACATATTGATCAGTGGATTAGCGGTTTATGAAGCATCGTCTGCACCAAATTTACTGCGACCTCCATGGCCAGACGTTCGATGAACATTTTTTTAAAAATATTTCTGATATGAATTGGATAGGATTGTAGCCTCAATTCCAATATTGGAAGATGTGATACGTGTCCGAGTATGTGTAGAATTTTTATTTGGACAATCTTTGATTTATAGTCTTGATATGTTCCTTACTTTTATGTCATTTTTGTCATAGCTCACAATACAAGGCAGTTGATCTATCTTTAAGAAATGTACGTTTAGGATCAACATGTTGATGTTTCAGTGCAGCCACCATTTAATTTCGAATGTAAGAAACACATCTATTTTTGATATTCAAAATCTAGTTACAAAACATGACTGTAGGTTATACGCGTATAAACGTACTCAGCATCTCCCAACAGAATGAATACCTTGAACGAGAAAACAGAAGCTTTGTCATGGCCACTCGGCATTTCCTTTTCACGTGCAATGTTAAGTGCAGTCTCTCTGTAACCTCCTTTTATAAATTGTGGGGGATTGGTAACAGCTCATAGAAGACATAGAGTGTAAGATTTTTAATAGGAGTTTAGGAAACTTGAAAACTGTTTTAAAATCCAGGAATCTGTGAGTGAAATCACTGCAAGACACGTGGAAACACGTTTTGGACGAAGCTGATTGCACGCATCCGACGCGGACTTGAAAAAGAGCTCAGATGCTCAACCAAAAAGCCGTTTCTAACCTCAACCAATGGAGAATCCAGATTCGGAAAAGACAGCTGTTGATTTTGTGCAGAGGCGGAAGTCAATAATTGTTTTATAATTATCATATGGAAGAAACATTTTGAGAGTATTACGAAATGCACTGTATTACATCCCTAAAAAAATGTATGTGATGAAATTTCTGTTGTTTTAAGCATGCTGTATCTCTCGTGCACAGTAAATTTTTGTTTCTTAATTTCTTTAGAATCATCTCAGTTTTTTTGAACGTGAGCTGTAGGGTTTTGCCCTGCCCAGTAATAAGAGATATCTACTGCATTTGAGAAGCCTTCAGTTTAGAAACCAACTCGACGCGAAGTGCGTTTTCTAAAATTCGATCTCGCGATCGATCGACTTCCCGCTCGGTTTCGGGCCGCGTTCTCGCACGAAGCGAGGAGTTTGTGGCGCGTGTGCGGGCGCGGGCGGAGACGGGGAAGCCCCGCGGAGCGCCGCCAATTTGGATTTCCCTTGCGCGGCAGGATCCGGGTGCTGGCGCTGGCGCCGGCGACAGCGGCGGCCTCGCCCCCGACTCGCCGGAACACGCGCCGCCCAAGCAATGCGAACCAGCTGTTAATGTCTTTCTGTTGTTGTTTCTTTCTTTTCTTATTGTAAGGTCGCATCAACATTTAGGTTTCTAGCGGCCACTATTGCATTTAACGGTTTGGTAACTATGAAGTTAACATGATAAGGTGATGATACGGTGTGAAAGGACGAGCACAAATACAATCATGCCCCAGGCGGGACTCGAACACGCGATCCTTCGGTCCGACATCGCTACGTCACTACTGCCTTAACAATCTCGGCTTGTTGTTTCTTGTTTTTTTCAGATTTCGTTTTTTGTTGCTGTTTTTTTCTTTCGATTCTTATTTTCGGGGTTCAAAATGTTCGTTCTTTGATTTAAGATAGGTTTTTGAAAGGCTTGTCTTAGGTGTAAAGTAAGTTTTGTTTCGTACGAGAAATTCGAGGGAGTAGGTCAGTTGTTTTGTTAGTTCTCGTTTTTTGGGCCCAGAAAGGTCGTCCTTTGATTTAAGATAGGTTTTCAACACTTTTGGGAGACAGGTGTAAAGTAGGTTTTGAATGTGTACTCAATGACAATTGAAACACAATATGCGACATAATGGTCTTATGTTGAGAGTAAAGGAATCTATTTCCTCGCAGAAAAAAAATTATTTTATTTGTTTTTCTCCTTTTCTGTGCAAAAAAGTGAAAAGTTGATCATATCGCCGAAAGACTTCAAATGGTAAAAGACAATCAATGACAAGTTTAATAATTGGTTCATAAATTTCTCCTGTTATATCTTTATTCTTATTTCTGCTTTGAAATTTTAATGTAACGATTTTCATGCATTTACCGAAAATACGATGAAAGGCTCAAACACGAATAAAGAGAACTATACTATGAAATGGTGTATATAATATTCTCATTATCAGAAATAGCAAGAACTGGCGTAGTTACATCATAATATTTTTTTTTGTTTATTTCGAACTATTGGGATGAAACTACACCCTGATATTTCCGTTTCTGGCGATGAGACCTATGCATAATAGATAGAATTTTTGCTTTTTATTTTCTCGTAAACTAACACAAAGTAGACAAGTAGTATACAGCATACAGACAGGCGGCATAAAATCAATGCAAAGATTTTGATGGAAATTTCTTTTGCGTGTTTCTGACAGTTTTTCTTTAATGTTGAAGCTCAAATAGAGCAGTGTGTCTAGAAATACGGTAGAAGTCCAATCTTCACTAAAATGCCTGCAATTTCAAGAAGTTAATTTTATATTCTAGCCTGTTTTCCGCCATTATTGAAGCTAATGATTTATTTTTTAATGTAATACATTGCTGTTTATTATTTAATGTCCTTTAAATTATTTTATATACACATTTTTCAAAATGTTAGTAGTTTTGTGTGACATTATTTTCCAAATATAGATACGTAAACATGATTTTTCAAAAATCGCTCCACGTCTTTCTTTAATTTTTGTAAGTGTAGAGTACAAATTACTGAATTATTCGGCACAAAAGTTTCAAGAATCGTAATTAACGTTGAGAGTTTAAAAATAATGAAACAAAGTAATTTTTTTAACATTCCGAATTCATTTGGTGAAGTATTCAAGCGAGAGCTGAAGCATTTGAAGGAAACAAGGTGTAATATTGCAATATTAACATTAAAAATAATTATAAATACGAATCAACGCCCATCTAATAATGTCAAAGCTATCCTATGTAATGGTATATTATGCATTTAAATATGTTTACTCATAATGTAGAAATACGATAACTCAACAAAATGCATCATCATCATCATCATAAGAAAGTTAACTTTAGCCCTCAAAGTTTTGACCTTGGAGGCTTATCGTTGTTTCTTAGAACCATAAAATGAATCACGTGATCCCAAAAAGTATTATTTTTTGAAGCTCGTATGTGAGTAATTTTTAAGGTAGATTTTTTACGTTCGTCGATAATTATAAAACAGCTGTTGATGTATTTCCACTAAAGATAGCGTTTTATATATAAAACGTGCACTATAGTGTGTAAAGTTCGATGAATCAAAATCTCTCTCAGTTCTTGCACTAATTGGGAAAAAAAGATTTATGTTCGCTCTAAAATCGAAAGTGAAATAATAATGTAAGGAGAGTCGGGAGCTACTGTGCACAGTTCTTTAGACTAATTGGCTTCTGAATGCGCAAATACTTCGCCATGCACTTGAGTGATAACCAGTTGCGATCTCTCCTGTGTTTCTTCACTGTGCAAATGAAAGGAAGAAAGCTGCAATGAATAAGAAAGACCCATGTTCTTCTAGCAAATCTGCGACTCGGAGATGTGCATCTCCCGACTCGTTACGAAAATGTTCGACTTTCCAAATTCTTCATTGAGAACCGTATTTATTTATATTTGACACAATTTAATACTCTCTTTTAAAATGTTGCAATTCGATCGTAATGAGTCCAAGGACTTTGTGTGTGGGTGTGTGTACGTACGGGTATGTGCACATGTCTGCGCACGTTGTTACTGTAACGCTGTTCTTCCACGTTGTTCGCTTACGGTTGCTCATCGTTCTGCGTTGACGGAGAAGGCCATGAAATTTCGATGCAGTGAAATGATCTTATGTCGGCGACCGCACGGGTAACTGATTGCCCCGCAATGCGGTCGCCGCTTCGATGGAATACGTTGCGCAACGATCCGAACCGATCAGAGCAGGTGCTTACACTGACTATATAGTGTTTCGTGCGGTTAGTACGAGGTTTTACAAACTATTCTAATTTGATTTAGAAATATTCCAAATTAATGATTTTTACACAATAAACTCGCTTTAAATGAGCATGAATTTCTAAAAAGGAATTGGTAATGCAGTTGAACATACCTTTCTTTGAAGTAAATTCACGAATGTTTTGAAATTTGTGGGGAGAGCTATGCTTATTAATACGTAGCAGAATTATAAGATTTCTGGATCTTTGCAAAATAACTTTTACATATATTGCGAAATTAGTTTACATTGTAATTTACGAATTTTCTTGTGTTTATTTTCGTTTTCATTTCTGCAGTTCATTAAGTGCTGTTCATTATAAATCTATTATTCATCAAAATAAAAATAAAAAATTATGTTCTAATAGCATGAAGGAGAATGCTATTTCTCATTTCATGGTTAATATTTACGTTTTGAAACAAATTCACTTTTAAAATAAATAATGTAAGATTAGCTATGAATAGGATAGGAAGAATAACGAAATATGCCACATGTCATTCTACAGAATGAGACGTTCTGGGGGTATATGGTTTCTGAGAGAGAATAACAAGAAAAGAAGACATTGTGTTTAAAGTTTTTAAAAAGAAACACCTAAAATCTTACGCAAATCCACGGTACTGCATCTTGCCGTGTTGCACAGTGATGTCTGACGGCAAGCGCATTGAGCGACCCACCGGCGTAGAAAGCCTGCAACGAAACCGCAGCCGCACCCGCACCCACCTTTGGCTCGCCGCTCCGTCTACGTGCACCTCCGCTCGTCCTGTCGCCCCCCCCCCCCCCGCCTTCCCACTCCGCCTCATCCCACTCCGACCGGCCCTGCTCTGTCCCCGCCCGTCTGCATCCAGCCTCCCCGCCCCCGCCGACCCGACTCATCGCACCCCTTCCCACCTCCCTCAACCCACCGCCCTCGCCCCGTCCCGTCCCACTCCTCCCGACCTCTGTGCCGCCGCCGAGGTCGCGCCTTCCGTCATGCGTCTAGCAGCTCCCCCACCCCCGCCCCCGCCTGCGCAGGAACCGGTTGCGGGACAGGGCGGCTGCGTGGAGCTTATGCCGCTGCGCCGCCGACTTCTGTACGAGTCCGACGTGGCACCTTGCTGGCTCGCAGCCACGCGTTCTGCAGCGGCGATTGTCTCGCACATTCAATATCCCGTTTGAAACGTGTTTTTCTCGCATTCCACAGAAACGGGCTCGGCGGCGAAAGTCGCAACGTAAGTACCGTAATGCTCGATAATCGATTGTTTTTTTGCGATTTTCTGGGAAGGAATTTTCAGAATTGCGATTTTATTACGTGACATGCATTGTATTACAAATGATGTGAAGTCACCGATTTAACAGTCCAGTAGATCTTGTAACGAAAGATTACGTGGGTGAGTCTACAATATATAATACGATAATGCGAGAAAATCATGAAAAGAAAGGTCACAAAATCGAGATAAAAATGATGTACGGCCACTTGTAATGGGGTAGTAACGAGATACTCGAATAATTACTTCCCCAACGGTCGCAGCGGGTATCAAACTCCGCTCTCGGAAGAACAAGTTCCTGTAACTACCACTCGTTCAGGTCATTCGGTTTTATTTTTAGTGAAGTGTTGAATGGTGGCAGGTTCTCGAATCATCAGAATGATTTCGAAAGTGAAAAGAGAAGAAAGCTGAACTGGTTTTGATACTATCCCGAGGTAACATAATAAATTCTCGGGAGAGAATTACTTTCGGTTCGAAGTCTACCACGGCGCTTCCAGTCGCAAGAACTGTAGCCCAGTGTTCTCAGTCCTTTTGAGTGTGCCGCTAGAGAAGTGTTGACGCAAGGAGACCGCAGAGTGGGTCACTTCACGTTGTGTAATATGCATGCGAGTAGAAAAGTAGAGCTGCCGCAAGTATTAGGTATTGGGAAGGCAAATACCCTGGTCAAGGACGCGAAATGGATCCAGCAAGGACTAATTATAAATGGTAGTGAAAAAAAGAATTTGTGCTTTACTAAACCAGGATCGTCATTCGTTTTCGATTAGCGTATCGACAAATGGACTGGCTGTAGCACGTAATCTTCCAGGTCTCTTAATGCATAAATTATTAAAAGGACATTTTATTTAACAAAATAAAATTTACGATATTTGTGAACTGTCTGAACTCGAGAAACACATATACCGGTACAGTGCATTGGGGAATTCCCATCTTTTCCGAACCTTGGATTTCGAATGCATGTCAAAGATTTTCTATAACAAGACGGGATGGCATTTGAGAAGGGGGGGTCAACCCATTCCTCAACCTTCAAAATGGGAGAGCGGCTGGCCCATTGTTTAACATAAAGCGTATATTAGATATCTGCCTGGAATTTATCAGGCAACGACATGAAACAAACCAGAGCCGGCCTTTAAAATATGCATCCAGACAGTGATCGAATTCGATCAATCTACTTACCTGGTGTGGATAGTCCGGACTCGCATTTATGACTTCGGACGTAGCACCTCCGTGTCTAGAAAGGTTCAGACCCAGATTTGCAATTATATTAGATTGGACGCCTTTATATGTCATTGGTACCTTCTGACACAGCCGTTTGTTAATGAAATTATCAATTACAAATAATCAATCGTTCAATTGAATCAACGTTGTTGTATTCTCAGTATCTCAAAAATGATCACTGAATAATTTCGAAACCGTTGCCTCGATTGAACAATTTTTCGAATTCAGGAAAATAAGAGTAATGAAGGGTGTGCAATATTGCTTAGTTACCAGAAATTATCTATTTTCTGAATCTAAAGCAGCATTGAGCAGCTGGATGGGCTGGTATATAAATTTTGAGAGTGCATGTCTAAAAATTTGGCATTTTACAAGTGGTAGTTCGTTTCATTCACCTGTAAATACAATAGGGTGTAAAGAATTGAATATACTAGTATTGTATCTCAGAATAAAGGGCGTTTGAACCAAACCTTTGATTTTTATGACATACATTAGCCACATTCAAATTTTAATAATATAAAAAATCATGTATATAACACAAGATACAACAGTTTGTTTCTTTGAATATCTTATTATTAGATTTTACCGTTCTCCGCTGATGTGAAATTGTTTTCCGGTTCATTTTTGACAGGACTTTTCTTGCCAGTTTCACCTTATTGACTTAGCAACCTGGTTATGGTTTGGATAGTCGTAGATAATTTAATCACAAAAAAGAATCGGTAGATATCTGACATAAATCGTCCAATAACGTGATTGATCGTCCTGGTATTTGTAAACCGATTTCTTTTCGCTTATACGTCAACTCGGACCATGAGTACATTCTACTTCATCAAGTGCAAGTACCTGTCTGGGCGGGTGGGGTAGCATTTTAGCTGAATCCTTTTTTTTATCCCCCGAGATTGTTAGCCCTGGGGGTATGGGCGATAAGATGATGATGATGGTGAGGGATGAAAAGACGGCACACACATATAGACATACGCAAATACATCCATACCCGAGGCGGGACTCGAAACCGTGGTCTGGTCTGAGACCGCTACGGCAGTACTGCCCTAACGTTCTCGGCCATCTGACCGGCCAACCGATTATTAAATAGAGAAGAAATTGTTAGTTCGTTTTGTATTCGGTGAGTGGAGTAAGCGAACCCCCAACGATTTACCCGGCTTACGGGCCTCCGGGCTTCAATAGATACCACTGCAGTCAAATCTGACCGGGAAGTTATAAGGTTCGAGAACCGGCTGTTGCAGGATTTTCGACACTAGCTACAAGGCTAGGTGGAATTCAGTCCCTGTCTGGAGGAGAACTCTGGCGGCCGGCTGCTCTGATCTGTAGTTGTCCGAGGTTTCTCCGATTAATACCAGGCAAATGCTGGAGCAGATATCCCTTTCCTTGTTCAATACTCTTTACTTACATACACTCTAAACATACACATTATTTATTCAGACCATGTATTGACGACTTAATGTATAATACAGCGACCTCATTCGATTGATTGTCTTTATCATTTGTTGGATACTTACTACTATTACTTATAATTCCCTTAAGCCTTCAACATTTGCTGTTAGTGAGGGTCTCAGGCCGATGTCACCGCGGCACGAGGGTCCCCAAAATCAAGGGGCGCCCGCCGACCCCAAATGGAGATGGCAACGGCGATGAGTGGCCCCTTTTCGACTCTCGGCACCGGGGTCCCCGAGAAATATCTACGCCTCTGCTGTCGGTGTTATTGTTCTCCATCATTCTCCTGTGCCCTTCGTTGGTCGCCAGCAGGCGCAGGCCTGTGCGCGCGGGCGGGGGCGAGGGCAGGGGCAGGGGCGGGGGCGGGGGCGTGGCCGGTCTGTGCTGCCTGGCGCTCCGCGAGGGGCTCCGCATAGCCGGGCCGTGCGCTGGCGGCAGGGCTGCTCTCCGCCTTTGCCTCTCCCCCCTCCTCGCATTTGCTTTCCTGCTTCGCTTGGGGGTCCTGCTCGGAGTTTGCTTTTGCTTGTCTTTCTTTTTCTTTTTCTCTTTTCCTTTTTTTCTTGTTTTATTGGTTCTTTTTTCTTTCTTTTTTCTTTTTTTCCATTTTTATTATTATCTTCCTTTTTCTTTTGTTCATACGGTGTCGTGTTAATTGTTATGACGTAGTAGAGTTTATTTAGAGCATTGTCTAACTACGCGGAAGTACGGATTTGGGTTCGAATTTTGTTACTTTTCTTGGGAACGGGAGGGTACTTCTGCATTTTACATCACACATTTTTCCTAAACCTGTGTTAAAATCAAATATCACATCTGAAAAATACTTTTCTGAAAGTGATCTAGACAAGCAAACTTTAAAATAAATCTTGAACACTAGAATGTTCGTAGTGTATTAACAATTTCCTTGAAATGGACGTAGTCATCTGAGCATAAAAGGACATTCCAACCCCAGAAATTCACATTTGATAAAAGGCTTCCTGGAGACTGGCGCAGACGTGCGTGTACTCCGCGCGAGATTTTCGCTCTCGCATACCTGGGCGAGCGGCCGCGCAGCCTGTGTATCTCTAGCTGCTTAAGCCGCAAGGCAGCAGTACAATGTACAAAATTTAAAGAGAATAAATTCCTCTTCTCTACAGGGTTACTGTGGAGGGGGCAAAAGAAAAAAACCCTGTGTATCGCGGAGGGGCCATCGCGGTGCGACCCGCCTGCTCTGTGCGAGCGAGCGCGCATCCCGGGCCGTCGGCGCGCCGGCGGAGGCCGCGGGCGAGGCTGAGATGTCGAGGTCGACGAGCCGGTGAGACGCCGCGTGCCTTCCTGACGGCGCGGAGGGGAGACGCGGGTTGGCATTGCGCTAGGTTGCGTCTAGGTCGCTCTTGACGAGTGGCAGCCACTCGCATACGATGATATTAATATAATAATAACAATCAAAACAGCTGGCCCCCGTGGCGCAGACGGTTGCGGCAGCCGTCGTCTGCGCCAAAGAGGCTGCAGATTCGAGTCCTGCGTAGACATGGTCGTATTTGTGATTGTTCCTGCATCCCTCATCATCTTCCTATCATCTCATAATTCATACTTAAAGGCGTAACAACCTTGTCATACTGAGGGATATAGCTCAAAAGCTGATCCTGGGAAAATCACACATGTTAATCGTGAAGCGTGGTCAGCTAATAATAATAATAATAATAATAATAATAATAATAATAATAATAATAATAATAATAATAATAATATATTGTCATTTATTATTATTGTTATAATTTATTATTATCAACATTTATTATTATAATTATTATTATCATCATTATTGCTAACAATGGAACCATTTCAGTTTGCGAAGCAAATGCATTTCATGAGCAGAACGGTTGGGGGAACCGGTCGTGGTGCTATTCTAAAGTACGCAACGCTGCCAGAGGCGCCGCGGGCGAGCACTGGGCGGCAGGCACGCCCTCTTTTCCCTCCCTCGCGCCCTGCCCCGCGCACTTCCTGCATCTGCCGCTTGGGCGCGCGATGTCCTTTTTTTTCTCCACTTGCACCGCCTCAGCGCAGCGCACTAGACAGTTGTAGGAAAGCATTTTCAGTTTGTGTTCTCCCTAGTTTACGGTGGAACTCGTATCGCTGTAAAGGAAACAGGAAGGTGTCAATGTTTTTGCCGTCTTGGAGTTTCAGAATTCGAGATTTGCTTATGGGATAATTCGATGAGATACATTAACAAATTGGATAAAAAAATTCAAATACTCATTGTAAATGACTGTAGAAGCTTTCACAGAATATGAAAATGGTTTTTCGTATACGATGTTTACGTTTTTAATATGAAGTATATTGCGTTTATGCATCATTTAAGAAATAAAATTGTTATCAAAATCTTTATTTGATATTTTGTTAATTAATGAGGGTGTTTTTCGTAACGTTTTTCGGAATGGCAGATAAATATTATCTATATTATTGTATGAAAAACACTACAAACTCATTAGCATATTGATGTTTTTAATAGTTCATTTTACTCCAGGAGCGTGTAATTTCTATTTCTGCGAAGTCGTGCTATATGTCTGTCATTTTCCGTAGCACAAGGAAACGGAACTGATAAGTGTCGTTGCCAGGGCGAACTGCAGTTGGTGGTGTTTGCAGCGAGACGTCGTGAGAAAGTGACCATTTTTGTTGCCTGGCTTCGCTACCCGCCAGGAATGCGCCTTGCGCAACGTATTGAAACATCAGATGGTTTTTCAAGAGCCCTGACATTTGAGAGATTCGATGCGGAGTCTGACAAAGACTGCCGTTATTTGTTGCAAAGGCTTTCTTTGTCCAGTTTGGTAGTGTGTAATTAGTAATAATTATGATAGCAATTTATGGGCTGCGATGATTGAAGGTAGTTTAATATAAAGTTTCTCAGTTTTGAATCAGGTAACGGTATAGTACTATGGATTGTTTTTCATGAAGTCTTCGTCTACATTATCGTTATTTGATCACGACAGTTGGTGGCGTCATAAACAATATTTTTTACTGTTTCATGTTAGTGATATTTCTACCAATTGGACTTCATTAATGTACATTAATTTACATTTGTAGGTAATCAATAATTTAAACTCGGTTTACTTTTGCTCTTTAAGGTATTACCTGTAGTTGTGAGTCAATTTTTCTGAGGTATACTTTCACAAAAGAATGTGTTTAAGAAATTTAAAGAGTTGATACAAATGTTGTAGCGTCGTGATGAAGACACAAGACGACAGGATTTCAAAATGTATTTCTACTAGTACATTCTGTGTTGTGTTGAAGTACAGCATTCGATGTGGTTTCATTTGCATGGTGCGAGTGCATAGTGTTGTCACAGGGACGTCTGGCACAACGACTCGTGAGCGACTGCCAACTTCTGCTGTGTTCGCAAGAATGCCCAAAGAGCAACTCGTTCGAGCCCTCGATCGCCTTACATTGCCAGTCACATGACGTCATCATTTGCGGTGCCACACCCATCCACCGAGCGGAAGGAGCGCGGAGGAAAGAAAAGAGCAGTTCTTTTGTGGAAGTCGAGGAGGTTGGCTTTTGTCTTCAAAAAGGAACCGTTCCCCTCCTCTGCTGTTGGCACTTGTTACAATTAGTTTTAAAGAAATGGTCCTGTGCTGATCGGTTTCTAGTCGTCGGGCGAAACTTTCTCTCATTGAAAAGATGAGAGAGCTATTATCTGCGACGTTATAATGGTGTCGTAGGTTGAATTAGTGGCTGCTGTGCGCTGAAATTATTGGATATAAAAGCTGTAAGAGACAATGTTTAGTAATGGTATACAACTACAATTCCCTTTTCAACTTTTTGTTGTGGACATGGACTGGCTGCTGCTCAGAAATGTAGGCATTAGTTCAACGACTTTGTTAGCAAAATAATGAATTGAATGTTATTGAAATGCGAAGAAGATAGCTGGTGATGCGATGTACCTTGATTATGATGAGCACATGCTACTAAAATTTACAGGAGTTTTAGAATAAATGTTACATACTCGTAGGGTGTAATGTGGCAAATTTCATTTAACGGAGTTACACACGTGATATTTGCTCCTGATTGTTATTTAACTCATTATGGACTGGTATCTTGCAGGAAATGTTCCAATGCAGACAAGAGATGTAATTGCCAAACACCTTTGCACACAGGTTTGTCTAACATTCAGGAGCTGACATTACATGTGTAAAATATCCAACTAATTGACAAAAAGTGATCATAGTTTACCGCAGCACACGCCGTAGAAGCTTGTAACATTTATTTTGGGACTCCCTTATATGGAGTGTAGTTTTTAAATATATTTGCAAATATTAAAAGACTCTTCTTGCTCCTTTCGAGCCGAATTTCAAATCTCATTGGAGCGGAATTTGCAAACAAGCAGTTCTCTTGACTTCTTCTCATCAATTCTTTTTTCTTTATGTGTGGAAGGTTAGTTTTTGAAAATAGTCATCCAATCACAGACGATTTGTGGTAATTAAGTGTTATTGCTCAGGTTCTGGAGCCTTCCTTCACAGCCCATGTGTGTACTATATATCTTCGGAGATATAAAAGTGAACACGGGCTCAAGAAACAATTTGGTGTCCCTTACATTACTTTGAACAAGCATGCACTAGATCGTTCTTCTGTGAGTTATTATTTCGAAATAAATCTAAATGTATAAATCTGCAAGAAATGTATCGAAGGTATGTGAGACTACGTCACATCTACTAAATTGTATAGGAGTGAAAATGCTTTACTTTGATCCTGGAAGAGGTCTTGGTGTACTTTAAAAGTACTCTACCTCTGCCAATTCTTAATGTAGGGCTTAGTATTGGGTATTTCTTGGTCGAGGACAATAAACCCATATGGTTGTACCAATAATATTATTTCGGCCCAAATGGACATAATGTGCTATACCTCCGTCCCACAAATTTATGCACAGTAGAATCGCGGTAATCCGAGCCCCACTAATCCGATATGCTGTGCAACCCCTGATGGAAGAAAGCCTAACGGGCGCCAAATCACCAAAAAGAGCCAACAACGGGCTGGCAACAAAGAGCTGGCTTTTGACGGGTTGGCAACACTGCATCGCAAGTAACGTGTGCGACGGTCGACGTGTGTTTCCGCATTGTTGTGATCGGTTTGCGCTCATGTACATGTATCTGTAATTTAATAGTGTCTGCACGTTAAATTTAACATCGTTATTCTTTGGAGTTGAAAAATCCGTTATGAATTTTTTCCATTTTTTCGTATAATCTGTTTATTGTAATTCGAGGTATCATCAGCCCCAATTACCTCGGATTACCGCGTCTCTACTGTAAAGTTTTTTGTAGTTTTTACTGATACTTTATTGCTTATTATTTCCTTCTATACGGAACGGAGCTCGATATTTACTGCATAACTTACCTGGATCGAGAGCTCCGTGGTTATGAGAGAAATATGAAAAGAGTTCAATGTTGCTGCATGTTGTCTTACGGAGGGAATTATGAGAGGATTAAATGACAAAACCAATTCTAGTTAACAACTAGTTTTTTAGTAAATAAGTAAATATGAATAATTAAAATTAGGTGAAAATAAAAGCATGTATTACCACGGGCGTTAACTTATTTTAATGATCTCGGGCTACAAAATGCCCTCGAGCCAACGGCCTTTGGGCTTTTTGTCGCCGCTCCATGATTAGAACCCTCTGGTGCATAAATAACTATTTTATTTCCATTGCATTTTGCATCTTCGTTTACTTCCCAACATTGAATTAATCACTGATATTCGCGTTGCTTCAGGAGGAGCCAAATGAGAAGACGGCGCCCGCGGCGGAGGCGGTGAACCTGGAGCTGGTGAACCTGGGCCGCCTGCCCACGAAGCCCGCCGCTGACGACCCCACGGGGGGCGCCGGGGGCTACCCCGACGCCTACGACGAGTACTTCGTGCCCGTCAACGAGCACCGGAAGTACATGCGGTGAGTGGCGGCGCGCGGCGCGGCGGGCGGCCCGGCGGGCGGCCCGGCTGGGAGTACGCTAGCACCCCGCCCCCCTCGCTCCCAAAAACTCCCTCCGCCCCGCCACCGACCACGCCCCTCCCTCGTCCCCGTCCCGTCTCCAGCACCTGACGTAGTCGATCGCACCTGATCGCACTGTATAGCACGCAGCCACCCTCTAATGCACTGCGGAGAAGCGCTGCTTGATGTAGAGTTAGCCGCCCCCACTCACAGCACGCACGCACGCACGCACGCATCTACGCACGGCCACTGTCAATGCTCTTTAACTGTTCACTGATTCTGTTTTTAAACTCCTAGACTTTCTTCTCTCGTGACTAACTTCAGAAGTATCTCAACCTGTCTTCTTGTATATATTCCCTGATCATCCTTTTCCTTTTGTGTTTTTCCCTTTGACGTAAACTCACACGCACAATGGACGCTTGATGTTGGACTTTACGCACTGCAACGTCTCTGAAGAAACGGACGTCAACAAGACAGTCAACGGACGTCAGACTGCAAGACTGAAGAAACTGAATTGTCACACAACAGTTATACGAAGAGAAATATTTGAAATGTAGAAATGCTTTTGGAGTAGCTATCAGTGCGTTTTTAATTTTTAAAATATAAGCAAACTTTACGTATTTTTGGAATTCGATATTTTTAGTTAAGTCGGTAATATTAATTCGTATACAATAACGTTATATTATGTATTTTATTACTGATCAAACAATTCGGGATTTTCCCCCCCAAAATAATTACCAAAAAGAAAAGTCAAAATTTTGCTGGGGTTCGTTTGGGCCCCCGTTTTGTGAAATCGACCACGTCGGGCCTTCCCCTGCGCGTACTCCCTGCCAGCCAGCCAGCCAGCCGGCCAGCCGTCCCGCCGCCAGCTGGTGTGTCTGCGGCCAGGGGGGCGGAGCTGGCGCTGGCGGAGGCGGTCCCGGCGGCGGGCGCCGACGGCGGCGCGGGCGGAGGCGCTGGCGCAGGCGGCGCCGTGGAGCGGCGGGCCGTGCGCTTCGAGGCGGCGTCGACGCTGCGCGGGGGCGCGCGCTGCCAGCGGGGGGTGGACGCCGAGGGGCTGTCCCGCGCCGCCCCCGCCACGGGCCTCATCCGCTACGGCGACTGGCTGGCGCAAACGTAAGGCACCCCCCGGCCACGCGCCCCGATTGGGACCCGCAAACGCGCGCCTAGCCAGCTACTCCGGCGCTTTCCGATTAGTTGAACCACAATTAAACATCGATGTGCAAAACTAAAACATCGACCAAAAGCCAGCGATGTTTTGAAACATGGATGTTTCAAAGCCGAT
Organism: Gryllus longicercus; assembly: GCA_038098605.1. NCBI lineage: Eukaryota > Metazoa > Arthropoda > Insecta > Orthoptera > Gryllidae > Gryllus > Gryllus longicercus. Next base: position 1,692,906 of record JAZDUA010000206.1, on the reverse strand, counting down.
TTACTTATCTCAAAACCTTCAGCTCGTGTACAACAAAATTTAATTTGACATTGGCCGTGTATATTAATTTGTAATTAAAATTTAACTCAAAATAAAGTTATAAAACTCATCTCCATGTAAAAAGTACGACGAAAGACGAAGGAAATAAAAGATTATCAGGATCATCTCGGGCGAGGGATAGTGTGCTAGATGAAAGTAGTACGAAGTCAGTTACTGTTTCATATTGTAACTTTTACAAAAATGTGATTATAAAATTTCTTCGTCTATAAACAAAACATAAAAACGCAAAAAAACATCGAGCCCAATATATCGATGTTTAAAAAACATCGAATTCAATATATTGATGTTTAAAACGTCGATGTTTTTATAGAAATATCGATCTTTTCAAATCATCGACATTCATGTCGCATCCCTATTTCCGGTCATGCTAAGTGGAATATGCATTCTCTCTGCGAGTTACGAGAGTAAAAATGAGATTAGTTGTCAGAACTGTGGAAGTGGAAAATTAGTTTGTTTGTGGTGTGGTTGAGAAAGTAAGCAAGGAATGTTTTTTAAATTTAAAAAAACAAAAATGTGTATCTTCTGACTTCAATCTTTATTTAAAATGGTTAGAAAGAAGAAAATGCATATTGTAGATAAAATTTGTATTATTAAAGTAAGTAGCTTGATTCAAATAAATTCAGTAAATTCAAATATTTCTTATGTTTTCTCTCAAAACCAAAAAACTAAACAAATATACACGTCTCGTATCAAACTAAAAACTGAATCTAAGTCGTTGTCACACAGTACTGCTGTGATTTTTTGACTAGTCTTTTTATTTGATATTAGAAATTGAGCTGGAATATTTCTTCATATTTTAAAGCGTAAATCAAATAGTAAACCTCATACATTCGTTGCACTTTCATTAACATAGTTGATGAAGCGATGGGCATTGTGAAATTAAAGTGTATTATCAGTATCATTAGAAATCTAAAGCCCAGTTTGCAAGAGCTTGGTCTCAGTTTAAAGTTAACGTCAATGACGCATTACGCCACACCGACAGGTCAACACTGATACTACTCGTATCTATCTACACAATCACACGGCTACTCTCAATCACGAAGACACAACTCAACATTATTTGATTAAACGATTTGACACCATATTCATTTACGAACTGCATATAACATATTTGGCCTAAACCATTCATATTTAAAAATAAGTAACCTCGCATATTAATGGAGTTTGGGTTTCTCTAATATTATTGCGTTTGTAATATGAAAACAAAGATCAATACTCTCCAAATAGTCTGAAAAGTTAATTACCTCTATGAAATTTTATGTAGGTCTATAATTCTGCTTCATTCATAATCTTTGGGTTTATTTTAGCGTAATATTTGTATTATTTAAAGACTGAAATTCATTCAAAAATGTTTCTGGTCAAGACAATACTTTCGTCTTCTGCAATTCCTTCATTAGGATCATTTAATTTTCGTGATAGACCAGAACAAAAAATTGCTCCTCTCCAAAAGGTTTCTCATTTGTAATAAATAAATCAAACTAAACTTTTATGCTCTCAATTTCGAACATATGTACTTTGTAAAAAGGTTTCAACCATTGCTTCTGCTGTGTATCTTGATTTAATGCACGGTCATGGTTTTGCTAAGAAATGTCGTGAAGTCACAAGTTGAGGAAAAACCGAGAACTAGGTTTTCCCGACGATGTTACACGCCCCTCTTTCAAGAATGTCACGCCTTTCCTTAAGTCGACGCCGCTGCCATCGCATTTAGATCCTGAAGATTACAAGCTAATCTTTTAAACTAACTTTTAACTAGCACGTTTTAAAATGTATCTTCATAGGGGATTTTGGACCTATTTATCGACTTTTGACTTCACATTTTAGTAACTTTCACAATTAGTATGTTGTATTTTTATGCTTGAAATGTTACTTGCACTTGCAATAACATATTCACTCTTATTTATATACCAAATTTCTCTCTACATTAATTACTTTACTATTTACACCGTGTACAGTGAACTCACCAAGGAGACCATCTACAGTTAGGCTTGCAAAACATTGCTTGGGCATGGATGGTACCCATTAAACGCCGCTTTCACAGGCAACCATGACTTCAGGCAACCTAGACAACCAAGCCTGCGACATCCTAGTTATAAAAATTCCGCGTTCTCTTGGGTGAACAATATAGCAGTACCAGCGGTGACAGTTTAAAATCAGGGCGTTCCAGTCTCATCAAACCTGCTTTTCAATCCCTCCTGCTATTCTCCCTCTCCCCCCCACCCCTCTCTCCCCGACGCCATGTCTGTGAACGGGGTTGCTGTTGGTCACAAGTGTCCTTTTCCTGTGTTGGGGGTGCTTTCACGAGGGATGAGACCCAAGTGAGACCCGCACCCACACCCTGACCGCGCCCAGAGCTTGGAGCCTTGAGGCAACGCCCCCTGGAGACGTCTTCCAGAGGGCCTTGCCCAAAGGGCGAGCGGCGCGCTTTCATCTACTGGCGCCAGCTCTGAAGGAGGGAGTGAAGGCGGGACTTGGAGGGAGGGTCGTATTTCTTGGTGGGTCGAGCGGTCCTTGGCCAGGGACGTGGAATGACAGAAAGAAGGAAACCTGTTTAAAAGAAGGATAAGGAAGGGATGCCTAACCAATTTGTCAGGGCGGAAAAGGGAGCTATTTTTTTTTTCGGGACGTTTGGTTTCTCTAGTAGGTAGAATCGAAAATTGACTTCCCTTTAGCGAATGATTGACAAGGAAAGCCAGTTACTTGTATGGATTTTTCACGGATCATAAATTTTTGTAGCGAATTGTGCTGTTTTTATCTCAAGGAAGTTGTGAAAAGACGTTTTATGGGCCGGTGATTTACTATTAAGGGAACTCTTGAAACAGATTTATCTTAACTGATCACTTAAATTATTGTCGGGTTCTTGCATACTCGTAAGGGTTTGCACATAACACTCAGATATGTACTCGTGCTTTCATTTACAAAACTATGCATCGTGTTTTGTGATGGGCTCATTCTTCCCTAATATAACGTTAATATTATTTGGCCTAAATCGAATGCAGTGGCTCCGACTCGCACCATTATCCATTCGAAGAACCGATTCTCACTTTGGTGTCTCAAAATCGTGATTATAATACAACTATCACACTTGAATAGGAGCGATATTGGGTCTTTAAACATAAATAAAAATATGATGGTAAAGGAAATAATCTCCACAAAAGGTTTAATAATTATTATTAATTATTATCCATTAATTATTATGGATAATAATTAATACAAATTATTACACCTTTTGTTGAGATTATTTCCTTTACCTTATTATGGATTACCACAAGATATCTGCTACCACCACGGAATTTATTAAATAAAAATGCCACTAGATCCGATAAACTGACCAGATATGCCTTGGTTAGCTCCCACTGACCTCCCATTCTTCTATGCGTGTTAATGCGGCAATTAGTAATATTAGGGAGTAAGCTAACTTATTTTTAAGCGTTTTTTGTTATTTCTTTAATGGATATTGTTTGTAATTTTGTTATTTAATATTATATGAATATTCAAACCAGTTGGACGGCATGGTTTATTGATATGAGATAATTATACATGCGACATGTAGTGATTTTAAGACATTTAAAAAAGTTCTAAGCGGTATATGGAATGATAAATATCGCGTAATGCTGGCTAGCTATGAGGCATGATACATATTCAGAAATGCTCCAGATGTTCTGTAGCTGCAAAGCGGTTACCCACAGCGTCTTCGTAAGCCTAATAATTCTCCACAAGAACGTCGTTTGCTACCTTATCTTCAGATTACGCGTTCCCGAACGTGCACTGAGAATGAGTGACGCGCTCGGAGAGGTCAAATAGTAATCATACAGTTGTTTGATAAAACTATAGTGTTATTTAATGCCGTATATGATTTCTATTTACGAGTACTTTGATTATTTACACCAGCCATCATTGTATGGATTTTGCCGACTCCCGCAGTAGCGAGGTCAATAAAATTCTATTTCCTTATTTAAGCGTATTTAAGATCTTATTTATTAGACAGATTGTATTTTATATTCTGGCGTTGTAGAATAGTCACAACTGAAAATGTTATATTTCGCGTCTTGTTGAAACAAAGTAATTTTCAAGACCCCAATTCCCATGTCTATAGCAGTTACATAAATATTTATATTAAGATATTAATATACATTCTGTTTTCCATCATACCATCGATTACATGCAGACAATCCAATCGTAAGGCACTCCCACATACCCAGACTACGAATAATATCTGCTTCATTGAACACTTGGTCTCCTGTTCTGGGACGGTCTCTCACTGTGTTATGAATAAATATATATAAAAAGAATTAATAAATTATTGATATAGAGATATAAAGATATAATTAATAATGATTGATTATTGCAAATTTTAAAGAGGTCAATTTACAAAATTACAAATATTTGGTCATATTATGGAATTTTGTAATTACTTTTCTCGTAGTGTCACTAGTTTCTGTGCGGTTGCAGCCAGTTTTCATGTCTCACGATGTGCTGGCAACTTTCTGCTGAGTATTAATCATATTATGCTCCACATCAGCGCTACGCCAAGTTACATGAATCATAGAAGGCTGGGAAATAGCATTGTTGGCTACTTTGTTCTGCTTCATTGTACGGTCACTCTGCACGCCGTATGTCGCATTCTATCTTGCACGGTCCTTGTGCGCACGCACTTAAAGCCCGATCTTGAAATAAAATTGAATAAAAATTTTTCGAAAATATGAGAAGTTTTCGCCTACTTTTTCCTGAACTAAAGCCAATTTTTAAACAATTATTTTCTCAAAAATGGCTTTTAATTTTTTTCCAGATTTTTTCCTCAGTTGCATTATATTCTTAAAAAATGGGACAGATCACGTTTTTGAGGAATATGGTATTTTCGAAAATTGCAAAAACTTAACACCGCATAATTACAATATTGATCACAAAGATTTTTGCTTAAATGAAATCTGTTCTACAACATTTGACCTTAAAGATTATGTGCAAATTTTTAAAAAAAATAGTAGTTTTCGCATAATTTTTGCTTGACATTAACGCAATTCATGTTCTTTGTCTCAAAAAAGACTCCAATTTTCTTTCTTTTTTACCCTGTGATAGAGACAAGGAGGCTTAAAAATGGCACATATTTCATTTACGTTCAATTCTGTCTTTTCAAAAATTGCATAAGTTGGGAGTAACGGAAAAAGTATGGGCTGTTTATCACTAGTTGTCAAAAAGTCTCAATACTTTATAAATTTCTTTTATTTTTACCTAATTCATTGATAGAAAGTGACATTAATGAAATATTTCCATAAGTCATTCTTTTAGAGGGTAAGTGAAAGGTCTCAAAAATTGTCATTTTGTAAGAAAAAAGTTGTATCTAGAGCAAGCCCTCTATCCATATGTTTCTTATGAACTGCTTTTATACATTTTCATTTGAAAAATATATTATTTTCTAAAGAGATATATCTTCACCAAACTCTCATATAAAGTTTTTTAGATGTATGGCTTGCCTTGTGTGGCTATAAAATTAATTTAATAACTAACTTTGCATTAGTTTTATTGAAGTTGAGTGCACGAGTTTTTCATAGGAAAAAAGAAATAGAACATGTGCACTTCACGTTGGTGCGTGTCATACAGTGCCGACGCCTTTGCGTCAGTATATTAAGCAATGGATTGTGCTTGACTCAGTTCTTTCTTAAGTCCTGCAGCTATTGCAACATATAACTACCAAGTATTCTCTTGAAATGTTAAAGGAAAGAATAGATTTTAGACCAAAAGCGAACGTTGAGAAAAAGTTCAAAATATTTAAATAATGCTTGACTAAATTATTATAGAGATTAATAAACATAGAATGTTCGTCGTCGTCATAAAATTTCTTAATGACTTTGAATGACTGAACATGAATATGAGACCACTGATTTAACTTTTAAGTATAATTTCTGGAAACGTATGACATTCGATTTTAAAGTACTTATTCATTTGTGAACATTCAGAACTACAGAAAGAACTAAAAATAAAAGTAATAGTGCCTTACGTCGAAATGGCTAAAATTGAGCGGCATCTATCTCGTATGCTTATGATTCTTGTGAACCAAGATCTGATAAAACAATTTGTAATGCACTGAAAACCATTTAAATCTATTCCGGAAAAATCTTATTTTTCGATGTGAAACAAATGCATTAAATTCAGACCTTGAGAACAGCAAACGATTGGCAAGACGGAACTAATTGATATGAGCGTCGAAATGGCGAGTACGGGTCGCCTGGTTGGTGATCGTCCATGTCGTGATTGGTGCGTTCCCCAGCTGTGCTATGAGGAGCGAGGCCACGAGCAGTCATGCAAACAATTTGCCACAAGCAGCCCCGAATCAATTGCTCTCATTGTTATCTCTACTTCCTCGACCCCCGTAAAAATTGTTTTCATGTCTTCATGGTTTGTGCTCTCTCATGGTCTCGTCGTGGTCTAGGTGTCACTAGGATTTCTAATAGGCGATCCCAGATGTCATTTTAACCAATATCACTGTTTACCTTCACAAACATTTACATCGATGTAATCATAACTACAAACAGCAATGTGTTGTAAACAGAAACTGATTACACCAAACCTGAATTGCTTTTCTAATAACGTTTCTATTGAGAAAAGCGTCATCATGGTCAAGCCCTTTATATTATTGTAACAATCATTCACCAATACCGTTGATTTACATTATTTTGCAACGTTGCCACCCTTTGACAGAGCATAACTAATGAACCAATCACTTTTCTCAATCCTTCCTTCAAATCCAATGTAGCCTTCTATAATTACTAAGAATATTATTATATCTACTAGTCACCAACCAATATTATTTCAAATCCCTCCGTTACCATCTGACATTATCCTCAGTGCCTTTATTACATTAGTTTTACTCCTCTGCCACTAACTCACCCTCACGACTTAAGCCTCGCATGCGACTATGGCAGACATCCCGCGGCATTACCGTTAACACCTCCGCTCATTGATTGATTAGTGTTTCCCGTGATTCCTGTAAGTGTAGTACATGTTTTGTCTGGGTGGTGTTGGTGATGGTTTTGGTGATGGTGTGGTGATCTCCCGTATGATGGCGAGATTTTGCGTCGAACTGAATGTCGACTTGCTGGGTTTTCCGTGATCAGGTATCTCCCTCCAGCAGGGCATGATTTCAATCGGGTCGAGCTCCATGTTACCGACATGTGTGATAGTGTACTGCTTTTAAGTGTAAGTGTATGTAAGTAAGGGGTGGCGATAGCACAAAGAAGAGGAAGAAGAGATTGCATGCGGTGCTTGGGCCGTGTGTTATGGTACCGCCTGGTATTGATCGATGATACCTCGGAAATCTACCGATCAGAGCAGCCGGTCGTCTGTATTCTCCTCCAGAAAGAGGTGGAAGTCGACGAATCTATCTAGCTAGTGATCCTGCCATCGCGTCGCGACCCTAGGACTTCCCGGTCAGAGGCACTGAAGTGACACCTGTTGAATTGAATTGAATTGAATTAATGCCTTATTTTACGTGGCGAGACTCAGGCCATGAGGCCTGCTCTTCCGTCTGACCACGCAAATGTCGCTACGCTCCTTTCACCAACTAGCAGAGAAGGGAGGTATTTCTTGGGCGAGAAACAGGCGATTTCAATTTAGCTCAGAGGCGTCATTTAGGCTTGAGGATCTTTTACATGCAAGTAAATCTACTAACATGGGACAGGCGGCTTTACTTCCCCTCTGAAGGAAGGAGTACGAAGGATTTTTTCGCCCTTAAAAATCCACGGCTTCTATCGGGTTTGAATTCACCAACTTGGGTACAACAGTCCGATACGCTGTTACACCATTGCCGCGCCTGTTGATGCCCTGAGCCACCTTTTCCGGTAACACGACGGCTGCGGATTCCACAAGCCAAAGCAGCAGTGTCCTCTCAGGCCCTGCCCGTTTCGTGGGCGTCCCCCAGCCGGGGCTGCCGTCGCCTTCCCTGCGGCCGCCGCTGGACCGCGTCCGCACGGGGCAATATGAGCCGATCGGGCAACCGGTTTCGCCGCCCGCCAAGTGGCTCAAGGCCGCGTTTTTAGCCTTTCCGTTCCAGTTTCCCGCCCCGCCCCGCCCCGCGGGAAGGCGCCGGGAGCAGAAGCCAGGACCTCGAGGCCCGCGCCACGCCGCCTCATCCGAGCGGGCCTTGACTGACGCCGCGCGAGGCACAGTGGCACGAAGTGAAATCGAAATTCAGCAGCACTGTCTTCCATTTCTATGATTTTAAGGCGCTCGATCAGGGCCGGCGCTAGGAATGGATAGACCGGGCGATCGCCCGGGGCTGGGACTGGGATGGGACTGATGGGAAAAAAATAATCAAAAAATGAAAATGAAATTAGAACTCGAGAAAATCGTTCACGCAGTTTTGTAAGTCGTTGATAACTAGTTTGATATTTCATAAAATTTTCAATTAATTTTTCACATTAAACAGATACTTACAGTCATTACTTATAAGGTAGACGCTATAAAATGAATCAAATAACGCTAACATTAAAATAGGTTCTACTGAAATTTGTCTTATTATTTCGTGTATTTAACAAGTGACTTTATTTATCTCTAATTAAATACAAACATTTTTATCGTTTTAAGATTACCGTGGAAAATCACTAAATCACAAGATCACTAAATACTTTTACTTAAAACTATTTAAAAAAAAATATATTTCCACAATTTTTTTCTAGCTTCAACGTAATTTTGGTTATTTTTTGAAATATAATAAGTCGTATAGTTTCTTGATGCACCTTTCATATTCTTAATTTATTTTCGGAGGGGGCTACGTTTCAGCATTGCCCGGGGCCCAAAATGGTCTAGATCCGGCACTGCATTCGATACGCATAGATAATGTATAAATGAAAATAGGACAAAGAAAATGAAACGTCTTCTCTGTTTTATGTTTTTTTTTGTACAGACTTCATTGTTACGGATTCGCGGTTTCGTAATCACTAGGGACTTACGTCATTCCTTTCTGATAGAGCCCCGTTGTAGTACCGTTGAGCTAGTTGTTGCTAATCTTAAAGCATTTTACATAATTTTATAAATGGTCTTATCTAACTCTCTTCTCGCAAGCCCCCTATTTACCACTTCTTCCGTCCATCCCTCCATCCCTTTCTCCCTTCCCTCCGTCCGTCCGTCCGTTGTTCCTTCCTTCCTTCCTTCCTTCTTCTCACCTCCTTCCCGTTCTTCATTCCTCCGTCACTCCTCTCCCTCTCTCGGTCCATCTCTCTCCCACTTTCCCCCTTTTTCCCCTCTCTCCTCCAGTCTTTTCTCACACTTTTTCACTACCTATCCGATTTATTCTGTTATTTAGTCATTCGGTTTTATTTATTCATCACCCCTCTCCCCGGTTCTTCTTTCCCCGGACTTTGTTAATTCTTCTCCCGCGCTCTCTCCCTGATTTCCTTCTTTATGCGCTCCGTATCGCCAGCGCTTCGGCGCTCTGTGTTGGGGGCCGCTGCCGCTGATTCAGGCTCCCCTGCGGGGAAGTCCTTGCGCGGCGAGGGGGCGCCTGCAGGAGGCCGCCGCTCTTTGTTTTTGCGTGCTCGCTCTGCGGGCCGTGAAGGTTTGCTTCGTGGTCATGTCGGTAGGCTTCGATTTCTAGGACGTTGCCATCGACTTGCGCCCCAATTTACGCCTAGGAAGTGAACGACCTGAATCCGTGAGATAAGTCGGTATTTCTCAGCAATGCATGTCAAAGAACGTCTGTTCAGTACTTCTCTGCTTTTGTGGGCGAGTGTGAGTGTGTGTATATATATATATATATATATATATATATATATATATATATATATATGTATGTGTGTGTGTGTGTGTGTGTGTGTGTGTGTGTTGTGAGGGTGAATGTGAAGGCCTACGCTAGTACGTGCGTTAAATAGGATTTTGAGCTTTTACACGTTCTTAAGCAGTGTCAGTACATTATTAGTTGACAATTAAAAAAATTTACCCATTCTTTATGTATTGAGATAACGTTATTAGGCTTTATTTCACAATTTCTTTATTTTACAATTGCGGAAATGGAATTTCTTTTCCGATTAATATTTATTGTTTTTCTTTGTCATATCTTTACCGGCCTAGAATATTTTTTCTCAAGTCTCCTTGGGTGGACATAAATTATTTTGGTATTCAGGATGGGTGAGAAATTCGAACTTCGATTATTTTATATATTCGATTATTTTTAACGCGCATAATTATATTAATGATTTAATTTAATTTTCTGATAAAAATATCAGTCATAAATAAGGAGTGCCAAGCCATAAAAATCAGATTCATCGGCGTAATGTATATTAAATTGAGAACAATTATTGCACTTCTATGGTTATTCACTTTGACGTTTATCACGCCGTTACGCAGAGAGAAAAGGTATTTTGTGGGGATGAGTAGAGCCGAATACTCCTGTTGTTTTTCGCCGAAGAATATCCTTCTCCGAAAGGCAATTCGGCCATATCTCGATGTCGAGCCACCAGATCCGGTAATTCGAGTTTAAATGGCGAGAGATTTGCCTTGGATGGTGTCGCCCTTGGTTGCTCAATGCCAGGTAACATTAAAAGTAAATTCTCCGCCGTCGTGCACTTCGCACTGTGCACTTCAAGCGCGTTCCTTTCCGCCACGTTCCGGCGCGGAGCAGCTCCTGACATCGCACGCAATTACACGCGGAACGGAGAAAACACGTTTATTGCGAGATGCGTTTTCCAGCAGGCCGGATTGCGTTGCTTTACTCCGCGAGGCGTGTTCTAAGCTCCTTGCTAGCTAGAACAGTCGAGTTAGCTGGCATTTCGTATCCAGAGTAGTTTAATTTTGATTCAGTAGTATTATATTAAAATATTGGAATTAATTTCTACATATGCCTCAATATATCGGTGAGTTAGCAATCCACAGACCTTACACTGTTGAATATGCGATGATAATTATATATTATTTGCATCTGTATGAAAGAAAAATTAAAATACAATCCTTAGATTGTATCCTAATTTCAAATACATCAAGATGTGTTATTGTAGATAATAATGTCTTTCACATCAAAAGTCTTTTCAATTCAATCATACTTTATACGTTACGTTAGTAACCATAATTTTTATTGCAATTGCATAAGTGATCATTCACTTAATTTATTTTTTAATTTCTGGGAAAATTTAACTGAAATGAACGTTAACAAATAATTATTGTAGAAATTGAATTCTTGAAAAAAATGTAATTCCCTAATCCTATTTATCAAATTTGCAAGTCCTATTCTGTTAACATACTGACGTGTATAAAGGAAGGCCATGCTGGTGGCTAATTTATAATGTAAATGTCTATTCAGTGAGTCCGTGTTGTTGATTGCTGAGACTTTGCTTTCCAGAAGTTCCGGCTTTCACAGTCGCCCCAAGTTGTCACATTTGTGTCTATTGCCCCTCGTTGAAAGAGAAAATGCGAAAGTTGTCTTGAGGACTACTCTAGGATAAAGCTCTTGCCTTCACGACCGCCCTTGGGAAGACTAGCGTAGTACATCTTACGAATCGTATTTCCTTATATCTTTAGGCAGTAATAGTGTTTTTTTGCCCTAATTTTATTTATATTCTTTTCTACTCTCCTTATTTCCTTATCTACTTGACGCATCTGAAATACTACTTCATCATTATTTCAGATGCGTTGCATCATATACATTAGAATTTCTTACTACCTACAATATTCTGCATCTGTGTTAAATTGTTTAAACTTCAATCAAAAGATTCAATTAGAAATTCTTCTTCTTAGGGCTTTTTCAGCCAACAGCCAGTTACCCTTTGCGTTCCGGTGGGATGCATATTTGACCATGCATTAGACATTAATACATTGGCGGGCTCCGCGGATCTGTGAGCAGCTGAAGGCTCTCCGCGACAACACATACGTATACATGGGAGACAAGGCACAAATAACCATGCCCAAGGTGGGACTTGAACCCGCGACCCTTCGGACCGAAGCGTTGGGTCGGTAAAGTCTCTGAGCCACCGCGACCATCCAGGTCGGCTCAATTGGGAATTAAATGACTTATATTCGTAATGCAATGCTGAAATGGTTCTTGATAAAGATAGGTCACATCAAGTTTCAGTCAACATTTTTCATAATTTTAAAAACAAAATCAGAATGAGTGAGGATAGTCCATAGAATTCGAATGGGGGGCTTCTGTCATGATGACTAGTACCTATGCCTTCCACCATTGGGACCTGGGTTTGATCCGCTGGCAACCCATGTGGCATTTGTGGTGGTCGAAGGTATTTCTCGGTATTTTTTCTCAAGGATTCTCCCGTTTTTCTCCCGACTCATTACGTTGTCCGTTGCCCGTTTGTTGGCATTTGTTGCTTTGGCATTCACCTGATGTCGATCTGAGAAACTATGTGAAACTAGCGATCAGAGCAGCCGGTTTCTGGAATTCTCCTCCAGACAGCGGCTGAATTCGACCTAGCTATGTAGTTCGTATTAAAAATCCTGCCAGTACCGGGACTCGAATCGTAGACCCTCCGAGTCAGGTGCACTTCAGTGACATCAATTGATACTCTGAGCCACCTGAGCCGGTTAGCAGCCAAACGGCCCCTAAATCTCCAGCAATTAGTAAATGTAAACAGAACCCGCAGATATTTCATTCACAATATTGATCGCCTGTTATTCGACCGTACTGTTAAAAGGAACTCGCTTTTCCCGTGTCGTCTCCGCTGCCTAGAACCACGCGTGGAATGTCAACATGGAAATGGGGCGGCGGCGGCGGGAATGCGTAGAAAGTGTGCCGAACGAAGGGTCTTCCCAGAACGTCGCGTAGCCCGTTGGCCGCGTGGCCCCATTCGACTGCCCTCGAACCGAACGCGTGGCAAGTGCACGGACACGCCTCCGCTTCCTCGTATCACGCGCGGGTTTACATGCGTGCGCCCAAAGTGCATGGGCGTGCCTAACGGGCACGGGAGTACTGGCTGTCCGTTCTTGTAAAGAATGGTTGTTTTAAGGAAGATACGTCAATGTGAGCAGTTTCAAGATTAAATAAAGCGTTGTGGAAGCATAATACAGTTGGATCTTACTACTGAATGACAGATTTCAGAGATTGCAGTAAACTGTGAATTATGAGCAATTCTATCTTCATACATTATCGTTTAAATTGATTATAATATTTATTTTTTACTTAGTAATATAACATGTTCACACTAATTTGTTTTTAGTTTCGATTTATGTTAATCAGCACGTGTCTGTCTTTTTGTAGTTGACAATTTCCCAGTTTGTAAATTTATTTTTAGTCCCTGTGGCTATTCGACCATCTTGCAACGTCCTAAGGAAGTAGGACGGTGCCCTTGTACTCCATTCTGGCTACTACCACACTAAATTCCTAATCCGTATTTTATTTTTCTGATTTCTGTTTTTAAGGATCGAATTCAAAAAGATCATTCCGTCCGTCTCGTTTTTGAGTTTTGTATATGTTTTCCATTAAACTAACAGTACTTTGTTACGTGCTTCATACGTTGACAATGCGGGTCTTGTTTTGATGTTTTCTGACCCCTCTAAGCGTAGTTTCCGCACAGTACAATATCTACTACGTTAATTATTTACAATGGTTTTTGTCATATTAGTAAGTCAATTTTTCTTTGTCTAGTTACTAAATACAAACAATATTTTCATATTATTCACTTATCCGTACATCTTTGTTTGACATTTATTTCAACCAATTTACAGTACAGTCGATTGTTATAAAGATCTGCCCTTTAATTCAAAACTGGTAACCGCAAAATAAGTCTTAAGCCTTACAATTGTAAAGGAATACCTTTTTAAAACTACTTATTTGTGAATTTACTTTTCTAGTCAGTACAAATTCACATAAAACAAACTACATACGACGTTTACAAGTTTTCACATTAAAGAAACGACATTTGCCTTAACTTTATTGTATAAGTAATGTTGCATCATAAAAATAGACTGCCAACCTTTTATTCACAATGGAATTCTACAATATTTCTGCTGTAACAACAAAGTTCTGGTAATCATTTGTTGCCTGACAAAATTATTTGCATGATCTATAATTTTTTTTCATTTTGTTCTTGTTTATATAATTTTTCTTTGTGAATTTTAATTGCGACATAAATATACATGCTTCTGAAGATAGCAGAATGTATTGAACGCAGCCAGAAAGAGATCTCGTAATTATACTGCTGGCCCAATATAATCATTATAGTACGACTAGCAAAGCGTGTTTTATCGGATGAGCAGGTAGAGAAAGAGCTTTGGTGATAGGAAAATAAGGTGCCGAGGGCGACAGCAGAGTTGGAACAATCGCGGACCAGTGGCGTGGAAGAATGCCAGGGCGAAAAATGGACCTTTCGGAACTGACAGAGCGCGACGATGGCGCACTGGGGTGAGACGGGGAAGCGGACAGCATGGAAGAATATAAAACGATAAGGTGGGGGAACGAGCAGTCGTGAGTGCTGCTTTAACGAAGACGGTATTGTTTGAAGTTAGAGAAAGGGTACGATCTTAAATAAGGCACAAATGTAGATGTCTTTAAAGCAAGACAAGCAACCCCAGCTATAAATATGTGTTGTATTCAAAGAATGCCGTACATCCTGGTCTTCACGTGAAGTACCATTACAATTATTTATACAGTGAAAGGCTAATTTTTACTGAAAAGAAATATAGATATGCCTAAAATTTCTCACTAGTAATAAATACAGAAGACAACAACAATATAACATCATTTGAGTTTATTGTACCTTTTTATTCTGTTAATGCGTATTGTTATTCTTAAAGAATCCAATAAGGAAATCAAATTCAAAATAATTGTATATAACAAAAAGGGTGGTTATGATCTCCAAAGGCACCCCTGCAGATAAACATTTAGAAGAACCTACCCAATAAAAAGAGATCGAATATATTTATTTTTCCTATGTGTTAAATAACGCATTTAGCCACAACGCCATTGTGGATAACTAAGAAACGATGCGACGAAGGTCCTTAAAATACATCTTTGGTTACCCATCCGGAACGTTCGATGTTGGGATTCAGTATGAAGCTATTTCTACTTTCAGTACAATGCTTTATAAACTGAGGAACTTTCGAACGCGTCCAACTCTGTTATATTATTTCATTAAATGTCAAAAAAGCTATTTAACCCATTAATTGGGGGTTTACACAGGTCATATGTTAATCAAACTCTAAGACTGGCAACACACGTCAATACATTAAACCGTTTTATTGTTGATTAGTCTTTGAAGTTTGTAATGTTGAACTGAAATATAATAACAACTTTTAATTTAATATTGTACATTCTGTAATCTTCAAGTAAATTACCATAGGAAAAATTAAATACGTAATATAAATGTTGTAACTAGAACAAGAAACTAATTTAATGTAATATCGAATGTTTCGTCTTAAGTCTGAAATATTAATAAGCCGCGCTTTAGTTGGTTGATGTGCACATTAATCAGACGGTTTGGATAAAGTTGTATGAATGTCGATGATCGGATCATTTCGAATATCATCCAGCTCATGTTGGATTTGACACCGAGCGCTGTCTAAAATAACGTGATTGAGTATGGGACGTCTTGCGTGCCCCCGAGAAGTATTTTTTAGAAAAATGCATTTGAAACTATATAATACTGCTCACATCCAAGATTGTTTTATGTGAATCGCAAATGCAGAAGGCCAGTCACGCGTCTACTCGGAAATCTCCCTATACAGTGGTTAGGTTAGGTGGAATAGAGGAACTCGAAACTACACGTATTGTCTCTCACGCGTGGCACGTATTCCCATCTCACTAGCAGTCACAATAACTAAGGTCTTCATCTAACCTAGACAGCTCGTATTGGCTAATGTGTGTACTTCATCCAGCTCATATTTGAAGGAGACATCAAGACTCTTCTTTCTTCGGACTTTATTCACTTGTTTTGGATGGGAATAATAACCAGTGAATATGCAAATTTGGGGTGGAACATTACCCAAGATTAAAAATATAATTATTCAAAATGTTCAATGAAGACGCATTTGTGATGTAGGAAGATTAAATACGACTGACACATTGGGTATGACCGCCTTAGATGTTGTCACTACGGTGCTTCTGACCTGAAGATTCTAGAGTTCGAGTCTCGGCGGTGGCAGGATTTTCGACTCTGCTAGATAGACGAATTCAGTCGCTACCTGAAAGAGAATTCCAGCAGCCGGGTTTTCTGATTGGTAGGTTTCCATGTTTCCTCCCATCAACACCAAGTGAATGCCGGAGCAGTACTCTGGCCACGAACCCCACACGATTGTTCCTTCCCTTTTCTCGTTCTATCTTAACCCCTCACATGCACTGAACTATCTCACATGTCGAGAGTTTAGAGCTTGTCTCGGCTGAGACGCCCTCCCCCTGTGCTGTGGGAGATATCTGGTTGGGAAAAACCTGGCAAGCCGAGAGGTAGGTCGGCGCCGGATCTGGCCGTCCTGCGGGGGAAGAACGCAGCCACCTCCCGCGATAAAACCACACACTACACTTACAGTACTAATGACCTTAGCAGCTTAAGCGACTGGAATCACTAGTCAATCATCGTGAGGTGCCTATGATTTTCTTCTCATATATTTTATTTTACTCTACTATAATTTACTAATATCATCATCATCATCATCATGATTTTACGTACGTATTAACGTGGTGGTGGAAGTCTCATTTTCTTGGGTCCTCTAAACGCATGTGAACCTGTGGTGTATTCCTCCTAGAAAGGCGTGTGGACGCGTGTGCCGATCTTGACTTGCGGGTCGTCTGCGGTGTTGCAGGGGCGAGAAGCTGTACGTGACGAAGGACAAGCGGCGCGGGCAGCCGTGGCGGCGCGCCGCGTGCTGGGGCGTGGGGCTGGCGCTGGTGGCGGCCGCCGTGCTGGTGGCGGCGCTGGCCGGCACGGGCGTCATCCTGGGCGCGGAGGCGCCGCTCACCGCCGAGCGGTCCGGCACCGAGGCGGCGCCCGCCCCGCCCACGCCCACGCCCACCACGCCCGCCCCGCACGCGCACGATCACGACCACGATCACGACCACGGCCACGATCACGACCATTCGTCGCACTCGCCGCAGGACCACGAGCAGCAGGAGCAATACGGTGAGTGCAATGCGCGTGTAAGCGACGAACCCGCAAATGGTGGTTTCATTTTGGAGTAGGGTGGAGGGCCGGCGATGTGCATAAATTTCAGGTGGGTATGACGGGGGGCTATTGTATTTATGTTTTGTCAAATAAAAACACTATAACGGTATAAAATATGTGCTATTCAAAAATGTTTAATTGAAATCTATCAACGCGACGATCAAAGTAGTAAATTTTTTCTGCAATTTTTGTGAAAATTCCAGGTCGGTAATTTTCGTATGGAATGTTTTCGCGAAGGTAGTACTATCTCGTCCGCCGCCCCTTGTACGGCGAACTGTGATCGTAATGTTCACCAAATATTAAATAACTCGTAGAGACATAAGATAGTTATAAAACGCTGGTTGTTGTAGTTTCTTGAAGTGATGCAATCTTGTTTTTATAGGTAGAATGTCGGAATGTGTTGTTTCAAAAGGTTGTTTTAATTTTGGTAATAGCAATTAATTATATTCTTCCATTTTTATTGTTCTTTAATTTAGTTTTAATTTAGTGCATACACACAAGATTCGCATCTATTTTTATTGCATTAAGCTTTAAGTACATTAAAAATATATAAGTAAGTGTTTATAATAAAAAAGTTCATTTACTTCACCGTTTAATTCAGGTTCTTCGAGTTTTGATGTAGCAGATTTGGTTTATTTTTTCTTGCACATTTCTAACCTTCAGAATATTTAATCGCTCGTTGAAAGTCATAGCTCTTAATTCTGTGGTAATTGCAGTCTCTTTTTAACTGTCTAGGTTGTTTGAAATAAAGTAATATCAGCAAAAATTGCACAACTTGACATTGAAACATTCACTCTTTCACGGTAGGCAAGTTTGGCTTACGTAGAACTGTTTCGTCAAATTTGTTGTCATGCCTCAGGAGGTGCATTTTGTGGCTTTTAAAGATTAAGACAGTTTTTGAAATAAGTGAAATCATTAGTTTGTTATTTATAATATTCGCCATTATATAGTTAAATTGGCATGATGTCTTTTTTAGTTTATTGACGAACATGTGCAGCTCTGTAACAATTCGTCAGAGAAATGGAATGAGTTAAGGAGAAAATATTTTCTTTCTTTTGTTTACAAACTTCAGAGGGAGTGTCAACAAGTGACCTGGATATATCCTCATTACATAACATTTACGTTTGTTCTTGCATTGCATTAGTCGGAGAAAGTGTTAGGTTGGAAAATATTGAAATAAAGATGAGTCTTTGAATGACAACATAATTTTAAAAGAAAGTACTTTAATATCTACAATAAACGAAAGTCGTAAATATAGTCAGATTATAAACAAAGATTTGGCTGTATTTGCTTAATCTTATGATTTTAACTTAAGATACTGAAATTTTTAGCACTTGCATTATGCACTATGACTTATTCAGTTTTTAAAAACGATTCAATACAAAATGTAATTCATTAACATTATTTTGTGTCAGTTACGAGCGTGTATATTATAAACAAACAATTCAGAGCCGTTAAAATTGTGTTTGAGTGTGAATATATTTTTACACGTATGATGATGTACAAGTGGTGATGATGTACAATGATGTACAAGTGGTGGAGCTGTTTGCCCGAATCCATTTAGTCACCATTTTACTTTCTCGCCTAACGAAGTTCTTCCTGGATTAGTCACAACATGAATCGCTACAACCAGTGATGTTCTAACACCATGTTTCCGTGTCTGGGAAAACTAACTCCACTTATTGATCGTAAAACCAATAGTGACTACTGTTTACAGTTTCAAGCAATCTTACGCTCTAATTAGAACACGATATGGCTTCAATCGGAGATAGCTGTACTCACAAATGTTTTATCCCAACACTAAACTTACTGGAAATAAAATTGTGACGAGTATTTTGTCTCTCATTTTACTATTACGAGAATTTTATGTTCAAATATGCTGGAGACGTTGGAGACGTCTTATTAACTCTCTAAGAATCGCTATTTGCAAGAACCCTTTTGATATAATATGTAGATAAAGTAAAATATTTTATCTTAGCTATTTGTGTAACTTTGTCACGGTTAATTGTGTAATTACGTTAATGTTAGCACATTTCCAATTAATATATATATATATATATATATATATATATATATATATATATATGGAAATGTGTATTGGGTAAATGTCAATAGAAAACAATCGAAACCATGAGAGAAAATCATTTGAAGTTAATTTGTCGTATGTAATGAAATTTTGTAATTTTCACGAGATAAATATGTAACATTATCTAATTCTATCATCTTAACATTATTTAATAAAATTACTTATTTAAATTATCTCTAAGAATAATACACTAAGGATGGATATTTGCTGCATGAAACATTGTATGTATGTTGCTGCTGGATAAGTAATTAGTAATTAGCCAAAAGCCCTGTATCAAGGAGATTAAAAACACAAAAATTAGAAGTTTAAAAACTACGGCTTTGGGTACAGATTGCGGCAACACACATTAAAAACGTGCTTAACTCGGAAACAATGCGCCGCAGGGCCCAATGTATTCTTGTCTTGAAGGAATAGGTGAGTTTAGCGGTAAGTGGGGACAGATTTTGTGATGGTGTGGAAGATAGAGGACATACGGGGACAGATGGGGCAAGGATTAAACTTCTTAAGTGCTTCGTAAGTCTTCTTTATTGTACAAAATTTGACGTTTTAAACCTTCTATTACTTTTTTGTAATTTTATCTCATTTGATGACCCCTACTCCGTAGCCTAAGTTGTCATATGCAAACAAAAATTTATAAAATATTTTAAATGTAACTGAAATAGTGATAGAAATACTCCTCCCACTATAAAATTAAAGTGATTATTTGATTTTCTGTGAAATTTAAACTCAACACATTCATTATTACTACGGTTACTAATATATAATAAACAATTTCTTCATTCCCTCAATATTGAGCATCTCAGCAAGATAGAAACTTCTTTGCTTACTATTATTACTTATGTTTTAAGTTTATTCAGTCAAAAAAGATTTTTGAGAACGGTGTTATTCGGACATTTCTCCAAGTGAACAATTTAGTAGCTTTTGTAGCACGCAGTTTACAGATTAGTGAGTAAAAGGGAAGGTAGTCATGGAAATTGAATGTGCTAAATACAGCAATACCGAGAAGGCTGCCGAAATTATTTTTCGCTGATCTCTTGTAGTCTCTCTGTGTGTCGGCTCGGAACTCAAAAATACAATAATATAAATTAATTCTTGCGAGGTGGTCTCTCAATATTTTTTTTATTTCTTTGGACCCTTTTAAACGGACTACAATTAACAACCTTTCATGTGTTCCACTGTAATCACATCTTAACTCTATACGTAGGGTTTGTTGGTCATGAGCACGAAACAGCGTACATGCTATAAGCTGGATTTGGATAGTAGCTACTATTCATGGCTCATTAGACACGTTATTGGTTGACTTCAATCGCAATAGGCTTATTATCAGAAGGTCAAAATGCAAGTCTTAAAAAATGATAATCAAAGAAATGAAAATCCGCGTGCATGATGTTCTCTCTCCAATGAAGACATTATTCTCTTCATTGCTTGTTAGCAATGGTTCTTAATGCAGCTACGACCCAACCAAGCACGTGCAGTTTCTCGATCACGAAGAACGTTTTGAAAACGAATATTCTAATCCATCACCGTTGGAAAGTAATTTTTTACTACTTTGCACCTTCCCTTTATAATATTAATTAGCTGAAATCTTGCGATTACATCGCACAAAAGGAAGAACTGCAGAAAAGTTACAACCGAAAAGTACTATGTCTGTACTAGCAGGACACGATCACCGCCACCTTCCGAGCAAAAACCATGTACTACACTTACGGGACTAATGATCTTAGCAGTGGACGCACCCGAAACCACTCGCAATCATTCTATCAATCAATTCAACACTGACGCAATTAGGGAGGCTACAAATTCTGGAACATAAAAGGAATACTGCTTTGTGAGCATAGAGTGAAACGTTTCTGAAAATGTAATTGGCATGTATATTTACCTAGATCTGAACATGTATGTATTGTGATCTATCATCTTACTAACCACCTTAACTTCAAAATTTAATGCATCAATTATAAAAAGAATCACGGAAACGTTTTTGTTAAATGACACATGTGACAGACGATTATTGATCATAGCGCTTATCACTCTCTAACCTTTGCATTTGTAAACATTTAGTCTCCGAACTTCAAACACTCGCTGTCTTGATTTGGTTTCGCCAATTATAACCTCATGGTGCTAGGATATCGTTGAATTCTATTCACATTATATTATTGTTGGTCTTGGAAATGACGTAATTACAAATGAAAGATAGTAAGCATTCATTCAAGTAATTTTAATATTTTATTAAATTTAGTGTTTCTAGTACAAAACAGCTGAATATTAACATGGATTATCTCATATGGGGTCAACTACCTTTCATTTATAGGGAAAGAATGACAAAATTTGATTTGATAGAAAGCTCAGGTTGCTTTATAAACGAACATCCTCGTGTGTTAAAGGGTACCCCCCGTTAAGATGGTAAAAAGTTCCCTAAAGCCAAATAGTATATGAGTAGTAACACTATAATTCTAACATAAAAATATTATTTTTCATAGGTTTTTTAGCCCCCAACTCCCCACCACAATCCTCAAATCTAAAAAATGTGTTTTTTTAATTTTATTTTTTTGTCCATATCAAACCAACTTATCTGAATTGAAAAAAATTCTCAACATAAAAAAAATATTTTTTTCTAAAAGTTTACATTTTTTTCATAATTTTTTGGCGCCAGATTCAAACAAAAAAAATGTTTTAAAAGAATAAAATAAAAAAAAAATTAAGTGAGATTAAATAGCGGAACAGGCGCGAAAAAAATATCAAAAATTCCTCGCGGAACGGCGGATTTTCCCTATTTTTTTCAGATTTTTCCGATCACTGGGCTAGAAGTTACAAAATGTTAATCAATATTTCAACCCTTTTTTCATTTTAAATATGTTTTGATCATAACTAAAACAATTTTTATACACAATTTGTTATAAACAGTTGTTATAAGCATGACAGAAAATATAATCTTTCAATCATTTTAATTTTGCAATTTTTCAATACTTATATTTTTACATATTTTTACCGCTTATTGAGTTATGAAGATATTCAATAGATAATAATATGATTAAAGGAAGTAATGAATAATCCTTTTGTCGAGTGAACATTTGTGTATTAATCATGTGGTGTTCAGTTTACAAATCGTGATTGTATAAAAAATATATATTTACATTTCGTTAAGATTCAACCTCAATCCTCATCGCTGTCTTCGTCGATTACCGCATTCTCTTCATCAAAATCAAAAAGACTTGTCAAGATTTCCGCCGGTCTTACTATTTTCTGACTGTTTCTATTAACTGACGTCCCAGGAATTGCAAATATTGTTTACTGGGTCGTACCAACTGAAACAATCTGTATCATATTTGGCAGAAATGTTGGAAGACGACGATACCCTTCTTTTGAGTTACTTAAAAGTAAATCCAGAAATTATACGATTTGAAGTTCATTCTAGACATATCAACCGGAAGAATTATAAATGTTATATACATTATGTGCCTGATCGTAATGACATTTCTGGTATCCAGCGGTATGCTTGTTCATGTGCTAACGGTAGAAGAACAGTTGGGTGTTGTTCACACGTCGCAGCGATGATTTTTTATTTATCGTATGCCCGATACCAGTCGAAAATAGTAAGACCGGCGGAAATCTTGACAAGTCTTTTTGATTTTGATGAAGAGAATGCGGTAATCGACGAAGACAGCGATGAGGATTGAGGTTGAATCTTAACGAAATGTAAATATATATTTTTTATACAATCACGATTTGTAAACTGAACACCACATGATTAATACACAAATGTTCACTCGACAAAAGGATTATTCATTACTTCCTTTAATCATATTATTATCTATTGAATATCTTCATAACTCAATAAGCGGTAAAAATATGTAAAAATATAAGTATTGAAAAATTGCAAAATTAAAATGATTGAAAAATTATATTTTCTGTCATGCTTATAACAACTGTTTATAACAAATTGTGTATAAAAATTGTTTTAGTTATGATCAAAACATATTTAAAATGAAAAAAGGGTTGAAATATTGATTAACATTTTGTAACTTCTAGCCCAGTGATCGGAAAAATCTGAAAAAAATAGGGAAAATCCGCCGTTCCGCGAGGAATTTTTGATATTTTTTTCGCGCCTGTTCCGCTATTTAATCTCACTTAAATTTTTTTTTAATTTTATTTTTTTTAAACATTTTTTTGTTTGAATCTGGCGCCAAAAAATTATGAAAAAATGTAAACTTTTAGAAAAAAATATTTTTTTATGTTGAGAATTTTTTTCCATTCAGATAAGTTGGTTTGATATGGACAAAAAAATAAAATTAAAAAAACACATTTTTTTAGATTTGAGGATTGTGGTGGGGAGTTGGGGGCTAAAAAACCTATGAAAAATAATATTTTTATGTTAGAATTATAGTGTTACTACTCATATACTATTTGGCTTTAGGGAACTTTTTACCATCTTAACGGGGTGTACCCTTTAGTTGAAAAAAGCGTCTAAATTGAGAGCAAATGCAAACCCCAGAATACGTGAAAATCTAAACGCTCTTTTTTTCGACTGCGCGGATTCGCAAAAACGGCGCGTCCTGTGTTCCTTAAAACCAGGCGTTCACCGCCGAAGACTTCGGGTTATATTTTTGGCATTGTACTCTACAAAATTAGAGTTTTCAGCGTATATTTTCTGTTTAGGAGTTCCACTCGTCTGGTAACCCTCAGGGTGGGCATGATGTATCTTAAATCGAGCGTCATGCAGTATATGAGATTATTTTATAAAACGTGGTACAAAGATATTTTCTCTTCATTTGAATGTAGATGGGAAAGGCGGGGATTTGGGTTTCCGAATGCAAAACCAGTCGCAAGTATACGGGAGGTATCACTATTATTATTATTATTATTATTATTATTATTATTATTATTATTATTATTATTCCTCCAAGATTCAACATGCTTGAGAGAAGAAGAAAGACTAGTTCCCCAATGCCAGATTCGATCTCGCGAACTTTCACTTCGAAGAGGTGAGTCGATACAGTCGTGTGTTTGAGCCAGTACATTCTAGCCAACGCGACCACCCAGTCAAGCGACTTTCCTCTATTGCTTGGCACAATCACTACGAGTGGTGGACTCCACAACGGCATTCACAATCATAATTAAATACGAATGTTTCAAGAACTTGTCTGATAGCGCTTCAAAACTATTAGATTCTTTTGTATAAGACCGCGAAATTGTCATTCGAACATCGCTCACAAAGTTCTTGAAGAGTCTGTAGGTGTTGAATTTTATGTCATCACTGGTTCTCGGCTCTCGTCTCGGATGTTTAAAGGAGTAACGATTTGGCAAATTCTGAACGAGACTACTTCAGCTCCCTCCCTCCAGATTCGTTCAAATAGGTGGGTGCCCCACAGTTCATCTGTATATCTGACAGAGCGGTTCAGTTGTATTCATTTATTTATTTAATGTCTAGAACACTAAAAACAATGTGACGTATGCCGTAGAAGCTCAAGCACGTTTTCTAGAGCTCCGGAATCGGCCTTTTATATTGCAAAATCCTCCAAAATTTCGTTTGAACCTACAGTGAAAGTACTCTTTCCGACCAACGAGGGGCGACTGGCTTGCACCACTTCCTCAAGCGAGAGTTTGGAGCTCGGCCAGAGGGGTGCGTTTCGTGTGCTCGGTTGCGTTGATGGGGGACGATGGGCCTTCCGTCGGTGGTTGCTTCGGCGGGGGCGGGGCGCAGGAATGTGAAACGCCCTGGACGACGCGGGGCGAGGAGAGGCGACGCGGCGTTAACGGTCACCACAATCGCGGGGGGCGGGCGGTGGCCGGTGGTATTTTGGGCTGCGAAACGCGGGCGCTTTCTCCCGCGAGGGCGGCGCGGACGCAACCGGGGAAGCGGCGGCGCGCGGTCCACAGCGGCGAGCGACCCGGACGCAGCGCGCGCCACCGAAATCTGTGTGCGCTTGAGGCGGGCGGTGAAAGTCTGCGCTCGTGATTCGACATTCTTGGGCGATCGTTTAGGAATCAGTTAGGAACGAATTCGTAGTCGGCGCTTCGGGAGTAAAGGATTGCTTGAAATTCGGTCGTAGTCACTTTTGTAAATCGGTATATCATAGGTAGCACGTGTTTGAACAGAGGCGCAGTAAATACTCCTCAAGTAAAGAATTAGAACCCTTCAAGTGACTGAAACCTCAAGTGGCAATGATTTAGCATTTAAATCTGACCTTCTGTTCAAGAAAGAAACAATTTACGAATATCACAAAGAATAAAAATATAGATTGTTGAAAACATTTATTGGAGATTGAACGATATTCGGAAAAATAAAAATCGTCAAATATTTTTTTATTCAAATTTGAATTTTTGTCAGAACTTTCTGACCGTTGCAGTTCTTCATTCCGTAGTATATTTTATACTTGTAGGAGCAAGTTATTTTCTTTTCCAATAAAACTACATCACAGAATTTTTAAATTACTATGATCGTAACCTAATTTTTGACTTTACATGAGCTACAAACATAGATTCAAATCAATCATTCGGGAGGGCATTCTAGCGGCCGGTTGCTCTTATGAGTAGTTTTAGATGCTTGCTTCGATTGATACCCGGAGAGTTTGACCACGACGTTAAAAACGCGCCAAAGACCTCGCGCAGTCTATCGTTTCTCATCCTTCCCGCTCCTGTTCGCTTTCACATAAACATTCTTGCATTTAGATGCACTGCACTACCGCACATACCGGGAGTCCAGCCGAGAGCTTAGAGCTTGTCCCGTCTGGGTTAGTATTCCGCTTGGAGAGATACCAGGATAGGGAAAATTTCCACAGGGATACGTGTAGATTGGTGCCGGATATCATATGCCAGCAGGGGTGGAACCACATCACCTCCAGGGATATAGCAAACTCTGTACTTACTGGACCAGTGACTTAAGTAGTCGACGGACCCGGAAACAAAATACAAGCATTATAAACGACATTTTTCGTTGTAATAAATCGTATCTAAATGACATTTTATGGCACATATTATGACATATTAGCCGTTTATGGCACGAATAAGTGCGTCATCACATATAAAGCGAATCTAAGCCGTGTTGTAGCGGTAAACTGCACAGGTAACCACCGTTTTTTCCCAGATAGACGTCAAATACCTCATAGTCAAGTTGTTTCCAAATATGAATTTCGATTATCTAATAGATTTATAATGATGTTATTCAAAACATAGCGTATGCAACTCGTTTATAATATTGCTTTTCTTTACTCGTACAAATTTGTACAAACATATACTACTATGCAATAAAGCTTTACATTATAGACTAGTAGCAGTATTTTTTAGCCCTTCTCTCCTTCTCGTGAGACTTCAGCTAGGCGCAATGTCGAAGCGAAAGTGCTAAGGAGGTGGATCGGTGTGTGCGTTGCAGTGCCCGACGTGCTGGAGGGGCGGCTGAAGCTGGCGCAGCCCTGGGACCCCGCGCTGGAGGACCTGGAGTCGGCGCCCGCGCGCGCCCTGGCGGCGGAGGTGCGCGAGGCGCTGCTGGAGGCGCTGTTCGACCGCGCCACGCGCGACTACGGCGCCGCGCACCTGCAGCTGCAAGTGATGGGCTTCCAGTGAGTACACGCACCACCCCCGCCCCCACTGTCCTTGACGCCCCGTTGACACGATGCACTTGACGAACGATTCGGGAGGCCTAGAGCAAGAGAATCATTCGGGCCCCTTGTTTCAAACAAAAGTTACCCTTATTTATTATTATTATTATTATTATTATTATTATTATTATTATTATTATTATTATTATTATTATTATTATTATTAATATATTTTTAAGTTAATAGTATTTCAACTATAGTTAATTTTTTTCAACAAAATATCTTGAAGGAAACGCTTTTGTATGGATTTAAAAGTGGGGGTCTGCGGCAAGGTCCCCCGACTGCCCCACCCTCTTGGCGCCCCTGGCGGCGTTTGAGGCAACGCGCGCGCAGACGCAGTGCCGCGAATGGGATTCCAGAAGTCGCACTGCGAGAGCGGGCGTTAGCTGAATCTCCGGAATTGTTCGTCGAAAGGATGCGAGTTTATCTGGTTTAATTGGAGTTTTAATTAAAGAATATTCATAATCTTCGTCTCAACTTTCAAATCGTACATAAAAATACCTTATAATCAAAATAAATCGAAATGTGGTTCATGGCCGATCATTATTAAATAACAAACACAAAACTCTGAACACGTAATGTTATTTTCATATGAACAAAAAAAAGAATGAGCTGAGAAGTTAATTAAGACTAAATTGCTAGTCGATGAGGCTTTTTATTATTCATGTTAAAACACACTCATAATTATGATAACACAAATGTTTGGTGACATCTTTCTATCCTTCATCTAGTGCACCTGGTATACCTACTACTTCTTTTATGGCGTGGCACTTGACAAGGGATAGCACTGTGCACCCGGCATGTGGTGCTGTTATAAATTGCCCCTCCAGACAAGATTTAAAAAATTACTTTATTCGAATTTCAGTTAGTATGCTCAGTCCCCTTTTAGTAGCCCATTCTCGGACAAACGAGGCTTGTCGAGACAGCATCGCCCTGGTTGTAAATTTTCTGATGGTGCTACCTGATTTATTGTTCAAACAGTGGATCGCGAAGGGTTACAACCGACAGCAGCGAAACCACTCTTGGCAAACCTCGCTTGCACTTGGGTGGGCCGCATTATGGTTTATAATAAGATCATATTTTTTGATTGTTTACATAACCGGGTTTACATCAGTCTGTGCAATTCAAAAAGTATCTCTTGGACCATTGTATTGTGTATTGCATTGTTGTGAGCTTTTGATTTGGTGCGCATCTTCGTAACTGACGTATAGTTTTATCTTTGTTTTGCTCCCATAATATAATCTACACCTAGGTTATCTATTCCAAGTTTAGAATTAATTTAAAAAACAAATTCATTTCAAAAAGATGTTTGTAGTAATAATAGTGTATGGCATTAGTGGTCAATACACTTTGTTTCTGTGCGTGCCCTCTCCAATTGAGGTTAATTTAAATTTCAAAGTTCATTGTTGATGCAGATGTTATAAAGCTTCTCATGTTTCCAATACGCTATTTAGTGTGCAAGAGGATATTCATCCCAACAACGGCTGTTTTCACTTTGTATACGTAGGCAATACAAACAGGACAAGTAAACACCAATTCGAGAAACTGAAGGACAAGCTCACTTTATTTGTAGGATGCTCTAGGAATAGCGTTCTTTTGACGTGTGGCCATGTTTTATCTCTTATAGCTGATTAGGATTAGCATTTATTTTACATGATTAGGTAGTTCATGTGAACAAATCTGACAACTACGAGTATACCTTCATTTCTTCTGTTTTTAACTCGGAATTGCTTTGGAATGACATGGTGAATTGAAATAACTCGCTGTTGTGAATCAAAGTAACTCGACAGAACAAATAATAGTACTTCAAAATTTGTTAATTGAGCAAACTTTACGCCAATTTTTGTAAGTTGGAGTTCAGTAATAAAAGCAATTCCCGATACTTGAGCTAGATAAATCCAACTATTAATTGGTTAAATTTTTCCATCACCATCCCTGCCCGAGATAGAATCATTAAACTAAATATCGAGAGACAATTTATGCAAGTAGGTGCAACACTACTAAGAGTTTTCCATTCAATGTTCCGCCCAGATCAAATTGAACAGAAAATATAATACTTTTGACTGGATATCATGACTTATATCAACATTCGCATGGAACCACACGTTATTTTTATGTGAACAAAAAGCATTCTCAAGTGAAAGTGTTTGTAGTTAGAAGACTGTAAGAAACTTAATACAAGGCGAAAGAGCCTTCACCAGCAAACAGCAGCTCGCAAAAATACGTAAAGTGCCTGGAAGGAAAAGTAGGAAAGAGAGGTTTGCCTACGGCACCGCTCCTCCTATCCGCACATCGTGGGTGCAGCTCCGTACTCTTTTTCGCATTGTCCCCTCCACAGTAAAGGGGGAAGGGGAATTTATGTTCTTAAAATTATTAACAATAAGCTGCTGCCTTGCGGCTTAAGCAGCTAGAGGAAGGGCTTTTTTTTACATTCTAGTCTTAAAGTTAACTTACTTGCACTTTGACATTACTAACTTACACTAAGATCACTTTTGTTAATACTATAATACTACGGAAATTGTTATTATACGGGTGCGATATTTTTTTATTTTTCTCTACATTCACACATCATTCATATAGTTTCATTATATACATAACCATTCATTCCTCCCATTCATTCGCACTTCACTGCACTACACTTTAAAGTTTACGATAGCACTGTTCGCCGCGGCACTGACTTGGCTCAAAGTGTCCGGCCCATTGGGAGGCGTGGCAGGTGAGGCGCGGCGTCGCGTTCCCCGCGCGCTCCGTACTCGCTCGCTTGTCGTCTCTGCAGGCGCGTGCCCTCGCTGCGGCGCCGACCGCGCGCTTCCGCCACTCGCAAGGACAGCACGCGCGTGCAGATGAGGCGGCAACGACCCACGTGCGTTTCTCTGCACTTGAGGCACTGTTGCCACTACCTCAGAGGCCGCCGTCCCCGCCAACGCCTGCACCGCCACTGCCCGCCAGGCCTTTGCCTCCCCCGCCTCTTGCCATCACGGGCGCACGGCACTTTCGACGCCGTATTTCTCTCCGCTTCCGCTGCAGTCACCAGTTCGAGTACCACTAAGGCCCCCGTCCCCGCCAACGCCATTGTTTTACCATGCCTTGCTGCCCCCTACCTTACCAGGATCCCCGCCAATGCCTATGCATCCGCCGCCTCCTCCACTACCACTTCCTGCATTGCCCCCGATCCTGCCACTGCCACAGCCCCGCCACGCCTTTGCCCCCCACCTCAGACCTAATCACCCTACCCACCGACGCCACCGCCGCATCTTTGCCCCTCATGTCGCCACCCCGTCTCCGAACCCTAATCAATTTACGTACCCTTCCCCGCACCATTTCCTGTCCCTCCCTCGTATGCGCTCCAAGGCTCCACAAACGCCATCGTTCCCGCTACCGTCCCCACCACCGTCCCCGCCACCGTCCCCGCCACCGTCCCCGCCACCGTCCCCGCCATCGTCCCCACCACTGTCCCCTCCAACGCCACTGCTCCGCAACGAGTTCGCGATCTCACCATTCCACTACAACTGCCACCCCCATTGTGCCTCCCAACGCCTCGCATTCGACCCCGCCCTGCCTCCATTCCCGTCCTCCCCTCATCCCCCTACTTCCTCTTCCCCCTGTACCTTCCCTAATGCCTACGCCTTCGCCATGGCTGCACTTTCCTCTCCGCCTCCGCCTCCGCGTCCGATCCCGCCACTGCCTTCTCCTACGCACCCATCATTACCATTATCATCGTTTCTTCCCTATTCCTCTCCGCCTCTGTCTTCTAGGGACCTACCACCGCCACAACCACAAGTACCACAAGCAGCACCAGTCCCTCTTCCGCCATCGTCAACATCTTTCGACTGTACTTCCACCAACGCCTCCGTCCTCACCATTCCTATGCCTCCGCCATCCTCAGGCACCCATCACCGCCACCACCCGCCCCTCCTCCGCCCCCGTCAGTTTTCACTGCCGCCACTCCTGCCACGCCGCGTGGTTCAGATAAAAGAGGAAAGTCGGAGGCGCTAAGTGGGAGTCGAACACGCGTCCTTCGCCGCGTGAAAGCGCGTGAAGAGCCCTCGCGGATGAGGATGGGGACGAGAGGTGCAGCGGCCGGCGACCTTTCTATTTGCGCTGGCCAAGCGACGACGCCCGCGTCCGAGCTCGAGACGACACCGCCGCTGCGAGCGCCACCAGTCACTGACGGTGCTTTACTGCACCTGACTGTCGCTCCACCTCGGAGGGGTTATTATTATATACTCATACAGTTATGAAATGTATTAGTATTTCAGAACACACATTCTTTAAAGCAAGTGAATTTTGTAACAGGGTAGAAGACATTTTAACAAATTTAAAAAAATCATCAAGCTTGGGAAAGTTACGTGAAGTGGTTTAATTGGAATTGCAAGCTGTAATAATTATAAAATGCTTGTAATAAAATTTGTAATTTCTGATCTCCTGGGTTACGATCACAATAGACGAGGATTTTTTTGATAATAGAGCTGGTAGGCTTTGCAATTGTTTAAATTTTCGATCGTAATTATTTCGATCCTGATGAATCATAGAAGTAAAACTTTTAGTTCTTATAGATTTCGTCATCTTGATGATATAAAAAATAAACAAAAATTTCCTTGTGGAAACTTATTTCATTTCAAAACATGTCATACAGTTATGAAATGCCTTAGTACATTTTAGATCACGCATTCTTTAATGCAACAAGGTAGAATGTAATGATTTTGTAACAATGTAGAATAAATTTAAAGAGTAAGAGAACATAATCTTTTAGCACTTAGAATAAAATAATTTTTTAACCAATATCGAAAAAATGACTACTTAAAAGTGATAATGAACAAATTACATATATTTACAATTACCTTAAAGTAACCAGCTTTCATATTCACAAAAAATATTCACTTCTCTCTTCTTCTTTCGCTTAAATGAAAAAAAAAACAACTGAAAAATCGGGTGACTCTAAAGAGAGACTAACCGATTTTTTTCAAGGCTTGGTTTCTATGGCAAGCCACAAAAAAAGGGGAGGAAATAGGCGTTTTCAGAGGTGATGCGAGTGCACGGGGGCAGGTGCGGCCTTGGAGGAGAAAGGCGGAAAGGGGCTGGAGGGGCGCGGCGCGGCGGGGGCGTGCCCACGGGGCAGCGTGGGCGGCGGCGCGGCGCGCGCTTCCTATTTGCGCTCGGGAGCGGCGCGGCGCCGGAGACCGCTTGCGCCGGTGCCTCCGAGAGGCGGCGCGCGGGCCACGGATCTGAAGTGGAGGGACGAGGGAGGGAAAGGGTGGTTGGGAGGGGGCCGAGCTCTTTGTGAAGAGTGATGGAGGTGAACCTGGTACCTTTGCCGGTGGGGCTGAGGAAAAGCACTCTGGGCGAGAATTGGGGAACAGGAGAGCTGTTAATGGAAATGATCAACGCATTTTCACGCTCTCTCGGACCTACTTTCGTAAAAGTGGTGGGATCCTTCATTCAGGTGACGAGGTTAATTACGCATTACTCTCCTTTTAGTGCCTAATCCGTGACGGGAAGTTGACGTTGAAAGTAGTAGAAATGAAAATGTGGCTTTCTTCGTATGAAATAATGAATGGTGTTTAATACAAATAGAAATATTTGTACATGATGAGCGTGATACGTGTTGGTTTGCCATTGCGCGATTACAGGATATACGTGTTAATTTTTTAATTGAGATTTGAACCGATAATTTTCGGCAGAAAATTTTTTCAGGTAATTACGCTATGTAGGTGGACAGTATGTTAGTTAAATTATTAATTATCGTTGTTTGTATATTACATGTGTGCTGCTTTTATATCAATGGAATCCTGAAGGAATGGAATCCTAATGTATGAATCAATTCGTCCTATCCGCTCCATTTGCTCTATCCATTGCATCCGCTCCATACACTTCATCCATTCTATCCACTCGATCCGTTTATCAGTTCCATCACTTCTATCCTCTCATTCTACTCCATCCACTATATCAGCTTCATTCGATCTGTTCACGTTGTTCCTCTATCCGCAGTATCCACGCATCTGCTCTATTCATTCTATCCGCTCCTGTCAGTCCTTTCCGTCCGCTTGCTCCTCTGGGTTCCCACTCCGCGTCTTCCCTCCATCCGTCTACCACCTCCCGCTTTCCCCTCCCCTCGTACGCGCCATGCTTCCCCTCCCCTTCCGTTCGCTTCCTTCCTACTCCGCCCACTTCACTTGACCCTACGCGGCCCCGCCTCACGTCGTCCGGAAATATGAACTCCATATTGCATTCAACTGAATTTTGTAATAAAAACAACGTATTTTAAAGTAATATTTTGAATCATAATCCCTTATTTTCCTTACAAAATCTGAAAATTCCGGCTTCAGTATACTGCAGTGGTTCAAGTCTTTTTTTGTGGAACATTGATATTGCAAGCTGACCTGGATGGCCGAGGTGGCTAAGAGACGGTACCGTCTGAACGATTTGATCCGAAGGGTCGCGGGTTCGAGTCCCGCCTTGGGCATGATTGTTTGTGCCTTGTCTTTCATATATGTGTTGTCGGGGAGGACCTCGCGTTCTGCTGGCCACAGATCCGAGGAGCCCGCAAAACGTGATAATGTGCAGTGTATGGTCCAATATGCGTCCCATCGGGACGCAAAGGTAACCGGCTGTCAACTGGAAAAAGCCCGAAGAAGAGGAAGAAGATACTTGCATGCATGCATGCATACATAGAGGCAGGAATGCATACATACTTGCGTGCACTCGTTCACTTTTACGCTACAAATGTGCTTAGGCATACAAGAGATAATGCCAATTTAGTTTAGCCAAATGCATTTGTTCATCATCGTCTTCATCATCATCATCATCAGTCATTTCAAAGTAGCTTTAACCTTTCGATTATGAGCTAACGCTCTCTGATCTTCACTAAAATTATTCATTTGCCTTTTTACATCCTTGGCAAACGTCCTTGGCTAGCTTCCACTCCTTAACTCTACAGTGAACCGCCAACTGATTGCAGATGAGAACTGGTCGCTGGTAGGTCGTAAGCCCTCGGCGGCGCTTGCACTTTGTTAGGGCAGGGAAGTGTGGTGGCGGCCAGATAACGCTCACCTAGCCGTCCTTAGACCCAATACGGAGCTTACTCCCTTTGGCACGCAGGTAGTCACAGTCACACGACAAACTCACCCACCTTCGTGCAGGGAAAGACTAGTTTATCATGATGGTTGGAAAGCAACAATACTAAACCAAACATCCGCGCCCTGGGCGGTATCCGACCCTGCTGACCCCGCAGCTACCACAGCCATCACGTAGCTTCTCGGCTGCTATAGGAACACCTTTAATTCTCATACAAGCGGCACTTATTGAAATATGTATGCAAAATATTTTTTTTTGAAACGAGGGAATTCACTGCCGTGTTTTGTAAATTAAATTAAAAGAGTGAACTTGATAAATTTGAGCACTGTTCTATTCATTCCGTTGTCGGAAGTCTTAGAGATGGCGTCAGTTGCATACTGGTGTTGTCATCGTGTAGGGCCTAGATGTCACCGTGTTAAGAAGACGGGGACAAGGATGGACAGTAGGGATGGCGGTAAATAGAAGCGTACGTATTTAGATGGTGAGAGAGAGAGAGGGAGGAAGAGGGAGAGAGAGGGAGGAAGAGGGAGAGAGAGGGAGGAAGAGGGAGAGGGAGAGAGAGTGGGAGTGGGCGAGGCGGCCAGAGCGAAGGCGAAGGCAGTGAATGTAGTAGGCAGGCGGCAGAGGCAACACGTTGGCGGAGAAATCGTGCCGCTGCGTTGACAAGTGCGAAACGCGAGGCGTGTTTGACCGTTGCGCCCCTCTCCGAAGGCGGAAGGCCCGGATCTGGGACGAGCAGCCGCCGGGTGTCGTCGCAGTTGTTCCCCACTCCAAGGCGCTGCCATACGTTACGCCTTGCCTGTTCGCGGATTCGCAGAAGAGAATATCGCCACCCTGCCTTTCTCGTGAATCTCTTTTCCAGGTAATCGCATTGAGTGTGCTGGAAGTTCGAAGATCGGAGATTTACGTAGCAATTAAAAAATTGTTTCATTCGATTTTCTTCGAATTCTTTCAAACAATTCTTCCGAGACCAAATTATCAAGAATATCTCTTTATATATTTAGTATATCTGTATTAGTCTCAAGAAAAATTAAATGTCGCCACTGTTTTTTCAATAACGCAATGCATTTGATTGCTACTTACTGGCTTCTCTCTTCATGAAAACATAACACATAAATGCAATTCGTACCGGATCGGGAAGTAGGGAAACCAGTAAAATATTACTAAGTGTAATCTGTACTATATTTATTAACCATTTACATTTCTACCACGAAATACCATCAAAGCAAAATGGACGGCCGCATATGACAGAAAGGAACATTTTAATCTCGAATCCTCAGTTTTCGAGAACAAAATGAGACATTCTTTAGTCTATAAAAACACTCTCTCTAACTCTTATATCTACGTAATGTAAATATGACATCCGGCCATTTATGAATTATCATCAGTCTAAATGTTATCCTAATTTAGATACAATTCCTTAGGGGATGTCTTTAATGAGTCACCTCATCGAAGACGCATTTTATCCCCTACGACTAAACCCAATATATCAGTTTTCCAGTTGAAGGGACATGGACATCGCTATTGTGGGAGAGGGGCAGGACACATAGTAATCAATATTTTATTTTAACTTCATTTTTAATCTATATAGCACTTGAGTTATTTGCCAATTTTGCCGGCTCACAAAGGGCACCCGCCATGCCTAGGTCTAGTTCAATTCCCATGCTTGAGGGTAAGAGAGACGTGTGGCAAACGTGATGTATTCTCTGCACCACACGAGGAAGATCAATAAGCCACCATCTGCTATGAAGAATTGAATTGTGCATACATCTGCGATGGATCTCGGTGCTTTGAGTGAAGAGCCGTATAAAATCCATTTCCTCGATTGCAGTTGTAAGGAGCGAAGAACACTGAAGTCGTACGCGCAAAATATCCATAAGCGCAAGGTGCGCCTCGCTGCACGACACACACCTCCACGAAGGTACGAGGCCCGTTGGTGGCTGTGAATGATGACGATAGAGCTCTCTCAGAGACCCGTTCGTTATCAAATGTAGTACGGAACGAAAGAATCATCGTCTCAAATGTAGTTTTCACATTAAACAACGAAATTGCAACAGTTTAAAAAAAATCATATAAAATAATCTGTATCTTTTAAAATGGTATTTTACAAACATGTTTTTATCATTAATATTTTACTCGCAGAGACTCGCATTCCAAAGATGGTGCTTAAGTATAGGCCTCAAGGCAGAAGAGATCCTGGAAGACCCCTAAAAAGATGGAATTCTTAAAAGTCGGAACAGGTCGTAGGCCTATCCTTGAAGTGGAGAAGAAGAAGAATATTTTACTCTTATCGTTTGTGAACAACAGGAGTAGACAAGAAACAAGAATTTTACCTTCATAAATGTGTTATATGCATTTAATATTCTTCTTTCAATGATTGTTTGATAAAGATAATAAACTGTTGAATAAAAAATGAAATATATATAATCTAACAAGGTTATTAATGCAATATTATTTAATTAAGTGTATACTGTAATTTCCAAACGAACTAATTGAATTAAAGTCGACTATACAAGACAGTATTTCAAAACAAAATGCAGCAGTATAAATATTGGTGCATGAAGATTAAAGATTACTACACATACATCCTGGAAACAAACTATGAATTACAAAGTTCTCTGAGGATTAAAATAGTAGATAATGAGTTGAGGGAAAATTGGATAGAGCGCTAGCACTTGCACACAATTATTAAAAACTTAACCATCTGGAAAACGCTAAATCCGTAAGAAATTAGGCAAGAACTTGTGAAACAAGACCAAAAAATTCAATAAGACTTTAAGATCACAAGGCGAGAACGCAAGAAGAATGAAGGAAGAAATATCTGTACCACACCTAACCAGTTGGACTAAAAACTGTGAATTGTGACTAGGAATTGTGTTGTATGAATGATAATTGGACAACATAACCATTCCCGAGTAGGAAGTGGTTATTCTTTTTCCTTGTATCAGAAGGCCTTAATAAGATGTTATGGGCTAAATAAAAAATTAAAAACTACTTAACATGTGATTCAGTGAGTATTTTAATTTTGCAAGTGAACGTACCTTTGGCGTAAGTTACACACGAAAGAATAAAAATACACGCACAAAAACCCACTAATATAAAATAGTAATACATCAGGGTAATATTTTTGAAATGATCACGAAATGTACTGATCAGATACAGCTATGTTGAATGTGTGGATAATTATAATTTAATCCGTAGGGAATTTAGGGTCTTCATACTTCTGTTGTTGTTTCCAGTATGTACTTTTTATTTTTGTGGATTCATCATCCATATCATGAAGGTTGTTGTCCGATTAACATTCTGCCCGATGGAAACTAAAATCTACCGATTACAAACGACTTCAAATAGTTTCTTTGGGATGACTGCCCCTCCCCCGCTGGCGGCCCCGGGTTCCGTCGCCGGCGCACTGCACTCCGCGCCGCGCCTGCGAGGTCTCCCACGCAGCCTAACTGTGCCGCGACCTCACCGATCTGCCGCCTCCGGGCCGCGGCTTTCGCGCAGGAGGATGCTAGCTGCCCTCCGCTCGGCTTGCTTGCTTGCTCGCTCGCTCGCTCGCTCGCGCCTGCCCGCCTGCCCACCGAGCGTTTTTCTTGTTCCTTCTCCTCTCTTCGAAACCCGCACACGCCCCCTTGTAAGCCCTCGCCCTCGCCCTCGCCCTCGCCCTCGCCCTCGCCCTCGCCCTCGTCCTCGCCCTCGCCCTCGCCCTCGCCCTCGCCCTCGCCCTCGCTCTCGCCCTCGCTCTCGCCCTCGCCCTCGCCCTCGCCCTCGCCCTCGCCCTCGCCCTCGCCCGCGCCCTCGCCCTCGCCCGCGCCCGCGCCCGCGCCCGCGCCCGCGCCCGCGCCCGCGCCCGCACCCTCGACCGGCCGTCCGGCCGTCCTCTCGTCGCGCCCTATCCATCGCTCTCTCCTCATCGTCGCTCACCCATTCCCCCACCCATCCCCTCGCCCGCACCCTCGCCCACCCACTCGCCGGCCCCCTCGCCCGCGCCTCGACCGCACCATGCTCTCACCCACCCCCTCGCCTTATCCATTGCTTTCTTCCTCGTCCGCCCTCCCACCTTCATTCCTTTGCACTGACTAAGTTCGCGATGCAATGCGCATGGTGGATCCGGAAGCGATAGCTCTCCTTGGGCTTTAACTGTTCAGCCTGGATGGGTTAGTGATTTTATGGGTCAGGCTGTCAATGTTTTTTAATCTATAGGATTCCTAAGCTGTGTGTTCTTTACGTACTTTATGTCAGTCATTATCTTGTACCTGCCAACAAGAATTTTGAATATTCAGATATCTTACGAGCTACTATTACCGTAAGTTAATGCCAGAATGCTTAGGTTATGTACGGAAATTGTTTTTAAAGTTTTTTGTTATTTTTTCTGTTAATTATGGCTTCTTCTGAAAACATTTTCTTTCTGAACCATTTCCTGCTATCGTCTTCTCAGCGTAAGTCTTGTATGTTAGATTCATTACAGCAGGCAGCTTGCAACTCGTTGGAGCTAGGTGTGCCAGGTCATCCCGTATTTGGCCGGCTGCCATTTCTCTTTCGCCGGCTCTTTCGATGACCCTTTAACTTGTGCGCTGTATTTCAAGTGTTTCCGCTTCCCTCTGCTGTCTTTTCAGTACTATATATTTTTGTTGATCTTTTTAATTCGTATTGCACCTTCACTTATTCTCGCTTTACTCTTTTTCATTATCATCACCGACCTCTTGTTATTCCCTTCGTCTGCAGAGACTTGTTGTCATTCGTGTTCCCCCAAGCGGCTTATTGACTTTTGCCATTTCCGACACCTCATTGCATCGTGATTTATTTCCCCCTGTAGCAATTGCATCTGACCTCCAGACCTCAAAACCTATCTGCCTTTTCCGGTCGCCTCAGCGACCCATAACTTCTCTTACAAAACGCAACACCTTCAACTCATTACTCGTCGTCCTGCCACCGACTTTTTCTTTTTTATTTCTGGTCCTGTCCGGCCAGCTTGTCTCCGACCATCTCATTACCCTTGTAACCCCCCCTGCCGCCCATCCATCACCCAGGGAAACTCCGTTCACACAGCCGGCGCCGCGGGCCTCTCACGTGCCCGAACGGCCTTTGCGCGTCAGTTCGCTCGGCGCGCGACCAGCTTCCGCCGCTTACAAAGCCTTCGCGCGGAAGCAGAGGGTCGGCGGGTTAAAGCCTCCGGAAGGCTGCTCGAAGACGGACGAGTGCGTCGAGTGGCGAACGCACGAGATGCGAGATGGGCCTGATGCGGAGCGAGTGCAGTTAACTGCGGGAAGAGTGATCTGAATGAGCGACTAAGAAACGAGCAGCAACCTGCGGGCGGCGAGGGGCCAAGGCAGCGGGGGACGCCGCAGACTGAGTCATCCCGCGTTCCACGTGTTTCCAAGGTTTCAAATACTATGCATTCTCATGCATAATGAATGGTGTGATATTCGTTTTGTGCAAAGAACGCTGGGAAACAAAAGGAGGGGTGAGAGGAATGAAAGATTTTCGAAGATAAACAGGGATAATCATGAATTGTATTACACGAAACTGAGGTAATTTCGCGCCAACATAATATTAAGGATACAAAGCACAATGCACACATTCTGATGAAAATTATTCTGTTGTAAATTAATGACGTATGTTATTGTTATCCTTTTTACTTTTCTGAAAATTGCGGAACTCGGATGGAGGTAATTACTACAACATTTCACTATCAAAATATGTTTGTTTTTAGGATTCTATTTGTCATCTTTTTAAATTTTCCTATTTTGACATTTAGAGTACTAGAAAAACTGAGCTTTGAATATTATGACATGTTTCAATTTCGATAACTAGTTATTACCGATTGTATTAGTTGTTTATATGTTCGTTCATTCACATTGATTTTCTTTTATTTCTCTCACTCTCACTTCTATGAATTTCCCAAATAAGGTTCGTCGTCATGACGTGCGTTTAAATTCCGTCAGAAACTGATTTCATTTCATGTTGTTTTGAAGGTTGTACTTAAGAATAATAGTGCTTTGAGATTTCTCTTTGAGATAAACTTCAATGACACTTAGGAACCTGCATGGATACGATTTTGTCATTGGCTCAATGATCCCAAGCCCGTTTGCATAACCCTTTCTTCGCGACCTGATGGAGAGGTTGTAAATCTCAACCTGACAATGCGTTCGTCGAGTGTTAATATCCAAGACCTCGGAAGGCGTAGCAAACCTTTTTTTCCTTCTCATTTTAATTGATGATGTATTTTCCTGGCGATTATTACGTTACTCTACGTAATATACTATTTTAACATCAATTTTGTTTAAGGACTTAACTACCCGTGTGCGAGCATGAGAGCAAAATCGTTTCGTAATTTTATTTCATGCAATTACGTTTCTACAATTACAAGATGGTCGAGCCCAATAGCCCTCACTATTTCTCCTTACTCTTTGCTCCTTTCTTTAGCGCCAGCGCAGTGGATTGAATCTCCACTTATGCATAGTTGATTCATATTCGAATAGATGTTGGTTATCAGTTAATGAGTGTACTCGTGGTGCAAGAGATACTGTAGGCTATTCTTGACAACCTAATTACGAATGAAACTTGATATCATTTTGACATTCATTGGTTCAATATTAGTGATTGCTATTTTCTGATAATTGATCATTGACAGATTCATTTATTTGTAATCAAGAAGGCAAGTGAACGTTGACAAGATGATTTAAAACTCCATTGTTGTTGATTAACTATAAGTGTCAAAATGTGTTAGACAAAATTATATATCTGTGTCTCGGAGGTATAGGACACTATCTCACGCTTCTTTGATTTTTCAGAAGATTATTCAAAGGTGTACATTGTGAATTTAAGTAGATTGTACAGTTTTTTCCGTTTCGAACTTTGTATAGAATACTGTTTAGACTTGGTTTGTAATGTATTAAAAAACAAGATATAGAAAAGATTTCAAATATCTTCTTTTAACTCAGAATTGACAATTCTATATCTTAGAAGTTAAGATATACAAGCAGTGGCGACCCAGGATTTTTGTCGATGGGGAGGCGTTCTACAGATCCGTCCAGCCACCTTGATATTTCTTATAAATAATTTTTTATTTATGCTGAATTTAGGGTCTATTTTTATTTGTTGACTTGTGACTAGTTAATATGTACAACATTAACAATTGATTAATTGAATGAATTTCGTTTTTATATAAAAGTAGTAAAAATTATATTTTTCTATATGTTTTATTGGCTTCTCCGAGTGAGAGCTGCATACCCCTCTTGTGTGCGCCACTGTGTGAAATTGAATACTAAAAGTGAAATTATTATGTGACTCAATAAATGTTTTAATTTCACAGACTATTAGGACTCTCAAGAAAATATC
The DNA here is from genome assembly GCA_038098605.1 of Gryllus longicercus. Classification (NCBI taxonomy): domain Eukaryota; kingdom Metazoa; phylum Arthropoda; class Insecta; order Orthoptera; family Gryllidae; genus Gryllus; species Gryllus longicercus. Next base: position 1,651,669 of record JAZDUA010000206.1, on the reverse strand, counting down.
ATACAAACTCGTACTGTGCCCTTCATGACACCAATTGTAAACTACCACATTACTCGACGCAATCCGGGACGAGACGCGACTCTGTCGTGATGGCTAACGCTTCGGCCAACATGTTGTGGCCTCCCTCAGAGCGTACTGCTGATCATAGATCTGAGCGTATCTTCACATCAGCAGTACGCTCTGAGGAAGTTCCCTTGTCGTGATGACAGTGGGAATTTAGTAGTTTGTGTATTGTTCTGCACTTTAAGCCACACTGAGGGGATCAAGTGGCTTGAGTTTTCCGAGCTCCAGTCTGTTTCCATAAACGATGACGTGTGTGTTGTGTGTGTGTGCGCAGGCCGGGCAGCGTGGTGGTGGTGTTCCGCGTGGCCTGGCAGACCAAGGAGGGCGTGGTGGGCGCGCGGCCGCCGCTGGCCGGCGCCGACGCCCTGCGCCAGCGCCTCGAGGCGGCCGCCGCCCGCGGCGACCTCCCGCGCCACCTGCGCGTCCAGCCCGGCTCCGTCGTCGCCTCGCGTGAGTACATGCGCCACCGGCTCGGGTGGCTCGGGGGTGTCTCTGGCTGGAGGTCCTACCACTCGAGACGTCCCGGCGGTGGCAGACGGCGACGCTGGCTACACGGCTGGGTCGAGTTCAGCCGCTGTCTGGAGAAGAATTCTAGCGGCCGGCTGCTCTGATCGGTAGTTCTCCGCTCGACACTGGGCGAACGCCGGAGAAGTACCCTAACAAACGGACCACGGACCACGCGCTATCTTCCCTTCCTTGTCCTATTCTCACCCCTTACTTATGCGCTCTTACACGTACATGGACTACATTATCACACATAACGGCAGACCAGTCGGGAGCTTAAAGCTTGTGCCGGCTGGGGCGGTGCCCTACAGGCGGGAGATACCTTGTTGGGAAAATTCCGGCAAGTCCTCGTGGAGATTGACGTCTACTCTCGCCGGCCAGCTGTAGAAGATCACCTCTACCCCCCGCGGTCAATACATGCACTATACTTGCGGTACAATGGATCTTAGTAGTTGACGAGTCCGGAAACATCAGGAGATGTGATGTGTAAATCCAGCGAATCCTCTAACTCATGTAAAAATAGCTCTCAACTGAGTATTTATTAATCTAAATATCAACATGATATTATAAATAAACCCACATGTTAGAGTAACTGGTACGTTTCTCTGGTCAGTTATTACAGCCGTTTTTAGAAACCTAACTACTGCTTAACTCTATATTAGAAATCTAATTGCCGAAAATCCACTTCATTACCAACTAGAAATGGACTTTCCATGTTTTAATTTTTAAGACTAACAGTAAGAAGCAAATAAAGAACTGTAGCAGATAATGCGACTAACTATCTCATGCGTGAAGTTAGGGGCAATCATATAATGAATACAATGCATGATTATTAGTGCAAAGGAAAAGCTAAATACGTTATTGTTCGAGAGAGTTGTTTGAAATGTCGATAGTGAACATACTAATAAACTATACTGAGTAATCATGCGTTCATTTATATAGAATTAACAATGTCAAGATACAATGTAAGACTATAATTCAAATCACTGTTCTAAAATTCTGGAAACAGTGCGTTGTAAAAATGAAGCTCAAATTAAAAGACATACATGTGGATGTATGTGGATTGATTTCAAGTGTCTTTTATTGGGTCTTTGGTGTTCTTTGACTTCGAATTCGTCAAGTTAAAGCATTATTCTAGTACTCGTTAAACGTTCAAATTCTCTAAACATCAGTACTATAAATTTATGTACATATGTATTAACAAACATGTTATTATTGTTTTGGTTCTTACGTGTGAATGGAGGTAATCGAAAAGAAGCATTTGTATACTCATAATTTATATCTTGGACGCTGGCACAGATATTAGTTGGACGTACGTAGTCATCTCTAGTTTACGAACTACTCAAGAGAGAGCAGTAGATTGTGGCACATTCACCTCATTATCGAGGAATGCGTTATCTCCAAGTTGTTCATTCGATTTATGTTCAGGTGAATAGACAGTTGATAAGCATACTAATTGGTGTAATCAAATCTAGTACGCTTAGTATTTCATGCGCTCGTACATTTGCAATTCTTAAACGCCAACTTCACCGGCAAAAAACATAAAATATCGCAATGATATTTAGATCAAGAACCGTTGCGAATACAAACGCTTACATATAATCACACAGCCCAAGATGACATAAACAGCTCGGATGCTTTACCACGTGTGAGAGGAGTATGAAAGAAGAGTTGCACAAGAAGGCGCCGGCAAGCGTAAGCGAGCTGCACTTGAGCGCGGGCCGGCCGTGCATGACGCTGTGGGAACCCCTCGCGCGGGCTATTTAACACACAATTGTTCTCCGCCGCTGGGTTCGTGTTCTTCTGCGGGAAGCGGAGATTACGACGCGCGGCGTGTCTTTCGAGAGGCGGCGTGGCCTCAACACCCGCGATTCCCCGACTGCTCAACACATTTATTCATTCAGCATGTTAACTTCCATTCACTGGTTTGTTCTAACTGCCTTAGCTCTTTCTGTAATTAACTTAATCAAGCGGGCACGTTTTGATACGAAGAAGTGGAATGAAATGTTTGGGTTGGATCTATCTGGAATTCTAGAAGATATTTATTAATTTTCGTTGGAAAAATCAAATCGGCGTTAGAAATATTTTGATAATACTGGGAATGCAGAGAAATTTTTGATTTTCAAAATTATCTATTGAACCCACATTTCTTCTCTTTTTGTATAAAATAAATACCAGTGTAACAGCGTGAACATCTCGCGCTGTGTAAATTAACGTTTGTAACGGGAAATGCCTTCATACTGCAACCAAACGTCGAACCGCTCGACCCTGAGTTGTCGTCTGTATCGTACAGTACGAAAATTGTATTTTAGTGAGCATATTAATGTAGAAATTTTTTTAAGAAATACAAATATACGTGCGATTAAATTATACAGCATATTTGTGATTGAGTAAGCATTTTAATATAGCAAGGTATTGAATAAATACATGACATACGTACGTTTAAATTGTAGAGAATATCATAATTCATTTATTTTTTCATATCATTTGGAACCTTTTACAATATTTATGACCCCCTGTCCTAAGGACATCTCTAATCCAGAAGAGCATAAACTTTTAAAACAGGATAAAAATTTTTGAAGTATCATTTTCTAGACTACTGCGTAAGAAAAACAATTCGAGATGCCTACTAAATCGGATTTTAAGGCCCTAGAATACAGAGTTGTTTAATTATGCCTTATCAAACGCTTGGGAGACTTTCAACTGCAATTTTTAATAAAACAACGTGTTATAATGGAATGCAAGTGTAATGTTAGAAGTTTGCTCAATGACCTTTCGATTGTTACCTTATTCATCTTTGTGACTTTTGTAGTGCTTAGAAAAAATGGCGTCATAAATACTACTAATAATAATAGTAACAATAATGTTAGATAATTCTACCATGTTCCCGTGATATTGTCAGTGTAAGGTCTGCCAAATTGGTGTATGTCAATTCTAGGAATTCACTCACTGCTCTCGTATCAGTTCACGACTATTACTAGTAGATTGATATGATCGCCGTTCATTAAATTTCAATCCCATAATAGACGGAAAGTCCGTGTTCTAATGTAAATTGAGAAAACACGACTTGGAACACTACATATCCGCCATTCGAAAACCAGAAGCAGCCCTGAAAGGGGCCACGGCAATCAATGTCGAGTAGTGCACATTTCCGCTCACGGAATCTCGTCCTTCCAACACGATTCTGCGTGGGTGTCGCAACATTAAATTGTTGTTCGTGTGTCGCGTCAAACGCAACGTGAAGCAGACACGCGCTCGGGGTTGTATCTTGCGCAAAGCAGGAGGCGGTGGTAGTGGTGGAGGCGAGAGCCTTCGGATAGGCTGATGGTGAATAGGCGCGGAGAAACTGTTTAAGTGCGATGAACTTAGGAGCGAAATGCGCTCAGGCTGCAGTATTTCAATAGGTTACGAAATGAGGCGTGGCAATTAACAGCACAATAAAAAAAGATATTGTGACGGAAGTTGGGAGTAGATGATGTGATAACACTGCCGTGCTATTTTACGAGATTTACGCACTTCAGAACTTTTTGAAAGGAGGTACGAGAATAAATACTAAAACTGCCATTATTATGATCGTAAATAGCTATGATTGTTTTAAGTGTTAGAGAAAGCTTATATTGAGGAGAAATTCATTATGTTAAGTATTAGGAAAAGATTATACAAGGAAATATCTCTCTTGCAACCCTTTTTTTTTTATCAAAAGCGTCAATTCTAAAGTATAGTCAGGAAAAGGAAAATATCACTCAGCCTAGTACATTCTGCATGACCAATAACAACAGTTCTGAAAACTTATAAATATAGAAAAGGTTTGGGATGTGGGTAGTTGCGATCTAGAAAAAGTTGCGGACATATAACGAAGCGGCAGTGAATTACAGAAGCTGCAGAATCCATGCCCAAGGGTGAAAATGTCACCAAGTCAGTTACGATGTATTGAGCCTTTGACGCAACGCACCTCTTTTCATTTCTATGTCGGTTCCCATCGCTGTTCGTGGGTTGTTTGTCAAAACATTTAATTTCGAAATCGGAAAAGCGTTTGGATCTGCTCTAACGTTTGTGCCAGATGCTTGTGGCTGCGCCTTTACCGCGAAATCGCGTCGTTCGCTCGGATCCGGAGATGCAAATCGTCGCCGGGAGTCGGCCCCCGCGAGGTGTAGGCACGCTGGAGCAGCTGAATCGCCCCCCCCCCCCCCGCAGGCGGTTGCGCAAGTGGCGATCGCCGCCTGCGCATTTCGCTTCGCTTCGCACCGCAGCTGAGCAGCGCCCCGCGCACTCGACCGGAAGGCAGAAAAAAAAAAAAAAAAAAGCAACAAATACATGAATTTCACAAATAAAAGTAGGCAATAAAAAATAGCAAATAAAATAAAAATAATGCAATATTAGTTAAATATCTTAAATTTCATAATGGTTTTAGAAGGGAAAAAATAGAAATTGGTTCTATGCAAGGAAGGAAAATGATATGAACGAAAACCACGATTACGAATGTAAAATGAACAATATCCTAAAAGTGGTATTGGAAATGAGAATGTTTAGTATACAAATTAGGAAAGCATGCGTCGCTACATAAACCGAACCAATTAATTTTTGAGTGTTCAATGTGGGTATAAACACATAGCGGATTCTTTTCTTGATTGGACTACTTGTTAGGAAATCTCAGCAGCATGCTCTGCACGCTTTGAATAGCCCAATTAGTGTATTCATTGATAAACTACACGACGACACACGATTATGATAAAGATTACGATGGTTATATTTGGGTCCCATGCTTATATGATTTCATACCCCCAACACTGATTTTGGCTTATGCTAACATGTGATGCAAACACGTTACCTAGCGTACAGTCAGTTCCCTATTTTATTACCAGAGTTCTTCACGAGATTCATTAGGATATATTCTGTTAATATAGATGCACAAACATCTCAAAACCTAGGCATAAATATTAATTTTGATGATTCCTTATTCTTATTAATTGAAAAACACAAAAGTAATTCATTACAGAGAGTATAATACTGGCATTTAAAATCAATCTCGTAACTAACTTAAATCAAACTCGTAAGCTAATACATTCCCAAGAACTAATAGAAAACATTACGTCTTTCAACACTATAATAAAAACAAACAAATGGAGCAGAAATCTTGTAATTTTGAGATGCCAGTTGATTTTCTCGTGTAAATTCCAAATTCGCCGCCTGGCCTGGGCGTTTGTGCCCACTGCGCGGTGTGGGTCGCGTGCGCGCGCGCGGCGGCCGTGACGGGCGCGTGACGGGGGCGGCGCGGCGCGGCGCGGCGCGGTGCAGCGGGCTGTCGCTTCGAGAGGGAGAGCCCACGGCGGCGCTGGGCAACCGGGGGACCGACTTGCAGCTCCGTCCAGACCACTCGGACACGTTGCGCGATTCCAGGTGCCGTGTCTAATTCGTCCGTGACGGTTTGTTAAGTTTTCGATTTTTTTCGACGAGTGTTGGGTCTCTGCCGAGTGATAGAGCCTCGATAAGCTGACCATTCATTACTTAGAAGGGTCGTTTAAAGAGACTCACGTTTAAACATTGTAAAATGTTCCTTTAATCACAAATGACTCGTGATTCTTAGAAGAGTATTTTTGTTTTTATTGTACGTATTGTTTGTAAGTACTATAAGATGAAAACTGATGAGTACAATAAGGTGAAAGATTTAAAAAATAGTGTAACGTTGTTTCTTTTTTTTTAAGAAAAATCTTTAAGTTTGAAGGTGAATGCCGTTTGTGGTAGAGTCATTTGAAGACTGTTGCGGAAATGCTCGCAATGTCAATTCTTTCTTAATAATTCAGTTATCATTCTAGTAACTACACGGTCCTCTTAATAACATTTATTGATAAACAATTAGGCAACAAATGACTTCGGGTAGTCGTTAACATCGCGAAATACAATAATCTTTACTTGAGAGAATTGTTGGACTCGGCAGAAACGAAGACGGAGGAGTCACGATCTCGCTTCTGAACGACGAGAGTAATGACAGCAGAATAATGTTTCTTTCTAACTCTCCTAGAGGTCACACGTGAACAGATTTATCTCGCAAGATGTACTCCAGGAAGTCCATCCATTGAGTTTCTTTTCAGAAGTAATGAGTTACGTGTTTTCATATCAGGAGATTGCTCCTTGCTCATTTGTTGGAGCCTAACAACATCCGAAAGAAATGCCTATTGGAGATTTTCGTTTAGTAACGTAAAATTAATCTTACTTAATGTCCTCTATTATGTTCCTCGGGTTTATAAGCGCAAGACGTACGACATCACGGCATGATAAGGCTACGTAACTCATATAGGCTGACTCGACAAATTCAGATCTAACAGGCAATGAAACAAGACACATATGTTGGATAGTACGCTTAGTGGATATACGATCCTACGGCTCGAGCTATGGCTATAAAAGTATTAGTTAAAATAAATAAAATATTTATAATTGATTAGTAATATGAATAAACGTGTATTTCTTCACTGTATCAGAATCATTGTTCAAAATAATCCAACATGAAAGTAAATTCTTTCTTGTGAATCCTCTCTTATGAGTTAACAAGATGTTAAGATGAATATTCTTCATTTTCTTTAATATACACAATTTTAAACATGTGCTAAGCTAGTGAGAAGTAGAGAGGATAAGGAGTTTAATGCACTCCAAATTCAATCTATGTTCATCCTGATGAGGTAATAATAGATTTTTACCTTTATCCTACAGTCAACATTATGTGTCTAATTAAAAAAATGAGACTTGTTGAAACTAGTGGGACCTTCGAGAGTTGATTTCGTTCATTATTTATATAATTTGAAGTACGGACGCTGTACCACTGAACTGTTGTGCGACAGCCACGACTGTGCAGTAGTTCTCGGCGTAATGTTCGGTGCACGCGGTATCCCAATCGGAATTCTAAGAAGTTGGAATATTGCCAGCATTGTGCGCAGGGACCTTCGTCCTTCACCGCCACTTCTGGTGAATACCAAATCTCTCTTAAGGCCTTTCTGTCTTTTTTTAGGTCACTAGCTATTTCGTTGGGCAAAAATGGGGAGAAATTATTGTTAATAGAAATTCTTTTCCGTATTCCTATTTATTGAATATAGTTAACATACGATTAATTGAAGTTAGAAAAATTAACGTTTCTCGTGTGTTCGTTGTAAGGATTATTCAAAGCTCTCTTATTGTTTCCAATTATACATTGCAAAAAATGTATATTTTGCATATTCATTTCTTCAGACTTACAATGAAAACATCACTAAATCTGCTAGTCTGGCAGACGACAATATGACCTATAAAAGACGTTGACGTCAGTTGATTTCTAGACACAATACGAGTGCGAATTACATTAATGGAACGATCTACATTAATGGAATCCTTATATAAGGAGAGAAGCAGATGAAAAGCCAGAATCAAGGACTTTTTTCTTTTTAAGTTGATAATCTACCAATTATAATTCTTTGTCTATTGTTATTAATCGGTTAATGTTATAATATTATCTGTCTTGAAGTGATAATAAGCGGGATTCACTGTATGTAGCTTACTATTCATGTGGATTGGTTGGTTGTTTGTGATTCCGGGCGCGTCAACTACTAAGATCATTACTCTCGTAAGTGTAATGCATGATTTTTCCTCGTGAGGTGGTGGTGACCTTTCCCGGCTGGATGGCGAGATTTGGCGCCGGCCGGCCCTACCGTCGGCTAGCGGGGTTTCCCCCAACCAGGTATTTTCCACCAGCGGGGCACCGTTCCAGCCGGGACGAGCTCCAAGCTCCCTCCCGGCCTCCCGGCATGAGTGGTACTGCAGTGTTTATAATTGTAAGTGTGTGTATGCAAGGGGTGAGGATATGACAAGGAAGAAGAAGGAAATATTGTGCGCGGTCCGTGCATCATTTCTTAGGGTACAGCTCCGGCATTCGCCTGGTGTTGATTTCTGAAACCAGGGAAAACTGCGATCAGAGCAGCCGGCCTCCAGAATTCTCCTCCAGACAGCGACTGAATTCGACCTAGGTGATTAGCTAGTGTCGAAAATCTTGCCGCTGTCGGGACCCGAACATAGGACCCCCGGCCAGAGAGACTGCGGTGACATCAGGTCATTCACTCAGCCACCTCTCCTGTTATTCGTGTAGAAAAACTGTAGAAACAAAGAGGAATTTTTTGTGCATCTCAGTGTAAGCGTCACCTGCCCAACCCTTCACCTTTCACCCAACGCATTCAACCTCGCGCCGGCGTGTGAATGAGCCATCAGATCCCATCTCGCCCGCGCCCTCGCACTGAGCATCTGCCGCGCGCGCGTGTTCGCAGGCGTGCCCGACGCGTGCCTGCACTCGAACGGCGGCTGCTCGCACGTGTGCACCTTCGACCACCTGAGGGCGGCCGACTTCGCGTGCGCGTGCCCGCCCGCCATGGTGCTGGGCCCCAACCGACGCGCGTGCGTGCGCGGCGCAGGTAGGTGGTGCTTCGCCCTAGGCGCACGCCGATGGCCACGCGCGCGCCCCTCCCCCGCCAGCCGACACGGCCCCTGCCCCCCCCCCCTGCCTCGCACCTGTCCGTCCCGCGCGGGTGCGGGCGTGGGTGGCAGAGAGCTGCCCCTGGGTGATTTATGATTGTAAAAGCACTCCTTGTCTGCTTTTGAAGAGGCAAGTATGCAATAATTGCTTGTTCATGCATTATTTTCATTATGTTCATTAATTTTCAGTTTTAGTATTAACATTTTTCGCTTTGTTTTGATAATAGTCTGAATATTATTACGTATTTATTATCATTCAACTCTAAAATAACTACATAAAATGGTCACAAATGCTAGTTTTTGTTCGCATTTGGGAAGAATGGGACCTCAAGAGATATGATAGGGTTCGTTGTAATATTGATTTGACAATATACCTTTTTCTTTTGGAATTAATAAAACAATGTCCCATTTTAGTCTGGTTTTTAGAAATATCTTTTGCTGTATCTTAAAGTCATTATTTTGTGTTTTCGGGTAGTATCTGTGTACACAAAACACTTAGGTATTCAATGCAAATTTCCTTAATCTTAATAAGATCTGAATGAAACAGAGTAACTCCAATATTTCTATACTTCTCGAACGGAGTTCGCTTGTAATATACGAGTGTTTCTTGGTGATGAGTGAAAAGTCACACAATGAATTAATTTGCGATATAATTTAAAATAGTGTTAAATCCTTCATTGTGTGTTAGGATTAATTTTTCTTGAATAGAGAGAGTCAAAAATTCCAGAGCGGCTATTGAACCTCTCGTTGAAGAAGGGGCATTTCTTTTCCGACATGTATTTCGTAGAAATAAAAAAAAACAAGAATAATGGAATGAAATGTGGGTATTACCTGGAAACGGCCTAATTGGCCAAAAAGAGAAAATTCGTAGAAATTTTTCGATATGTTAAGTCTGAAGCAAAATAAATACGTACGCGTTTGAAGAGAACTGAATGCTTTTAACTCTATGAATTTATTTTCGTTAATTTCCTCAATTTCCTCTTTGCTGATAAACTCCTAGGGCCACGGGTAGATTGGATTCAATATTTACATTATTAACTTCTGCTTTATCGTCATCTTATAGCAATGATTTAAATGCAAAATGCACATATCACGAAAGCGAATTTATGGCGTTTCTCACTTTCGAAGCAAGAATGTGTGGCCGACTAATCTTCACTTTCCTTTTCTCCTAGAAATTAGAAATTCATATAACTCTTTTCTGTACGGAGCATTCAATACCAGTGGGTGCTTTGTTACTTCCTCGTACCCGAAAGTTCTGTGTGTGAGCAATGAGACTAAACTGTTAATTAAGGCAGGCGGGAAGAACTGAACCGCTTGCGTTTCTTATCCTTCCTTTGTTGTTGGCCTAATCTTGAATTGGGAATGGGAGAGAGCTCTGCTCACTTTGGTCCAAGCGAGGTTTTGTAATATACGTATTCTTCTGTTGCGTTCATGACGGAAGGTTTTAGAAGTCGTAGTTGACGTGTTTTGACTAACACTAGAGATAAATCCCAGTGTCCATTACGGGAGTGCAGTAACGACATAATAGTAAGATGATGCGAGTTAAAATTAAGCGACATGCGGGTATTTAATGTTTTACGAAGTGTCAGAATTTGAAGAAATACTATATCCCAGTGACGTAAAAAAATACAAGATTTTCAAAACGTTGAATTACTTTCGTATTACGAATGTTAACGTTGCTAAAGCAAGCTACTGAGCAATTTGGAAAGAAGTCGAAATTGGTTGTAATTTTGCGATATTAGAAGTTCTTCGTAAGTATAAATGCCCACTCGTGTTGGCGCTAGAAATCGTAGTAATGCTTACAAAATCCTAGTATCGCTGCTTAACGAAGACTGCTTCAACTCCATTTCAGCTTAAAACACATTAATCCGCTTTGCAAAGTGTTCATTTGAAAGATTTATTGGGTTTTCGTAAGATTCTGTAGACAATTTTCTATTCTTATTGTCAGTCGTGTATGTGAAGCATTGTCAATATTTGCGCTAAAAAATAAGGAAAATGCGAAATATATTAATGAACTACTAGCACCTCCAATTTTTCTTCACGTGCAACATTTTTGTGAAAAGAAAAAAATAACAGAAAATTGGTGTTTGAAAAATAACGCAGAAAAACGTTGAACACGTATATAAAAAAATATGCGTTATACGAGTAAAATATCCGTAAAATATAGTGTGTTTTCAAATCAACCTTCTTGAGGATTTCTCGTGTCTTTGTCGATTTGCATGTTGGATTGTTCTCGTACTTCCTTCGTCATTAAGCGAGCGCCTTAAGCCAGTCCGTCGCGTCGTCGCTGGCCGCGCAGGGGCCGCGCCCGTGCCACGCCCTCGCGTGAGAATTACTGGCGGCCGCTCTACGCTGTGCTGCTTGCTGCATATCTCCGCACGGTGCCACTCGGCTACACTTGCGAAACGTGCCGTACACCCGTCCTTCACTCCCGGCCTCGCATACCATGCGTATGTGTGTGCGTGAGAATGCGTCCGGTCCGAATTAATGGCACAGTTGGAATGGGGGGGGGGCGAAGGGTGAACGCGAGTGATTGTTCGTAAATCTTTTGATTGGTTGCTGAAACCTCAGTTTAATGTGTGGGAATGTCGTTGACTAGAGTGCCTAAAATTAGCCGAGTTACGACCGTTGTTATCTCTTAGATGGACGTTTCACAGTTCTGAGAATTTTTATATTCCTGAAAGGTTGTCCATTGTCCCTTCCTTTCGCAGTCGTCTGGAGAAAATGTCTAATCTAATTTTGAGCTTCGCATTTACCATCATATTTTTTAAGAGTATTTTTTTATGTAATTTTCTCCTTTGAAAAATTACAAGCAACCAATTCAAAGAGATTGCATTATATTTGATTCACTGATTATAATTGTTTGAAATTTAGAAAATGGCTCAGTTTAGGAAATATTCAAAATTAGAAATGTGCTTGCGAGTGCAGATTTTTGTTGATTTAGTCTATATATTTTTTATGTTACTTACTATGTATCTTTTTCGAAACATTTGTTCCGAAGAGTTTACTCTTAAACACGAAATTAGAGTATTTGAATGATTAGAATTGTGTTCGTATTTCGTAATTATTAAACGATCAATCTGAATACTGAAACTTTACTCATAGCCAGAAAGATAGTTCCCTTCGATGCTGATATACTGAGAGCAGCGTAATCGGAAAAGTTTTATCTCATACTTTATCTCTTGGGATAAAGATAACAGGTAGTGCGTGAATTACATGTGAGCCGAAGCACACTCAGTATTCTCCGATAACTTCTGATTAAGCATGTAATCGAAACGTCCTGCAACCTATATTAACATTACTCAATAGACCATGTATTTTCATTTATGATTCATTATTCGCAAATTATTGAGTGTCTGCTTTCGAGATAACAATCCATCAGTAACTTTTGAGAATAACCTTATATCGAGGCAATAATCAGTCAGTTAAATAATTATTTTCGTCCATAAAATGCATCGTCGTAGGTTTTATTCTATTCCTTGGAGTGTAAGTCATTCTTGGTTTCGAAAATGAATCAAAAGTTGTACGTCAAATCATTGAGAGTTATACAAGTTTGAGGGAGATTCAGAAAATAAGTTCAATTAACTTATATGTAAACAAAAATGTTTTCCTGCATTGTCGAGAACAAACGTTAAACCATTTTCATAATTATTTAGACTCCCATTAATCATCAGAGCACCAAATCCAAGTTTAGCTAGGGGCACTGAATTGATCAGTATGGCTTTCAGCATCAGTAGTTGATTATCGGTCATAATGAGTTAACTTTAGCTTAGCCAGATGTTTCGTCATTTTCTTTGTAATTGTTTCAGCCAACTTGATATAGCCCAGACCTACCACCGTGCAATGTTCATGATTGTCCACCTGAGTCATTTATTTTTAGTGAGCAGATCATGAAGAATGCAGTTTGCATTAATGGCGACAATATTAAACGACAGGGGCGTTACAAAACCGATGACCCACTGTGACAAATAATCGTGAACAGTGGTTGATATTACTTTAAAACCGTTTAAAGCTTGTGCTTTACAAATGCCATAAAACATTTTTGTTTACATACTTTTGTTTTGCGTTAACAGCAAATCGTAACTGTGTGTGTGTCCCTCTTATATAAATTCGTCATTAAGAGGTTGGTTGGCGTAAACGCGTCGTGCCCCACCGCTTGCGAGGTTTCGCGTGTGGCGCCCGCCCCCGCCCCTGCTCCGCTGCCAGCGCGCTTTCGTGCGCGTCGCTCTGTGAATGGCGCGTCCCCTAACGAAGGAAGCGTCTGAGGTGGCCCCGGCGACCGTTGGCGTCTTCCGGTCGCCCTCGCGTGCGACCTCGCGCGCTTCCGCTCGCAGGCGACTCCTCCGCGACCGCCGCGCCGTCCCGCCCCTCCACGCCCCGCGCCGCCCGCCGCTCCCCGCGCCGCGCCGCCCCGCCCCGCGCCGCCCCGTCCCGTCCCGTCACGTCCCGCCTCGCCCGCCCCGCTCCGAATCCCGCCCCGCCCCGCCCCGCCCCGCCCCGCTCCGCTCCCCCCCGCTCCGCTCCGCCCCGCTCCACTCCGCGCCTCCCTGTCCCGCGCTGCCCTGCCATGTCCCGCCTCGCCCTTCCTCGCCTCGTCCCGCCCCGCTCCGCGCCGCCCCGTCCCGCTCCACCCCGCGCCTTCCTGTCCCGCGCTGCCCTGTCCCGCCTCGCCTCGCCTCACCTCGCCCCGCCGGAATGAGCCAACCCATTAGCGCAGCTCTCGGTCCCGGGCTTTGGCCTGTAAACTGTGCTTTTGTAATGCTATTTTTAAATTCAAACGAAACCTCGGTCAGGCTACGACACCTGCAGGTTTTCGTTTTTGATAAAGATACCCTTTCTGTTGTTCTTCAACTTTTAATATGTTTTGTCTTCTCAATGTTTTATCCACCCTAAAGTGCCTGTAAAGGTTGGGATGTTCTCATCTGTTGGGAGTTCTATTACAGTGAGAATGGAACAGTGATATATTGGGTTTTCATTATAATTTTATATGTGAGGATGCAGACGAGCCTTTTATATTAACATTTTGTGACTTTTGTGACCAATAAAAAAATATATATTTACTTTACTGACTACTATGCTCCGAAATTGCATTTATATTTATTATGACTCCCACCATTGAAATGATGAAAAAGTACATTTCAATAACTCTGCAATTTGAGATTTTATCAATGTAGTTTCAATTGTAACAATGTAGTCGATGGAAGAATTGTCTAGAATAAAGGCAAACTGAAGAGAAAAATTATATTCGTGATTTTCTTATGTTGCCGTTTCAATTTTAGGAATATTTGGCTCTGGTTTCCCTGCTTCATCCGAGCCGTCACCGGTTGCTTCATGGGAACCATCCTCATCACCAGAACCATCGGCGGAACCAGAACCAACATCCGAACCAGAACCATCGCCCGAACCTGCTGCATCTCCGGAACCGACGCCAGAACCGCCTTCATCGGAACACGAACATTCTGTCGAGCCATCGGCGGCTCCGGAACCAGCTGCTTCCCCGGAACCGACTGCAGAACCCGCGGCGTCGCCTGAACCAACATCGGAACCCGCTCCGGAACCGACAGCCGAACCTCCGGCCTCGCCTGAACCGTCTGCGTCCCCCGAACCGTCTGCGTCTCCCGAGCCGTCTGCCTCTCCCGAACCTCCAGTACCCGCTACTGAACCGGCCCCTGAACCATCCGCTTCTCCAGAACCCACTGCAGAACCGGCCCCTGAACCAACTGTGGCCCCGGAACCGGAACCTTCAGCGTCACCAGAGATCGTCGTAATGGCGCACCCTCCTTCGTCAGAGACGCCGAGTGAACCGGCTCCCGAACCGTCCGCCTCCCCCGAGCCGGCGCCCGCGGAGCCCCCTGCGACTCCCGAGCCCCCTGCCGCGGAGCCCTCGCCGGTGGACGAGGAGCCCGTCCAAGGGACGGCGCGGGCCGCGGACGGCCGCAACGCCGCCATCGCCGCCGTCCCCGCCGCGCCCACCGACCCCCCGCCGTCCACCGAGTCCGAACCCGCGCCCACCGAGACCCTCGGCGCCCGCGACGGCCTCTCGCTGCTGGGGCCCAGCGTGGAGGAGCCGCTCTACCACCTGGTGAACCTCCTCAACGAAACCGCCGAGGAAGAGTCCACGACGCCCGCCAGCTTCCACTACGACGCGAACGAGGCGCTGCTGCCCGACAGCGACAGGAAGAAACGCCCCAGGTTGGGAGACTTCGACGACGACGCGCCTCAGCCGACCGTGGCACCGGAAGTGCTCTCCTCCACCAGCACCACCATGACGGCGGCCCCGCCGCACGAGAACGACCTCTCCTGGGAGCTGTTCGGGCCGCCTCGCCACGTCCCCGCGCAGACCACCAGCCCCCCTCCGGAGGCGACCACGGTGCACGAGGTGGAGAACGCGGTGGAAGGCCTGGGGCCGGCCACGCCCCCCGCGCCGGCCGTCGCCAGCTCCTCGGACGCACAGGTGGACGGCGCGCCCGTCACGGAGCTAGTGGACGCGCAAGCAGTGCACCCCGTGGAGAGGGAGGAGGGCGACGCCACGCTGCCCCCGGAGAAGCACCCCTCGAGCACCCCGAGGACTCCCACTTGGGAGGACGTGGAGGGGCACCAGTGGAACTCCTTTGGTGTCATCCCTCTGATGACAAACGAGACGTCCGAAGGCTCCAGCACAGAGGCGAATGCGATGGATTCTGTCAACGCAACAGATGGAGCTATGACTTCTGAAAATTCGTCGGTGGTGGATGTACCGATGGAACATGCCCCATCGATGGGTTTGATGGGTGACGAGGAAACTTCTACCCCTGCCATAATTGTTCGTAATGAAAATATAACAATATCAGATGTTCCGGAAAGTCGGGGATCAATTTCTGGTGTCGATATCTTTTCTGACGAAAATTTCACTCATACTCCTATTTCCGAAGAGATGAGTACTTCTCCACCAGAGGGCAGTTCTTCAGCATCGCCCACTAGTGAAGCAAATGATTCTGTTTTATTTCCTGTGGAAGAGCATATGGGCAAAGAGCACCTAACCGCAGTTATTACCGAAAGTAATGATACAATGAGTTCCACAGACATCCCCGCCTCAGTAAACACCAATATGCCCTTGTTCGAAACAGCTGAAAACACAACTGTTATGGATGGAATGATTGAAACTGCGACCAACGTTCCTTCACTTATGGCTGAACTCCCTCCTCGAGATATGAATGCTGTAGTTGAGACTGAACACAACGCAACTGAAGTTCATAACGTTATTCCAATGGTGACAGAAGTGTATGATGAAAGAAACTTAACTGACATGATTCCACAAAACGTTTCGTTCGAACCAGCAATAGAGAAGATACCGAGTGAAGATTTTGAAGCAGTCAATGCGGTACACGATGACGTAAAGGAAACAACGATGAAACCTATGATCGTTGAAATGACAACGATTCTTTCTGAAAATTCGGAGGTTACTACTGTCATTTCTGAAGATAAATTAGTTCATGAAGTGCACCGCACCGAATTTTCTACGTCTTCGTCCTCAGAAGGTTCGTCTCCGAACAATGACGTGAACTCTTTGTTTGCTGTCGTTAACCATCATGAAAATGCGACGGAGAATGCAGTCGACAGTTCGGCGTCCGAAAGTGTCAAATCTGTTATCGATTCTGCGACTGAAATTCAAAAGGACATGATGATGACAACTGAATTACCGATGACTCCCTCGCCTGAAGAAAACGAACCCTCTTCGTCTTCGCCATCTGGTCCAGATATGAACTCCCTAGGATTTGCATTGGGGCCTGCCGATAACTCATCTTCGGAGAACTCAGTTGCTCAGAACGAGGGTTCGCAGGGTATTTCGTTCGTTGCTCCAGATAATACTACTGTAGAGGAATCTTCCCCTTCTCCGGAAACAGAGATTCCACCGGTCAGATCTACGGATGAAACTCCTTCTGAGACTATTCCTCCAATGACAATGAAAGAAATTATGAAAGAAGAAAGCGCTCCTTCTAATACATTATCTGGCGAAACTGTAGTTCCACTTCCTTCATCTTCTCATGAAGATGTAATGAATGCTACAGCCGATATTGCGGAAACATCTAACAATATGACGGAAAATTCTACCCTACTCCCTGTTGAAATGTCTTCAGTTGCACCTATGAACGCATCATCATTCTCTGAAATGGAAAATGTATCTTTAGCAATTAGAGGAATGTCTTCCCCTGAATCGATTGACGGGACATCACACAATGATAGTGTGGAATCGACATCTACTTACCCAGCGGAAAATTTAGAATCACATAACGTAACAAACACATCATTCGTAGAGGATTCATCAGATAACGTGCTGTTTGCCTCGAGTCAACCGGACTTATCGTCAGTTTCTCCGCCGTCATCGATTACACCTCCTCCTGAGTATTCCAACCTCACGGAAGAATCTGAGACACCTGGATACGGAAATGAATATTCCGTAACTCCTTCCCCTCATACATTCGTGGAGATAACCAAAAATGAATCTGCATTTAACTCCATTGAAGATGCTTTACCCGTGGCGTCATCAACAACCGAAGCTATGACAAGCTCCTCTCCGGACCACCTCCCAGAACCAGCGGTCGCTTCAGTAAATAATGCCGACGAAGCGGCTACAAACGTTTCGGCCACATCCGGCGAAATTCTTTCAGCCAACATCGTCCCAGTGGAGGTGGTGGTTGAGAACGCGTCGTCAGCGCCGGCGCTCACCACGCAAGGGCCGACCTCCGAGGCGACCACCACGCCCAGCACGACCACCACGGCCGAGGACCCGCTGGCGCACGCGCACGAGAACCACGTGGAGGTGGACGAGCGCCTGGGAGTGCCGCTGATCCGCGCCAGCACGGAGGAAGCGGATGTGGTGCGCGTCACCACGTCCCCCGTGCGCGTGGTGTCGGACGCGCAGCCGGCCGTGACCGCTGCCCTGGATCCGGACGCCGCCGCCGCCGCCACCACGCAGGTACGCACGCACAACTGTTTGTTTGCGTTGCCTCTGACGACCAGGAGATTCTACGGTTCGACTACCGACGGTGGCGGATTTTCGGTAATGACACTGGGAAAGATGGTTCAGGGCGTCAACTAATGCCACTGCAGTCCCTCTGACTGGGAGGATCTAGGTTCGAGTCCCCTAACCAACGGACAGTACCGTGACCAACAAGCCACGGACTGGGCGCAATCTTTCCTACCTCTTCCTTGACCTAACTTCACCCGTTACACACTTACCACTAACACGCACTACACAAGCACACATGCCGGGAGAGCGTCGGAAGCTTAGAACTTGCCCCGGCTGAGGCGGTGCCCCGCTAGTGGAAGATACCTGGTTGGGGAAAACTACTCTATCCAACGGTAGGTCGGCGCCGGATCTCGCCATACAGCCGTTGAAGACCACCACCCAACCAATGCCTTAATATTCCTGGTTAGGCTTAGAGTGAGTTTTTAAACTATTGCGCCATAATTTGACTAACACGGACGAAGTTTAGCAATGGAATTTAACAAAACAAAATATTGATATTTTTTAAAGTTCTATACTCTACAATATACAAGTTTTAAAAACCATTGATCTAAACATAACGCCATTTAAGTGTAATTAAGAAGACTATATTTGGCAGCAATTGGCGTTAGATGTTCCGCAGTTCGCTCACGGAGTTATTGCCGTTCACTAAGCCATGATCATCAGAGTGAATCGGAGCGTTCTCCTGTTGCGCAACTCGTTTCGCCTCGAAAAGTGAAGGTGCGCCGGTCGCGATGGCAGATCAGCAAAATTTTCGACATTACATCACTGCTTCTGTCAACCAAATTAGCCCAGAAAATTGACTATGTAACTAAAACGAATCATCTAAAATTTAAAACTTTGGCCCCAGTGAAGGTGTGCGAAGCGAAGGTCTAGAAGGCTCAAGAGAAACACGTTCTTTATTTTTTACCAATTCCCAACGTAAATAAGGGATTTCCAATAAAGTTTTTATTAATCTGTGTCTGTCAAGGTGGTCTTACCAGTCTTTCAAAGTCTGTTAGACGTCTAGTTTTGTATCGAGTGTATCACCTATAATCATAAAATGCATGTGTGACAGACACTTGGAAGAGGTCCAAGCATTCAAAGACAACCTCCCTGTTACATCTTATCCTCTTACTCATTGTGCTATTAGCCGTAAGGATTGTCGAAGCGATCCTGTTGAATGATTATTTTTGGGACATTTAAAAAAATCGTTATCGTGCATCATTTGTGATGTTGTAACCATAAAAACCGAGCAAATGCTCAAAAATTTACGTATACAGATTCGTGAAGGTTGAGGTGCATTACCAGTTTAAAAATTGTAAACATCATTTTGCTCAAACCCCGTTTTCAATTAAGGTATTTTACAAGTTAAATGTGATGAGAATCTTAGAGAGATATTCCCTCTTACATTCTGCCAAGTTTGGCGAAAACGCAAGGCCCTGACGTGTATTCTAATTGAAGTTGTATCGATGAAAAAATCTTAATAAAAGCGTGTGATACTTCATGACAAAATGTGAAATACGTAACAATCGTCTCTGTGATGGACATAGGGGCGGGCAGGAAAGTCGAGATCCATCAAAGATTAATATTGTTTGAAAAGTTGTCCATGGCTTGAAAGGGGCACTAAAAATACTAGTCAATGTAATCGAAAGACGACTAGGGCGGTGCCCCGCTGTTAGGAGGTAGCGGGTTGGGGGAAACCCCGCTAGTCGACATGTAGGTTGGCTCCAGATCTCGCCGTCCAGCGGAGGGGAAGATCACCGCCACCCTCCCAGGGAGAAAATCACTACACTTACGGGACTAAGGACTACAGCTATTGACGCGCCTGGAAACACGAAATAAGCAATCAATTAATAATCGACAGACCGCGTAGTATTGCAGCTCATGCTGGCAGTGAGTGAATGAGTGATTAGTGATTTCAGGCGCGTCAACTGCTAAGGTCATTAGTCAGGCAAGTGTAGTGATGTTTTGTCGCGGGAGATGGTGATGATCTCCCCTGCTGGATGGTGAGATACGGCGCCGACCTATCGTCGGCTAGCGAGGCTATCCCCAACCAGGCATCTCCCACTAGCGGGCCACACCCCAGCCGGAACAAACTTTATTTCCCAGCAACTGTGGTAGTGCGTGTATGTTGTCATGACAGGATCGCCGCCGGTATGAATGTGTTTCATGCCATCGACCTATCCCACATTCTCCTCCGCCTCCTCCGCAGGTGCCAGTGAACGCGCTGCCCGCGGACGACCACCGCCCAGCAGCAGCCGAAGACCCCGCGGCGCCCGCGGCCCCGCCCTCCGCGCCGGACGCCTCCGGGCTGGACAACGCCCTGGAGACGGGCCCCGGGGCGGCGGCGGTAGCGGCGGCGCCCGCGGCCACCACGGCCCCACCCGACACCGGCCTCCAGCAGACGCCCCCGAAGAAGCCGCTGGCGGAGAAGAAGGCGCTGGCGGCCGCCAAGAAGGACAAGGCGGCCGTGGGCGCGGAGGAGGCGGCGGCAGCCAACGCCGTGGGGCCCGACGCCCCCGCCGGCGCAGGCGCCGCCGACGGCCCGCTGCCCGCCAAGCGAAAGAAGGTGAGCGCGAGCCCACGCCGCCGAGCGGTTGAAGCAGGGTTGGCCTACTGGGGGCCCGCGGTGCCGCTTATTGTGGCCCCCGAAAGGTTAGTACGCGAAAGTGAAACTCTGTTGCGTCTTTGTCGCCCTCCATTGCGCGCCTAGCGCTGCCAACACTTCCCTTAATGTAGAAATACGTTTGGTTGAGATTTTTTGTAGTAAATTGAAAAATTCGAAATCATCCTACTGTCATTCACTGCGTCATGCATGGTACAGCCTGATATCAAGCGTGGTTCCACCCCCACCCCGCAGTTTCAGAGCAGTCGGACAATTTGTCACGATCAACAGAAGAGGAAGGCAGGTGTGGATCGCGCGAGTAATAAAAATATGGCCCTCAACCATATTAAAGTTTTAATCGTGGCTCTCGAAGCCTTACAAGTATTTCATCCCTCTGAGTTTGCAAACGATGCTTCAAATTGAACTTAAAGACCGAGTGACCAGCCGAGATGTCTCAAGTTTTGCTGCAGCGTCATTGATCGACACTTCCTTAGGGTTTGGCGCCCGCCGGCGGCGACCTTCCGACGCTGACTAGAAAGCTAGGGCGAATTCTTTCGCACTTTCTGGAAAACTCTCGCCACCAACTGTTCTGATTGATAGTTGACATGATTGAAGTCAAACAACGATTCACTCAAAACATAGAAGTTAACTAAAGAGAGAAAAACTGAAATAAAACATATTTTTTTAAATGCATGGGATTATTTTTTGTCAATAATAGTTACTTTATTGAATTCAAAATGTGGAATTAGAAATTGTTCGAGATATTACAGACGTCAATGTTGAGAAGATATAAAGTGCCTTTCTAACTATTAAAACAAATAGTAATGATAAAAGCTTTCGGAGTGCACGAAAAGTACACCCATAGTGTTAGTGTGTGAATGTTGTTTGCTCACGACCTTTGGATCAAACGCTTTTGGGGGTGCAATTGAAGTAATAATCGTTATAACCAATTCATCGAATGCATAATTTAGGAGATGACGAGAGTATTCCCCATCCAGGTGGACGCTGAAGGCAAGAAGGTAGCAGTGGCGGTGCCGCTGTCGAAATTGGAAGATCGCGTGGATGTGGGAGAGGAGACGCAGTCCCCGGCGGTTCCCGCCACCACGATGGCTGCAGTCACCACCACTCCACCTGCGGCGCCAGTCACCACCATGACCCCCGCAACCACCTCTACCACCACTACAACGACCACCACCACCACCACCACCACCACCACCACCACCCCTGCGCCCGCTACTACCACGCCGGAGAGTGCGAGCCAGTCCACACCGCTGCAGACGCCGCCTCCGCCCGGTGAGTAAATTTTCGACAGCCAGATAAAACATATTTTTATGCTTTTTTTTTGTTTTTTAACGTCTAATCAACATCTGAGCTATTAGTAACCACGATTTCACTTAACGGTATGGTAACTCAAGATGACATTGATATGGTGATGATAAGGGGGAAAAGGACGAACTCAAATACCATGCCAGAGGCGGGACTCGAACTCGCAATCCTTCGGTCCGAGATCGCTATGGCACTACTGCCTTAACGGTCCGGACCGTTTTTATGCTTTGTAGCTGCGCTCACCAACCTTTTTACCTTCTTGGACCACCTGTCTCATTCGTTCGAACGTGCGGGCGCTATATAACTACTACATCTCCACTGTTTTTCATTCATTCCTAATAAATAATAATAGTAATAATATGGAAGACTTAATACCGACGAATATATTCTAAAAAATAACCTACTACCTGTAGTCTTGCGTAATAAATGTGAGGTCTGTTGAAAAAAGTGTGTTATCTAGCTAGAACAGGGCGCCCTAAATGCGTCATTAGATGTAAATCGTTCAGGTAGTATTAAGTTTTTATTATATCCAGTTTGGGTTTCTGAAAAAAAATTAGGCGATGCAAACTAACATGTTTCTAACATTTAACATTCACAAAGCGTAAACATAAGAATGATAACCACCTAACTTCATCGTGTACCTTAATGTACCGAAGTAATTCAGATTATATAACGCATCTAGAATTGATATTCAATTAATTTTAAAAAAAATATCCTGGCATATGAACTACCACTGAAAACTAACTATAACACTAGTGGTGTTTACCTCTTTTTGTAATAATGTCAAAGAAAACTCAATTTTCTTCCTTTTGACATTACTCTTTCTTAGCTTTCAAATGCTTAATGAGTTCGCGTTCCCGAGTGTTCCTCCAGAAACTCAGCATTGATAACATTCGTTGATGACATACGACTTTGCAAAGAGATGTAAAAGTGAAATATGAATACACTTTCAAATCAAAACTACTGTGGCGTCGTCGGGTGCGAGTAACTCACAGACACGGAGTTGTTTATACAGTTTTATTACAAGATAGTTACAGTATATACATACTCCCTGGAAACACGCTGCACTCCCAACACAGCATACCTCTGAGGCATTCCCGCCCCAGACTGACACAAACCCCAGCGGCTTGGCGCCGCTCCCAGTCTGTCTCCCGTGGCAATCGCCACACCTCGCAGCCTAAGCTCGCGATAACCCCTGGCGGGTGACAAGTGCCTGCCGCACTCCGATCCGGTTCAGACTCGAATGACTTCGGCTCGTTACTTTTCCAGTCGCCTCGCGAGGGGTCACGTGACAGACATCACATGACCGCGGCGTTTTCTCATCCCGGAATGTGGTCTGTTAGCCATTTGGAAGTCCATCTGCGCCGCAGCTGGACGCACCAATCAATTTCCTTTGCAACAGTAGACACCGCATTCCGAGACACGCTCCGTCCCCGGCCCCCGAGGCGGCCCGCCTGCGGCGTCTTCCGCTCGCCGTCAATGGTCTGCCCCCTAGGACCGGCCTCCTCCCCCTCGCTGGCGTCCGCCATGTGTGACCGTCTGACCCTTCGGCGGCGTTACAATGAGGCGGGGCCGACTGGCGGCCTTCAAAGGACTGCCCCCGCCCCCTCACTGGCCTTGCGACATGTGCTGTCCATCTGGCCCCCTCGCACGACGTTACAATCTCTCCCATACTTGGGGTGGAATTTTTTTTCGCAGACTTTTCAATCACAGAGAAAAAATTTCCAAGATTGTACGCCGACCTATCCTTAATACATTACGGTATTACACTTATGCTCCCTTGGTACTTCTTATTTTCCAATTTCATATTATACTTGTACCTTTACACAAAACCTTGATGTTAATTTGAAACAACCATCATTAATGATTTTTCCCCAAAATAGCTCAGCTAGAATCATTACTCAGAATTTAACCAAGTTGCCCTCCAAATGTTCAGAAATACATTTAATTTTTTGTGATTATAACCTTGGGCAACAAATATCACAACCCTCACAGCCTTACACTGTCTATCACAAACCTAAATCTTAAAATTAAAAAGACATTTTATATACAATCATTACACTCTTAACAATAGTATTTACAATTTTATACATTTGCACCGTTTTTGTACATTTTGGCTCCACTGTCGTGGTGCCCCCCTGCACTCCTCTAGATTACTCCAGGCTAGTACATGCGACTCAGTGCATCCACATTTACATGCTCTGTACCTTTTTTATGCATGATGGTGATGTCGTATTGTTGCAATAACAGCGACCAGCGCATCAATCTGGGATTATTCCCTGCAGAATTTTTTAACCAGACCAGCGGATTATGGTCTGTCTCAATTTTTATTGTTACCTGTCCATCCAAATAATATCTGAGCTTTTGAAGACCCCATATTATCCCCAGACACTCTTTTTCCGATGTAGCATATTTGGATTCCGCCGGTGTAAGCTTCCTACTTATATAGAGTACCGGATGCTCGTCTCCGGCATCGTCTTTTTGAGCTAAAATTATTCCCAACCCTCTATCGGACGCATCTGATTGTAGTATAAAGCTTTTAGAAAAGTCCGGTGCTTTCACCACTGGGTCGCCGCAGAGCGCCTCTCTCAATCGGCAGAATGCTTTTTGGCATTCATCTGTCCACGTTACTTTTCCTTGCCGCTCTCGCCCGCGTAACAGGTCTGTTAAAGGTGCCGCCTTCTCCGCGAACCCGTGAATGAATTTGCGGTAATACCCAGAATACCCAGAAAGACCTAAAAATGCGCGCACCTGCTTTTTCATTTTCGGGACGGGAAAGTCTCGGATTGCCTTCACCTTCGCGTCTACTGGTCTGAGCTCGCCATTTCCGACCACATATCCCAAATATTGCACATGTGTTTGTGCATACTTGCATTTCGCGGGTTGGACAGTGAGTTTTGCCTGCTGCAAAATTCCAAATACTGTGTCGAGATGACGCACATGTTCCTGCCATGTATTGCTAAATACTGCAATATCATCCAGGTAAGGCAAAGCGAACTCTTGACATTCCCGTAAAAGCGATGCCATCATCCGACTGCATTGATACGGCCCATTACGTATTCCAAATGGTAGACGCAACGGCCTGTATGTGCCGAAACTCGTAACAAATGCCGCGTATCTCTGTGCCCTGGCGGTGAGACCTATCTGCCAGTAGCACTTGGCCAAATCGAGTGTTGTAATAATCTTTGCTGCCGCAACGGTCTCGATTCTTTCGTCCATATTTGGCAACGGGTAGTACTCCGTTTTAATGATTTGGTTTAGGCGCCTGTAATCAATACATGGCCGCGGTTTCTTGCCCGGCGCCTCAACCAGAATCATTGGCGACGTAAAATCAGATTCGCCTACTTCGATAATGCCCTCCTTAAGCATTTTCGTGATTTCGTCTCTTAAAATTTTTGTTTGTCTCGGTGACATCCTATACGGCGCACTCCTAACTGTTTGCGTGTGATCAGTGAGTTCTACGTCCATTGTTACGACGTCAGTTAATCCTGGTTTTTCCGAAAATATGTTTTTATATTTGAAAATTACATCTTTCAAGGCTGCCCGAAATTCCGGCTCCACGTGGGTGTCGTCAAGCAATGACTCGATGTCAAAATCACTTGAGTCTAATTTCAACGCGTACCGATCCAGCTCGTCTTCTTCCTCCGCCGTCCCTTCCGAAGTGATACCGAGGAAGTTAACGTATTCGGTCCGTTGGTGGTACCGCTTTAACATATTTACGTGGTACACCTTTGCCTCTTTTTTCCCTGGCATTTGTACTACGTAATTAGTTTCCGAAATCTGTTCTTTAATTTCGCCCGGACCGACCCACTGAATTGCCAACTTCTGTGTTTTGTTCGGAGCCAAAACTAGCACCTTGTCTCCCGTCGCAAACGTCCTGCGAATGGCCCTCCGGTCGTACCAAACCTTACGTTTCTCTTGTTCGGACGCCATTCGCTGATGTGCTAGCTCCCGGGTTTGTTTTAGTCTGTTTATTAATTTAAAGACATGTGCGACCACCGGACTCGTCTGCTCTTCTGCACCAAGCTTATGTATGAGCATACATAAGCATCACGCTTATGTATGAGCCAAGTGCTCATACATAAGCGTGATGGGAGTACGCAGGTTTCTGCCGTAGACTAGTTCGGCCGGTGAGAATCCCAGACTTTCATGTACCGTGGTTCGCAGGGCGAACATAATAGCTGGGAGCTGTTTCTCCCACTCTGTCCCGGCCTCTAGGCAAAGCACCTTCATAAGTCTATTCATGGTACGGTGTACCCTCTCGATTGCGTTACTCTGCGGGTGGTACGGTGAACTGTGGATTAAGCGGATGCCGAATCGCTCCGCAAATTCCGCCGTCAACGCGCTCGTGAAGCATGTCCCTTGGTCGGTTTGTAGTTCCCGCGGAAATCCTATCCTACTAAATAATTCTAATAAGGCTTCGATGACTGTTGCTGACGACAAATCTTTTATCGCTTTAGCTTCGGGAAATCTGGACGCGAGACACATTGCGGTGAGGATGTACTTGTTGCCGGCTTCTGACTCTGGAAAGGGCCCGCACGCATCGATATTAATCTTTGCAAATACTTCTGAGACGACAGGTACGAGTTTCAGCGGCGATTTCTTTTTGTCCCCTGCGCGTCCTACCCTCTGGCAGCTGTCGCAGGTGCGCACGTAAGTCTCCATGTCTTTAAAGCAATTTGGCCAGTAAAAATACTTGGCCATGGAGTCCTTACTCTTTGTGACCCCAAGATGTGCATTCGCCGTTTCGTGACAGACCTTTAGCACCGCACTACGATAGATCTCCGGCATTACAATCATTTCGTAGCAGTCGCCGCGTTTACTCTGCCTGGCCCGGAACAACAATCCGCCTTTTTCGAAATAATCATTTTTTTCTGAGCCGACTCCTCTGGCTAGCTCCGTTAACTTTTTTATCTCCTCGTCTTCCTGTTGCGCTATAGCTAATGACTGTTTGTCGATTTTTAAAAGATTTATTATGCCCGCATCTAATTCGGACGCGCCCCTTTCCTCATCTGCGCCCACCAACAATTCCTCCGTTCCGCCCGTGACATTAGTGGACGCTGAGGGCGACGGCTCACGCCTTTGTCGGTCCGGCGAAGTTGTACGCGTCCTTCCGTGAATTTGTGACCTGGTCTGCACAGCACATGCTAGTTGTGGTTCAACAAACCCCCTTTTAACCTCATCCATCAAGGTAGCCGTACGGTTACTTAACAAATAGTAATCAAGCTGGCAATTACTATTCGCTACGGCTGCCTTTGTAACGAACCTGCCGAAGGGCCCTTCTAACGTGACGCGTGCCACCGGCAGATTCTTTGGTTCTGCATCTAGTGGTTGCATCACCCAAACGTATTCCCCGGTCAATTGGTCATCCGTCACATGCTTGCCGCTTACAATATCATAAGTAGCACCTGAATCTCGAAGTAATTTCACGGCAAAATTATTGACCTTTCCGACGCATGTGAATGGTTTTAACAATGCTTGACCTTGCGTTTCGGCTACGTGATATATTTTTTCCACGCTCTTCCGATCCGGACATTGCCTACGAAAGTGCCCCGCTTCTCCACACTTAAAGCAAGTGGCCGCCTTAGGCCTTTCAAATTCAGCTGTGTGATTCACCTTTGATTCGGGCTGTTTAGTAACTCGCGGCGCACCTTCAGTCGCCGGGTCCACCTTTCTTATCTGCGTTTTCTCGTTGCCCGTAAATCTAGAGAAACTACGTTTCCAGCCTGCCCGGTTGTTTTCATAGCTATCGAGTTTCTTTGCTAGCTCGAGTGACGCGGCAAGATCTCCCCACTCATCAATAAAATGGTCGCGCATTTCTGCCGGTACTCTTCGCTTTAATTGATCCGTAACCATTAAATCTAGGAGCTCGTGGAATTCCGTAATCTTAAGCCCCGCGACCCATTCCTTGCAATAGTTACTTAATTCCCGGGCATATACGCTCCACGTGGTTCCCGCCCGTCTTTGGTGTGATGCGAATAACTGTCGAAATCTTTCGGCGTTAAATTTAAACATTTCTAACAGCCACCTTTTTGCTTCCTCGTATTCAACGCCACCCGCTCCCGAATCCAGCATCAACCATGAATTTACTTGATTAGGCAACAGTGCCATGAGATTTGTCACCCATTCAGTTTCTGATATGCCTAGTTGCCCTACCTGTGCTTCGAACACACTAAGGAACATTGTAATATCATCATTTTCGCCCTTAAACCGATCCATGACGTTTTTAATTTGCACGGTTGCCTTCGTTGCGGTACCGGTACTACCTATCGATTCCCGTGTCGAGGTGGTCGTCGTCATACGCAACCTTTCTATCTCGTGCTGTCTATCGCGTTCGCGCTCCTCTCTCTCGCGTTCGCGCTCCTGTCTCTCGCGTTCGCGCTCCTGTCTCTCGCGTTCGCGCTCCTGTCTCTCCCGCTCGCGCTCGCGTTCCTCAATGAGAATTTCCTTGGTCGCATTAGCGAGTTCCCGCACAACATCCTCCTCATATTGCGCGCTATCGACAATTATTTGTTTTAGTGCAACAACCGTTTCATCACCAGCAAGCGTTTCCCCCATCTCTTTGGCCACTCGAACCAACACCTCCTTCCTGAATCCCGCAAGATACGCCATACTGCCTGAATTAATCCTAGCGAGTACAAAAAGACACACTTACGTACAGGGAGCCCACGGTGCCGCTTGCGCTCTGGTGAGTTGGTTGAGTCGTGGACACGTGTAGACGTCGGTCCTTCCTTCCTTCCTTCCTTCCTTCCAGACCTGGACCAGTCTTCGTTCTTGATGCTCCCGTTGCTGCCGCACGATTTAATGTTTCCTCGCGCGTCACTAGTTCCTCAAAATCTCCAGCTCTGTTCTATTACTGCGGCACCTATCATTGCTTGCATACGTAACCGCACTATTCACAATTTCGACACTTGCTGCCGTATTCAATGTTACTGCTCACTACTCTGCGTGAATTACTACACTCACTATCGCGTGGATGTCCAATGTCACTGCTACCATTTACTGTTTGAATGGCTGCCACCGCGTGATAGTTCGTTGTAACCGCTGCCACCATTTAATGTTTGTATGGCTGCCACCGCGTGAAAGTTCGTTGTAACCGCTGCCACCATTTAATGTTTGAATGGCTGCCACCACGTGAAAGTTCGTTGTAACCGCTGCCACCATTTAATGTTTGAATGGCTGCCACCGCGTGATAGTTCGTTGTAACCGCTGCCACCATTTAATGTTTGAATGGCTGCCACCGCGTGATAGTTCGTTGTAACCGCTGCCACCATTTAATGTTTGAATGGCTGCCACCGCGTGAAAGTTCGTTGTAACCGCTGCCACCATTTAATGTTTCCTCGTCTGTGGCGTCGTCGGGTGCGAGTAACTCACAGACACGGAGTTGTTTATACAGTTTTATTACAAGATAGTTACAGTATATACATACTCCCTGGAAACACGCTGCACTCCCAACACAGCATACCTCTGAGGCATTCCCGCCCCAGACTGACACAAACCCCAGCGGCTTGGCGCCGCTCCCAGTCTGTCTCCCGTGGCAATCGCCACACCTCGCAGCCTAAGCTCGCGATAACCCCTGGCGGGTGACAAGTGCCTGCCGCACTCCGATCCGGTTCAGACTCGAATGACTTCGGCTCGTTACTTTTCCAGTCGCCTCGCGAGGGGTCACGTGACAGACATCACATGACCGCGGCGTTTTCTCATCCCGGAATGTGGTCTGTTAGCCATTTGGAAGTCCATCTGCGCCGCAGCTGGACGCACCAATCAATTTCCTTTGCAACAGTAGACACCGCATTCCGAGACACGCTCCGTCCCCGGCCCCCGAGGCGGCCCGCCTGCGGCGACTTCCGCTCGCCGTCAATGGTCTGCCCCCTAGGACCGGCCTCCTCCCCCTCGCTGGCGTCCGCCATGTGTGACCGTCTGACCCTTCGGCGGCGTTACAATGAGGCGGGGCCGACTGGCGGCCTTCAAAGGACTGCCCCCGCCCCCCTCACTGGCCTTGCGACATGTGCTGACCATCTGGCCCCCTCGCACGACGTTACACTACGTACCCTTGGACATTTCTTTCTCATCTCTATCTCCGAAAACCAGTTGTACTATTTGAATAATAGGATTTCAAAGTTATATCTTCTTGAAGAATTAACGTGAAGATTTTTGTATCAAATTCTTTAGTATTCTACATTTGAAAGATTTCTTACGTCCAATTTCAAAATTCTAAAACGTTAAAGAAAACAAATGGATATATTCACACTAGCTCAAGTTTTGAAAACTCGCTTAATCTGTTACCGAGTTCATAGTTCAGTGTTTTACGATGTTAAGCAAAAGGAAGAGCATCATATGCCCCGACATTTTCAGTTTCTAACAAAAGATTCAAATTTGGAAAATGTGAAAGGGATTTTATTTTTAAACGTCTATCCCATAGCTTTACTTTCATCTGAAAGTCTTGCAATTCGACCGTGCTTTGTTCTAAAAATATGCAATGTTTCCATTGCAATATCTAATTTTGTTAATATAATTTTGAGGTGATATCTAGCAGTAAATCAAGAGCTAGTGCCCAAGTTCCTCTCGCCAAGCTCCTGATGATATTGACCTGGGGATGATTTAGAAATTTCTAATCTCGTCCCGAAGACAAAATCCAGTATTTTCCCTCCAAAGCGTCAGAGAAATACGCCATAGGCGCCATGGCACCCACGGAAGCCGTTTTGAGCAGGGAGTCTTTTTAGACTTATAAGTCGTGAACTCTTAAAAATGTGTTACAATTTACCTGCATCTTCGTGTACAGGAAGCATTTTAAATTCTGCCATAAAGCTAACTCGGGGATTATTTTTTACAAAATGTATTATTATTATTATTATTATTATTATTATTATTATTATTACTTGCGATTTAAGAATTCGTATATTATTTATTTTGTCACGTTATTGACAAAAATCACTGTTTGGAAATAATTTTAAATATTCACGTTCAAAAATTTCTTTTATGGATTGTTTAAGTTTATTGTCACAAGATATTTTTTGTAGAGTAGTACTATTACGTTTAATGTTGACTGGCTTTACTAAGCATTTCACGCAGAACACAAATGCTCCGAGGAGCAATAAAAACTGTTAATATCTGTGAAGAAAGTGAGAATTGCAACTAGCAAACTATCCGAAGTGACCCTCTTGAACCCATTTCTGACTTTCTTGTAAACCGAGTTATGGAGAATATTGTCATTATTTGTGATATATTGTGTAACCATTGTATTTCATAAAGCAAGAAAATTTTAACGCCCATTTATATCATCCGCGAGTATTGAACTGTGCTGCTGAGCAGAAATGCGGTTCTCATTGCCTCAAAGCTAAGCGCGACTTGAAGTCTCCATGACACATCGTCGACCGTAGAAGGATAAGCGTCCCCTTTTCCTACATGGTGTTGCCATGGAGTAGCGCCGCTTCCACCCATCGCGTGTGGCCTTGCTGTGCGAACGATGAATCAGGAGTTTCTTCGATCTACTTGATGTCAGAATGACATTGAGTCATTAAAAGCACGTTTTCTTTAAAAGAGAACGTGGTTTCTTAGTTGTGCGCTCTATCAAATGCTACAATCTATTGCCTGTTGATTGCGGAGGTTTATTGCGACTTGTAACCGATACAGAAGAAAAAATACCCCATTATTACTCATCAGTAACGTAAGACGTATGTCCGCTCTTTCTTGATTCAGTGATTGAAGTTCTGAAGAACTAGATAACAAGAAGGGCTAACCAACGTTATCTTAAAGTATTACGTGGGGGGGGGGTAAATATGTACAACACAGTTTGCAGGCTAGATCCCAAACCAAAGTTTTTCAGTGTTTGGAGAATCACATGAGAATGAGATTTCTAAATTCAGGACGCAAATAGGCTTTTGATTATTTAGGAAAACGCCTACTTTCACTGCCAATATTGGCGGTAAGTAAATTCTTTCGTCATCAAGTCTTCTGAAATTGGGGTCAGCATTTGAGATTTCAGCCAAAATTTACCAATGGGCGTTGGCAGTTGTAAAGCTGCCAACAGACTTTCTTTGCATGTGATTTTAGAGACACGTTTTTTACTCATTATGCTGAAGTACTCGCAAATCATTTGAAACACAGTATCGACTAACTTCGGTAATAGTTTTCTGACATCTAAAGAATAACATAAATTTTATCGATTATCTTTTAACTAAATCTTATTTACCTTGATGAAGTACGTAGAATTTATTCGAAATAAGAATTATTTTAATTATTTAAATAAAATAATGTTGGTTTGAAATACAAACTTTATTGCTGAGGTAAAGTTAAACATGTTCTCAAGAGTTGGGATAGGAAATAGCTTACCATAAGAATTTCGTAAGGTGACCTATCACACTCAGTTGACCAAATCAGATTCAATGTATTTTGAATTTGGTGTGTGTGTGTGCTGTAATGACTATTTCAGTTGTCCTAAACTTTTGGGCAGATATGTTTCTCTTCGTCCTTTATTTATATCGGGGTTTAAATCCACATCTGGATATCGTTTCTCAGCCAATGTCCTGGTTACAACTCATGATCACGCAGTTTAGAAACTTGGAAATAGAGATTTTGTGTAATTTTATTCTGCATTTTCTTCTTCAATTTTAAATCAGTCACTTCTTAATTTCCCTAAGTTATCTATTTTGTGCAAAATATAATCCTATTAAGAGTCCCCATAAATCCCCACAATAAAAGTCTCAATACCACGACTTCGCCAATAGCATCGTGAATGTCATCGGAAGGTATCTGGATGTCATCTGTCACGCCGTGGGTGTTTAACGACTCGTCAACTGGCAGTCGACCGTTGCATGTCCGTGATAGCGCGCACGTCTCAACCACTGCCCACCCACACCCGCACGTACTGCCGCTCTCGGCGCTCCCCCGTCGCTGCCACCGCTACTGCCATCGTTGCTTCCTCTGCTACTGCTACCGCTATTGCCATCGCTACTGCTTCTGCCTCCGCCACAGATACTGTCACAGATAATGCCTCCGCTATTGCCGTAGCCTCTGTCACCGCTACTGCCGTATATAATGCCTCTGCCACTGTCATAGCAGCTGTCATCGATAGTGCCGCAGATAATTCCTCCGCTACTACCACAGCTACTGTCACTGATAATGCCCCGATACTGACATAGCAACTGTCATCGACACTGCCACAGCTAATGCCTCCGCTACTGCCATAGCTACAGCCACAACCTTTGCGATTGCCACTGCCACAGCTAATGCCACCATTAATGGAACCGCTCCTGCCATAGCTACTGCGACAGCCAACGCCACTCCTAATGGAACCTTTTCTGCCGTTGTTGCTGCAACAGCCACTGCCCCCGCTTCCGCTGCTGCAGCTGCCACGTCACCGTCGCCATCGCCATCGCCATCGCCGCCGCCCAGGGCTGCGGAGGCGACGGTGTCGCGCTCGTGTCGCTGCGGCGCATTCCTGGATTTTCACTTTTTATTGGCACGTGACACACGCAGCGCCTGAGTGAGCTTGCTCGCGCTCGCCTTGCACAACCGAGTCGCCCCCGCCCCCGCCCCCGCCCCCGCCCACGCCCACGCCCGCTCGCCCTCCTGAACGCATTCGCTCGGCCACCCGCTCGCAACGTCCAATCGCCGCGCAGAACGTCGGCCAGCGTCGTTAAGTGCGGTGGGCCAGTGCTAAAAAAGTCCGCGGTGATGGATGACGCGCTGGATAACCTCGGGCAGCGTTCTCGGTAATTGACGAGAGGTGGATTGCAGCATTTCTTTTGTGGCTGATGCCGCCCTTGAGGACTGATTGCCTTCACTTTTAGAAATGTGAATTTAACTGCGAATACTGGGAATCTATTTATAGCGATTCTTTTTAAAATTGATTGCCAAAATCAACAGTCGTTGTAAATGACGCACACGAGGGAGAAATCTCTCCTGGGAAATACTTGTTATTGTGAGTTTTAAAAATTGAGACTGCAAGGTAGAAAATAATTTTAGCTTGAACTGAAGAATTAAACGTATAGCTCATTAGGTTAAAACAATAGTTTAAGTTCCAGGATGCAAGTATAACTGAAAAAAGACAGTAAATTCTGATTCGCTTGATGCAACTGATGGACAGAGAGTTTTGCTTATTTCCCTATCTTTAAAGTTCAAACTAATGAGTCTTCATCGTAGATTGCTCTGTTAGAAATGTGCTTATATCAAGAAAATGCATAGTGACTTCAAATGTCGGTTCGATCTTCATTACTTCCATACATAGATTTACTGAACATAAGACCAACTTATCCCAAAGAAACATACGAGTCATTAATCCTCACAATAGGTAGTCATTCTTTAATGGTCATTAAAGACATACAGATTTTACTATCCGTCGAGCTCTACTATGCACCGGTGTCGGTTTTATTTAGATTTTTTTACACTTTTGAGTTTCAAATGCGACTATTATTGTATACCCTGTTCCAGGGCTTCCGCATACATCTCTCATTATTTTGCTTTTAATTGTTTTTAATTAATGTATTGAGCTGCATCGAAATTTTGTCTTAGGTTGAGCTGTACTAAATCAGCAGTTTCCATAAATGCACCCATATTTTTATAAAAATATGGTTGGAAAACCGGGATGAAATCGAATATGCAGCAAGGAATACGAATTTTGCTCGAAGTTCAATTTAGCTGTACATAGAGATTATTTGTAATCAGTATTGTGTAGTTGCTCTTGACAAGGGAAAACACTGTGAAAAGATAAACCACGACATCACGACGAAACTTTTGAAAAGGACCATTTACGTATCTTGTTGCTTAACGTTTTTCGCGAAACACGCATGTGGAGAGAGCAATATAGATAACCTTCTGTTTCCAGGAAAAAGACATTGCTAACGAGCTTGAACTGTACTCAATTGAACATGTCCCATTACGAAATGCTATTTTTTCTTTAAAGATACACGATCGTTGCAAACTCTAGCAATGTATTTTGTAGACCTAAAATAAATGTTTACAAAATTACAAATTAAATGTAAAATCACTTAAAAATTAGTATCTATTAACGTAAAATTGAGGAGAGAAGGGAGAAAAAATTTAAAAAGCCTACGACTTTTCTCAAAAGGAAATCTAAGACAATGTGCAACCTCGAAAAAGCAAAAGAGCGTGTTACGAAAGTTTGGAGACACCTAATCTTTTGTGTTCCGTATTTCCGAACACAAGACGTTTCGGAGACTGTCATTTAAATCTCCCGATGACACGCGCCCTGCCGAACATTTCCGTGTTTTACCGAACGCGCACATGCGCCAAAGGACACTGGGACAGCAGGGTATACACATGCTCCTGTACACTGAAACATCGATTCCAGGCTAATATAGTAGCAGTACCCCAACAATTGAACCACTTGTCCGCCCGATCTTTCCTTCAGCTTTGTCCTTACCAAACCCTTACACATGCATCTGCGCGCGCGCGCTCACACTCACAGACACACACACACACACACACACACACACACCAAATACACACTTACATGAACTACAACATCACAAATGTTGGGAGACCATTGAGGGGTTAGAGCTTATCCTAGCTGGATCCATGCCTCGCTGGTGGAGATTACTTGATGGGGAAAAACGCAAGCTCTGATGTAAATCAGAGACGTCTCTCACTTTCTAGCGGGGATGAAACGACACCACCTCATAAGAAATGGAGGCACACATTCACTACACTTACGAGACTAATAATCACAGCAGATTACATGCCGAGAAACAAATTAAGAATGTGATCATTAAATCACTAAAAAAGCCGCAATCGTTCGTGAAAAGGAAGCGAGCCAACGGGGTCTACTGGAGGCTTTTTGCGCGCCTCGGCTTCCGCGTCCGGGGCCTTCCTGCAGCGCGGGCAGCGGGCGGCGGGCGGCGAGCGGCGAGCGCGCCCAGCCCCTCCGGCGCATGCGCCGGCGCGGGGGAGGCAAAAAGGCCGGCGGCGTGGAGCGCGTGCGCGAGGCTCGAAGGCTCCCCCTCCCCCCTCGCCGTCGCTCACGACGCCCGGAGCACAGTGAGACCGACAGGCGAAAACGCAGAGCAAACATCAAGGAAACAATTCTAGAGGAGGAAATTACAAGATAATTGATTGATATCAACTGCTACGATCTTTGTTCCAGTTGGTGTAGTGAATGTTCATCCCGGGAGGTGGCAAGGATTCCTCCCTCTAGATGGTGCGACACAGCGCCGACCTTTATGTCGGCTTCCGCGGAAGTCCGCACTCCAGGAACCTTCTCCCATGGGGCCCCGCTTCAGCCGGTTGAGCTTTAGCTACCAATAGCTCTCGTGTGGTAGTGCAATGTACTTGAATGTCTGTCAGTAAGGGATTAGGATAGGACTAAGAAGAAAAAGGAAAGATGCCGCGCGGGCTAAGGCCCGATTGTTAGGTACTACGTATTTATCGGAGAAACTACGGAAAACTACCGATCAAAGCAATCCATGGCTAGGATTCTCATCCAGGCTGCGATTGAATTGGCCTAGCTGATTAGTTAGTGTCGAAAATCTGGCACCGTCGGATTTGAAGGCTAGGACCTCTCGGTCAGAGTCGCTGCAGCAATGGGCGTTAGATGACAATATGAATCACCTGTTCGACGTGGGCTCCACTTCAGCTTTTGGGTTCCGGGGTTATAAGAGCCGGGCGCCCAATGTGGAGTTTGGGAAGAAAAATTGTTCGCGGCAGGTTTTGTCGGGACTCTCCATTTTCCTTACTTGACATTCCACTATTACGTCATCATCAATCAAATTGTAACATCGTTTTCACCAATCCATTAAAATTATTCGTACACTTCACGTATGGCTACTAGGCTAGAATAATGGCATCATAATAAAAATAATGCTACTGTTGTGAACGAGCAAAGGCCAATCCACGACCCTTGAACTGAGATAAGGCATTGATGTTCCTATTACGCTAACAGTTTTCTAGTTTAAATTGAGTGTGTAAAATGAGCTCTAGTGTCCTTATTCATAAATAGGTGTGTGGCTGATTTTGATGAATAATCTTTGTTGTTGGATACGCCATATTTTATTTTAAATTTAACTTGTCGTCGATGCATAAAAAGAAATGAGACATTTCAAAAGATTTTTTTACCTGAGAACGGTTTTAGCTTAAGCAGTTTATGTCGTGACTCAAGAAACATTTTAACCCTATCTCAGTACCGAATAGATTGTGAAGAACCTTGACAAAATATTTATTCGAAAATATAGTATTCATAATGACTTGTGAGATGTGTTGCTTTTCATGTGCGTCGACGATATCAGATTTAATTAACTCAATGTCTCATTAGAATTGAATCAATTATTTCGAATTGGCCTCAACTATATCAACTGTTTGGGGCGCGCACGTGGTTGAGGCCACATAGAAGCGCACTTGCTTACTTAGATTCTAATGAAGAATGGCGGGAACGTAGAGCTTTCACATGTCACAAAACTAAACACATATTCTAAATCGAAGGGTAAGCTTAATTCTCTTTCATAACGTTCGGAGAGTGGCCTTTTCGAAATTACCAATTCAATTGGTGCCTGCATAAGAAGCCACTTGAGGTTTTGCCGCTTTTTCTGCATTTGGTCTCACTGCGCGGCGTCTGGCACGCGCCAAGCCGTCGCTTTCGCCGCGCCGCGCCGCGCCGCGCCGCGCGACTCGGGCGGCCGAAGAGGCAGTGGTGGGTGTGGCGATGGAGGTGGTGGAGGCAGTGAGAGGAATCGGAAACGGTGGCGGGAAGCGGCGGAGAGTGGCGGTGGTAGTGGGATTGGTAGTGGATGTGGGGCTGACGTCAACTGTGTCGGAAGATGCTAGGGGTGGCGGAGGAGGCTGGGGGGGCGTGGACGAAAATTGAGTCGTTGGATATGGAATACAGTACATACTCAGTGAGCGGCACTTGG
The DNA here is from genome assembly GCA_038098605.1 of Gryllus longicercus. Classification (NCBI taxonomy): domain Eukaryota; kingdom Metazoa; phylum Arthropoda; class Insecta; order Orthoptera; family Gryllidae; genus Gryllus; species Gryllus longicercus. The sequence continues at coordinate 1,613,832 of JAZDUA010000206.1, read as the reverse complement.
CAATGGGAGGATTCGGGGTAGGGTACCATGGCAACGAAGTGTGAAGGCAATAGTTCGAAGAAGAGTCACCATGTGAACCATTGGCCTGGAGGAATTGAAAGCAGCGAATTGTGCGGTGATGACCAGCACCTCTGGCATTGAAAGGGGACGCAGGGTGGCAATGCTTAAGTGTTCAGGCTGTGGAGGTCGCGTCAATAGAAGCAACAATAGGAGATAAATGTTGCCTATTGATTAAAATCAATGAACAGTGCTAGCGATGACGACAGCAACACCTCTGGTTTCGGCGAGAGACGCAACACGGTAGTGGGTGCGTACACACGGTATTGGACGCTGCGATAGTGGAGACAACAATAGTAGTTACGAAACGGCCGTGGCAACGAATTTTACCAGAGATGATAACGGCAGCACCTCTGGAGCTCGCACATGACAGGGCGTCAGTGGGTGCGGTGGGGAGAGCGTGAGTGGAGATGACGAAACTGCGCTGGCGATGATGTGCCAGCACCTCTGGAGTCGCCGCTGGGCCGAGGGCGGCAGTGGCTGGGTGAGCGCGACGAGGGGGCCGGGCGCGGCGGTGACGATGACGGCTGTAGAGATTGCGGCGGCGAGCGGTGACCGAGCGGCGGCAGCGAAAGTGGAGCTGACGCGGCCGGTCGACGAACCGGGCACACCGGGCGCGGCGGACGACCGGGTCTCGCCGGCCGGGCGACTCTCCGCCGCGCGAGACCAACCGCTTGGCGCCGGAATTCCGTTGCGTATTATTGGAAGGATGCGCCGCGAAAAGAGCCGGAGCGATGCTCCGCGTCGTCGATCTTATTCAGTTGAGAGTGAAGACGATGATCATTGCATGTATGGTAGATAATGATCCCTGAAATTGCGAGCGATTTCCGAAATGAAATGAGTGACCAGCAAAAGATTAGAAGGAAATGGACTCCCATATTCTCTATCCGTCATCTAAAATTTTCATTTGGAGGTATTATTTGGTATAATCGTCGAATAATTATCTTGGTAAAAACATTGGTGTTTTCAAATCGCAGTTTCCCGGAAAATTAAATGGCGTATCGTGAAAATTATTAACTGGAATTATATGGGACATAATAAATTTGAGTGCATTTATCGTCCGTTGACCTTGCGTCCCATTTCCTGCAGGTAGTCATTCTTCCAGCTCATTGGTCAGAAGTGATGTGAAGAAACAGTACGATTAGAATTTGAAATGAAGGTAATTTGTTTAATAAGGAACGTGAAAAAATCATTTACCGTACATAAAATGAATAGAACGAGCTTTTTTAAGCATTTTATCGTACGTTTCAGTTAATCAATTTTATACCCCTTCATGGCATAACACATTAATTTCACAATGGATTTAAGGTAAGGCCTAGAAAGTAAATGTGCCAAGATGTTGGCTCAGAAACGTCAAGTCAGCAAATACAAAACCCAGACTTAAAAAGAAGTAAATTGTAAAATCTACGGTTTTGTTTTCATACTCACTGTAGAGCACTTACATGTATTGTCCGAATTGTATGAGCGACCAGTCCTGTTTTGAAGGCCAAGAAGAAAAGAATACCGACGACTCAACTTCCAAATTATTTTATTTGCTTAGTTAAGGGAAGAAAATTAAAATTGTAGTAGTCCAAATAACTGTATATTTTGTCATCATGCACCCTTTCTTCTCGCATCCGGGTATTGCAGCGAATAACTTTCAATTTCCTCGGCGCATTTCCAAGCCATAGAAAGCGGATCGTGGTCGCGCGGCGTGGACACATTTAATTTCGCGAGCTAAGCGACTAGAACGAACGAGTTGACGCGCTGGCTCGCGGCCGCTCACGCTTTGACTCCCTCGCGTGGAGGCGCCGCTGTCGGGCTCTGGCGCTTGACCATCCACCGGCCGAGGTGACGACTGTAGTCCCTCTGGCCGGGAGATCCTCGAGTTTGAGTCCCGACGGAGGCAGGATTTTAGAGACTAGATACATAGCTGGATCGAATGCAGCCACTGTCTGGAGGAGAATTCTAGAGGCCGGCTGCTCTCATTGGTAGATTTTCGTAGTTTCTCCGATCAACACCAGGCGAATGCCGGAGAAGTACCCTAACAAACGGGCAATGGACCGCGCGCGATCTTTCTTTCCTTTTACTTGTCTTTTCCTCTTCTTTTATGCACACTAACACTTACATTCACTACACTGCCACACACGTTGTAAGCTTGTCCCGGCTGCGGAGGTCGCTTGCTAGTGGGTGACACGTAGATAGGAAAATCCCCACAAACCGACATGTAGGTCGTAGCCGAATCTCGCGATCCAGCGACCGAAGTACACCCCACTTTCCGTGACAGAAGCATGCACTACCACAACGGAACTAGTGTCCATAGCATTTGACACTCGCGGAAACACGAATTAATCGATCAATCCAACTTCGTTATTTGAGGCACTACCAAAGAGACAAACTCGAAAATGACTCTGCTCTCCAGCAGAATACAAGTTACTCCCTCCTCTAAAGAGACTCACCCCTGTGTCTGTTTTGTCTGATCGTATTTACTTTCATGTCTCAGGAATCCTAATAAATAAATGCGTTTATCGTAGAAGCTGATAATAAAGCTTGATAATAATTTATGATACATAAGTTTTGAACACAAGCATACACTCGATGTCTAAATAAGAGAGCTCAGGTACGTAATGAAACACATTTCTGTCAAGATTAGCTTTTCTCCTTTGCACTCACTCATTCCGTTTGTCATCTTGCGCTCAGTTAATGTCACCTGCATTATTTAAGTGGCACTGGTCCTGTTCCAGAACAATCTTTCTTTTCTGTTTTATTTTTATATTTGACTTGCTTCCATTTTTCCTTTTCGTGTTCTTCTCATCTGCATTGCGTTGCAAATTTGAGATGTCAACTCCTATCCTGTAATATCTAATTACTTCTCTCTTTCTCTATCGTAAGATATAGTTTCGGTTCTTCTGTGAATTGTCTCTGTTCTATCTCCAATTATTATTTGCATTTATATTTCCTTTTCGAATTTGTCTCGCTATGACAGAGAATCTCCCTCGCTCTCGCTCTCTTTGTTTCTCTCCGTTCCTCATCTCATTCAATTTTGTCCCTTCTTCTTTTGTTAGTGATATCTGATCTCATTATGGTTATATTCATGTTTCTCTTTCCTTGTAATATTTCCCTTTCCCTTTTAAGAACTTTCGCTTTTCTGCCTCGCTTACGCCCTGCAACTTTTTCGTATACATTGTCACTCTTATGTGTTTGCCCTTGTCCAATGCTTTTTCTACGGCTGTTTTGTCTCGAATGCCCATTTTTACTTTTGTCACTTCACCACCCTTTTTTGGCTCGTTGCCTTACGTCACGATTTCTATCGCTGGTGCCAACCAATATCTTGGTAAATCCTGCAATCGTTGCTATGCAACACGGCCTCCCGCGTGGGCGTCTCCTTCGACTTCAATGCGGGACGAGCGACACATCCGCCACACCCCACACTCACTATTGCAGTAATTTCCTCTCTTGTGTCGATATGTCTTATTGTGGATGCTCTCCTTTGCGATAAACACTTATTTTATAAATGTACTAGTAATAACACTTCACAACGACGGGACGAAATCATAGTTACCTATTGATAATTCATTAAAATACATAACATAATACAACGATTTTTTTAATACTAAATGTGAGATTTTCTTCGTTTTAAAATTTCCTTTATTATCAACAATAGTTTTTCAAACTGGGGCTCAGTAAACTCTAGATGACCGTGAAGCAATTTTAGCGAGACCCTGATATGGGCCACTCGTTCAAATTTTGTGATGCGTACGAATGTTCCCTCTAGTTGCCATGCCCCATGAAAGAATCGAACTTAGGTCCTCTGGTATTGATTATATTCGTTTAGACAGAGTGCGTTCTCGGAATCCAAACGCGTGTGTATCAAAGAGTAAGTCCATCGTGTTCCCATAAATTCTCTCCATGCCCGCTCGTAGGGATATCTTCTAATCTCCTGTGCAGGAAACTCGAGCTTACCCCTTCAGGTTAGTCCTCCCCGTGGGTCATATTTTTATTATATTTTGTATCCTTTCTTCATTTATTTGTGTTTTACAAAATATTTTTTGTGTTATGACTCTCCGCAATAAATCAATGTTTTTGATTTATTTTGCTAATTGATCGTTGAAGTTGAGTTGATAGTTGAAACTGACATGCGGCATTACAATTCAGCTCCTGTAGCTTCACCGTATCATCAACGTTGAACATCGCGAGGCGTGATGTTTCATCCCTCTGCCTCTGCAGATCTCAAGTTGCAGTGCGAGCGAATGCCCGGGCGTGCGCCAGCGCGCGGGGGCGATTGCTGGCCCTCGAGCCACTCAAACTGTAAAGCCAAATTGCGCGCAGCGAAAAGCACCGAATTGTAGCGACAGATACCCTTCCAATGCCACCAAATTAGCCACCCGGTTAGCTTTTAATTTTTTATTGCTTATGGGGGCATTCTATTCATTTGCTTGGCAAACGTCAATCAATAGGTAATGCCTTGTTAACGATACTGTAAACTGACCTTCAGGACAAAAGTATAATTTTTGTTATTAGTCGGTTCAAACTTTTGTATTGTAAAGTCTCAGCTGTTATATTTTTAGAAGTAAAATATTTTGCAAATATGAAACTTATAGATCTGTCTGTGGTTGTAAATTCATTTCTAATAAAATACAAATGTGGCGAAAGATACTACAGAAAGCCTCTAACCTGCAAAGGCGTGAACTTCGTTGCACTGGAACAAGTTAGAGGAGAGAGTTGGCCAATGTAGTGCACAAGGGGGTTTTTGTTCGCCTAATTTTCCTCTTGGTATCTGTGCATGAAGGTTGTTGTTTAGTGAGACATGATGAACCACAAAAGTGATTAGTCACGTATGTCATGGTCTCTATAGATAGAAAACATGTCAATGCAAACTTTACTGCTGGACCTCCTTCATGGATTACAATAGAAAGATACAATTTTCTGGCATTAACTTCTAAACGGGAGAGATACTTTAAACTGCATTACTTTCCTGCAGCTGCTGCTCCTACTCGCTGAAAATAATTTTATGTTCTTCCATATAGATAAACTTTTCTGTCCAATATAAAGAATATCAATTGGAGTGATGTATGTATTTCAGAAGTACATGTAATGATGCACTGCTTTACGATGTTTATTGGAATACTGCTTGATAACTGCTTTTTACGATGTTTTATAATTCTTTCCGAGCCATATCGGAACGTAACTTAATTGACTGCGATTTTAGAAGAAAAATCTACACAGTCTACACTAGCGCAGTCTACAGCTACACAGTCGCCCGTCCTATGGTTGATCCACTTTTCTAATGAAAAGTAAATGTAACGAAGGGCAACGGACGGAATAACAAGGAGGATTATTTAACTATTTCAAGATATTTTTATAGAATGTAGTGTTTCATTCCTTTTAGAAACTCCTGAGGGTTAGGAATATTTCGGGTTTGAACGATTCTTTGTACTCTAGTTATGAACATAGATGCAATGGAAGGAATAAAAGCACAAATGGATTCAAGAAGTATACTTTTGTAAATCAATATTCTTCTCAATTGACGGCTGTTATATGACCAGTGTACCTCGACTTCACATTTAATATTCACTTTTATAACTTCGCTTATCAATGTTCCATTTAAACGAAGAATTCATCTCTTGGATTAGTACATTGGTTTACGTAACTGGAAGGATATCATTTTCACTTAGACCAAATAAATTATCGTGGCGTATAATTCGCAAAAGGCAGATTAAAAGAAAGACAGGTTAGAGGATGAGGCGAAGGCGGCGGTAAGTGCACTGTCGTAAATATTTAATAGCAGTTGCGAGATGCATCGTGGCAAAACGCAACGTCTGGAGAAATCCGCGGAGTACTTTTCGTACCTGCCTATTGCGCCGCGCCCGCGTCGTAAAGACGGATTCTAGGCTTCCACTACCACCGCCTCCCACGCGCCGCTGCCACCGCCTCTGCCGCAGCGCTTCTTGGCGACTTAGCCCCTTCCTCCGCCTGTCCCCGTCTGCGCTCAATATTGTTTTTGCAATTTTGTTTCCTTGGCAGTAAAATTAGCAGTCATGCTAAGGTGGTATTTCCGCATGATTCAAGGTATTGGGAGAGTGATTTATGTCACATATGCTTCAAACAGCGTCTTCATAATAGGTAATTTTTCACAGATAAAATTACAGTACACGTAAAAAGTCATGAAATCTTAATTATTTCCTGTTAAGTATATTGGAACAATTAAACATGTTTTTTACTGTCAAATGATGATACAAGATTTTATGAATTATTACCACCAATACTTGCCTTTGTTTGTATTGGAACAATACACATTACTCTTTCAGCTTCTTGGGGAAATTGGTTACTTTACGAATCGTGTCAACTTGTTGTACTTTTAGCATTAATAAACCAGTGCACATATTCAAGCGAAATAATATTGCAGTATATTACAATTACGAGGATAATATTCAGTAAAATCTGTATGTAATAATAAGACGCTACTGTACCCGTTATATTGGATCTCTTTTTGAATGTATCGCCAGTATTTAGAATTCCCTGTAGTAATTACAAATCGTATTTCTTTGTGAATATTTTACATTTATTTAATAATGATGTTATAACCGTTATTTAAGTACGTTTCCATGATCGGCCGTAAATAAAATCCCATAACTTCGAAATGTAATATTATAGTCATAAAATGAGAAGTTACGTTAATCTGTTTAAAATCTATGCATTAAACTGTTTAGAGATACTTTTCTAAGAAATAATTGCCATTATATGATGTACCTTATACACGATTGTATCATGCAGGGCGCATTTCTCTGCATATTTTTATTTCATGTCGATTAAATCAATCAAAAAACTGCTAGAAGTGTGTGAAGGCGGCTCCACCCATTTGGCATTCGCCGAGCAGGGAGGTACTGATCGCCTGATCCCGAACAGCTGATGTGTTCAGCGAATGTTTGCTCCCCCTTGATGTGTGCAACATGCGGTGGGTAGGGCGAGCATCGAATGTTCGTCTCTCGGCAAATAGTGAGAAACTCGTCTACACTACTCGGAATTCGGCGAGCGGTTGCTCGCTACTCATAGAATAACGAGTGTGTGGAGCCACCTTAACATGTCTTTCGAGCCAACTGTGTGTCGGTTATCAAACGGGGATTTGCTTCGTTTCCAGGAGCCCCCTCCGACGAGCTGGGCCCGCTAGCGGCCGGCCTGGAGCCAGCGGTGGAGCGGGAGGCGCCGGCCCCCGAAGCCCCCCAGGAGCGCCAACCCACCACCACCACCACGGACCCCTCTACCACCACCTCCACCACCACCACCTCCACCACCACTGCCGCCGCTGACCCCGCCCCGGCGGCAGAGCCCGAAGTCAGCAACGCCTCCGTCGCCGCCCCCGCCGGCGCCAGCGCCAGCACGGAGGCGGCGGCGGGCAGCGCCGGCGCGGGCCACGTGCCCACGCTGTGGGTGCAGGAGGTGGTCACCCCCGCTACCACGCCGCCCGCGCCGCCCGCCTCGCCCGCCCCGCCCGCAGCGCCCGCGGCGCCGGCTGACACCGACATGCAAGCGGGTGAGTAGACGCGCAGGAGTTTGGCTGCACCGCTCATCTCCCATGCATTTGTATTTGCATTTGGCCATTGTATGTCTCGTTAAGGGCAATTGGCCTCTGCGTCGTTCCTAGTCGGGCACTCAGTCAGAAACCCACGATTCTCTTAACCTTCGTGACATCACGTGGTTAACGAATTCGGCTAGTGACGCCGGTTTTGCGGTCGTGGCCTTTCAGTGGAATCATCTTAGCATTCGCTTGGATGACCAAGGGAGTAGGGGGGATATGAGAGTTCTGGGCCAGGAAGTGCTTATCTTATCAGCTTATCTTATCTACTTCCTGGCCCCGCCCCCCCACATCCGGTGTCAACAACCGGCGCCACCAATTATAATGGCAGGAAGTGCTTATCTTATCACCTCTTATCACCTTATCTTATCTACTTCCGCCCACCCCTCCCCCTCCCCCCACCCCTCCCCCCGCCCCCACCCCACTTCCGATGTCAACAACCGGCGCCACCAATTATAATGCCGCCGAATGTCAACAACCCACCACCCCCTCCCCCCACCCCTCCCCCCACCCCTCCCCCCACCCCTCCCCCCACCCCTCCCCCCACCCCTCCCCCCCACCCGATGTAAACAACCGGCGCCACTCATTATAATGCCCCGCCGAATGTCAACAACCCCCCACCCCCTCCGCCCACCCGATGTCAACAAACGGCGCCACCAATTATAATGCTCCCACCGACCAGGGTCAATGACCCCTCCCCATGCGACCTCTGTCGGCGAAGTGTGGAAGCGTGCGCGCACTCTGGTGGTGAATTGTGGAAGCGTATGTGTCTGCGCTCTGGTGGTGAATTGTGGAAGCGTGTGTGTGTGTGTGTGTTTCAAAAATGCTGCTGCCTGAAGTGGATTCGAACCAGCCTCAATTCCATTTCCGGAGGCGACCAGCACTCTGGCTCTGAGCTACGGTGACATCTCGAGTCAAGCTGTCTGCTTTGGGGTACAGATATTACACGCGGTCGGGAGGGCGCCGCGCGCTGGCGGCCGGAAGTAGATAAGATAGCGGCGGGCAGGGGCGGGCCGCTGAGGGCGCGCGCTGGCGACCGGATGTTGATAAGATAGCGGCGCGCAGGGGCCGACGCGGGTGGCAGAGGACGCGCGCTGCGCAGACTAATGAGTATAGAGATGCGCGCGCCCTCTATGAGCGATTCGGAGAATGAGATGGCGTTGTGAGCGATGTCGGGGCGCGCATTTTGAATGCACTCTATATAAGATAGCCAGCCGCGCGTTTCTCTCTCTCTCTCTCGAGTCGAGAGCGCTGACGCTCACTCCCCCGCTGAAAAGACTTTTATAATAGAAAAAAGGAAGTCCTAAATGGCGGTGACAGGGAAAAAATAAATTGAAAAATCAGTACAATTGAAAGAATGTTTTTTGATGTATTGAAAACAAAAGAATTATAAAATTATTTTCTTACATACATTTCACAATCAGTTTTATTGTTTTAACGATCGTTTCTATTAAATTTCTCCAAATGATGTGTTTACTTTAAAAAACATAGAAAATATCATTATTTCTTTTATATTACATATCCTTTACAAAGAGAGGTTGTGTTTGTAATTGCATGTTTTCATTGAAGTTTCATAGACCTTTCAAATTTTCTTACATAACATTTCAAAACATTTGCATGCTTAGATATTTTTATGGAGAAATTCACACATGTTTGAACATTTTTCATTACATACTGTATATATTTAGTGTTATATCTAATCTATGAAGAACTTAAAATGAGTTTTTACATAATTTTTATAAATAGCACATCATTCTTAGATCCTGACTGCATACAGTTGTATTTTCATATTGTTATACTACGCTTTATAACCCTCTGTACATAGGCTAGATTGTCAAAACGAGTACAAACTCGAGTCTGTGCTGACGTAGATGGGCGTCAATCTTCGTCACTGTGGACTGGAGGCCGGTGCCATATTTTCGAACGGCCAACACAGCGTCTGGATGGATTGACGAACGCGAGCGCTGTCGCAGTGCCGACCGGTGAAGGAAGTGGTCGAGTCAAGGACAGCTAACGCTTCAGCGTCGTGAGAATAAACTCCTCCGGTTGGGGGGATCTTCTTTTACCAACTCCTTCCGCCCCATATGATTTGTGTGCACTGTCCAGGGGGATGGGGGCACGCTGAAGACAGGGAGCGTTCAAAGCTTTCTGGATGGCGCAATAGCGCACGAATATGTCATCAGTTTCACAGGAGGTCACCGCATCCCATACCACTTTCTCGTGACAGCCAATCACGTGTGAAGAGTTTTTTCCTTATCTTCTTCGACATCTGATGATTCTTCCTCGTGACAGCGTCGGTCAGCACACATCAACGGTCGAGCGATAGACTGCAGCGTAGTAGGGGCGCTGAAGACTGTTGTTGTAGGCGATGACGGTGCAACGTCGCGGAGGCTGTTCCAATTCACCACCGCTTCTTCCACGCATCATACGCTTCTTCGTCTGAGTTTGTTCCATGGCGACAGGCGATGGACGAGTGTTGAGACCTGTCTCAACGTGTTTGCAAACGCTCCCCCTACTACTAGTTGAAAGTGATTCATCATAAATCTCCCACCTACTAAAAATGTCTAACCATAAAATATATAAAAAATTTAAAAATACTACTAAAAATGTCTAATCATTATATAAAAAGTTTAAAAATGAATGCTAGTCTATCTGAACCCCGCCTGCAGGGACGAGCGTGCACGCTGAAGAAGAAGAAGAAGAAGAAGAAGAAACGGACGGACGCGTACGCAGGATGCGGAAATGACCCCATGGCAGACTTGTAAATTTATCGATCCAATAGCGTTTGTCGTCGGACACGGACAACGAACGCTTGTTTTGAACAAATGAATAATTGATATGGGATTTGGACCGAATAGTACATTGTTTGTCGATTCTATTTTCGTTTCGAAATAAACAGTCCAAATAATTTTGAAATTTATAGCGTTTGACGACCGAACGTTGTACTCCCTTCGCCCGAGAAGAACATGCCCGAGATCGGGTTTCGATGGAGTACATTTTTGGACGTAAACCTACATAGCCGAGCAGGGGATCACTTCCGCATTCGTCCTTAAACAACCCTAAGACCTTTTTATTGCGAGGTGTCACGCCAAATGCGTTATCGGGAGCGAAACAGGATGTATCAAACCAGGATGGATGCCGATTCATCTCAGCGTACACACTCGTGGAAGTAGAAAGAATGAATGAATCGGTATCCATGTAGAGAAGGTGAAGGTCACAAAGATGTTTTTGACAGTAATTATAAAAAAAGTCATACATTCTATGCTTCGAAATTTCTAATATACAAAACCCCAAATAGATGGGCTTTGTGAACTTCACCTCCGTTTTTCGCAACTCGATGGTCATGAGATCGCCATTCACGTGGTGACTACGCACGAAAGCGGGATCGGCGATGAGACGTCTGGCCCCGCACCTCCCCTCCCACTTGTTCACGAGATAAATGCGTCGGTGGTTGCGCACGTCCTCCATCGACTTGCCGTAAATTGAATTGTTCATGAGTTTGAAAAATTTATCCTCGAAATCGGAGGACGCGCGCTGTCGACGTGCGTTGTTCAGGTCCATGTACGTGGCAAGCCAAGGTCGTTGCGAAAAAGAGAGAACGCGGTGAATTTTCGTGAGTTGCACTCCCAACTCGAGGGCCTGAACTAAATTTCGAATGTGAATGATGTAACGACGCTTGGGGAGCAGCGTCGCTAGCAACTTGGCTTGCCTGCTCTTCGAGTCGGGGGGGACGCGGGTTTCCGGACAGGGCGGCAAATCGCTCAAGCGATCGTGGATGGCGTCAGGATAGTCGAGGTCGACCTCCAAAACGTATCCCCGGTCGACTTCCGCAGCCGCCTCTGCGATGTTCAACCGCTCGATGTCGGTTTCCGGCATCCACCGGAAGTCGCCCACCGGAAGCGGATGTGACATCGAGAAACCATATAAGTTATTCGCGTCGACGTAGGCGAGATAAGATGCCTTATCGCTTGGCCGGAAGCGTTCACCCGCAAAGGGGTGATTGGCCTCAGCGTGACGACCGATCACTTGCACGAGTCCCCCCCGGATGCCCCGTTCGAAAAAGAGAACCATGTCGATGTCTGTGAGTAGCTCTAGTCGAACGCCGGTGGTTTTCAACATGGCGTCCCACGAAAGCCCGGGAGCGGTGTAGTAAAAGAGAGGATCGAGCCCGTACACCTCCAAACACAAATTTCGAAAGGTTTCCATCGTGTCGGTTTCTAACAGCACGTCGACTTTCAAGTACAAATCGGCGTACTGCAGCAAATTTTGAATAGAGAACGCGTCCCACACGGCCTGCGCGTGCGCGTACTCCGAGTCCGACACGGGTGTGTCTGTGAGGCGACTGTAAAAGGCCTCGGGCGACGGTAACCTCGTGTCGTCCAATTTGGACATGTCATTGACATAATCGTAGGGAAACACCCCCTTCCTTCTGGCCAACTCGAAAAGGCGATCGTCGGGAAAGGCTGCACGGGTGAACTTCAAATCGGCCGAATCGAGCGATCGACTTAAAGAGTCGAGCGATGCACCTAAAAATTTCAATGAATCTAAAAAGCGTAGTTCCACTTTCCCGATTCTCTGGGAAATCGCCACGAATCTCTCGTGATTGTGTGGAACCACGCGCAGCCCGTCGTTGTTCATACAGTTCTTTTCGCCCCAGGCCTGAAGGAGAAAATGCCAATCGTAACCGCTCCCGTTGTGCATGACGACGGGGATGAACTTTGGTGCGGGAAAGTTGACGTTGCACGCTTGATGAGCCGCGCCGCGAAAGACACCCGAAAAATGATCGTGGTCCCTGACGCGAACGGAATTTGGAAGAAAAGGTCCTTTGCATATGTGGCATATATCGGAATTTTGAAAAGACGCCTCGTTTTCGTTGTTCATCACGAGGGGAGAAGGATGACTCAAAAGTTGCTCATAGTCTTTCGCGAGACCTTCTAAGAATGCTAATAATTGTATCGCGACGTCGGGACCATGAAAGTTGACCAGTTGATTTCGCGACTCATCAAACGAGCACACCACTTGAAGCGCGGCCGAAAAGGGTTTGTGAATTTGATATGGTTGAAGGAAGGATCCATTCAACGACGGCTCACACGAAGACACGGGGACCGTGAGCGCTTCGAAGTCAACATAAACCGCGATCGGGCATCGTTGTTGTCTTTCGAGGTGCTGAAATTGCATGAAGCGCTCCTCCTCTTTGCCTGTCTCCGACGGAAGGATCAAACGTGCGGGGGACCCCACGGATCGACAATCAATTTCGTGAGCCTCGAGATGCGCTTGCGAGTAAAATACATTCAAACATCTGTCGCAAACGAAAATCCTACCATTGTGAACCGTATGTTGAGACCGAATCAGTCTACTTAAATTTTTGATCCAAACGTAATGGGACTGTCCGCCATCGCCATGAATCAACAAGAAATTGAAATGGTTCTCTTTCTTCGACCCCGAAAAGTGTACAGGACCTACGATTTTCCAAGTTTTGTTAGCCGAATCATACTCTAATGTGAAAACATTGAATGAAAAGGTAGAATTTTGACGTTCGAAACGTTTAATCTCGTGAACGGGCAGGGGCCAGGAGATGCCGCGCAAATCGAGACTGGTTTCCAATTCATCGAAAAGGGTTTGATAGATACTGGTACGATATGAATGCATAATTTTGATGTGTGGGGGCTGACGTTTATGAAAAAGAGCCGAAGCCACCGCCCACAGGAAACATTTCTCGTCTCGATTTTGCACGTTGATCACACCATGACGTCTCGCGATGGATGCCGGAATAGGAAGATAAGATGAGGCAGAATGAGCGATAGGTTCAAACAAGTGAGCCGAAACATGAAGAGCGACGATAGAGGCCAACGATTTCCCGGAATCTCTCTCGGAAAACTCGTCGAATTTGGAATTTATAGGTTGTGCTATATGAGAAAGGAAAAATTCCGAAATGTCATCCGCTTGCGTTAACACAGCCGTTCGTGCCGAAAGAAAGATAGGCTGCAGCACCCCTACAATTTCGTGCGTCTCGACGTTCTCTTTCTCAATTAAAAACTGACACTCGAGTTGCGCGAAAATTTTGAAATTAGATCGACCGAGAGTGTTGTTGAGCTCTTCAAACATCTTACGATGGAAGGGAACACGACAACGGTTGAGAAACTCGACCGGATTCGCAATGTCATGTGGGGGAGGAGGATTCAAAATGACACCTCGAAATACACGGGCGTTTAAAGACTGAACGACGTCCGTCCATTGGGGAGCGTTTGCAATGTCTCGTTGTTGTTGTTGTTGGTACGGGCAATCTATAGAATCAAACAAAACACACACACATAAATGATAATCATGCAACACATCACTAACCACTCCTATTAAAAGAAATTTATTTTACCATCCTCACGCTGCGGAGAAGACACTTCCGCTTGTCGACCTGCATGAGACTCACTCTCGTCGCGATGATTGAATAGAAACGGGACATCTATAGAATTCATCAAAACACACATAAAAATGATAATCATACAACACATCACTAACCACTCCTATTAAAAGAAATTTATTTTACCATCCTCACGCTGCGGAGAAGACACTTCCGCTTGTCGACCTGCATGAGACTCACTTTCGTCACGAATGTGCCGATTTAACAGAAATTTCTTCATCTCAAATCGAATCACTGAATGCTAACAATCACACGTGACTAACACTCAAATAGCAGTACACAAGACAGAGTTGAATCACACGTGACTAACACGACGTCAACACTCAAATAGCAGTACACAAGAAGGTCCGCACGCTTCAAGAGCAAATGTCAGACTAATGGCAGAGCTCTGTGGACATGGAGTTTTAAACCCTATGTTATCTCACACTATCACATCCAGCACGTGCAGTGCGCATGCGCAGAAGCCATTCATCACTCCCCCAAGCGATAGTGATAAGAACAGCAGTCGACCACAGCCGGAAGTTATAATTAGGAAAACAGGATGTCATTGATATCGCTCGAGCACCGGAAGAGATAGTGGAAGCATACGCCGGTCCAGCGGACATTCTAATTGGTGCACCGGAAGAGATAGTGGAAGCATTCGGCGGTCCAGCGGACATTCTAATTGGAGCACCGGAAGAGATAGTGGAAGCATTCGGGGTACGCGAGATATTATTGTGCGCGCGACAGATTTTGAGAGCAGAGATAGGTGTCTATTCGTATAAGCAAGTTTCGAATTCATTCGCAGAAAACCAGTTGAATATGCTAAGAGACGAGTGCCAGAACAGCCAAATACACGTGATGTTGGCAGCATCACAACAGTGAAAAAAATTGGAACTATCCGAAATCGTACCAGATTGTTCCAGCAGGGTTTGCACCAAAAATAATGAAGATATTGGTAATTTTAAAGTTGGATGGAACCCTCACGCCTATTCCCACCTCTGTTACCTCCGCCCAAAATAAGATAGCGAGTTCTTTCACGAAGGACAGGAACATATTATTGAAAATTTTAGTAGATTTCGCGAAATATGGCGTGCAATATGTGCTATTTACAAACAAAAACAAGATTTTCTCAAAACTGCCTCCAATACGAGCCTCTTCGGTATTTATTCATTCTGATTCGAAACGTTTTTCAGAAAAAGCTAGACAAGATGATAACGGGCTCGCAGGCCTTGAGGCGGGGGCCCCCCTCACCCCCCCCCCGCGACCAGATGTTTCGGTTGATAGAGGGCGCAAACAGAAAAAATATTTTATGAGATTGAACTCTATTCAATTTTCATGCATACAAATCAACAAAGAAATACACCAAACACGTAAGTGCGGCGACATGGTGCATTTTAGAATATATGTTTGAATATTGCATGAAGACAAGAAAGATCCCATCATTCAAATTTTTTACTTCAAATTTTTGATAAAAATTATATATTATATTGAGATACCTCACATTTCAGATTAGAATCAACCATTATTAACTTACTACATACAATACAATCAATGCATTTTTTGAATGAACAATAGTGCAGAAGTTTTCTGTCAATTGGATACATTGCGTATTTTGATGTTGTCTGATTGTAGCGTTTCCAATATTCAGTAATGGTTTTGAAAATACTTGTTCCATCGAATCATTATGTAAATCGCATATTTATAGTCAATCGAAGTGTTTCAATGTATTTCCATAAAAATGATTGTTTCAAACATACATTATTCTCATCAACATAAGTGGAGTGAGAAATGTCAGGTATGTCTATCGGAACAGATAGTAGTAAAACAGCTCCAGCGAAGAGTTGATTATTGCCGTTTATTTCTTGCATAGTTGTGTGAAAAGCTTCAAGAGAATGGCCTCATAGCACACTTATCGCAGATAATAATTGATTTTTTTTTCGTAACACTGCAAACATTCCGCTTTTGTTTCTAATATTACACATTGCAATTGGTTTACTGTGAATGACTAATGATAGCTTCAAAGCTGAATGCACCGTTCGTCCACCATCGAACAAAATCCACGCTTCCACCCTCGCCGCTGGACAGAGCAAACCAATTCTATCAAGTGCTTATCAACTCTACCCCCAGTGTGCGTCTATTATTTTGAATAAAAGATTTAAGAAAAAATTTAATTATATAATTATTATAAAAATTATTACATATCATTTAAACGAAAAATATTGTCGCCAACCAGAATGCCGTGTTATAGGAAGTAAATGTTGCATTCAATAGTAAATACCCAAGGAATAAGTGATAGCAAGGAATTATAATTATGCGTTCTATGCTGAATGATAGAAGGAAAGTGTATTCTCGAGGCACGGGTATTACATATGAACATAACGTATCAACTTTACCTTACTAAGGACTTATCGACTGTAGCTGTTTTTAACTAAGGAACTAAACAAAAAACATTGCCATCGAAAGTATCATAAACGCCTTTTTCAGTTTGCAAAACTGCAAGAAACACCATTTCCGACACTTCTGCTGCTGGGTTGTATGCATAAAAATTAAAATGTCTAAACAATCGTGTCTTACAAAAAATACAAATATTTACAATGAGCAATCAGTATGAATACATTCTACAATTCCGAAAAGTTGGGGTTTCATAAGAAAGTGTCTGCCATCGGAGAAATTTCAAATTTACTATCATATAATATACTACCAAGAATGTAGTAATTTTGTACTGAACTATACACAATTAAAAAACGGATGCAATTGAATCACTTTATGGGTTCATTTCTGATTTTTTCTCATTTTCAGTCAAAATTTAGGCCTATGGACACTTTGGGTTGGTGATTTAGGTATAATAATTTTATTTTTATAATAATAAAACGCAAAAATTGCAATTTTTTATTTATGAGTGAAATCTCAAATATGCTACTTACCGCTGTTATTGAATCTAAAGGTTCTGCAATCTTTATGTCTAGAGAAAAAATGAAGATTGCAACTTTAGTTGTGCTTAAGCAATTACTCTAATATATTAGAAAATTTTCCATTCAATTCCAATACATTTTTTGCTGCAAATATTTTATGTTTAAAAACTTTCAAACCATTATTCCTTTGATGCATAGAACAGTCCAATCCAGTGCTGTTGTATTTAAGATTCTACTGCAATTTTGAATCAAAGCAGAGTATAGCGGGCTCCTGGCAATCCAGTCACTCGATCAATTTTATGACAATGATTCTTCTAGTGAAATTGTAACTGAGCCAGTCACTCAGGTCGTTTGAAATGTATGCAGGAATGTTAAAATCACAGAAGTCGCAATGTTTAAAACCCGTTTTTAACAGCATTTCTTGGGTGAGAAAACGGAGTATTCGCCCCCCTGCCCGTCACTTGATTCAGAAACTTTTCATTATGCTAAGACATATTTACGAGACTCTTCGGTAAGAACATGTATTCAAATTTCTTTCAAAACGTTTTTCAGAAAAAGTGAGCCAAGCTGATAACAGATGACGCCATCTTACCTGCATCAGACATCGATTCAAGGAAGAAATGTCTCTACTCCACAATCCGCAATGTTGATTGATAGCAGATATGAAGTTTTCAATAGTATTTTCATATGCACCAAGATGACTTCTTGCGGGAGATTAAAACGCCGCGCATTGTAGCCTCTACACAGGGTTTGGATGTATATTCAATCTTTTTATTGATAATCATACTGTTGTTTTCAAAAAGCGTCAATAATATGTCATATAATAAGAAGTAAGAAATATGTGATGTTCAGTGCGGTTCGTACGAAAAGTACATGTTCACGTAAAAAAAATAAAAAATTCACATTAGAACAGCATACAAAGATTACGTTTTCTTCAAACATTTTTTCTGCGTCTTTCTCGATGGTATTCAAGACGTAGCCTGAAAAGTGGATTTCTCTCGAATATCAGGAAACAGGGGGGGGGGGGGTATCACAGGCAACACCCGGGCTTCGGCACCCTCACTATCTACCCCCACCCTTGCGCGCTTGGCGCGGAACATGTCCCCCACCCCTACGCCTGTCGCCAGCGGTGGAGCGAGACGTGGTGGTAGATGTGGTGGTGGATGTGGTGGTAGATGTGGTGGTGGTAATGGTGGTGACGTCGGAAGAGGTGGGTCGTCTACATCTACAAAAATGAATAAATTATGCAAATTCCTCCAAAAGTTCAACAATGTGTCATTGGATAAATTCTTTGTGACTGTCGTTAAGTTTTACTAGGATTTTAAGTATTCTTTGTGTCTGTCGGTAAGTTTTACTAGGATTTTAAGTATTCTTTGTGTCTGTCGGTAAGTTTTACTAGGATTTTAAGTATTCTTTGTGTCTGTCGGTAAGTTTTACTAGGATTTTAAGTTTCAGCAGAAGGTATTTCTGGGCCTGAAAGTTTTCAAAATTTTTAGAAATGTCACCACCGCCACCACCACATCTACCACCACGTCTCACTGTTCTAATGGGAATTTTTTATTTTTTTTACGTGAACATGTACTTTTCGTACGAACCGCACTGAACATCACATATTTCTTACTTCTTATTATATGACATATTATTGACGCTTTTTGAAAACAACAGTATGATTATCAATAAAAAGATTGAATATACATCCAAACCCTGTGTAGAGGCTACAATGCGCGGCGTTTTAATCTCCCGCAAGAAGTCATCTTGGTGCATATGAAAATACTATTGAAAACTTCATATCTGCTATCAATCAACATTGCGGATTGTGGAGTAGAGACATTTCTTCCTTGAATCGATGTCTGATGCAGGTAAGATGGCGTCATCTGTTATCAGCTTGGCTCACTTTTTCTGAAAAACGTTTTGAAAGAAATTTGAATACATGTTCTTACCGAAGAGTCTCGTAAATATGTCTTAGCATAATGAAAAGTTTCTGAATCAAGTGACGGGCAGGGGGGCGAATACTCCGTTTTCTCACCCAAGAAATGCTGTTAAAAACGGGTTTTAAACATTGCGACTTCTGTGATTTTAACATTCCTGCATACATTTCAAACGACCTGAGTGACTGGCTCAGTTACAATTTCACTAGAAGAATCATTGTCATAAAATTGATCGAGTGACTGGATTGCCAGGAGCCCGCTATACTCTGCTTTGATTCAAAATTGCAGTAGAATCTTAAATACAACAGCACTGGATTGGACTGTTCTATGCATCAAAGGAATAATGGTTTGAAAGTTTTTAAACATAAAATATTTGCAGCAAAAAATGTATTGGAATTGAATGGAAAATTTTCTAATATATTAGAGTAATTGCTTAAGCACAACTAAAGTTGCAATCTTCATTTTTTCTCTAGACATAAAGATTGCAGAACCTTTAGATTCAATAACAGCGGTAAGTAGCATATTTGAGATTTCACTCATAAATAAAAAATTGCAATTTTTGCGTTTTATTATTATAAAAATAAAATTATTATACCTAAATCACCAACCCAAAGTGTCCATAGGCCTAAATTTTGACTGAAAATGAGAAAAAATCAGAAATGAACCCATAAAGTGATTCAATTGCATCCGTTTTTTAATTGTGTATAGTTCAGTACAAAATTACTACATTCTTGGTAGTATATTATATGATAGTAAATTTGAAATTTCTCCGATGGCAGACACTTTCTTATGAAACCCCAACTTTTCGGAATTGTAGAATGTATTCATACTGATTGCTCATTGTAAATATTTGTATTTTTTGTAAGACACGATTGTTTAGACATTTTAATTTTTATGCATACAACCCAGCAGCAGAAGTGTCGGAAATGGTGTTTCTTGCAGTTTTGCAAACTGAAAAAGGCGTTTATGATACTTTCGATGGCAATGTTTTTTGTTTAGTTCCTTAGTTAAAAACAGCTACAGTCGATAAGTCCTTAGTAAGGTAAAGTTGATACGTTATGTTCATATGTAATACCCGTGCCTCGAGAATACACTTTCCTTCTATCATTCAGCATAGAACGCATAATTATAATTCCTTGCTATCACTTATTCCTTGGGTATTTACTATTGAATGCAACATTTACTTCCTATAACACGGCATTCTGGTTGGCGACAATATTTTTCGTTTAAATGATATGTAATAATTTTTATAATAATTATATAATTAAATTTTTTCTTAAATCTTTTATTCAAAATAATAGACGCACACTGGGGGTAGAGTTGATAAGCACTTGATAGAATTGGTTTGCTCTGTCCAGCGGCGAGGGTGGAAGCGTGGATTTTGTTCGATGGTGGACGAACGGTGCATTCAGCTTTGAAGCTATCATTAGTCATTCACAGTAAACCAATTGCAATGTGTAATATTAGAAACAAAAGCGGAATGTTTGCAGTGTTACGAAAAAAAAATCAATTATTATCTGCGATAAGTGTGCTATGAGGCCATTCTCTTGAAGCTTTTCACACAACTATGCAAGAAATAAACGGCAATAATCAACTCTTCGCTGGAGCTGTTTTACTACTATCTGTTCCGATAGACATACCTGACATTTCTCACTCCACTTATGTTGATGAGAATAATGTATGTTTGAAACAATCATTTTTATGGAAATACATTGAAACACTTCGATTGACTATAAATATGCGATTTACATAATGATTCGATGGAACAAGTATTTTCAAAACCATTACTGAATATTGGAAACGCTACAATCAGACAACATCAAAATACGCAATGTATCCAATTGACAGAAAACTTCTGCACTATTGTTCATTCAAAAAATGCATTGATTGTATTGTATGTAGTAAGTTAATAATGGTTGATTCTAATCTGAAATGTGAGGTATCTCAATATAATATATAATTTTTATCAAAAATTTGAAGTAAAAAATTTGAATGATGGGATCTTTCTTGTCTTCATGCAATATTCAAACATATATTCTAAAATGCACCATGTCGCCGCACTTACGTGTTTGGTGTATTTCTTTGTTGATTTGTATGCATGAAAATTGAATAGAGTTCAATCTCATAAAATATTTTTTCTGTTTGCGCCCTCTATCAACCGAAACATCTGGTCGCGGGGGGGGGGGGTGAGGGGGGCCCCCGCCTCAAGGCCTGCGAGCCCGTTATCATCTTGTCTAGCTTTTTCTGAAAAACGTTTCGAATCAGAATGAATAAATACCGAAGAGGCTCGTATTGGAGGCAGTTTTGAGAAAATCTTGTTTTTGTTTGTAAATAGCACATATTGCACGCCATATTTCGCGAAATCTACTAAAATTTTCAATAATATGTTCCTGTCCTTCGTGAAAGAACTCGCTATCTTATTTTGGGCGGAGGTAACAGAGGTGGGAATAGGCGTGAGGGTTCCATCCAACTTTAAAATTACCAATATCTTCATTATTTTTGGTGCAAACCCTGCTGGAACAATCTGGTACGATTTCGGATAGTTCCAATTTTTTTCACTGTTGTGATGCTGCCAACATCACGTGTATTTGGCTGTTCTGGCACTCGTCTCTTAGCATATTCAACTGGTTTTCTGCGAATGAATTCGAAACTTGCTTATACGAATAGACACCTATCTCTGCTCTCAAAATCTGTCGCGCGCACAATAATATCTCGCGTACCCCGAATGCTTCCACTATCTCTTCCGGTGCTCCAATTAGAATGTCCGCTGGACCGCCGAATGCTTCCACTATCTCTTCCGGTGCACCAATTAGAATGTCCGCTGGACCGGCGTATGCTTCCACTATCTCTTCCGGTGCTCGAGCGATATCAATGACATCCTGTTTTCCTAATTATAACTTCCGGCTGTGGTCGACTGCTGTTCTTATCACTATCGCTTGGGGGAGTGATGAATGGCTTCTGCGCATGCGCACTGCACGTGCTGGATGTGATAGTGTGAGATAACATAGGGTTTAAAACTCCATGTCCACAGAGCTCTGCCATTAGTCTGACATTTGCTCTTGAAGCGTGCGGACCTTCTTGTGTACTGCTATTTGAGTGTTGACGTCGTGTTAGTCACGTGTGATTCAACTCTGTCTTGTGTACTGCTATTTGAGTGTTAGTCACGTGTGATTGTTAGCATTCAGTGATTCGATTTGAGATGAAGAAATTTCTGTTAAATCGGCACATTCGTGACGAAAGTGAGTCTCATGCAGGTCGACAAGCGGAAGTGTCTTCTCCGCAGCGTGAGGATGGTAAAATAAATTTCTTTTAATAGGAGTGGTTAGTGATGTGTTGTATGATTATCATTTTTATGTGTGTTTTGATGAATTCTATAGATGTCCCGTTTCTATTCAATCATCGCGACGAGAGTGAGTCTCATGCAGGTCGACAAGCGGAAGTGTCTTCTCCGCAGCGTGAGGATGGTAAAATAAATTTCTTTTAATAGGAGTGGTTAGTGATGTGTTGCATGATTATCATTTATGTGTGTGTGTTTTGTTTGATTCTATAGATTGCCCGTACCAACAACAACAACAACGAGACATTGCAAACGCTCCCCAATGGACGGACGTCGTTCAGTCTTTAAACGCCCGTGTATTTCGAGGTGTCATTTTGAATCCTCCTCCCCCACATGACATTGCGAATCCGGTCGAGTTTCTCAACCGTTGTCGTGTTCCCTTCCATCGTAAGATGTTTGAAGAGCTCAACAACACTCTCGGTCGATCTAATTTCAAAATTTTCGCGCAACTCGAGTGTCAGTTTTTAATTGAGAAAGAGAACGTCGAGACGCACGAAATTGTAGGGGTGCTGCAGCCTATCTTTCTTTCGGCACGAACGGCTGTGTTAACGCAAGCGGATGACATTTCGGAATTTTTCCTTTCTCATATAGCACAACCTATAAATTCCAAATTCGACGAGTTTTCCGAGAGAGATTCCGGGAAATCGTTGGCCTCTATCGTCGCTCTTCATGTTTCGGCTCACTTGTTTGAACCTATCGCTCATTCTGCCTCATCTTATCTTCCTATTCCGGCATCCATCGCGAGACGTCATGGTGTGATCAACGTGCAAAATCGAGACGAGAAATGTTTCCTGTGGGCGGTGGCTTCGGCTCTTTTTCATAAACGTCAGCCCCCACACATCAAAATTATGCATTCATATCGTACCAGTATCTATCAAACCCTTTTCGATGAATTGGAAACCAGTCTCGATTTGCGCGGCATCTCCTGGCCCCTGCCCGTTCACGAGATTAAACGTTTCGAACGTCAAAATTCTACCTTTTCATTCAATGTTTTCACATTAGAGTATGATTCGGCTAACAAAACTTGGAAAATCGTAGGTCCTGTACACTTTTCGGGGTCGAAGAAAGAGAACCATTTCAATTTCTTGTTGATTCATGGCGATGGCGGACAGTCCCATTACGTTTGGATCAAAAATTTAAGTAGACTGATTCGGTCTCAACATACGGTTCACAATGGTAGGATTTTCGTTTGCGACAGATGTTTGAATGTATTTTACTCGCAAGCGCATCTCGAGGCTCACGAAATTGATTGTCGATCCGTGGGGTCCCCCGCACGTTTGATCCTTCCGTCGGAGACAGGCAAAGAGGAGGAGCGCTTCATGCAATTTCAGCACCTCGAAAGACAACAACGATGCCCGATCGCGGTTTATGTTGACTTCGAAGCGCTCACGGTCCCCGTGTCTTCGTGTGAGCCGTCGTTGAATGGATCCTTCCTTCAACCATATCAAATTCACAAACCCTTTTCGGCCGCGCTTCAAGTGGTGTGCTCGTTTGATGAGTCGCGAAATCAACTGGTCAACTTTCATGGTCCCGACGTCGCGATACAATTATTAGCATTCTTAGAAGGTCTCGCGAAAGACTATGAGCAACTTTTGAGTCATCCTTCTCCCCTCGTGATGAACAACGAAAACGAGGCGTCTTTTCAAAATTCCGATATATGCCACATATGCAAAGGACCTTTTCTTCCAAATTCCGTTCGCGTCAGGGACCACGATCATTTTTCGGGTGTCTTTCGCGGCGCGGCTCATCAAGCGTGCAACGTCAACTTTCCCGCACCAAAGTTCATCCCCGTCGTCATGCACAACGGGAGCGGTTACGATTGGCATTTTCTCCTTCAGGCCTGGGGCGAAAAGAACTGTATGAACAACGACGGGCTGCGCGTGGTTCCACACAATCACGAGAGATTCGTGGCGATTTCCCAGAGAATCGGGAAAGTGGAACTACGCTTTTTAGATTCATTGAAATTTTTAGGTGCATCGCTCGACTCTTTAAGTCGATCGCTCGATTCGGCCGATTTGAAGTTCACCCGTGCAGCCTTTCCCGACGATCGCCTTTTCGAGTTGGCCAGAAGGAAGGGGGTGTTTCCCTACGATTATGTCAATGACATGTCCAAATTGGACGACACGAGGTTACCGTCGCCCGAGGCCTTTTACAGTCGCCTCACAGACACACCCGTGTCGGACTCGGAGTACGCGCACGCGCAGGCCGTGTGGGACGCGTTCTCTATTCAAAATTTGCTGCAGTACGCCGATTTGTACTTGAAAGTCGACGTGCTGTTAGAAACCGACACGATGGAAACCTTTCGAAATTTGTGTTTGGAGGTGTACGGGCTCGATCCTCTCTTTTACTACACCGCTCCCGGGCTTTCGTGGGACGCCATGTTGAAAACCACCGGCGTTCGACTAGAGCTACTCACAGACATCGACATGGTTCTCTTTTTCGAACGGGGCATCCGGGGGGGACTCGTGCAAGTGATCGGTCGTCACGCTGAGGCCAATCACCCCTTTGCGGGTGAACGCTTCCGGCCAAGCGATAAGGCATCTTATCTCGCCTACGTCGACGCGAATAACTTATATGGTTTCTCGATGTCACATCCGCTTCCGGTGGGCGACTTCCGGTGGATGCCGGAAACCGACATCGAGCGGTTGAACATCGCAGAGGCGGCTGCGGAAGTCGACCGGGGATACGTTTTGGAGGTCGACCTCGACTATCCTGACGCCATCCACGATCGCTTGAGCGATTTGCCGCCCTGTCCGGAAACCCGCGTCCCCCCCGACTCGAAGAGCAGGCAAGCCAAGTTGCTAGCGACGCTGCTCCCCAAGCGTCGTTACATCATTCACATTCGAAATTTAGTTCAGGCCCTCGAGTTGGGAGTGCAACTCACGAAAATTCACCGCGTTCTCTCTTTTTCGCAACGACCTTGGCTTGCCACGTACATGGACCTGAACAACGCACGTCGACAGCGCGCGTCCTCCGATTTCGAGGATAAATTTTTCAAACTCATGAACAATTCAATTTACGGCAAGTCGATGGAGGACGTGCGCAACCACCGACGCATTTATCTCGTGAACAAGTGGGAGGGGAGGTGCGGGGCCAGACGTCTCATCGCCGATCCCGCTTTCGTGCGTAGTCACCACGTGAATGGCGATCTCATGACCATCGAGTTGCGAAAAACGGAGGTGAAGTTCACAAAGCCCATCTATTTGGGGTTTTGTATATTAGAAATTTCGAAGCATAGAATGTATGACTTTTTTTATAATTACTGTCAAAAACATCTTTGTGACCTTCACCTTCTCTACATGGATACCGATTCATTCATTCTTTCTACTTCCACGAGTGTGTACGCTGAGATGAATCGGCATCCATCCTGGTTTGATACATCCTGTTTCGCTCCCGATAACGCATTTGGCGTGACACCTCGCAATAAAAAGGTCTTAGGGTTGTTTAAGGACGAATGCGGAAGTGATCCCCTGCTCGGCTATGTAGGTTTACGTCCAAAAATGTACTCCATCGAAACCCGATCTCGGGCATGTTCTTCTCGGGCGAAGGGAGTACAACGTTCGGTCGTCAAACGCTATAAATTTCAAAATTATTTGGACTGTTTATTTCGAAACGAAAATAGAATCGACAAACAATGTACTATTCGGTCCAAATCCCATATCAATTATTCATTTGTTCAAAACAAGCGTTCGTTGTCCGTGTCCGACGACAAACGCTATTGGATCGATAAATTTACAAGTCTGCCATGGGGTCATTTCCGCATCCTGCGTACGCGTCCGTCCGTTTCTTCTTCTTCTTCTTCTTCTTCTTCTTCAGCGTGCACGCTCGTCCCTGCAGGCGGGGTTCAGATAGACTAGCATTCATTTTTAAACTTTTTATATAATGATTAGACATTTTTAGTAGTATTTTTAAATTTTTTATATATTTTATGGTTAGACATTTTTAGTAGGTGGGAGATTTATGATGAATCACTTTCAACTAGTAGTAGGGGGAGCGTTTGCAAACACGTTGAGACAGGTCTCAACACTCGTCCATCGCCTGTCGCCATGGAACAAACTCAGACGAAGAAGCGTATGATGCGTGGAAGAAGCGGTGGTGAATTGGAACAGCCTCCGCGACGTTGCACCGTCATCGCCTACAACAACAGTCTTCAGCGCCCCTACTACGCTGCAGTCTATCGCTCGACCGTTGATGTGTGCTGACCGACGCTGTCACGAGGAAGAATCATCAGATGTCGAAGAAGATAAGGAAAAAACTCTTCACACGTGATTGGCTGTCACGAGAAAGTGGTATGGGATGCGGTGACCTCCTGTGAAACTGATGACATATTCGTGCGCTATTGCGCCATCCAGAAAGCTTTGAACGCTCCCTGTCTTCAGCGTGCCCCCATCCCCCTGGACAGTGCACACAAATCATATGGGGCGGAAGGAGTTGGTAAAAGAAGATCCCCCCAACCGGAGGAGTTTATTCTCACGACGCTGAAGCGTTAGCTGTCCTTGACTCGACCACTTCCTTCACCGGTCGGCACTGCGACAGCGCTCGCGTTCGTCAATCCATCCAGACGCTGTGTTGGCCGTTCGAAAATATGGCACCGGCCTCCAGTCCACAGTGACGAAGATTGACGCCCATCTACGTCAGCACAGACTCGAGTTTGTACTCGTTTTGACAATCTAGCCTATGTACAGAGGGTTATAAAGCGTAGTATAACAATATGAAAATACAACTGTATGCAGTCAGGATCTAAGAATGATGTGCTATTTATAAAAATTATGTAAAAACTCATTTTAAGTTCTTCATAGATTAGATATAACACTAAATATATACAGTATGTAATGAAAAATGTTCAAACATGTGTGAATTTCTCCATAAAAATATCTAAGCATGCAAATGTTTTGAAATGTTATGTAAGAAAATTTGAAAGGTCTATGAAACTTCAATGAAAACATGCAATTACAAACACAACCTCTCTTTGTAAAGGATATGTAATATAAAAGAAATAATGATATTTTCTATGTTTTTTAAAGTAAACACATCATTTGGAGAAATTTAATAGAAACGATCGTTAAAACAATAAAACTGATTGTGAAATGTATGTAAGAAAATAATTTTATAATTCTTTTGTTTTCAATACATCAAAAAACATTCTTTCAATTGTACTGATTTTTCAATTTATTTTTTCCCTGTCACCGCCATTTAGGACTTCCTTTTTTCTATTATAAAAGTCTTTTCAGCGGGGGAGTGAGCGTCAGCGCTCTCGACTCGAGAGAGAGAGAGAGAAACGCGCGGCTGGCTATCTTATATAGAGTGCATTCAAAATGCGCGCCCCGACATCGCTCACAACGCCATCTCATTCTCCGAATCGCTCATAGAGGGCGCGCGCATCTCTATACTCATTAGTCTGCGCAGCGCGCGTCCTCTGCCACCCGCGTCGGCCCCTGCGCGCCGCTATCTTATCAACATCCGGTCGCCAGCGCGCGCCCTCAGCGGCCCGCCCCTGCCCGCCGCTATCTTATCTACTTCCGGCCGCCAGCGCGCGGCGCCCTCCCGACCGCGTGTAATATCTGTACCCCAAAGCAGACAGCTTGACTCGAGATGTCACCGTAGCTCAGAGCCAGAGTGCTGGTCGCCTCCGGAAATGGAATTGAGGCTGGTTCGAATCCACTTCAGGCAGCAGCATTTTTGAAACACACACACACACACGCTTCCACAATTCACCACCAGAGCGCAGACACATACGCTTCCACAATTCACCACCAGAGTGCGCGCACGCTTCCACACTTCGCCGACAGAGGTCGCAAGGGGAGGGGTCATTGACCCTGGTCGGTGGGAGCATTATAATTGGTGGCGCCGTTTGTTGACATCGGGTGGGCGGAGGGGGTGGGGGGTTGTTGACATTCGGCGGGGCATTATAATGAGTGGCGCCGGTTGTTTACATCGGGTGGGGGGGAGGGGTGGGGGGAGGGGTGGGGGGAGGGGGTGGTGGGTTGTTGACATTCGGCGGCATTATAATTGGTGGCGCCGGTTGTTGACATCGGAAGTGGGGTGGGGGCGGGGGGAGGGGTGGGGGGAGGGGGTGGGGGTGGGCGGAAGTAGATAAGATAAGGTGATAAGAGGTGATAAGATAAGCACTTCCTGCCATTATAATTGGTGGCGCCGGTTGTTGACACCGGATGTGGGGGGGCGGGGCCAGGAAGTAGATAAGATAAGCTGATAAGATAAGCACTTCCTGGCCCAGAACTCTCATATCCCCCCTACTAAGGGAAACCCAGAAATCCCGGTGGGGACGTCCGGCACGGGGATTGAACCTGGGCCTCCCGAATGCGAAGTAAACGCGCTACATCCTGAGCCACTTCGCTCGGTTCCCATGCATTACTCTCTCACATTTAGTTTCAGAGAAAGTACTGACACTCGGTTCTACGTGTTTCCAAACCATTCTCATGTCTATTTCATGATACACATTCCAGACCTGCACGCTATTTTCTGCATCGAAAAATTGCTTGGGGCAAAATTGTTCAGAGCAACGTACTTCTCTAGTTACTCCCAAAGCCAAGATTTCTTCTGTTAATCCTTCATTTATGACAAAGAATAGCCATTTACTCTATTTTCAAAGTGGAAATGCTCCTTTGCAATTTGTTAAATTTCTTAAATTCTTGAATTTTGTTAATAGTTAAAAAATTCTCACAATTTATTATAATTTTACCAATTTTAGACTAGAAAAGTAAAACCTAAAACGTATAATTAACTGCAAGGGTTATTTATGAATGGTAAAATATTACACAAAAACAGTGCTTAAATTTTCGCATGTAAAAATATTTGTTTGATATCTTCGTGGTATTGAGAACACACTCCATTTAAATGAAATCTCTTCTTATTCGCTGTTAATTAACGGTTCCTGACGTTGATGAGAAATCTGCTGGGAACTGCCCACTTGAGAGCATAGTGTCCGTGCGAAAGCCCCTGTGAAAAGGTGCCTCCGGGGCCTCGCAGAAAGGCATTCCTCTACGCTCTGAAGGAGAGTTTCGGTCTGTGATTAATTAATATAATTTATGCATGTTTCAAAGTGTATTCATGAGTTGTTGATGAGATGTTCTCTCGCAAAATTGTGATATTTCACGTACATCTCTCGTGAATATTTCTCTCGTGAATATATGCACTCTTCACGTGATATTTTACGTACTAATTCCGTAAAACTTTCATTTCTTAACGAATATGATTATGATATGGATTTTCTATTAATCGAGTCATCGATTTGCATTGTCGATTGACGTTTAGAAAAAGAATATTTCAATACGTTTTTGCTTGATTTTTAATGTAATAAAATCGGAATTAGAAGGCAGCATTTGAAGGTCATAATATTCAGTGCGGATCATCATTCATACACCCTGGATATTGTTTAAACTACAGGGAATTTTCAAGAAAGTAATTACTCGTGTTTACCAGACTGAGTCTTTTGCAAGCAATTATTGAGTTTGCAGCGTCCTACCCACTCATCTAGGAAGCTCGTTAGTCTTAGAGCGTGAGCAGGAGAGTCGTGTGTCGAGTGTGAAATAGCGACTTTTCACTAATTGACAAATAATATGTCTGAAATGGTAGAACGCTTGTAGAATCTTGATGGGCTACCTAACAATTACGTTGTTCCATTAAATGTTCGTTGTTTTCGTACACAAGAAATAATTGTTTCCTTAAGGGTATGAATATTTCTTAAGGGTATACAAATAGCTGCCTATAATATATATATATATATATATATATATATATATATATATATATATATATATATCAACCACATGTTTTATATTGCAGACGATCCACAATAAATACAGAAGAATAATCCTTAAACCTACTTTGAGTTATATCAAACTAAACACATGCACATATCTCTGAAATCTAGATCTGCACATATCTCTAAAATCGGGAATAGATTTTCAATATTTTGCTTTTTATTCCAAGGATCACTGATTTTTCTTTTAATATAACTGCTTGAATTCATTGAATACTACTAGGTACCAGGGATATATGCTAAGGCCACCATTTATTGTATTTATTTTATTCCCCCCTACAACCTAACCTAAAAAATATTGAATTCCAATAAAAATTAACTTGTATAGGATCGCTGGTTAATGATAAATGCACTTTTTCACCTGCCAAAATTACACTCGGTGGATGAAACTCCGAGAGAATTTTTTTCTCTCTTAATTTTGAGTATGTCATACCATGTCCTTTAGTGTCACTTGCCTGAAAGGAAAATATACCGAATTTAAATACAAATAAATATTACGAAATTTTTTTCCAAAATTGTAGACTACAGAGTGATGGGATTTATCTGCCGTTAATCGCCATCGCTACAAGCATATGGACTTAAGTCAATTTTGATGAACGCTGTTGAAATAAAAGAACTGGGGGTAGACTGTGTGATTCACTGTAGTGGTCATGTGTCACTTGCCTTTAGGTAAAACAGAGCATAGTGCATCTACTGTCCTCCCCTGTCGGGTGGATGTCACATGAAGCAGAGAGCCACACCGGCGGTCTGTAGATACGTGCTTGTCCAGGGTGTCCCAAGTGAGCCGCTCATTTGGGTAACAGTAACTAAGAGCAGGGTTGACCAACTGGCGGCCCGCGATTCCATTTAATTGTTGGCCGGCGAAAGGCTATTACTACAAACGTGAACGTCCCTTGCATCCATGTCGGGCGAGAACGTTTTACCCCTAGCGCACGCACCCTGCCCGGTTTAACATCCATCCCTTCAATGTAAAACTAGTTTACGTTTACATTTAAGAATTTTTCCTAGTACATTGAGAAACTCAAAATCATCCCAATGTGTTCCACTGCGTTATGCATAGTACGCCCCACTACCTGTTTCAGAGCAGCCGGGCCAAGTGCCGAAATCAACTATATAGGGAAAAATAGATGTAGATCGCACGAGAAATGTCAATATGGCCCGACACAACATAAATGGTTTTAGTTGTGACCCTTGAGAGTTGCGAGTTGGACATGCCTGACTTAGAAAGCACCCGATCTCCGCTGTTCCAGACGCCCTGAAGGAGACGGCGAGCAACTCCACAGCCGCCGCCAACGCCTCGATGCCCCTGGCGGAGGGCAGCGGCGCCGACGCGACCGTGTCGACGCCGCCGCCCCCTGAGCCCGCGGCAGCGCCGGCGACGCCGCCGCCGCCGCCACCCCCGCCGCCCGCGTCGTCGATGCCGATGCCGATGCCGCCGCCGGCGGGCTTCTCGCGCTGCGCCGCGGGCCAGTTCCAGTGCGCCAACGGCACGTCGCGCGAGGGCCTGTACTGCGTGGCGGCGGCGGCCGCCTGCGACTCGGTGGCCGACTGCTCGGACGGGTCGGACGAGGCCGGGTGCGAGGAGCGCGGCTGCCCCGGCGCCTTCCGCTGCCGCAGCGGCCGCTGCCTGGCGCGCGCGCTCGTCTGCAACGGCCTGCCCGACTGCAAGGACGGCTCCGACGAGGACGCCTGCGGTGAGGCCAGCCTCTCACTCCCTCGACCCATTGACCACCATCGACCCTCCTCAACGCTTCTCATCCCATCCCATTACTTCTCTTCTCATTCCATCTCATCCTATCCCGTTAAACTTTATTCCATCTAACCTCATTCCATCTCGCATCATTCCTTTCCTTCCCAAATAAAACCCATCTCAACCCAGGACATCCCATCCCATTCCATTTTACTGACTCCCTTCCCATCTCATTTCATTCTATCGTATCCCTTCTCTCATTTAGGATTTCATCACTGTTCAATTTTATTCTATTTCATCCCATGACATCATATCGCAACACTCTTCACATTTCAACTCATCTCATCCATCTAAAATCATCAGCATGTTTACAATCATTATGCTCATGGCCTGACGTCGTTATTAAGAATTCGTTCTTTTAGCTTTCGCCTCCTCGTGGAGCGATAGTTCCGATCGATACAAGACGCCACTTGAGAATTCTGATGGCGTTTCTGTTCTGTGAAAGAGCAGCTCTCGTAGAGTGTGGGTGGATAGCACCTCCGGGAGCTAAACATTCAACATAAAAGCAATATCTCGAATGCAATCTGACGTAAAGTATAGCATGAGAGTTGTTGCGACTTGATCAGGCATTAAAATCTCGACAACTTAACTTAAATGAGTATTACAATCAATAGGAGATCAACGAAATAACGTCGAGGTTCTACAGAGCGTATGAAGCTTTGTATCCATCACTGTTTCCCAGCACACGCGATTGTGTTTTTCTTCTCAGAACGCACAAGAAGACCTCGCTCTGTGATTAAAGACGCTTGGACAATTTCGTGAAAACTTGTACAAAGATCAGACATATGTGACTGTCAACCAATGGAGCTCAATGGTTAGTTATTTTGTAATGAGAAGGTTTAAAAATTATGCGCCACGCATTTAGAAGATCCTCAATCAAAATTTTTCGGCAGCAAATCTACCATTTGACAATCCTATTCTCATTCTAATTGTTCGCCATGAGTGCGCGCGGACCCCCATCGCCAGGAGGTCGCCGATGGCGAAATGGTGACGTCGTGATCGTGACGAATCGGGGCGTTTCCGCACGCGGAGTCGTTCACCCGCGACTGCCCTTGACCGAGCCTTTAGCCACAATGCATTGCGGGGCTCACGGCTCTCGGCCGGAGCTCAGGTCCACCTAAGAGCGTTTCAAGTCAGCCTTTTGCGAGAAAATAAAACAGTGATGGATGCATTGAGTCGAGGGAATCCGTTTGTCTGCGCCCACAAGCCGGACGCCGCCTGGAAGGATGGTATGAACTCTCAATTTGTTTGTGACTCTTACAATTGGAGTAGAATCGAATATATTTTGAAGTCATTTACATGTTCCTCCAAGCCCACGAAACATAAGGTTCGTGATTATTTTTTTGTCGGCTCTGTTCGGAGATGAGAAATATTGTTCTTTTTTCCTCGCATCGTGCTCATGCCTAAAGGATATAAACGGGCAAGCGCGGTTTGTCAAGTCTGTCTCGTGTCAGTTGTAAAACTATTGCCGTCTCTACCTGGCTCTATTTTGCGTACAAAGAAGCAGGTAATTTCTACGCTCCCTAGCATATTTGCCTCGAGAAGAATTCAAAGAAAGGTGAGCATGAAGTGAATATTTGTCAGTGTGCAAGCGCGACTTGTAAAGACGCTCTCACACCGGTTGTTGGTCTAACTCAGTTGTTATTTGCTTCATAGTTCGCGAAATGGGCCAGTTTTAAAACCGAAGCCAGTTTTACAACAGGCGCAAGATAGGCTTGACAAGACGCGCTTGCTCGTGCACACATATCTTTACCCTCTACGAGCGGATGATGAGGCTCAGGGTGGCATGAATTTCGGCCCTGTATTCATAGCTAGGTGCAGCTCAGTCACTGTTTAGAGGAGAATTCTAGAGGCCGTGTGATCGGTAGTGTTCCGTGGTTACTCCGATCAACATTAGGTGAATGCCGGATTAGTATGTTAACGAGCCACGGACTGCATGCGATCTCTTCTTTTCATCCTTGTCCTACCTTCACTCCTTACTTCCATATACTTATACTTACATGCACAACATTATCACACGTTGAGAGACCAGTTGGAAGCTTACAGCTTGTCCCGGCTGGGGCGGTCCCCAGCTGATAAAAGATACCTGCATAGATAAATGCACTACACTTACGCTACTATTGACCATAGAATTTGATGCTTCCGGAAACCCGAAATACTATTCAGTGAATCAGTTCACCGTCTATTCGCTTTTCCTTGAACTCTGCCGGTGTTTGAGACGGCTGTGCCGCAGCCTGCGCGCGCGCGCCCGCGCTCGCCGGTTCGCGTTTGTTTCGTTCCGCGCGCGGAAGGCGCCTTCCGGCGACGCGCGACGCTGCAGCGGAAGTCGACGGCGCAGAGTACACGCTGTCAAGCGGCGAGGCCGAGAGCCGCGACCCGCGAGCTGTAATGGCTCTGATAAAACGAAGGGCGGCGGAATGCGCTCTAGTTGGTTGCTGCGATTACGTTTTTGTTGCCCTCCGCCGCCACTCGCTCACGCTCGTGTCTTGTGTTTTCATAAATACGCGGGAGCTTGTAAGAGATAACGTGAACAAGATAACTAATGAGTGTTGCTGGAACGGCTTCTACTGAGTCGTTGTATAGCATGGAAATGAGTAATCTAGTATTATTGCTTTTTTTTAAAAACAAAATATCCTAGTAAAAATATATTATGCAAACATTCTTGCCCCGGGCGGGATTCGAACACGCAACCCTTCAGGCACGAGGCAGTTAGTCATATCTAGTGACCTCGGCTCCGGGTCGGTAGGGTGTAACTTTTATTCTCCTTGCGTATGGCAAATTAAAGGACGTTGATCTCCTGTACCAACCAACTGTACCTCAGTTTTCAATTTGACGGAATATTCAAACGCGTTGCATTCTTGGCTATCCGTGATGAGCTGCGTCTCTGTCAATTGTACTGACGTTTCGCCATCTTGCTGTGGCCTTCTTCAGAGCTATACTGATCAGAGTTGCAAGTCAGTGCTGCTCTCAGCAGTATATCTCTGAAAAAAGCCACAACAAGATGGCCGAAACGTCAGAACAATTGACCGAGACGCGGCTCACCCCGGATAGCCAAGAATGCATTGACTCCGGCCGCGGAATCCTACGCACCCATTTAAACGCGTTGCTTCCACGAAAGGAAGCTCCCTCTCTTGGGTGTCGGCCGCCCGCTTCGCCAGACGGCGGTAGTGAGGAGTCGCTGTTGTGTGTGTCGCAGGCGAGTGGGAGTGCCGCTTCGATGAGTTCCGCTGCCCGTCCGGGCGCTGCATCCCTGCGCTGTGGCAGTGCGACGGCAACCCCGACTGTCCGGACCACGCCGACGAGTTCAACTGTCAGAGTAAGTACCCGCCTATATTTACTTGGCTGTCCGGGTGACGCCGCGTCCATGACGAAGGTGCCGTCGTTTCGGTCGTTATTCAGCGACCTTCCTCAGGGCGTAATGCATTACGGCACCTTCGCCATGGACGCGGCGTCACCCGGACAGCCAAGTAAATACTGATTCCGGCCGCGGAAGCCTACGCTCTCACAAGTACCCGCCTCTCTTCATAGAAGTTTATTTGTAAGGAGGCTCTGTAAACAGTTGTAATCAGCTTTCCGATATTAATATTCATTTTAAATAAGTTAGCTTAGATGCTGTCAAGGTCATCGATTCTCTTCGCTAGATCATGAAAATGTGCTCTTCTGATATATCGCTATGAATTTCTGTCCAAGTTAATATTTATTATGCCGGATTTTTATTTCTGAAAGCTCTAAGTCACCTAACAATTGGGCCCTCTAACAAATGTTTCAATATTTAAAACAGTACATAGCAAACTATTTGATTGAATTATTTAATTGGGCAATATAAATTAAGTTAACTCTATTAACGAAAAGTGAAGTTGTTTTCAATGGTATGTATCACTTTGTACGGGTATGTATCACACATTAACTGCATCCAGGCTTGAAAGTTTTAAATGTACAAGAGATACGAAATGAATGTGAAAAAACTATGAATCAAAAGGTACAAATCCTTATATTGATTCTAAAAGCGTGACAGATTGGATTATTTTTGCAGGGAAGGGTATTGGTATGATACATAAAACCACACGAAAAGCAGAGACCTGAGTATATGTATTTTATTTTTTCTATTATTAAACATTATTTAATTATTTTAGTCAGAAAGTGAGTGAAGTATACCAGGGGTTTGGTGGTGAGGACAAGCCAAGGGCAGGCAAGTGGGTTGAGGAGCTGAGTGGGCAGAGAATGCTCTAAACGGGATAGAAGTGGGCGAACTGAGCAGGAATAGATACAATTTCTGTCTAATAAACTGTGAAAAATTAGTGCCGGAGAATCACGGAAAACTTTAGTTTGATAGTAACAGAATAAAAAATATCCACAATAAAATGTTAATATTTGTTTTTTTTCACCTGCACGCGAAGAAAGACCAATTTATTGGTATTAAGGGTTAAGCATGTTTTTGCAAAATCCGGACCATATCATGTAATCCTGCCCTATAATATGTGATTGTGATAAATAAACACTCGTGCAAAGGAAAGATTTTGAAACTGGTATAAAATTTAAAAAAAAAAAAAAACTACAAAACAATATGTAGACAAAAATTTTCTAAAATTCAAAAATTTTAAGAACTATTCCGTATCTTTAGTTATCTAAGGTCAAGAATAAATAAAATCCTTTTTCGAAATATCACGTATGCTCGTTTTGCAAAATTTATTTAGATTTGTTAATTTCTAGAAGAAATGATTTAATTTTAAAACTTCTCACGGTGATAATGATCTTAATTCATCAGAAGTAATTACATCATTTAGACTATTTTTCTGACAATTTTTCCTTTCTTCAAGATATGTTAACCAGCTTTAGATCGTTTATTTTTATCTCTAGACTCGTTTTCGTCAAATTTGTTATTTCGTTGAGGTAATTTGGCAGAGTTAAAACTATGTTAAACGTGGGCAACGTAACGTACAGACTATCATGCCTTAATGTTGTTTAATATAATAAATTTTTAGAGAAGAATTTTAATGTTCATGAAATATCTCATCGGAGTACCGAATGTTGGTGTTTGTTTTGTGTTTTTTTCGTTTGTTTCACTTGGCATGTGATTCTAACCCCAGTTGGACTTACACAATACGGTCGCCTCCATGTCAGGCTCTGTTTAGCCGTTTTCAGGTGCTTTGCTGGTTAAACACTTTTCGAAAGTGAGTGTGGCAATTTTCGCTGCGGCATTGTTGTGGAAATACCGTTTTACTCCCAAGTAGGATGCTAAGGAACTTGCAACTCGCATTTATGGACAGAGAAAGTTGTTGCGTTACCTCTGCCAACGAATGTTAGTATTATGTTAGTGGAATTTTATATCAGATTGGCGATGTTTCTAAAGAGGTGACATTCTCACATTCCTGAAGAACACTTTTGTAAGAACTAGTTCTTGCTTCCTTTTTTTTGTAACTTCTATTTTGATGCAATCTTGCTCTCCATTGAATCCCTTATAAATGACATTGCTTTTTATGCGGGCGCAATGCTCTTTCCGGAAGTTCGTTTTTTCTGCGGCGTCATACAGCTCTACATCCATTTCCGGCTTCCACTTTCAAATGTAAAACTCTCCGCTGTGTTATTGGCCAGAGAGATCGTGCAGGTGGGTTATATACATTTGCCCCCTTGAATGTATAGCAGAGTATGTCTGAACTTGACGGGTCAGCCCGCGAACGGGCCAGGGCCTACCAGCAGCGTCCTGGCCTCACGGCCGTGGGTGAAATGGTACTTGTGGTTAGCACGAAGACATCCCCCGCCGTGTTTCCGTCTTCTCAACATGAGAAGTGTTTTTCTCATCGTCACACATCAACATATACCGATATATTGCAAGGAAAGCGCACACTATAATCTTGCCGGACCGGGAATCGAACCCGGGGTCGCGTCATGGAAAATGTGTACGCTGACCAATGAGATAAGCCGCGATGGCGGTACAGCAGAGTACCATTTGTAAATCATGCTTAATGAACTTAACAGTTTGCAACTCAATTAGTGCTAACCAGATTTGTGAATTATTGAACGTGTGTTAGAATTTACTATCACTGTATCTGTAGTGTTGTGGTTTTGAAAATAAAAATTAAATTGTTTCATGTAGCCACTGAATTCAGAAAAATGCATGAAATGATAATAAATTGTAAGAAAACTGGATGAGCAAATCAATAAGAAATATTTTTAAGGATGATGATACGTATTTAATTTTTGACTCACCATAGCAGATAACAATCAGACGTAGTACCAATATACAAGTCCAGAAGAACTATTTAAATAAAAACATTGGCTAATACAAGCGAATCTTCATATTTCAAACTAAAAATATTCAGGGTGTGAATAGTCTTTTTCCAGAATGACATAAATTCATAATGAGAGAAACGAATAACATAAAAGGAGTATTTTTTAATAGTAATAATTTGCGAGCAAAATGCGTGCTTCAATTCACTCTTCTACTTGTACCTTTTACATCAGTCTCTCAAATTTTTGCAAAAAAATTCTAAGACTGAAAATAATGAACTTGTTTAAGAATCAATTTATTTTTACGATTATATTAATATTCGGAAACGGCACCAGTTGACATAAACTAAACTGTGTAATCGGACTATGCTTGTGCTTAATCAGTGCCATCTGAGAGACCTCTTGCTTCTAGAGGTTACTATGCGTTAGGTGGCATTGGCTGAACCCTGCACGCTAGCTGCCACATAACTGTTCAAGGTAAAAGTTTAACTTATAATAGATATCATTAGTCGTAAAAAAGGCCTGTATGCAACATGATGTAGTGGTTATTAATATACTCACTCGCTCGTTCCTTCCTCTTATTGTAACTAATGTGTATTAATATCCATCGTTTCATAATACACTATAAATACATTTTTGCATATGTATATTAATATAATTCTTTTTCAGACCATTGATATTTGGTCAGCTGTGATGCTGTCATCCAATCGGGAGCTTGAGCGTCACTATGGTGACTTTGAAGTTCCCGATTGGATGACAGCGTCACAGCTGACCAAGTGCCACCGGACTTAACGTTTTAATCGAAGCCCCTAATGAGGGGAGCCCTCAGCTCTGCCTCTGAATGATCCGTCCTTCGGCATCCATTGCCCTTCTGCCCCTATCCCCGCCGCGCGCAGCGGTGCGAGGTGGTGACGTGCGCTGTTGCAGGCTCGTGCGGCAACGAGGAGTTCCTGTGCCCCGAGGGCTGGTGCGCGCCGCTCACGCTGCGCTGCGACGGCGTGCGCGACTGCGCGGGCGGCGAGGACGAGAAGCTGTGCGGTGAGTGCGACCGCGTTGCCTAGAATGCAATGGGCGAAGCAGGCGCCGATTGGGAGTTGTATGTTGGGATACGTTGTTTCCAGATAATTAAGATTTTCAAAAAAAATCACATTCATTTAATGTTTAATAAATTGTGACGATAAATGTAACATATTACGTTGTATCCAGATTGTAATTGTACGTACAGCCCGTGCAATAGTAAGTTGGTACATGTGTTTTCAATAAATATAATTGATTTTTGAAAACTTTAATTACCTCGAAACAACGTATTCAAATATTCTACGGTGTTTCTCTCAAATCATGTACGCATTAACTTTTCGCTTATAAACGTCTCTACAAAAGTGAGAAATTACAAATTAGCGGTGCAAAAATAATTGAATTTCATTGAGAGACATATTTGTCAATGTATTTGGTTATTATGAAGCAAGTATTTCCCTCGTTCAAGTCAAACGGATTCGGTAGGTCCTTATCACATCCAGAATTCAGTTAACACTTTCGATTTTACTTGTCTCTAATGTACTACGCTGTAATTGAACTTTGGTATATGAATTCATTTTTGTAAAAGAAGCCTTTGTAACTGCTAGCCTAAATGAATTTGTAATAATTGCGAATAAACCTTAAAATGTTTACCAATTTTTCAAAAAAAATTAAAGTTGTGCCATATGCGTTATTTGCTTCGTCACACTCATGTCAAGTTTAAACTGAGAAATGTCAAGAAAGAACCAAAAGAAAAAATGCAACAAATGACAATTTTATATCAGCTTTTTGATAAATACTCCAATAAAATTGATACTCAAAATTATATAAGCACTACCCCTTTTCTTTTAGACTCGAGCCTTCAAAGTGTTTCGATTTCTTTCGCTCGCTTTCTCTACAATGACTCACTGCGTACACATACACGCACACGCGCGCGCGCGCGCGCGCACACACACACACACACACACACACACACACACACACACAGCCTCGCGTCATTCTCGTGCACGCACAACCTACTTGGAATCCAACGCACTTACAAGCACGACCATTACCTTTAGTAACAATGCGTTATCTTGTGCTGAGTCTTTTAGCCTGTGTCACCTGCTTCCACGTGGCGCAGTGGAGTTTCAACGCACTCGGCGTTGTCTTAGTAATTGCGCAGACCGACGTCCAGCTTTCCATTGTTCTAGCAGAGAGTGTAGGTTTGCGATCTGCGCTGCTGTGCGCCGGCGTCGCCGTCGCAGGCCGGGTGGAAATGCCTCCCGGCGTAGCCGCGATCTGTCGCTTTCGTTCTCCGAGGACAGCGAATCTGTTGCAACGGCGCCCGTTACCCGCTGCATTTCTTGGCGCAGCTGTTCGCCCCTTCTCGCCTTCGGCCTCAGCGGCGCTAGTCGGCCGCGCGCTTAATTGCCGCGGACTGTTTCGCTTCGCCTGCTAGACGCGGAGACATTTTGTTCTTTACATGCCCCACTTTCTGGGAACGATTTGTAACTAAATATCTAGTTTACGTTGTGCCGTTGGAGGCTTGAGAGCTAATAAAGTATTTTACGCGATTTACTAAGAGTGGTCGTGCATTAAAGTTTCTGAACATAGAAAGGAATACTCTACCAATCTATTGAGATTCACTATTACTCAGGCATTATTTACGGCCGTCATACAAAACATTATATTGAGCATGTATAGTTGAAAAAGCTGGATTTGAAACTTAGTTTATTGTCATGTATAAATTATAGAATTTGCAAATTCGTTCGTAATATGTAATATATTTAAAATATTGGAAACGAAGATTGCGGTGACATTCTCCCGACGAATTCGTTATCCCAATTCCTAAGTCATTTTTATGGAAGGACATAAAATCGGGTGAAAGGAAACCATAGAAAAAGCCTTTTTTATATGATTATAATATTCCTGTAATATAGATCTGCAACTTGAACAGCTCATGATTTGGCTTTAAGACAATTCTCTCAGTGTATTAAGAATTAGAATATAAAACGCGAAAATAAGACAGAAACTTCAAATACCACAATTGTGAAGTTCCCCAACTATTATTGTAAGGAAAGTTGTAACGCTAGCATTTATCTTACTATGAGCTACAATTTCTACTAATCGGATATCGCCAAATAGGTGGCTAATTGAATGTTCCAACCATGTTTCTCGCTCACAAAGCGCATGTCAAAGAATTTCGTTCCACTACAACGTAGCTCACGGGCGCATCGTCTCCGCGTGTGCTGTTGTTCGCTGCTCGGTCGATCCGCGCGCGCACTTCGCGTTAGTAAGTAAGTTCTGCCCCTTTCTTTGCCGCATAAGCCATAGAGCTGCGGCGTATATATTGTACCCCAATAACTAAATAAACTCCCGCCTCGCCAGGGCTACTGGCGGGGGGAAAGAAAAAAAAAAAACTTCGCGAGACTCTCGGGCCCCTGTCGCGTAGCGGGACCGCGCGTGCGGGACGTGGCCTTGGCGGCCAGCGCCGCGTGGGCGGTGGCAATAGGCGCTCTTACGGCGCCGTCGGATGGGGGGTGGGGGTGGGGGGCTAAGCGATCAGCCGAGTGGTCCAGATGGAAACAAGAAAGTAGTTCACGGGTGCTAAGTCCGTGCGTGAACGCAATTCTGTACATGACTGAGCCTTTGCAGGTTGTAACGTGGCTCAGAAAGTGGGTATTTTGAAGTTTGCTTTTTGTAGAATACTTGGAGATGAGTAGATTAGTAGTTTTTTTCTTGTGTTGCTTGCTATTATATTCAACTTTCTTATCTGTTCTTACAAACAGCGTCAACGTTTTGAAACGCATTATTAAAACATTTCCAAAGAATACGTTTGTCCGCGATACATGATAAAGCTTTAATTTATTAAAACTTTTCATCTTGAACAATTTGCAAAAATTTGACTAATTAAAGTAACCTAATTAATAGTAAGTTACGTAATACATGTAATAAGTAACCTAATACGTA
Source organism: Gryllus longicercus (assembly GCA_038098605.1). Lineage (NCBI taxonomy): Eukaryota > Metazoa > Arthropoda > Insecta > Orthoptera > Gryllidae > Gryllus > Gryllus longicercus. The sequence goes on along the minus strand of JAZDUA010000206.1, from coordinate 1,571,925 downwards.
TAACAAAAGTAGTGAAAGTAATTTATTTTGAATTCTTTTATTAAGTTATGTTGTTCTTTTATTTGTAAAATTCCTCAAAAATGAATGTCTGACAATAAACCTGAACAAATTGTTTATTACCTTTTTGTAAAGTAAAACTGTGTCTGAATAATCATGCATTCTTTGGAATATACATGATATTAGAAAAATAATCAAGTATTTTAAGTTTATATTTCACTTATTTTCATGCTTCCATTTATGAAAGGAAATATCTTATTTGAAAATCTGCTACTACAAATATTGCAAATTTTACTGTACTTTAATAATTTTTCCTAAGATAATTTAGTTTCTCTTTCATGATAGAATTAGCCAAGTTCAATTACTCGTAGTACATAACAAAGGAACGATTTCACACCAATGACATGTATCCCGAGAAGTTTGAAGAACATGGCATCCCCTCGTGGCCATTCTTCACCCAAAAGTAATATTCATATCAACTTCAAAGGACTTCTGAAAGGTGAATATGCCCACGAAAATGTTTTGTCCCTAAACAAAGTTTTTCAAACATCCGCTCTTTGTGTAGTTTAACAACAACATACTATAACGAGGCTGAAGACATCACGCTGTTACGAAGATGATTATTGCTCTGTGTTTCCCTGTGTTGGTTGTGTCTATGGGGTGAATCCCGACTGCATCCCGCAGTCGTTGCCTAAGTCTTTTACCTCCTCCTCAAAAAGGCATCGCCCCATTGCATCCCGCTCGCTTGCCCTTGCGGCCTCTAGGAAGACCTCTGCTGGGCATCAGTGGTTCTGAGAGAGCTAGTGTTGAAATGCCCTTTTTAACGTTCATTTTTACACACTCTTGTGTTGCACTGGTTCCGAAAGAGTGAGGCAAGTTTGTTACTTTGCAATTCAAATGTGTCAAATGTTCTTAATTTATTAAAAATAATTTCTACGTATATCGTGGACTGCTTAAAAAAGTACACCCTTAAAATATGCTAAATTAAAATAATTATATTTTAGATTGGTAACATACACAATTAGAAACTGTGACGTTCGCCTGTGTTCGAGGTTTTCTCTTGCCATGATCGAGAACATCTATTCGCGTTACTATGAATTAAAACGAAAACCACATTGTGACCTCAACTTCCCCCTGTCGAAACACCAACCGGGATGCAATTGGGATGTGCCTCCTTCGACCCGCAAGAGTGAAAGGGGATGCGGGTGTAGGGGCAAGCGGAGCTCGGGATGCAGTCGGGCCGCCTGCTTTCTCTGTGTGACGTGTGTGTGATGTGTGATGTGCGTGTGCGCAGAGTGCCCCGTGGAGCAGCGCGCGTGCCACGCGGGCGGGTGCGTGGCGCGGGAGCGCGTGTGCGACGGCGCGCGCGACTGCCCCGACGGCAGCGACGAGTGGGACTGCGTGCGCCTGCACAACGCCACGCGCCTGCTGCAAGTGCGGTGAGTATGGGCTTCGTGCGGCCGTTGCTCTCTTGCTTGTGGATGTACCACTGTTTTCTTTTTTGTTTTTTTGTCCCTCTCTCCTTCTTCCCCTCCCTCTCACTCATCCCCTCCCTCTCCTCTTGCCCTCACTCTTTATTTTTCCCTCTCTCTCACTCACTCCCTCCGTCTCCCTCTTCCCCTCCCTCTGCCTCATCCCCTCTCTCTCCTTTCTTCTTTACTCCTCCCTTCTCTCTCCCTTTCTCTCTCTCTCCCCTTCTCTCTCCCTTTCTCTCTCCCCTTCTCTCTCTCTCTCTCTCTCTCTCTCTCGCACACACACACACACACACACACACACATTTCCCTAATTTCCATTCCCACATTTTCTTGTACCTTCCTCCTCCGTTTTTCCTCTCAGAAAACTCGACCCATTCCTATTCCTCCCCTTTCGTTATCATTGACCTAATTTCTCATCTCTGCTTTTCATTTTCCCCCTGCTTTCCCTCATTCCTCCTTCCCCTCTCCGTCACTCCTCGTTCCTTCTTACAGTCAAAGTCACCAGCTCTTCTTCGTCTTGTCTGTCTGTTTTATCTCCTCAAATACAAAATTATGAACCGTTATTTTATTTAGCATGTGAAGAATTAATGTTCTTTAAAGAACCCTATATGAAACAGTGTTGCAGTTAAGTTGCCTTCCAAACTTCGTTACTAGTAATTGCGATTTCATTTTGGACAACTAATATACGCGTAATTATCGCATTGATCACTTAAGTTCTGTTGGAGGTTCGGGTTTTGCATTCGTTGCCAACTGCATGTCGGTCTCAACGAGTTTATTGCCCATTACACAAAACTCATTTATCTGCTGCATCGCTCCGTAAGTCTCAGACAATGTGCATTAAAATTGACGAACGAACCTATGAAGTGGCTATCTTCTAGGTCACCAGTGTATCCCACAGTATTCCGGCTACATAAGCACACACAGTACTTTCTATTGGCGCCGCGTTGAAAATCACGGAGCGAACAATGCCGCCGCAAGTACCGGCTCTCTTAGGAGACGAACAGAACTTGAAGTGTGTTTCTCAGGAAAATCCGACAAGCGTTTTCTCTTTATGCAACATTTTCATTAAGAGAGTAATAATTTTCTGCGGTAAATGAAAATATATGTATACACAAAAAGTTGTGTGAATAAAGTTATATTGTTTCAATCTGAAATGGAGTGTTAAATGCATGGACTTTTTACAATTCCGAATACAAATTAATTTATCTTAATTTCATTTTACAAAGAATACAAAACATTTGTGGTTTTGTGTATTCCTTCATATTTCTTTTGTGTTCTACTCCTCTTTATTACGTACAACTTCTCCTACACACTTACATAATTCTTGCTCATTGAATGGTTTCTTTTCTGGTCTGCAAGTAAAGAAAGACCATTAGCATTGAAATAGCGCGTGTAGTGGGGTTGCAAGCGTGTGATTAATGATTGTTTTGTATTTGGCTAAAGATTATTGGCGCCGTTCTGCTGGAAGGCAACTCAAAGAAGAATGAATTCAGATAAGACTAACTTACACGGATTCGGGTTGATTGTTGTTCTTATCAGTAAACAAAAACTCAACAGGTGTTAATTTTAATATCCGAGGCCTAATGCTTTCAACATGCTGACGGTACCGATTATGTCGTAGCGTGGAGTAATGGAGTGAAGATAGAAGAAAAGGGGGAAATGCTGATAAATATAAAGTTTCACTTCTCACTTCCATCCACTCAAGGCCTCTTCGGAAAGCCTTTAACCTGAGTGGTATGCCATATCTTAAACTTTTCTCTTCGTATCCTGTCTATCTGTCTATCTATCTATCTGTCTATCTATCTATCTATCTATCTATCTCTATTTCTCTTTCTATCTACCTATCTATCTCACATTCCCTTTCTCTCGCATACCCTTTCTCGCAATCTCTCTCTCTTGTAATCCCTCTCCCGATCCCTCTCTCTCTCAATCCCTCTCTCCCCCTATCTCTTTCTCCTCCTGTCCCTCTCTCCCCCTATCCCTCTCTCCCGCTATCCCTCTCTTTCCCTATCCCCCTCTCTCCCTATCCCTCCCTCTAATTTAAGTCTCCATCTCCATTACTCTTTCCATAGTACTTGAAACTTGGCTGTAAAGGCTGAAATGGTAGCTGTTATGGCCGAGTGTATGAGTGATTGGCAGGTCGCGGGTTCTATGCCGGCAGGGGGCAGAACTTTGCTAGATGTACTTCACATCAGTGAATTTGTGGCTCCTGTCGGAATTGTATTCGTCCGCCAACTGCTCTAATCACTGGTTGTCGTGGTTTCCCTAGTCACTTCCATGCGCACGCTGGAGTAGTGTCCTGTGCAACGGGCCATGCGCAATCTCGCCTTCCCAATTCCCGTACCATCACCGCGTGAACACCCACCGCAGTTGAAGCGTCCTCAAACTTCAACCAACTACACAGCCCCCCCCCCCCCCATAATAAATGTCATACCCAAGGACTTGACAGATGTTTCTTTATGTATGCCGACGCGCTTGAGAATGCGAATCTGAAGTCAGAATTGCGCCTGTATATTTAATCGCGAAAAAATACCATGAAATTTATAATTTACAATTATACGGTGGTTTTTCGCGTTTAAAAAAGCAGGAGAGCGGTGGCTTTAGGTTCGTCTTTAGCGCGTCGACATACACAGAGAACCATCTGTCAAGTCCTCCTGTCTGACAACTCTTCGTGTGTGTCAACGCGCTGTGTGGTGCGTTGCAGGCGCGAGTCGGGCTGGGCGGCGGTGTGCTCGGACGGGTGGGACAGCACGTGGAGCGACGCCGTGTGCCGCGGCATGGGGCTGGCGGCGGCCGCCGTGACGAGCGCCGTGCAGCTGCCGTCGGCAGCGGTGGCGGCGGCGGCGGCGCTGGACGGCGGCGCCAACGCGTCGGCGGCCGCGCCCCTGGCGCTGCTGCGCCTGGCCGAGGGCGCGCGCGCCGACGCCGGCGCCGGTGCCGCCAACCTGCCCGCGCTGCTCGCGCCCGCCGACTCCTGCGCTGCCAACAGCGTCGTCGAGCTCTCCTGCCAGACCTTCAGTGAGTAACAAACGAGAGGACAGCTCTTGGTCCTAATTTCTTTGCTTCGTGTAGCGCTGAGCCAATTCGACTAACTACACGATTGTATGTGCATACTGCATGTATGTATATTCTGTGTTGTGTATATGTGTGTGTCTGTCTTTGCGTTTTCGTTTGTGTTCATGCATATCGCTTGTGGCCTGCAATGGCGGTACAAGTCAAAAAATACAAATTTTGAATTAAAGCACTGTCCAGAACTCATACATGTCACTTATGATCTTAAGTGAACTTAGACTCGTTGGGAAGGAAATAAAAGTATTAGAAAACTCCTTTGCAGTGAAGTTTTAACATTGCAATGTCAACACAACCATATCACAAACACAATGCGTGTTGATTTTGGTGAATTTCGTACTCTAAAGAAAAAACCAAAAGAAAAACAAAAGGAAAAATAGAAAAAGAAGAAGAGAGTTGGCGAGAGAGAGAAAGGGAGAGAGAGAGAAAGGGCGATAGAGAAAGAGAGAGGGAGCAAGAAGTTGAGAGAGGGGGCAAGAGGGAGAGAGAGGGGGAAGGAGGAGGGAATGGAGAGAGAAAGAGGAAGGAAGGAAAGGAGAGAGGGAGAGAGGAAGGTCTAAATTCGAAGAGCAACAGCAGCATCGCTAATAGTACAGTATTCCACCAACAAATGGCAGAAGTGTGAATGCAAGAATGTTCATTTCAATACACGGTGAAAACTTCAAACTCATTTATGTCAACACTTGATATTTTGAGTTGGGCCTCTATTGCAAGCGCCCGAACGTTTCGTTCATGGTTGGGTGTAGGGAAGGATAAGACGAACAGAATTGCTGTGGTCTGTTCGCTAATGTGATATTGTACCAGGACAGTAAATGTTCTTAACTCAATATTAGACCAAACAGTCGCTGAAATCTTGTCATGCACGCGCTATCTCGATGACTCGAATGTGTTTATTAGTTCAAAGGTTGAATTCGCCAATATTTCTCGAGAGAAGGGTACACTTAACTTTCATTGTTAATTTTTCTAGTTTGATCACACATTCACTTCTTCTGGTAAGTAGGTCGTCACCGCCTCCGCAATTATATAAGTCGTGACGAGCAGTCACGAATATAACATGTTCACGATTCATATAGACTATTAGGCATGCTGCTCTGGGCAGTATGAAATACAACATAAAATATTCAAGATGTATCAATGACGAATATAATATTAATGAAAAATGTTAAAAACACGTGTATGTAATATAGAGAGATATTAAAATATATTCATAATGCAATATGTAAAATTAATTAGATATTACTAGAGACAAGTGCAAGTATACATCTGTAGTTATAAGATCTTTATTCGAATGCTCGTGTTGCTTGAATTTAATATTTGCAGATACGTTAAATACACAAAATGTTACACTCCGAAGGGATAACGTTGGGTCAGGCAGGTAGGGAGAGGGTGGGCGAGGGGTGGAGGCCGTAAGAGGCGGGGACCGCAAGAGGCGGGGATCGCGAGAGGCGGGGACCGCGAGAGTCGAGGACCGCGAGAGTCGAGGACCGCGAGAGTCGAGGACCGCGAGAGTCGTGGACCGCGAGAGTCGAGGACCCACCGAGAGTCGAGGACCCACCGAGAGTCGAGGACCCACCGAGAGTCGAGGACCCACCGAGAGTCGAGGACCCACCGAGAGTCGAGGACCCACCGAGAGTCGAGGACCGCAGGAAAAGAGGCGCGCGAGCGACTGTGAAGGAGCCGGGGCGTTGCGGTGTGGCGGGGGCGGAGGGAGCGGAGGAGGCATCCTCGTCCGCTCCGCTTGGCGCGCGTTTCACGGAGAGCGTCCGCTGCATTTTGCCGCCTCTAGGCGTCTTCAAGGTCGCGCGCGGAGGTGAATGGGTAGTAGAAAGGGAGAGTGGAGGCGGCGGCGGCGGGGGCGTCCGAGGGCGACGCTCGGATGGGGCAACTAACAGCCCACTTGCGGCGCCCAGCAGCGGCGGGAGCAGCGAAAGAAGCTTCCTTTTTTGACCCACAGCCCCGGGCGCGACCAGCCCCCCTCCGCCCCCCTCCGCCCCCTCCGCCCCCCTCCGCCCCCCTCCGCCCCTCCCCATCCCGCCCGCCCCGCGAGGGCAGCGACTCGTGCTGCCGGTGCCTAGTTGTGCGTAGCTGAGGACGTGGCGCACCGGAGTGAAGTTGAAGCACTCGGCTGTGAAAGACATTTCGTGCTGGGCATAGTAAAGAAAAATAATGTCAGTGATGTCAACCTTAATATCTCTTCACTTGACTTTTGCTTTTCGCTTTTGCATCATCATAGCATTTTGCAACTAAGTATATTTTCGATAAATGCATTACCGATAGGATTAACTCTCCATGGAAATATGTTTATTACGATGTACCATGATTACTGTTCGTTTATAATAATTTGCACGCAGTCATCAAATGAAACGATTAGAGAAGGAATGAAGAACTGTTTTTTTTTTAATTTGAAATAATCAGAATATAAAAGGAAAGGCAGTTTACGCAGTACATTTCTCTCGAGATCTTTGGTTGCTGTTTAGCAAACCGAAAATTCTACGCGTACTTGAATCTAACTAGACAGTCTTCACACTTGAAATATTTCCTCAATTTCCTTATGGAAGATTTTACAAGAAATTGTTGTTTGTTTTGTGTTTTCTCTAAACCAATTAAATGACTTCCTCAAAAAACCTGAATACTTTGATTTAATAGTTTATAATATTATACTACGTAATAATGGTAGTGTAATAAATAAACTTCGTTCTTGTGGCTGCTTCAATGGTGTTGTTATGAAAAATTATTTATCTGTTTCATACATATGCGTTAAGGAGAAACTACGTTTCAAGTCTTACACCATCTTGCGTCTCGGTGTGGTAATGCGTTCAGTGGATCGAATTCCTCATGTTTCGTCATGTGGCAATGGTGTACTTCTCTAGCCATAAACGTCAGTCATTTTACGTGAGCAAATGCATTTAAAATTAGGGCTCCACAGCTTAGACTTCAGATTATAAATGATGAGTCTAGGTTTCGGAATAATTACATTAAAGTGAGTGAACCTTATGTAGGTCCCTATCAGCATTTTCTGCCTTTAGTTTCGGCAAGTTCTCGTTTCGAGTGCTAGCGTTGATAAATATTTAGCTCTACCCGTAGAGGCAGGGAGTTTCAACCATTGAAGCCCTGGAATTGCGTTATCAGGAAAGAAAAACTATTCTGGTTTACCAATGACTCAGGATGCGGTGAGCGGTGAAGCTCTCTTATATTTCAATGAATACTAGGTACATTCTCGACCGTTTCAAAGCTCACACAGCCTTACTACCCACGAAGAACTGAGTTTCTCAGGGGTTACGTCAAACGGTGATTAACGCTACCCACGTACCCTGTGTTAGTGCCGGAGATTTGTAATTGAGAGATCCGTAAGCTTAACCTTTTAGCGCGTCATAGCTTGACCTTTCCGGTCCCCTAGTTTTATTGCACAGATGTCATTAAAACTCTCGACACATGTAATATTACTGGAATGTCACTGAGCTTGAGACATCTAACATATATAAAAGTGCATCCTTCCTCTTACAAGTCTGAATGATAAACTATATTTGCTTTATAGAAGCTATATCAAATAAGGGTTTGATTTGTGTTACGTAACAGATTAAAGTAATCAGTAAACCGTATTTACATATCAGTTAATGTATTGACGAACGGCTGTGGTCAAAACACGAACTTTAACGAGTGAATATTTTACACAATTCTGTGAATCAGATTAAAAGTCTATATTCAGTTCTAAAACTCAAGTAATTTAAAACTGTTATGATATTGGGCGTAACAGATATTAGCGCTTACATTCAGAAACTGTGAAACCATTTACTGTGAAATGTACATTACGTAATTGATCGTTGAAGCAGTAGTAATATTAAGTGTCTCGGATCAGGGCTTCTTACTTTGTGTTCTTGCAACGTGGGTTGAATTAATACTCGTGATCAGTAATGATATTTTTGAAACAATAATTTGATTTTATGAATAATTTTGACTTACTTTAACGCGTAGTCATTACGTATGCTTTGTGCGAGGTTGAAGCCAGCAAACCTTGGTTCCGCCGTAACTGACCGTACTACTCTGGACGGCTCGCCTTTTGTGTAAAAACTCGCGTTTGTCGCCAATTACTCTATTATGACTTTTTTGTTTCCTCAAATTGTTTGCCAACTTCTCAACCTCCAGTTGACCCAACACGAGAAGTGGTCGTGCTACGCGGAGCCGGCAGCTGCTAGTTTGAGCCGGGCGTAAAGCATGCGTGTTTTCATCGCGTGTGTGACGTCGCACACGAGTCATTAAGTTCTAGACGAAAATAACTTAAATCGTAGTCTCACCGACCTCATCGTGTTCATCGTCCTGCTCGTTCACTCGTGAACTGTGTGGTTCCGGGTTCTCTCGCTAGGTGCTTTCCGTTTACGGTACTGACAGGGTCATGAGAGTGGTTGAGAATAATTTGTATTTAATGGTTGTGAAGAGTAGAGTTAGAATTTAAATAGGCGACCACATGCTGCCCGGAGTAAACAAGTACGGGCCAGTTTAAGCTAATTTTGACTGCCTTCTTTAAGAAACTGTGCGGGAAATTCGATCTTCAAAAATATTCTCTCTCATTGCCGAGTCTCGAGACCATTCGACCGAGAGTTTTCTTTGTAATAGGACAGAACATTCGCACGTGAATGTCGTGAGATTTTTATAGTTAACTTTTGTCTTTTATAATAGAAACTCATCTTAATTATGTGCGGTAACTTTTTAAAACTTCTGTGCACTGTCGTCTAAAAAAGATTCTTCGTTAGAAAATAATGGTTGATGTAACGAATATCAAAGAGAGAAACGCGAATAATTCACGCACACATCATTCGTTTCCACGTTCTCCTTTGACACACAGCTGCTACGAGTCGTAATTCTCCACTCGTGAGACGGGACAAATGCCAGCCGAGAAATGGAGGGATTGGTGACAGTCGAAAGAGAAAATCCTGAAGGAAAAAAATCCGAGTTATAAAAAGCAGCCGCGCACCAGTTTCGCCTACAGTAAATTCCACATGGATTGTGTCTAAGAATATCGTTGTATCTAGGGATACTATTTGGTTCAAAGCTGACTTACTCTAGTAATTCTGTTACAAGCTTTTAAATAATGATTTGTATCGGATTTTAATCTGTTATCATATGAGACGGCTCCTAATGAATTGATTTACTATTCCGGTGATTCCAAGTTGAATTTATGGTGGATAGAACTGGTAGGTGGTTAGTTTTGTTTGTTTTTCCTTCATTATATCTTTCTTTCTTTCTTCAGGATTTGCCATTTTTACTGCCTCTGATTCCTTCATTTCTCCACTATTATTCGACATCTCGTGTAAGGAGCATCAGATTCTTTCATTTCTCCGCTATTATTCAGCACATAATGTAAGGAGCATTACACCATCCTTGAAGCGTCACATACAGTGCACTACATCGTTTTAAAAACACGTATGAAAATGGAACGCGAAGACTAATAAAGAACGTAGAATGTGTGCACTCTGCAATCAACGCGACCGCAGCGCCACGCCGCGGGAGGTGCGGCAGCCCTCTCTCCCGCCGCCCGCGCCGCCCCGCGCGCCACTTCCGGGCCGCTGCCGAAGGCCGCAGGAGACAGGCTTCGCCCGCTTTTGGCGCCAATGACACACGCGCGCACGCCCCCGACCGCCTCCGGGACAACCGACCAAATGCCACATAAAGCACCTGCGACTCCGATTCGCAGCTGCTCCTTTTTGGGGTGCGATGTTTGGAAATGGCTGCACGAAGTTTTGGAATTATAAGTGGGAGAGTTGTGGAGAAGTAGTATTGGGCACAAAATGTCGCTACTACACAATTATGGTTGGTCCCAGCACTCATGCTCAATTATAAACAATTGCTAACTATTGATAGTAACGTTAAACCAATTTGCAAGATTTTTTTAAATTTTACTTTTCTTTTATTTATTTTTTCCTTCAAAATATCATTAATGAATAATCACAAATAAAGCATTCTTTGTGATAACAAACTACGAAATGCCATTATTAGTTTCGTTTTTAAAGTTTCGTCTTCAAAAGAAAACCACAGCTATTTAATATTCTACTATTCTATATTGCTCTAATTAGGATATTTTTCTCGTCTTTTTAAGTGTGTATCCGTCATTAAGTTTTCGTTTTTGGTATTAATAAGGTATTATCTCTCCAAACCTCATTCTACGAGTATATTATTCGTTGCACATGGATTTTCCTACCCATAAGCAGGTCAGACACGTGCTTCTCTTCCTTTGGGAAACCATCCATCTCGCGTCTTGTACATGTTTCACGTGTCTGCACCATTGTAGAGTTCTTTTTGCTAATATATTTTGTATTCGCTTTTTAACTTCTGCTCTCCAATATTAGTCATCCAACCATGGAAACAAACGACAGTAAACGTCATCATATATTTCACTGTTCTTTACCTAATCCTTCTTGTTTTTCCTAAAACGCCACTTTTCAACGGGATACAGCTCTATATCTATACTTTCAACAAGATCATTTTGCTTCTTTCACCTTTTCAACATTATTCATTCATGTTTCAAGAGCTATCTGTAAACTAGGCTTTTACAATAATGTTTTAAACATTGAGGTGTTGAACATTATAAGTGCGAGTTAGGGGTTGATTCATTATTTTACTAAAACCAAATTCACAAGAAGCGATTGACGTAAAACGCTATTGGCTTAGCTTCCTGTCTGACGTGAATTAACCTTTTCAGCTCATGCCCTCCTGCGCGATTATCTAATGAATGGGTTCAGTGCCACGGTCGAACTGTTTTTGAACTTCCGTGTACTACACGGTAACTTTTAACTCACAATACGCTTTGCGTCATGCCTTATGCCACTTTGGGGGAGGGTTCTCTAAATAGAGGTAAGTAGGTCAGTGAAGTATCAAAATAAGTTCATTCACTTGATGGTTAGTTACTATGTTGCAGTTGAGACCATATTTCAGCCAGAAGAAAAAACTAAGGGTGGCAAATAGTTAAATGAGGACGAGAGATAATTAATATTGGAAAAAACAAACCTTATGTTTATGTCGTCTGCAATATACAATCATCGCCACAGCGAAGTGTTTTCACTATACCTTGCGGTATCGACGTAAGGCAATTGAATATTATAAATCGATATTTTATATCATGCTCGCAGCTACCAGAGCGTCAACCAGAGAGGAAGTATTGATTCCGCATGTAGGTTCGTGTTCCTCATGACCATTTTAAATAAATAGTAAACAGTGGCAGTTCATCCAGTACTTGCATGTTACCTGACCATCCCTTCTAAATACTACTACCCGTAAATTCACTCGATTTTCGATAAGCATTGTTTACTAGGGCACGGTAGTTTCCATTATGGATACGGTCGAGTATATGAGTTGAATAAACATATTGAAAACAAGAGGATACAAACTCATTGGTTTCTTTTTTGGGAGAAGTATTCTGCATTGCCTACAACTATTTCTTTCTGCAGTCAATCATGAAACCCTTGAAAGACACTAATTGATTCTCACATGACAAGTCAGAACATTCACGTATAGTGTTCATGAGGCATTGTTAAAACGTGGAAGAATACTTGGCATATTAAGTGTCTTTTCCAAATCACCTGAAAATTGTAGGAACTGTATTGTCGACAGATCAGTAAATATATGCATCAGTCTTTCGTTGCGCCATCTCCTTTCCTCTTTCTGCCCCTACCCTACAATTAATGTGACAGGTGTCTTTCTTCTCCTGCGACTGTGACGCGCGTCCTGTGCAGTACGACACGCGAGCACCGATCTTCTCCCGCCGCAACCTCTGCCCCGCGCTCGCTGCGCGCGGCGCGGCGCGGCGCGGCGCGGCGCGGCGTGGCGTGCATCTGCCGTTCCACCTGAGGTTTCCGACTGCGCCGGTTTCTGGGCGCATCTTACGTCACCGCCCCTTGCGTCACCCGCGTCTTCACCCGCGCAACCGCCGCCGCCGCGCTTTCCACCGCTCCACTTTGCCCCCGAACGGCGGCGCGGCGGGGCGTCGGAGTCTCCGCTACCTGAGGGTTCTCTGACCGCGAGGTCCAAGGGTTCGAGTCCCGACGGTGGCAGAATTTTCAACTCTAGATACATAGCTAGGTCGAATTCGGTACTGCCTGGAGGAGAATTCTAGAGACCGGCTGCTCTGAGTGGTAGATTTCTGTGGTTTCTCCGATCAATACCAGGCGAATGCCGGAGCAGTCCTTTAACAAGCAGGCTATAGACCGCGCGTGATCTTTCCTTCCTCTTCCTTGTCCTATCCTCAATCCTTACTTACAGTCTCTTACACTTACATGCTTAACACTATCACTCATGTCGACAGAACAGTCGCAAGTTTAGAGCTTGTCTCGGCTGGACCTGTGCCCTGCTTGTGGGAGACACCGAATTCGGGAAAAACCAGGAAGCCTACATTTTCGGCCCAAGATCTCACTGAAGATTCGTCGAGATCGTTTTATCGAATGGCGTTCATAGAGAATGTCTCAGAATACATGTTACAAATTTCTAGGATACGTAGAGGTCGACAATTATAACCTCTTGCCAAAGAACAAATTATGTGGTGGGAAATTTCATAATAATAAGTTACAGGTCAGACATTGTCCCTTTGAATAGTAGGCAACGTATAATCCACTGGTGTTGGGCAGGTTATACAGTATGAAAAGTCCGAGAAGACTTGAATTCCTGGCAGCTGCAGGGCAGAGGCGCTTGCGGCAACTGCGGCGGTGGCGTCTCGGCGCGCGGGCGGTCGCGTGCGCTGCCGTGATTCTGTTTGCGCGCAGCGCCGCCTTCCGTCGCCGGGCCGCCCGGGAGGAAGAAAAGCGGCCGCATGTCGACGAGGGGCTCTTGCCCAAACTCGCGCTGTTTGTTCATACATAGATGTCAACGACCGCTGCGGAGGCGGCGCTGGGCAGAGAGGCTTGCGTTCACACGGAGGATAAACGGAACTCCGGTCCTGTTAAACAACAACAGTTTGCACGTGATGCCCTGGGGGTGTAGTTCGCAACCCCTTGAGGTGGTGTGTGTTCTTTATTTTGTCATGTAACGGGCTCATGCATAAATTGTCTTTTCTGCTCTGTATTATTTTTGGGGTTTCAAATATAAAATAAATAATATTTACATTGTCTTTGTATCCTCAGCCTAACGGGATCTGCTTAAAGTCGTTCACCTCTCTTGTTCGGAGCAATTACACTTCCATGAATTCATTTTTCTATTGAATTTCTTAACAGTGAAGTTGATCAAGAGCCGTAATTTGAATCATTATTGTCGTAAAATTGTTTTCTTTAAAAACGAATTCACCTTTATTGAAATGTATCTCGATAACCTCAAATCTTTATGGTGACTAACTAGAGCAGTAACTGACGGAACAATTTGTAATCATTCAGTGAACCATTTCGTATTCAGGATGAGTCATTGTTAATACCATTTGAATTGAGCCATAGTTAACCCAGAGAATTTTCAATTTAGACTCCTATTAGTGAACTTGTATAAAAATTTATGCAGCATTTTTTTTTTTGTTATCAATGTAAATAAAATTATCTTGACGTGGTTCACGCATGTGCATCTAGGAAACATTCTTCCCAAATAGTAATAATAATAACAATAATAATAATAATAATAATAATAATAATAATAATAATAATAATAATAATAATAATAATAATAATAATCCGCCTAGAATAATCATCGCTAATACATTTTCTTTTTCTGAAACAGTTATATTTCCCCCCAAAAAGCCTACAAAATAAAAAGCTTGAAGACCAATAGTCTTCAATCATTTTAACAACTTACTTCTTATTCATACTCTTCAAAATGCAGTGACTCAACAGCAATTCAACAAACTCGAATTTAGGGGAGGCGACTTCAGCAAATGCATGTACGTGTCGGGCCATACTCCCCTTTGAGTGTACGTTCGAATTTCGTCCTTGACCAGGGGCGCCGCGCGGAGGGCGGGCTGCTGTCGTAAGCCCTCGGGAGGGAGGAAGGGCGGGAAGGAGGGAGGAAGGACGCCGTCCCTTCCCTCTCCGTGGAATGTGCGTAATTAGCGTGCTTCGGGTGCCGCACAGTGGGCCGAACACGTCGTGCCTCTCCCCACGAAGCGACTGTTTTAACCAACAACTTTTTTAAAAGTTCATAATGATAACTCGGTTAAATATCAATCAATTAAGTAAATGAAGATTACAGTCTTAATTTTAATTTTTTTAATAGATCTTTTGATCTCTAAGTGCGAGATCCTCTTCGTTTTATAACATAGCACCTCCGCATACCGTAGCTGTAGCACCTCACGTACAACAATGCCCAAATAAGTATCCAAAAATTCCATATTATCGTGTAATATTGCATTATTTTTATTCTCATCTGGCCAACGTTGTACGTGAGGTGTTACATAACCTTAAATAGCTAGTACAGATACTATGTGAAGGAAGATGATCTCACACTGGAAAATCAAAACATCTATTAATAAAAATTTAAAATTGTTTTTCGAATCATTGTTTAGTTAGTTGATCAACATTTTTTGCTAATGTATAATATTAATACAAAATAAAACAACAAAAGTATTAATATATTTCGTTTTTCACAAATTATTTCAAAACATTTGCAAGCAACATTTATGTTTAGGGTAAGAGATTTAGGGCGTGTGAATGTAGACTTCCGCGCCCAAAGTCAATCAATTCTTGCCTGTTGTGGAGACGCCTCTTGCCAAGGTATTACCAACGTTTCTGACGTTACACTGCAACCTTTCTTAGGAACTTTTGCCCTGAAGAAGGTCGCATTATGACGACCGAAACGTTGGTAACAGTGCCTTGGACGACGCGTCTTCGAAATAGCCAATAATCTATGCCTTAATGTCATTTGTAATGTTATTTCTTATTGAAGCCCAGAGTTAACTTCGAAAATTAATTTGTTGTTTCTTCCCTTTCCAAAACCCTTTTTCTTCTACCTTGGAGCTGAAGAAATGCAATGTTAATTTAAATATTTATTGTTGTCTGAATATCAGTCATTGGGCTGATGTGTCTCCAAGTGAAGTGTGTTGCGTTTTGTTAATGACTTAATTGAGGCAATAGGAAAAGAAAAATAGACAAGAGGCAAGTAATGGCGCAGTTAGTAAGAGATAAATATGAACTTGATGACTGTGAAAGATAAAACTGTTTGGAAACGATATCTACATTTCATATTTTATTCATTTAGTCACTTTTTTTGTACTTTAATTATCTTCTATTTCTAACTCAAAATATATACTTATTTTGAAGTTGTTTTATATTACTTTGAATTTAACACGAGTTTCCGCGCGTTCCGTCTATTTGGGACCAGTGTGCACTCACACGTATTTGGAGGCGGACGTCGCGAAACCACACGTCGGCTGCTTTTGGCGCAAAAAAGCGCCGAGCAATTAGTTCCGGTCGCCGCCGCCGCCACCGGCGCGACTGTCGTCCTCGCTAAGGTCTAAGGACCCGCAGTTATTTCGTCTGCCGCGTTGTCTGGGTTCTCATCTTTGTGGTTTAAGCGCCTCCTTTGCCGTCACGACATCTCCACGCACCCTCCCGGCGACTTAAAATTACTCTTAAAATGACAATTGCGAAGGGTTTCGTCGGATTTCCTGCAAAATATTACGTGTCTAGTGCTTGATAACCTAAGTCTCAACGAATATTTTCTTTCCGACTTTTGATATATTGAGTACTTGTGAATCACTATGAAGGTAAACATTTTGTGTTGCAAACGAGTAAAGACGAATGAGAAATTAAAAATAAATTAGCTCTTTGTTGAATTCATAGTTGCTTTTCTACTAGTGTTCCTTTATAAAATTCGTGTTCGATTAGTTTCCTGAACTAAAATCTTCACGCTCCCTTTACTACGTGTATTCAGGTATTTCTTTAAATATAGTTTCAATTTTTTCCTCATTCCAATCAACCCATCTTGCTTTTCTCACGTTTTTATGAAGTCTTCTCTTTTTCATTTTCTCTCGACGTTTGGGTTCTTCACTTCTGGAATTTCCATTGTTACGTACACATTACGGATGCTTACAATTTTTTGGATGGCTTCCTCTACTTCGCCTCCCATCCCCACTGTCTCTTTCTCGCCTCCGTGATGCGCTACCGTTCTTGAAACAACGCGATTTCCTGTTGTCCACTGCCACCTAATCATCAGGAGCTGTGAAGAGAGCGAGTGAGCCATCCCAAAGGTTCCCAGAAGCAGCGCTAGCAATGAAGGTTATTACCTGTCGTCTTTTTCCGCTACGTCAATACGCCTACAATTCATTGTGTGCCCCTACTCCTCGGTTCTGCAAGTATGGCGAATGATTATTACGTGGCTACATTAGGCGTGTAATTTACGAGGAAACACGTCTATACTGCTTTTTCTGGTATGTTCTATACTTTGTGAATTGTCTCCTCCTCCAACAGTGTATCATTATTTGTTCTTCCTTTGTTGAAAATTAATTTTCCTCTTGCGTCGATGACTTTTTTCACACCGCGGCCTTGGCACTCAATGCTACTCTGTTCATTGTCTTTATCCTAAGCTTTGCCATATTGTTTATAAATTATATTTATTGATAAAGCTAAGCCATGGAATTGAATATTATCTCTTAGAAAAATGTCTCACATTTAACCAAGATGAAAGTCTGGATTAAATTATTCATGAGAATTTAGTGTTGTTTTTTCGCTGTACGTTCTTACAAATGAGTACTTTTATATTGATTTTGATTTTGAACTCAAAAATGGCAAGGACCACTAGAATTGCAAATTTCAGCCTGGTAACCAGCTTGATAGGGGAAATAAGTTCGTTAGCTAACCTCCGGAATATTGCTGAAATTGAAATTCACTATTTCAGATGAATAAGTTTAATGTGAAAGGTTTCAGAAACTGTGCAGCCGTTGCGATGAGTATAGAATAAGTGGTTGTTTAGAAATGATGGTAAAAAGTATGACCCAGATGTTTCTGGCCTAAAAGTATTAGAAATATGCAATCATTGATGACCAAAATATGAAAATATGACCATAAAGACGACCTTTTAGACGACTGCAAGCAAGTATGCGAAAATGGAATTAAAACGATTAAAATATGAATAAAAAATACGACAATTATCATATACATGTGCATCATTTTAGTAATTGTAGATAAAATGGTGCTTATCTTACGTTTTTCATGGAAATAACGCAAAGAAAAAATATGGCATGTCGTAAACATCGGGTCCCTAGTAATAAGGTTTCTGAAATAGTTTTGAATTTCAATAAATTTTCAAAAAATCAAAATTTAAGAGTGCGTGCTAAGTTGGAAAACTAAACTAAAGCTATTGCTGCCCCCCCCCCTTCCGTCAACGTTTTTAAAAAGTGTTTAAGAAACACTGAACTCGCATTATCTGCCATTACAATCATGAAACTCCGTTTTTTAGATAAGACATCCATGTCCCAATTGTGTTTTGGAATTATTTTAACTAACATAAAATTCTTATGTAACTATTGCAGAAGGTCAATTAACAATTCCTTTCTTCAACGTTTGAAATATCTTGTTCAGTGAAAAGAGGAATCAACAATACCCGTATGTAATGCAATGCGTTCTTCCGAAACGTGCAACATCAAGCATCAAACCAAGAGAACAATACAGCAATAATTTAAGCATGAACATTCAATGGTAATTAATGTAATTAATTTGAGACGCTGAGGATACTCTCGCACGTATCTCGTACGTGTAAGTTCTTTGAGAAAAGCCAAAGGAGCTTTCAGTAGATTTATCATTTCAATAAGGAAAGTGAAGAAGGAAATACAAAGCTTTGAGCCAAATTACTATAGATCAGTGTGAAATTTTTCACTTCATTTTTCTACAATAGTATGTATTTCACATAATAATTATCTTTTTCAAGAGTCAGACATAGAGGTTTCGGAGCAAATCAAAATGTAATAGCTTTCTTTTATATTTGCTTTCGAGTTGAAGCATAAATACATTTCTTCTACATGATATTATCATATTATTGTAAATGATTTTGTTTTTTTAAACTTCACATTTCTGCTACATGTGTTGTATTCTTCCCGTGAGCCTTTTCGTGTAATTCGTTCAACCACAGAAACATTATACCGAGAAATGTTTTTTCTTTGGAATACCGGGTTGTTAACAGAATGTGTCCTCTCAAAATGATAAAATGAATGAGTAAGCATTGTGTACGTGTGAGAGAGGCAACAGTGAGAGCATAGGAAGACAGTCGGATGAATAATTCTGCACCGCGAGAAAGGAGCCTGACGCGAAGTGGTGGCATGTGGTGTTGAACCTTTTATCTACTCAACCGTACGTTTAAGAACATAAGTAGTTTCCTTTCTTTGAAATCAAGTGTTAACATAATGTATTCTAGCAGTATGATGTTATGACGGAATGAATGTATGGGCAATGTGTTCGTCTGAGAATAGCATAAAGGTAGGTGAATGAATTATACCCCACATGAAGGGAGCGAGGCCTGAAGTGGTGTTGAACCTTTTTATTACTCAAACACAAACATTCAAGCACGTAAGTATTACCTCCGAGAAATGGTGGATTAACAGAATGCTTTTTACGACCTTATATGTTGGTATGAATGTTCAGACAATATGGACGTGAATGTGTGCGAGCAGAGGGAGTAAAGGTACAGGAAGGATGGTGGATAATAATCAAATTCATGAAGTGAGGCATGACTCGGTGGCGTGTGATATTGAACCTTTTCATCTACTCAATAATTCCTTGAAGCACTTTCCTGTTTCTTTCTTTCACACTTTCTTTCTCTTTTTCTTCATTGTTTCTTCCTATCTTTTCTTTCTTCCTTTTTGTCATTTCTTTCTTTTCTTTTCTTTCGTTTCTTTTCCTTTAATTCTTTCTTTCTCTCTTCCTTTCTTTGTTTGTTTCTTCCTTTCTCCCATTCTTTCTTCCTTTCCTTCATTTCTTTCGTTTCGTTTCTTTTCGTTTCGTTTCTTTCCGCTTTCTTTGGAATGAAGTGCCAACAGAGTGCATAGCCCCACTCTCTACGGCAGAGTGCGCGAATGAGCTGTTGGGTGCGGTGTTGCAGCGTGCGGCAGCCACGGCGTGGCGTACTCGGCGCGGCTGGTGGGCGGCGACGGCGCCACCAGCGGCCAGTGGCCCAGCGTGGCGCAGCTGGTGCACGCGCGCTCGCGCGCCTCCTGCACGGCCACCGTCGTCAGCCCCCTGTGGCTGCTGGCGTCGCTCTCGTGCCTGCGACAGCGGTGAGTCACCCACTGCGCCCACAGCGCGCCTTTAATAGCCATTATAAAAGCAACGCGTAGCCTCTGTTCTCTTCTTATCAGCGGGATATTATTATTTTACGCAAAGTGTGGCAGGGGTACCAACAGTCACTAAATCTACTCTTTAGGAAGCTGTTTGCATCTTTAATTGTGAATTTAGGTGATAATACTACTACTACTACTAATAATAAATAATAATGATAATAATAATAGTAATAAAAAATAGAAGTATAGGAAGAAGAAAAACAACATTACAATAATAAGTAAAATTAATAGACAATAAGTCTTCTTTTTCATCAGAGCACAGAATTATAGATATGAGTAGTTTCAGAAATAAGAATGTGTCATTTTAATTAATGGTCTCCTTACTATTTCTCCTCGTATATTTCAATACCTCTTAATGTATGCGGATGTATTTATATATAACTGGCAATTCCCTTCTTACTGCTACAGAGATATATTAATTTGTTTACTACTAATTTAATAGTTTATTTACATGTTTTGCTTTCAATTCATTCAGTGATACTGTTTGATTATTTTTATGACAGTTTATGCAACGTCAGGAACTGATAGTTACAGATGCTTAAGTTTATGTGCATCCATTGTATTATTAGTAAAGGTCACATGAATCAACGTACGGTAGTCGTATTTCTATTCTAGGTCAACGCAACAAAAAAGAGATAATTTATTACTTGTAGTTTGGAACGGTGTTATATAAAATCATGTTTCAAAAATGTATACGATTTGCATACCACACGTAGGCAGATATGCATAACACATCTTTGGTAGTATTCGCAATTTTTTTATTTTCATAGTAGAAAAAGTTTATACGCCGATTGTAAGTTATTGCATCTTTATGAAGTTCTGAACCTAATAAAAACACATTTTATATTGAAAATAAATTAAATAAATGTTTGAAAATTAAAAATAAAATGATTCTAAATCAAAAAGGTTTAAAAAATGAAAATAGTTTTCAAATTATTTTTATTATATAGAAAAGATTAAAAAATAATAAATTAAAAATAAAGAAATAGCGTTACAAGATTAAGATTTTCAACGGAATAGAACCGCGCGACGTACGCAATAATTGGCACGTATTGCGCCGCGCTGTGACGGGAGGCGCTGAGGAATGGGTCAGCCGCCCCCATGAGTGAGCACGCGCGGCGGCGTTCGCGCGCACGCGTGTCGCTATCGCGCAGCGCACGTCACGGGCCAAGGGTCACGCGAGCCGCTCAGGTTATACTTCGACTTATTCCTAGAGTCCTTTGACGTAAATCAGCTGTCGCTACCATGTCATCCAATCGGAAGGCTTAAACGTCACCGTAGATTATACTTCCATTTATTCCTAGTGTTCTTTGACAGATCACTCAGCTATTACGGTATCATCCAATCGGGAGCTTCACGTCACCATAGTGACGTCACGTGATTGTGAAGCTCCTGATTGGATGGCACCGTAACAGCTGATTTACGTCAAAGGACTCTGCGTTTAAATCGAAGTATAGAGATACGACATAAGTGTCTCGAGGTTTTTAAACCAAGGATTTTTTTCCCTATGGCTTTCATCCAGCCGACAGCGGGTTACCCTTTACTTCCCAATAGGACACATATTCCACCAAACACGTGACACCAACACACTTGCGGGCTCCTCTGATGTGGAATCAGCAGAACACAATGCCCTCTGCGACAACACATACGTGAGAGATAAGGGACAAACAATCATGCCCAAAGCGGGACCCGAATCCTGGCCATCCGGGTTAGCAAAACCTGCAAGCTTTTATAAAAATATAGATTCATTGAATCCGGAGTTTTCATTTAACACCAGACGGAGGATTTTGTTTACAGAATACTTAAAAACTAAATCACAATTTCATTAATTAAGCAACTGATACCTTCATGGAAATTCCTATTCCTATGGAATTATTATTCGTATAGAAAATTAAGTGTTTTCTGGTACTATTTTACTATGCACTTAACTATTAAAATCCACGTGGATGAAGGGAATTAATTGTTTGCTTAATTGGTGGCGTGAGCCACATATATACACATTGGCACGCTAAGAAGCGATAGTTGCTTTCGTTGTGGATTTGAAGCACGTCACTAGGTCGCATTCAATAGCAGACACTGGGACGTCGTAAAGACTATTGAGGCAGATGACTTAACATGGGTGCTCTTTAAACTAGTACTATTCATTACAATAACACGGTATTCAACACAACAAAACTGCCATAAGACAATTAAATTGAACAGTAGCTTTCATGATCAGCAACGTGTGTTCTGGTCAGAAAAGCGTGAGATAGAACTAACATTTTCTATCTACTTCATGTCATCCACAGCACACACAAATTACAATGGAAACGTTTTCAGTGCTTCAATGTAAAATTGTTGAACTATCTAATAAGTAAATTGAATTTTAAAGTTTACATGGAGCACATAGTTAAGAAAAGTAGGAAAGTATTAATATTATAAACAGAATTAGGTTCTATAAATAAGTGTGTAAACATAGTATGTATAAACAAGATTGTTAATACATAAATCCACAATTGCAGCTCATTTTTATTGTGCAAGAATATTAATTCAAGTCACAATATCCGAAATTAAGAACATGCAGGTACTATAAAATACAACAAAGAGGGTAATAATTAAATTGAAAACGACTCTCCAGTGATAGACTTGTTAGTCTCTGACATGTTTGTCAATACGAAGCTAATCTTTATTTATAAATTAATTAAATATAAATTAACAGGGAATTTAGTAAAAAGAATCTAAGGAGTAAAAGACGAAACAACAAAAGAAAAAGGACTAGCCCAAAATTAAAGAATTTAAAGGAAAATTATAAAATATGAGAAAATTGAAAATTAATTGTGTTGATGTTTAATACATTACTATGCTTGTAGATGTCAACTAGTGTATCTAAATAAGTATGTAATCGACCACAACCAGCCTAGAAGGTTAAATAATCAAACATACCTATCCATATATAATTATTGATAGCTTTAAAAACACTGGCATTTTCTTTCCGGTGACTCGCAACAGTACCGGCAGGATGAACATATTTTCCTCTCAGCAGCCAGCGAAAAGTGGAGGGGGATCAAAGTGTTGCATAAGGATCAGATAAGCTAGGTTGTTTTCATTACAGAAGTTGCTGTTCCGCTCATCCCATTGTGTGCCAAGCGACGATTAAAAATGTTGTTGAACTAGTACTAGACCGAATTATTTTAATTCCTTTTTTTTGTAGTTGAACTTGTTTAATTATATCATTTAGTAACGTGCAGCATTTTTAATATAATCGCAAATCGGCAGTTTTGGGCGTGCGTTCAATTGGCTAGACAAGAGAAGCTTCCCAGCGATGTGGTTCTGTTTATCGTTTTCCATGATGCGATACTGTTTTTTCGAATCTGTCAAAAGTGTTCTTTTAGCCTTGAACACAACATACGTTTCGCGGCTCGGGCACGCGGCCAAAAGTGGGACCCGCAATCCGCTGTTGAAAAAGATTCATTGGCGGCTAAAAGCGTTGCGCAACATGCACATGAAAAAGTTAATTATTCTTTATACCTTTGAGTGACCAGTGTAAGGAGTTGCACATATTTTGAGCAACTTGAAATAATTCAGAAATATACAGTTAAGTTTAGAAAGTAATTATAAATTTATTAATAAATGATTCCAGATATTTATTCAATTCTACACTTTTATTTGAAGAGTTTGTACATAATTTTGAGTTTATCATTTACCGAGAAAATCAAAACTTTTGACATAAGATATTATTGCAGATTGAAAATATGTTTACAAATGATTGGTAATAAATAGAACATGATATTTATTTAGCAAATGTATTTAATTTATGTAGATATCGTTTTGCATAATTTAATGAGTCCGATGAAGGAGACGAAACCAGTTGTGAAACGTGATGATTACATCAATTAACATCAATACCTAAATTGTACTGGTCATGGGTTTGGTCGGAAACTTACCAGCATGATTCATTTAAATTAAAAACCAAACTTTTTCATTCAGATTTAAAGAATTCAAGACCGAATTAATGTAGTAATATTGAATTGTAATATACAATATTACAACATATATTGTAATATTCATATATGTAGTCATATACATTATCAATCAATACAATATTCATATACATTCCCATGTATGGGTAATATTCAATGGGTAAATATGTTAATTTGCTGTGTTAATATCTATTCAGAATTAATATGAATATGAACAATAATCATTGCAATTTTAAAAAAAATTAAATTATTTTAAATGTTTATAAACTAAAATACAATACGATTTAAAAATGTATTGAGGGCTCCTATTTAGAGGGTGCCATAAGTACGTGCGCAAGTCTACTTATTTATTAATCGATATCTGAACAAAATTTCGATTCAAGGAAAATCCGAGCAGAAATAATTCTTTGTTTACGAGATCTGTAGCCTAAGTATTTTTTCTAACTCCGAAATAAAATTATCCTTTTCGCAGTGTGAAACGTAAATAAAACTCTGTTTAAAACACAGTTTTAATACTCTTAACCTTTTAATTTTTTCCTGACTGTGAATAGAATGTATGAAAGTGAAAAGCACAAAACGATCATTTCCCAAACTACCTATTGTAGATAATTCATAGAGTGAATTAACATAATAATTATGATAGGGTAAAAGTGAAGTTTTATTTTGCAGGTACGAAATGTTGCGAAAGCCCGAATGGCGCAATTCTGCGAGCAAAATAAAATAGTTTTTACCACGTGTGTCATACACTCTTGTGTGTGTCGTGGCCACAGATCCTTTCATTTCATTTTATTTGAAACATAGAAATCACTTAATGATACATTAAGTTTTGCCTTATCTTATTAGGTCAAACGAAATTATGATTTGTTGGTTGCATTCCTAGAAATACCTAAACACACGAGCATCATCTCACTTTTAGCTTTATGCCGGAAAATGAACCTTTAGCACACTGCGCATAACTTGAAAAAATACTTTTACTTGTGGCTGTCTTCATAATATGTTGGGGGAAAACGGGCCGTTAAAGGTTCAATTTTGAGCAGTGACCAGTAGCACGTGAGCGCCATCTGTGAGGAGAGGAGGCGAGTGAGGCGTTTGCCGGTGTGTCCGCAGGGAGCGGCAGCTGTCCGCCAGCGAGTGGGCGGCGATGGCGGGCGACGCGGGCGGCGCGGGCGCGCCGGGCATGGCGGCGGGCGAGGGCGAGGGCGAGGCGGGCGTGCGCGCGGGCGTGGCGCAGGTGCGCGAGGTGGCGGCCCTGGTGCCGCACCCAGGTGCGCGGCGCGGCCCGCTGCTCGTGAGCCCCGACCTGGCCCTGGCGCGCCTCGCCCGGCCGCTTGACTTCGGGCCCGACGTGGGCGCCGTGTGCCTGCCGCAGCGCCCCATCGAGCCCCGGCAGCTCTGCGTCATGGCCGGCTGGGGGCGGCCCGCGCCCGGAGGTGCGTATCCGCTCTCATTCTCTCACACTCACTCTCTCTCCCTCCCTCTCTCTCCCTCCTCTCCTCGCTCCCTCCTCTTCTCTCCCCCTCCTCTTCTCTCTCCCTCCTCTTCTTTCTCCCTCCTCTCCTCTCTCCCTCCTCTCCTCTCTCCCTCCTCTCCTCGCTCCCTCCTCTCCTCGCTCCCTCCTCTCCTCGCTCCCTCCTCTCCTCGCTCCCTCCTCTCCTCGCTCCCTCCTCTCCTCGCTCCCTCCTCTCCTCGCTCCCTCCTCTCCTCGCTCCCTCCTCTCCTCGCTCCCTCCTCTCCTCGCTCCCTCCCTGCTCTTCTCACGACCCTCCGTCTTCTCTCCTCTCCATTCTTCGCCTTCTCTCCTCCCCACTCTCCACCTTCTCTCCGCTTCTTTCTCCATATCTCCTCTTCTCCATCCCTCTTTTCCTCTCTTCCTCCTCCCCTCTCCCTGTCGTCTTATTTCTCCTAGTCCTTTCTCTCATTACCACATTTTGTATGTACTTTACATTCTCGGAACTCATTTTTCTCCTATTCATTTAAACTCTAACGTACCGAATACACATCAGTATTTCAAAATAAACTTGTTCTTTGCCATTCCACCTTCTCTTTGACACACTCAAGGACCTTTGTCCTATCTTCTTATTCCCTTTTTGGTCAATGACTCTTTGTAATTTTTCTGTGTTTTTTTTCTGTCATTGTGCCTTTATAATTTTCTGTTAAGTGAATTTCAGTTTGGACATTATTTTTATTTGTTTCGATTATTTGTATGTATTTATTTTTCAGAATTTAATCTTTTGAAAATAGTGCCCAAAATTTTAAAAGCTGACATCCATAAATCATAATTCTTGGTTTTTTATATCTTCTTTATTAAGTATCTTCTAATTCAAGGAAATTGTCTTAGGGACATTAGTCGAAGTCAATATTTTTAAAATGTATCAGGTATATGAACACGAATTCCAATTATTTTCCCTGTAGAACTTTCCCTTGAAAGATATTCTTGACGTGAACATGCAGTTGCAACCGGCTACAATTAACTTTTTGCAAATGAAAGTATTTCTGCATTGCAGCTCTTGTGTAGGTTTCCTTAGTTGGAAGCGACAATGATGATATGATACGCTAATTGCTTAGCTGCGGTACCTAATTACGCTCTGTGGTTGTGGGAGATCGGGGAAAGAGATGGGTCTCTCCGGGTTGGCTACACTAAGGGAGCGTTGTGGGCACAGACTTCGTGAGATGAAGATAGGAATCAGAAGAGAGTAATCGAACGTGGGAAGAGAGAGGGAATATCGAGAGCGAGATCTAGGTCGGAGACAGGAAGAACAGGAAATGTAGCCTATGGCTTTGATTTCAGGTGGGGAGGAAAAAGCGACAGAACGTGAGAATGGGTTTATTTGCATTGAGAGTCTGAACAGGAGAACTCTTCAACACGCGTTATATTGTGTGCATACTCATTTTCAAGCTTTTATATAAATTGTCTTCTATGAATACGTTTAAGTCTGAAGAATTGCGTTCATTTTAACCCTCATTTATTTATACGTAATTTCCAGGTGAACGAAGAAAAGAACGATGTTCATTTTATATTGCAGAATACACATTAACTTCTTCATTAAGAACGGGATGATTTATCAATGGTACTAAGTTATCGCGTTCACTTTCTGGTAATTTCTTTTTGTAAGAAACCAAAACAGCTTGGCAATATTTTCTCGAAAGATACATTAACTAGTGACATTACAAAAATAAGTTCAGAACGTCCCACACTCACAGCCCGTTTGGTGTAAGTTATTATTCATTGTCAGAATATCAACAGTTTACTCAAACATTCTTAAGAATTTAAATCAAACTCGCTTTGTAAATGTAAATTTACTCAGGTGAATCGTTGATGTTCAAAATATCTATCGGCTTGTGCCTCCTGTGATTCAATTACACAAACATTTCTTTTCAAATATTTCAAATTTCTAATTAATTCGGTTCTGCTGAGCAATTCACATTCAATAATTATTTGAAATTACAAACTTTAACCACTAAAATATCGTTCAAAGTAAAGAATTCGAAACTTACTTCATTCATTTCATTTTCATAGCTGAAAGTGTTATTTTCGAAATCAAGATAACATTAGTTTAATGTTTGAAGTCATATTTACAAGATCCGAGTGAGAGGCTCTGCAGGGCATCAGTTGATGCCCTGAGCCACTTCAGCCGGTCCGAAGGAAGGTGTGAAAACGATTCGCACAAATCCGGTATATTCCCCCGCCTGCGCTTGACGAAGTCCCTCCCCCCGCGCCGGATGCCTGGATGGTGAAGTGAGCGGGAGAGTCCCCGGGGCAGGGGCGCCTCCTCGGGGCAGGAGGGGCGGGGGGAGTGGAGGGGGAGGGGGTCGTACGCGGGCGCGTGGAATGCGGCGCACGACGTCGTCGCCCTGGCGGAAGCCCCGGGACACTGCCCGCCCCGCCCCAACCACTAGATAAACCAGTTTCTCATCCCGCGCTCCCGCCCGCCCAGCCTGCGCGGCGCGGCGCTTCCAGGGGCACAGTAGTTCGAAACGGACCCCAAGGCACGCGGGAGACAAAAAGAAGAAATGTCCTTCAGTGAGTTTCGACTCTAGCTAGTTCGCATTCAGTCACAGTCTGCAGGGGAGAATTCTAACGGGCGGCTGTTCTGATCATTAGTTTTCCGAGGTTTCACCGAAAACCAGGCGAATACCGGTGAACTACCGTAACGATCATAGGGCATAGAGTGCGCTCGATATTTTTATACTATCCTCACCCCTCTTACACATACTTACATACACTACACTGCTACACATGCCGCGAACTTACAGCTTATTATCCAGCTTACGGCTGGAGCGGAGTCCCGCTGGTGGGAAATACCTGGTTCAGGATAACCCGGATCTCGCCATCCAGTGGAGGAAGGTCGCCATCCCCCCCTCCTCCTCCTCCACCTCTTCCTCGCCCCCCCCCTCAACAAAAACATGCTCTGCGCGTGTGGGACTAATGACCTTAGCAGTTGACGCGCCCGGAATCACTACTCTATCAATCAATCAAGTCGATCAGTCATTCGAACATGCTTCACGTGCCACGCAGTAATCTGGAGTGGCTAAGAAAGTGTGTGTTAAGCAAAAGAAGAGTTTGTCAATAAAACGTATATGTTCTCGTAGAATATACGAAACTGAGGGTAATGTAAATTTGTAATCCAGACGTAAGCAAAGCGAATCGTTTAACTATCTCTTCATGTAAACCCATATATACAAGAAAGTAAAGGAAAATTTTGTAATCTTAAACGTCATATTTTTATTACGAGGCACAGTAACCACCTTTACGAAAGTAAACTGGTACATATACGTAATACAATTGCCAATTTTCCATAGAAGTTGCAAATTTGAAACTCAGGGGAAGTATAATAAGTTGCAGGAGAAATGAAAAAAGTTATCAACTTCGTAACATACTTCATTTTTCATGTCAAAGAAAAATTTTGCCAATATTCACTTCACGTTTGATAATTCGTTACCATCAAACTAATCTTTAATATTTTTAAGAAAAATCTTGGGAAAACCGTTGAAAGGCATACATTTATTTGGGTTGTTACATTTTTCACTAAATGTTTTGCGCATTTGCTAATTTCTCGTTGTTAGAAATGCGTGCTGCGCTTGCCTCGGAACATTGCTGTTCGCGCCGCGGCGCCGCACGTGGCCCACTGCGCGCCTCGGCGCGAGATCGCCCTCCGTGGGCGAGGCGCGTTGAATGAGAGCGCGCCCATTGACGCGATATCGCCTGCCCGCCGTGCCGCCGCGATCTCCGCTGCCTCGGTAGATGGCGGGCGACGTGGTTGCCTGCTCCTTGTGTGGGTTTCGTGTTCGGTGAAGCAGGTCTCTTGTGATAAACGTGTTTCGAAGTACACGCGAGATTAACGGATTTTACAGTGAGGTAAAACGGCGAACGGCACAATATTTGAAATGTTCAAAGTCAAAACAAGTGCGTTGGTTTGTTTGGAAAATATTGAACTCTGAACGGCTGAACATGAACATACTCGTAGAATAATATCGTACAATTCCATATTGATTTTTATGTGTTTAAAGAGTGGGGGTACTTGGTTCTTTGCATCGATCAAAATGGCAAAGTTCTACGCGAGTTGCTTGTTGCTTACCACACGAACCACCCCACTTCTTTGCGTGAAGCAAGTTGGAATAGCCTTATTGGGAGATGCGTTCTCTTTTGTGACCTCAACCTGATGAAAATAGCTTTCTGCCAATTGAGTAGCAACCCCACTGTGCCTATCGCCAATGGCAATCCTCTTCTCTATTAGTTGCCAGGCGCTCCAGGTTATGTTCTGGGTGTCAGCATAAAATATGATATCACATCAAGACATTCAGACATACCACCCGGAAAGCGAGAACATCAAACTGATTATGCCAAATCTACTGCGTGCTTCTGCGAATGCTGAGAAACATTAAAAAAATAAATTGTTTCACATACATGTTTATTATAAATAAGAATATATGAAATCTCCATTATACTATCGAAATTAGAAGTTATCTAATTGCTTGAACTATCCTATTAGTCTTTGAGCTGAATTTGCAGATTCGCCTTCCTCCCTACTAATTCACCCAAAAAAGAATAGCGCGATTGTTCGTGATCGTGGGTACAAGGAAGAGCTCGCCCAAGTACCAATGCTTAGTCCTATCGCTTTCTGTCTCATAAGCCAAAAGTGAAAGAGGATTATCTGGGAAGCGTGTATGAGAGACACATGACCTCAGATTTCAATAAGGGGATTTCCTTCGAGTCGCCCTTTCTGGGCCCTTTGTTATTATTTGAATCCTAATTTTTCTTCATAAGGATTTAAAAAAGTTCCGGTGTGAGTAAGCATCGATGGCTGAAAATGGTTCTCCTCCCAGATAGAGCAGTTCGGCTGCGAGCCGTCCATTTTGTTGATTCGTTGATTTCAGGAGCGTCAACTGATAGGGTTATTTGTCCCGAAAGGGTAAGGTATGTTTTCCTCGAGAAATGGCGGTAATGATGCCCCGCAGGATGGCGAGATCCGGCACCGACCCTCCTGTCGGCTAGCGGGGTTTTCCCCACCAGCTATCTCCCACCAGCGGGGCACCGCACCAGGCGGAACGAGCTCTCAACTCCCGACCGGTCTCCCGTTACGTGTTGTAGTGTAGAACATGTAACTGTAAGTAAGGGGTAGATAGGATAAGGAATGGGAAGGAAAGATTACGCATGGCCCGTGGCCCGTTTGTTAGGGCACTGCTCCTGGATTCGCCTGATATTGATAGAACAAAACACGAAAACTACCAATTAGAGCTAGAATTCTCCTCAAGACAGCGTCTGAATTCGACCAAGCTATTTAGCTATTGCCGATCCGGTGGCCGAGATCGCTAAGGCAATAGTGCCGTAGCGATCTCGTACCGAAAGATCGCGGGTTCGAGTCCCGCCTCGGGCATGGTTGTATTGTGTTCGTCCTTTCACCCCCTATCATCATCATATCAGGGAAGGCAACGGGAAACCACCCTGAATAATTTATCCCAAGAAAACCCGTTATGGGTCACCTAACTTCCGTATATGGAAGATAGGACCAAAGAAGAAGATTTAGCTATTACTGAAATTGCTGCCACCATCGGGAGTGGAACCTAGGACCATCCAGCCAGAGGCGCTGCAGTGCCATCAGCTAATGTCCTGAGCCACCTCTCCAGGGGCGGGCGGCGTGGGCGGGGTGGCGCGCAAACAATGCGGGTCCGCGGCCGCGCCCGCAAGAACGAGGTTTGGGGGCCGGCGCCCGCGAGGCCCGTGGGAGGACGGGTCGTCTGGGCGAAGGGGCGGGGCGCGGAATCTGCCGGTGACTCAGCACAGCCTACTCGGAAGCGTTCGCAGCCTTTGACTCTGACAAAGAATTGGAAAGATTTGGCATTTATTGAATGTAATTACTTTCTCAGACTAATTTGAGAGCAGGTTGCCTAAAGAGAACCGTGGAACTGAATCGAATAATTATTTAGGGAATGTGGGATTTAATTAGGTTTGTTTGAAAATGTTTTCAAAGAGTTTTTAATGCGAAGGCCTCGGGGCAGAATCAAGATAAGCCACTCAAGCTACACTGCCGCATGTAGTTTCCCGCTCTTGTTGCTATTCGAATAGTTTGGGTCAATAATAAAGCAAGTTACCGTTTAACCAAAAACAAGATAATATTTACGAAAAGTAGACTTTCTGTGGCTCGTGCGGTTTACGTTTTAGCCCTTTATTCTACATTTTCAACTTAATCCAGTTCTTTTTATTATTAAGGAATCAAATTGCTTACCGGATAGAGGGACCGGGTAGAGGGAAATTTAAAATTGTGAATTAAGTTCAAAATGAAGGTTTGGCTTCCAACCGTTTCTTAAGTCTCGTTCAATCTTCCAAAAAAATGTTGTGTCCACCACGAAGTTTTTGTTTTTTTGATCTTGCCTTCCATATTGTGAAGTTTTTATATTGGTGAAATACTTATTTAACAATAGTAGCAGTCATGATCTCTCTCATTAATGTTCGATCAAAACATCATAAAAAGGGAACGCATCATTTGTTCGAATAAAAGTCTTAAGGCATACACGTTCGTCCGAGACTGCTCGAGAACGTACAAGACTTCCACAAGAAAAATGTCTCTTGCGGTATATTGAAACATCGTTACCGGGACGCCGCCTCGCAGCGGGTGGAGAAACGGGGAAACGGGTTCTCGCGAAGCTGGTCTGGGCCGGCGGGAAGATGTGTATGCTTCCCTGTGGGGGGAAACCCACGCGCGGGCGGCACCTGCGATGCAAAAGCGCTGTAGGCGAGGCGCCGGGCGAGGGGCGACGGTGGCGCCGCGGGAGAGAGCGCGCCTGCGGGCGAGTGGCGCGACAGAGCTGCTGCGCACCGCCGCTTTCACTGCGCACGAGGCGCCACTGCTCGAGACGAGCGCTCGGACCAGCACCTCTTGCATCCCGCTTAAAGCCTGTTTTACACGACCATTTTTTCATCATTTTTCGCCGGTACAGAAAAGATACAGACCAGACTGGATGTAATTTGTACGAAAAAATGGCGCATGCTTAATTTTTCGCTGCAGATTTCATCCAGTTCCACTTCTGCGCTCCTGGCAGCACTTTACGGGGTTTTCTCTGGTTTGATATGCGTGTGGAGCGATATGTTCATTTTGTAGTTGCATGAGAGCGTTCTGATGTGTTGAATTGTAATGAGAAGTGGTTATGCAGTGAGAAATAAATTATGTACTGTATTCTAATATTGTTGCATTCGTGCTCGGTCCTAATGTAATCTAACTTAATTTGTTACCACAGATGCGATGTTCAAATGTTTGAACTTCAGCGCTATATGCGGCGTCCGGAGGAAGTATTTTCTTTATGATTACGTACAAAAACAGAAATGACCGTGTAAAACGCTGGAATCACTCTCATCCAGTTTCGGCACCGAAACATACTGCGTAGAAACGAACGTCCTTTTTCCATCCACTTTCTGTACAGAAAAATGATGAAAAAAGGATGCAAAAATGACCGTGTAAAACAGGCTTAAGGGGAGTGCAAATGATCAAAGGTGGACTCTAAAATTGAGAAGGACCCTTCAGTCGTAAAATTATATTGGATTAACGTGCAAATAACCTGGAAAGAATATGGTTGCAGAGAAGTGAGATTGATCTGGGACTAAATATGGACCGCGCAGAACAAAATGATATTTGTTGAAGTTCTAAAGAAAGGAAATATTTGCCTCACTATGCCAAGGCTGGCGAATGTTGGATGTACCTTAACAGTGGTTTATAAAATAATCGCAGCCAGAATTCTGAAAATGTTCCAACTCGGCAATTCTTAACTCTTTATTTTCCAATAATTTTATTCCTTCTATCTCTAGACGAAATAAAAGAAGAGTGCCATACAATTGTCTTCGTTTATTTCTCGTTTATTTTTTTACTATTTAGCTAGCCGTAGATGTTGACGTCATTCTTCTGTTAAAATAATATCAGTGTACTTTAAAATAAAGTCAAATTTTTACCGTCGGTTTCCTTTTTATACAATAATTTTGATTGGGGTGTATTATTATTGGTCTGTACTTTGAGAAAACTAGATTTGATGACTGTTATCGAATGCCCCTCTAATATTGGTCTTATCAGTCCTTCGCAGTCGTACTCCAATTTAATTCTCCTGCAAATGAGTATTGGACAGGTTAGCCAGACCTTGCAGCTGTAGGACCACTACCTTCCGCTACCTCCTCTCGCGTGGATACTGGAAAAAGAACGTTGATCCCTATGTCCAACTACGCTGTATCTCATACACCACCTAGCCTACGTTTTCGGAAAAGTTGCAACGGACACCGGGCTTCACGAGCCCCGCTATCTCGCTGCTTGCGGACGGGCTATACGTGCATAGTCTAAGCAGTAAATAAACGAGCAAGCGTGGCTTGCGAGCTTTACTCGCTCCGGTTGTAAATCTTTCGCCGCCACCGGGTCCCTTTGTTGAACAATGGAGCGTGAAGCAATGACATTTACATAATGATGATGTGCTCCCCGAGTCAGACTCGCGAACCGCGTATTCGACTCGTTGGGATCGCGAAAAATTAAACTGCCCATCCACTGGAAAGCGAGGCTTGTCAACCCTTCCTCAGAGCAATTGTAAATCTATCGCCGCCACTTTAGGTTTCTTTAAGGAACAATAGGATACTCAGAATTGCATTAACATCATGATAATGCGCTGCGCGCGTCGGACTCGTTCATGCTTTCGATCCATTGTGATTGCGAACAATGAAGCAGGTAACGGCAGCGGCAGATTTACAACTGCTCGGAGGTAGACTTGTCAAGCCTCGCTCTCCTGTGGATGGGCTTCAGTGTTTCGTGGAACGCAGGTCTCTATTTTCTACACGACCGGCGCAAGCAATACGATGTTCCGTGACCACGCGCACGAGCAGTCAGCAACCCTGTAAGAAAATGAAGGGATTGGCGAGGCGGCAGGCGCGGAGCGCGGACGTGCCTGCACGGCGCGCGGGCGTGCGCGTGGGGTTAACGCGTGGCGACACGCTGACGCTCGCGTGTGCTGTTGCAGAGCTGCGCGTGGGACGCCTGCTGCACTACCTGCCCGTGCCCACGGTAGACAGCGCCACCTGCAACTCGTCGCAGCTGTACCGCGGCCTGCTGGGGCCCGGCGACATCTGCGCGGGCTACACGGACGCCGAGAGGTCTCCTTGCTACGTGAGTATGCCCTCGGAGGCGAAGGAACTTGGATATTCAGAGGAAATTTGCTACACACACACACACACACACACAATACACTTGGAGAGTGAAGCCTTGGCCTGCAATGGAATGTATCTGAAATAATAGATAAAATTCTAGCTAAGCTGCGAAGAAAGAGAATTGATATGAATAGAAACTGACACCCCCTCACGCTTCAGTCCAGGTACTTTCCTTTTTTTTCTTGCTATTTGGAAACATATATATCAAAATGTATCTTCAAAAATTTGCCACTGTGGAATTTATTATTGAGCCTAATACTAATACACAATTCTGAATTTCCTTCTTGGTTTTTATTGTTTTAAAACTAGAAACATTGAGTGCGGAACACTTGCAATATTTTTAGCACAGAATAGTTTGAATATTTTTTTTAATTCTTAAAGAAATGCGGGCTGAAAGTCCATTTTAAAAACGTATCCATTTCGGAGGTCCGTGAAGTTGCGCAACACTGAGACTTTCCTGAAAGTTGCGTGAACCGGATAAGTGTGTTAACTCGATGATAAGAGTGCGTTGGCTCGATCGACACTTTCTGCCAAATAATTGAGAACGAGTGTGTAATATTTAACATGAAACTAGTTATAAATGTACCACTATTTGTCGAAATTAGACCTTTAGCTGGCTCAATGCTTTTCGGAGCTGCGCCTTGTCGCGAAGTCCTCAAGAATGAGCTTAGGCAACACGCTACACATTCCTATGTTGCGGGGCACCGCGCCTCCATTTCAAAACGACTCTCGCCAGTTTAACAGCATTCATAAACATATTTATGTAATTTTATGTTTGGCGTGCAACATTATTTAATTTTAGTAGTATTTAAAAATTCTTAAAGGCAATCAACATTATTTATTGTCTATGTGATCTCGCAAGTGAGTAGTACTGGATTTACAATTATACTTACTGTAGTTTTGGAACAATATTAACCATCTTCATAATGCCCCAAATGCATTCGCCTGAGAATCTAGCGGCATTTTACAGAATCAATGGTAGAATTTCACTTACATTCAAGGTAAATTTTGGTAGATAAACGAATTTTTGTTTAAAAACTGCTGTTGGTGCCACCATATGCTTTCTTACACTTCCACCTATTCTGATCACATTTTCAGCCACGTTTAAGAATTTTCTTGCCTTGAACTAAAACCAAAGCATAATTTTCCTCTTGTAATTATATCTCCTATTAATATCATTACTGTTTGTACAAAACAATTTGATCTTTAATAAGCTGGATGAGTTTCGCTAATATTACAGTTGCTTACTCTGAAGCAGATTCTTTAATAGTTATTTATTAACTTTTTAAACCTTTTTATTAAAGTTAATGCAAGATTCGGAAAGGAATTTAATAAATATTTTGATGAATAATATGCAGGTTGAGTCATTTCAGGTGAAATAACTACCACTTTCTACTTTTTTGTAATTCAAAAGCCGAAAAACGTGAGATTGTGAATAGTGGGAATTGGGGAACAATTTACGATAAATCTACAACTCGCATGGCCCTGTGCTACCTCGCCAGCCAGTCGTCAGAATTGCAGTACACTCGCTGTTCAAAAATGACGTAAAAGATATCTCGAGTCTACCACAGCGAATCGAGTCTTGGAAATGCACACAAGGTCCTGGTGTTTTCCAAGCTCTGGCAAGCCGTTTCCATTATAGACTGTTATGAAACTAAAGTTGGGGGAAACACTTTCCTCGTACCAAAGCGGTAAAGAAAATATTTATTACTAATTTTTCTGGAGATTTCACTAATTCGTTTTTACTTTCTGGCTAAAAGTCGAGAGAAAGTTATTTATTAAACCCGGCGAATTTGCGTCAGAAAAACTCTTATTACAGGGCTCTGGTAACAAAAAAGTGGATAAATCCAGTTACTAAATTTAGAAAAAATCCTCTATCACGTGGTGGAGCCAGAATCAATGTGTTCTTGATAACGAAAAATCTAATATCGGCAAAATGTATGTCCGTCTGTGAACAACGCTAGCGAGTAAACCGTTCAGCCGATTTTCTCCAAAATAGATATTCCCAAATCGATCTGGCTGATGTCGCGTCCCCTTGAATTTGAAACAGATATTTTAAATTTGAGGGTACTTTACATGAAGCACCTCTAACATTTTCCAAATTTCCAAAAAACGCCTCTATCTTTTGATTAATTTTTGTTGTTCGATAATGTGACGGATGTTTAAGAGAATGGAGCAGGTCTCATGTTCGTTTTTCGAAAATTTGAGTTTTCGAAAATTGCAAAAGTTCAAAATTTTTTCGAAGTCTTTCAACCATTAAAATAATGATGGTAGAGATTTTTCCATTAATGTAATCGTTCCTTAAAGATAGATTTTTTAAACAGGGCGTGTACAATTTTTCGAAAATTTGTGTATTTTTCGGGTACTTTTGCGTGAAAACACGGGCGAGAAAGGACGTACTGTTTTAGCACTATAAGTTTCCTCTGAAATGACTTACTCCGTTTATTGAACGATACTTATTCGTGTTGGTTTCTGGGATAATGTACGTCTGTGTGTTAGTTTTCAAAATGTGCATTACTGGTTGCAGAACGACGAGGGCGCGCCGCTGCTGTGCGTGTCTCCGGACGGCGGCGAGTCCGGCGGCGACGAGGGCGGCGAGGGCGTGTGGCAGCTGCAGGGCGTGCTGGCTCACCACGCGCATTGCGGCCGCGCGCACCGCCCGGCCGTCTTCTCGTCAGTGCACGGCGCGCGCGAGTGGGTGGAGCGGGTGGTGGGGTCGCGGCTGCCCTCGCCGCGCCAGGCCCCCGCGCCCGCGCGCTGATCGCTCCGCCCCGCCACGCCACGTGCACTACTGCGCGCGCTGACGTGACGTAACGTGACGCACTTGTCGCAGCGGTTAAGCTACGTGCGTGCACGCGAGGTCCTTGCGCGTGGGCCCTTGCACCAGGATCCTTGCGTCTGGACCCTTCTGCCTGACTCTATGCGCTTTGGTCCGTGCGCCTAGATCCGCGCGCCTAGGTCCGTGCGCCTAGGCTCGCGCGCCTAGGTCCACTCGCCTGGGTCCGCGCACCTGGGTCTACCCGAACTGGTCCATGCGCGCGAGTTCTGGCGTTCGGACCTGCGCGTGCGAGTCCCCACTAGTGGATCCGTACGCGTTTGTGCAAATGATGTGCGCACGAGCAATCACACGTGCACGTGGATGCAGGCGAGCGTCTCTATGAAATGCTTCTTCACTCGTGTGTGGCTCTTGGATGATTGCTGATCTCTGTAGGCGCTGCCACTAGGCATTCTGATTGGTAAAATATTTTAATCGGTTTCCTCTTTATTACATTTTTTGAACTTTTAATCCTTGCATTCTTTATCTTACAGAGATACGTTTTGTTTAACCCCTTGTTTTCATAGTGTGATTGGGAAGAGAACAAAAATTGATTTGAATATTTGTGTTACCTTTGAGCATAAGGGTTGAATTGTTCTACTGATCTAGCTCTAATCTGTTATTTTATTTGTATGTTTACTTATTTTTAAGATAAATGTAGTTTTGATAAAGGTTTAGTCCTTATAATTAATCTATAAGAGATTTTAGAGTATTTGTTTGTAGTTTAATATTTCTTTTTCAAATAACAGGCATTTTTGGGAGAGTATGTTGTTAGGATATGATCATTTAAGAGCCACACACAGGTCATTTGTTTAAGAAAATCTTGACGTTATTTTAAAAAAGAAAGACAAAGGCAGTCTTCCATTGCCTTACATGAATTATTCAAGTAATTCCAATGAAGCCCAATGTTCAGAAGAACATATCCGTCCAAAGAATGTTATTTGTAATTAAAAGACTTCAAGATTAAATAATAAATAAAATGGGCAAGAAATATAATGGGTGGAAAAAGTTATCAAA
Source organism: Gryllus longicercus (assembly GCA_038098605.1). Lineage (NCBI taxonomy): Eukaryota > Metazoa > Arthropoda > Insecta > Orthoptera > Gryllidae > Gryllus > Gryllus longicercus. The sequence continues at coordinate 1,533,698 of JAZDUA010000206.1, read as the reverse complement.
TGGTCATTTTGCATTGGATAAGGAGTCTTTTTAGACTCCATTTAACAGACCAACACCCCCAGTTTGGGCCACATCTTTGAAATGTTATTAAAATTTCCAGAGCTATCAAAGCTGACAACTTCTTACAGTAAAAACTAGTCGTTCTTTCTACCAATTGCAAAGTGGAGGGAAAGTTTATATGGCAAAAGAGTTTGAATCTGATTGTTGAATTGAAATGAATGCTTTTCATGTATGTTTATTCCGAATCAGCATGAAACTAGCAAAAAAAAGATTATTTTTTGAGAAACTTATTTCAATAGAATCATACTACTCTGTTAATATTACCTCCACCCATTTTGTTTACTTATGACATCTTGTGAACTAAATGTTGTATATTTGTAAAATAAACTGGCAGTTGTTACAACTTTTACATAGAAAAAATCTATGTTAATTTTACAATGTTACATATTAGGAGGCAGGACATGGGAGACAGAAGCACATATGAGACTTAGTGTTTCTGAATCCAATAATTTTATAATGTTGCCAACATATTCAAGTCAAAATAAAATTGTTCCGAGTGTGGAGAGAATAATTGCAGAAAGAAAGTATGTCTCCTCACTCCAACAGACACTAATCGATATTTTGCCATTGTCACTTCCAAGAGCCTTTAGAAATACTAAATGAAAAGGAAAATTTATTTAGGTAGTTTGAGACAATGGTCGTGATATGTGGTAAAGTACGATAGTATCTGTATTTGTATAATGCTCGAAAATGGATAAATGGTGCTGTTATGTTTTTATAGACACAATATTTCTGTATCAGAACAGTTATTTTTACAAAAATATTTTGTGGTTGTTAATAGCTAACTCAATATGAAACTTTTTTAAATACAGAATTCTCAAGATATGACACAAATCCAATTTCAATATTTGAATTGTATGTATCTTTCTCTTACAGTTTCTAACAAATCATGTTTCATAGTAGTAGTAATAATGTGTATCATCACTTTTTCACTTTAAAATGTAAATATTTTTATTTTTTCTTCTTCATTTGTTCACTTCAATTATTATTCTCTTATAGAGCTGTCCTGGTGTAATAAGTGCCTTATGAATTAAAACCTAGGAACAAAACCATCTCAGTGGCAATGCCACTCAGAGGGGTGATGGCCCTAAAAGACTGACGAGTGAAAGGACAATATAGAAAGTGTGAAAGGACGTTAGGAAGTGTGCAGAAAGGTAGTGAGAGTGACTGCGCAAGTTCCTGCCCTTCATATGCAGCTATTGGTCCTGTGGCTCAGCAACATCTAGAAGCATGCTCTGCTGCAGGACACCATGCTAACCTTGGAGTTCACAGGCTTCTCTTCTAGTGAGAGTGTGTTGTTGCTCCTTTGTAAAGACTAGACTAATGCCATTGTGGAAAGATTATCAATAAACCATGTACAGAATTAGCTGTCAGCTATTTCATTTTTAATTCTCAGAAATTGAAAATCCCAAAATATATTCCTGTTGAACACACTTGAAGTGGAAAATGTCCTCATGCTCCTGTAAAATTTGAATTCCCCCCCTTTTTCTTTCCCTTCTTCTCCTTTTTCAGACTTGGCAGCTTAAATGATATGACATGAGCCATAATTCTGGGGGAGTAATCTTAGCTTTTCTGAGAACTTACAAAAGAATACAATCAAAGTACGTCTTCAATGTAAGTATTTTACCAAGTTTAATGCTCCTGTTGATGTCCTTCATATGCATATATATATATATATATATATATATATATATATATATATATATATATATATATATATATATATATATATATATATACTAAAGTCCCACGGATGGAGAAATTGATAGAAAACTATACACTCTCCAGCCATTTGAGAGGTCTGTTTTTCCTACATACCCAGGAACTTGGGAAAGATAAAAAAAACAATGAAACAATGTAAATTTTGGCTAAAAAATACAAATATTTGATTGTGCAATATTGCCTATTTTCATCCTGTGCATACCAAATTAATTGTCATACTATGTGCTTATGATATAAATGTCATAATGTAACATGAAGGCTCCAAGGAAAAGGGCTGTTTGCTTTTAAAGTATTTAATTTCTTGTAATGTTGTACAAGCATATTTTATTTGTTGTTATCAAGCAGCATGCATGCTACTTTTTGGAACTCCATTTTGGAATTTTGTTGTTTCTATCAGCAGCTTTTGCAGCTGACAGCTATTAGTAAATATCTAATCTTGTAACTTCAAAGACAGGTGAAAGGCAAGAGTTTTGTAAGTCATCCAAGTCATTGTCTAATATTAGACATCGGAGTCATAAGTTTAATTGCTTCACCGTGCTCCATGAAGTCATGGAAGTTAAGCAAACCAAGACACCATGGATTACTGACTGGAAAACCTGGTTACCAATGGAGCTGAGCCATGACTGTCTGTCGGCCATGGCTGAGCCCCTGTCCAAAACAATAAAAGGCAGTGTCTGACAGGACGTGATGAGAGAAAAAGACAAAAATTGAACGGACGATTACTTCAGATACACCTGTTGTCCCAGAGACATGTTATGAAGATACAACAAATTAGAATTGAGCACTTTATATATTTTACATTTAACATTTGTAAAAAATGTTTGAAGTTGGATTTAAAATATAATCAAATATAAATGAAGCTAATAGACTAAATTAATCTTGACACTGATGACCCCACCTCATACAATTAACACACATAGATCTCTGCAAATTATTAAGAACTTTCCATTTATGACAAGAGAATTCATGTACATCTTTCAATTTTTCACTTTTTATGTTCCATCTTCTGTAAGACAACAAATTTTGCAAAACAAAACGATTTTTCCATTTCAAATGATTTATTGCAGCTTACTTAAATAGTGTTTGTATAGTTTTATACCATATCAACTAAAGAATCATTTTCACCCTTACGAATCATCTCAAAATTTTTAACTTGCTGAAAGTCCAGATTACCAGAAGTAACCCACTCATCCTTTTCGCGTTACTGTTTTCCTCATAATTTGACCTGGTATGCCTGTCAGAATTAGAATTTCATTATAGTCCATTATTCTTAGGAAATTTTAGAACTTCTAACAAATGAACTGAGGAACTTGGAGTCTGCCTTCCGTCTCACTTTTGCGTGCGTGACATTGAGACGCCACATTAAAGAAATCGAAGTATACTATATTGTACTATTATACAATGCAGTCATTCTGCCAGTTCGCGTGTCCCGATTGGTAAAACTATTGTAGTTTCTCTCTCTCTCTCTCTCTCTCTCTCTCTCTCTCTCTCTCTCTCTCTCTCCTCTCTCTCTCTCCTCTCTCTCTCTCCTCTCGCTCTCTCCTCTCTCTCCTCTCTCTCTCCTCTCTCTCCCTCCTCTCTCTCCTCTATCTCTCCTCTCTCTCCCCTCTCTCTCCCCTCTCTCTCCCCTCTCTCTCTCCTCTCTCTCCCCTCTCTCTCCTCTCTCTCCCCTCTCTCTCCTCTCTCTCTCCTCTCCCTCCTCTCTCTCCTCTCTCTCTTCTCTCTCCTCTCTCTCTTCACTCTCCTCTCTCTTCTCTCTCTCCTCTCTCTCCCCTCTCTCCTCTCTCTCTCCTCTCTCTCCCCTCTCTCCTCTCTCTCTCCTCTCTCTCTCCTCTCTCTCTCCTCTCTCTCATCTCTCTCTCCTCTCTCTCTCCTCTCTCTCTCTCGTCTCTCTGCGTATGTCTCTATCTTCATATGTCTTTCTCTATCTGCGTTTGATTTGTACTAAACTATTAATTACTGAAGTATAACAATTTTGTTTTATTTTTTATTTTGACAATCCAACAAATATTGTAACAGTTGGATAGGGCATTGATCACAAACTGATATTGTTTGTGGATGTTAATTTATCCACGATTCCATAAATACCACATCTTTCTGCAGGGGCGCCCAGTGAAAACCAGCGGCGTGGGGCAGCTGATCTACGAGGACACCTCATTCAAAAAAAACAATTCCCTCCTTCCCTAATTCGTAAACAGAATTCATTTCCCTGTGCATCAGAAATAACTTACAGTGTTAAATTTTAAATACAGTTGAATACATTTTTTATTTCATTTGAATGAAAAATAGTTCAGGTCCCCAATTAAATCGGGATCTGGGGAAAGTAAAGCCTGCTGCAGCCATTTCGGCTTGTCTCTGCCATTCAGTACAACAATGTGCAACTATTCATATCAGTAGTATATCTACTTTTCAAGTTGGTGGGGGAGCAAGCTATAATGCAGTATATGATTATATAATTAAAACTGGTAGTAAATAAATGTCTTCACAAAACACTCTGACACAACTAACAATACTGCACTTGCAAAACAGGACAAGAGGATGCACAAGCTGAGGTGTTACCTCTACGGTATATAAAGCAACTTTAAACAAGAAAATAAAAAAATTAATAAAATAATCATATTATTGATCGTAAACATATGTATACAATAAGTTAATATAGACATACAAAAGCATATTTATTCATGTAAGCTTTTGGACTTAAATCATCGTCTTCATCTATGAGTAGTTATCTGTGTGTGTGTTCAAAGGCACAAGCATGCGTGTGTGTGTGTGTGTGTGTGTTCGTTCGTCGATTTACTGCGGAAGCCCAATCTAAGTCTGTAGCAAATAAGTTTAGAATTGACAGAGATTATGAAGATAATCTCTTCATCACAGGATCCAAATAAAGCTTAGCTTTTAGTCAACTAAATTATTTTTCTGCATCTGCACTGCTTCATTGCGATGTTAAATAAATACAATTGAAAGTCAGAAGATTAGTATAAATGTAATTGGCCGTACCATGAATTTGAATACATTGTTCATTGTTAATTTGTTGATACATGAATTTTCTCCATTGGTATTGCTTACTATTTCTATGTATCTTGTTATGAAATAATTTCTTTGACTAATTCTGCTGTATTATCGGCCATTAAGATACATTTACAGAACAGAACATGAGTCATTAGGAGACAGAGATAGAGTACCAGACGCGGAGGGACGAACGCGGAAAGATAGAGACAGATGTCAAATGATTTTTCGGTATCAATGTCCCAGAAAACATTCTTACTAGTCAACCTGTTAGATCATGTAATTTACGATATTAACGAACAGGATTTATCTACTTTTTTGTTACCCGGGACCCGGCAATGAATTTTGTGTCCAAAATTTGCCATTTTCTGACGTATGATTGCAATACGTTCTCATCTTATGTATGAGCGAAGGAGTAACAAAAAATTATATGACATTATTTGAAGATATTTTCTGGCGAAAACGCTGTGTAACGATTTAAGCTAAAATGATATTTGCAGGCGACAATCTCGTGAATAGGGAAAACACGCCCAGGCCGTTCTCTTCAGAAGTAAGGCAAAAGCTGTAAAGACATTGTATAACTTTTCTTTCTATGTATTCGTCAAATAAAATTCTCTGTTTAATGTGCTGCAATTCGTTGTTGCATTCCTCATTTTATGTACTTTTTACTTTCTCGCCCTTAGGAATGTAAGAAGAGAACGTACTGTAATCGTGCGCCGGAAAATGGCGAATTTTCGACAAAAAATTCATATTGTCGGGCCGGGTATCGAAAATGTGGATAAATCCTGTTCCCTTATATAGTAAATTACGTTTTCTAACACGTGGTTTTGCCGTAATCCTTGATACCGAAAAGTCGATGCAGAGCAAAATGACTCTCTGTCCGTCTGTGCCATCAACCGGTCAGCTGATTTTCATCAAAATTGATATTCCCCGATCGATCAGAACGATCTCGAAGCTTTGGGAGTTTCAAACAGATATTTTGATTTTGAGGATACTTTACATCAAGCATGTAAAACATTTTCACTTTTTTTTTTTGAAATTGCTTGGATTTTTTTATTAAACTTTGTCCTGGGTTAGCGTAAAGAACGCTATGCCCGCGTGAGTACAGAGAGCGCGGGACTGAGTCCGCAGAGGCGCCCTCCTCTGCCCCCGCCAAGGGGAGGTAGCTGCAGCAACACCAGATGACAAGCTGGAGCCCCCGCCTGGAAAGTGTGTTCCCCCAGTGTCAGTGAAGTGAGAGTGAGTTGAAAAAATATATGAAAATATGCAAGGGAATCACTCAAAGCTAGATTCTTATCGGAAGAGCCATTCGAATAGGCTTACGTATTGTAAATAACATACAATAGCATGCATATTGTAAATAATAACCAACAACGCACATGTTGTAAATAGTAGCAGTAGTATAGATAAGTCATATTGCAGTAATATAGTAGGATAGAATGTATACCAAACCAGACGGCAACAAAAAGTATATATTAGATTAAGAAATAAATATTTGTGTCATGAACATGACTTTAACGAATCATGAACGTGATTTTACCGAACGTTAAAATCCCAGATTTCTCGAAAAGTGCAATTTTTGGACGTCTTCCTACAATTATAATATAGTAGCTTAAGATATTTTTCTTAATGGAATCTATTCTTCTCAGTCAGATTTAGAAATTAAGTCATGCTCAATATTTCGAAAATAAGAGTAAGTTTCGTGTAACTTACTCTTATTTTCGCATATTTAAAATTTTAAAACATTTTGTTTCCAAAAAACTAATTCAATTTTTCTTTAAATTTTCTCCTCGTATGTATCTAGAGGCGTTAAAAAGTATGGCACTTGCCCATTTTCGGCAAATTCTTTGTAATTTCGAAAATTGCAAAATGTTAACATTTCAAAATGACAAAATTGAAGATAGAGATTTTTGTCTTTGATGTAAAAAATCAGCTCTTTAAAAGAGGTCATGTACAATATTTTGAAGAAACGCGAAATTTCCGCGTAATTTGTGCTTGAAATTCAAGGAATAAATAAAAAAAATATTTTTTCATAAACCGCTCCATATTTTTCCACTGATAAAAGGGTCGCTAAAGAGAATGATACGTATCTAATTTTCGTTGAACTCTCTGAATATTTGGAAATTGCAAATTTAGAAATAATACGAGAAAATATGTGCTGTAGCACCTCTAGTTTTATGTAGCTTTAATTTACACAGAAATCAAACTTTCCCCGATCCTCTGGTGGTCTATTGTCGTTGGAAATTACCAGCAGAGATTCAACTTTTATTGACGTTTTTGCTGCAAAAAAAGAGCGTAGTATTGTTCTCATCGACTGCGGCAGCTCTTCCCTAATACTTCCGAGTCCGTCTCGAGATGTGGAATGGGAATTAAAGGCAAATGCACTAAGTAGTTTCTATGTATATTATCTTCATGAAGTCTTCATGAATATTTGGACTTCCTGATCGGTTCACTTGGTCTTGATGATGATTATCTGATCTTCATGATTTTCATGTCTTTTGAAGTTTTCAGGAATATTATAAACACAAAAACAATAATAGGAAGAATACAAATTATTGTCATCTATTGATCCCCTAATTCTAATCCCAGTGACTTTCGACTTCAATTTGAATAACTGCTATTAAAACTTTTAAGAAAGCACAATGGTGGGATTACTTTTCTGAGAAATCTGACCATCAACGCTGACTGTAAGGAACTAAATGCTCTAAAAATTTTCAGTTTCCGTGGTACAGCACTATGACCATCGATTTATGACCCATTCCAGCTCAGTCATAGACCACATCATTACACGTATTGAAACCAATAACTACTCCTCGTTTTCACTAATTTGATTGATCTAATCACACAACACAATTTATTGAAGTTGTTAATTGTCCCCTTAATATTAAACAACGTAAACTTATTCATTCAAATGATTCCAAAATACAGTTTCTGGATGCATGTCTCTTGTGGCAAATTGAACTGGTACATATAACAGTAATGATGCCAATGAGATATGCAATTTGTTTTTGAATAAATTAAATCTGCATAGAAATTTTGCATGTCCTCGAGTAAAAAAAACAATTGCAATGAACAAATATTGTATAGAGGTCTTAAATTTTAGAAATAAAATGAAAGATATAACCTGTTCTGAAATACTAAGAACAACTACGTCCAACTATGCAAAGCGTATACTTGAATGTGCGTTAGTTGCAATACGTAGGCTTTAATTGAACTTTAAAACAAATGAAGTAAATAGTAAAATAAATAATAAAAACAGACTAAAAAATTTTGAAACATAATTAATAACGAGAAAATTATTCCCTACAAAAACATTCATCTATTAAATGAAGGTTTCATTCCTCATAATCCTGATATTTGAAGGACTTAAAAAATTACTTAAACTGTGAACATGTCACAGGTAACATTGACGCCAGCAACTCTTTTCTTCTCCTATAACTTTCAAAAATTCATTGAGTTCACGAAAATGTGATTTACGCTAGTTTAAGCGCTTTTTGCGCCATCCGAGGGGAAAACTGGAGAAAAATTTTCGAAAATGTTGAGGTTTCATTTAAAAAAATAAAATATCTGTGTCAGATTCAAGTGGCTGCGACGCCATTACGAACGACCCGGGGAAATCAATTTTGGTGAAAATATTTCTTACGGTTTAGCCGCTAACGTTCTTTAAAGACGAACAGATGTTCTGCTGTCAATCGATTTTTCGGTATCAAGAATCATGGACTACACAACGTATTACAGAAAGGAATTTATTTCGTATATACGAGCCAGAAAAATCCGTTTTCACGGTATCTGGGAGCACCGAAATGAGCTTGTCTGTCGGAAAAAGCCACTTTTTGCGCCGGCATTATTTACCTTTCTCTATGGTACTATAACTACTCCTTTACGAGAAAGTAAAAAAAACTTATTCAAAACATTACGTTTCAACACATGTGCCACACAAAACATGCAAAGCGAGGTGCCAATATGGCGGACTAAAATACACGATTTCCAGAACTCTATTTGAGATACGTAGGGTCGCTACGTTTGGTCTCTTTGGTCCAACGGATCGACCTGCACGAAACCGTTCTATACGTCATTTCCAGGAAATGAAAAGATACTTTACTAAATAAATGATAGAACATATTGCAATTTGCTTGTATTACAGTCAATGCAATGAAACAAATCCACCATTATTTTCAAGTCTTAACTGTCCTGCAACCAATTGCTGCACTAGCGTTCTCGTACTCAGTGGTGGGTTCTAGCAACTTATGCTCAGTTGCTATCTGTTGCTATCAGCCCGGCGTTAGGTGAGGCTGTCGTAATGTTGCAGGTTCTCGCCCCCTACCTCTTTCACCTCTGACGGCTTCGAGATCCGCCCCAGTCTCCCATCTTCGTTCAACCCCAAGTTTGTTACGGGAGCCGAACTGATGTGGAAAGAAATGCACAATGTAGTTTTAAAATGTTATTAACGTAGTGTTTATAACACTCTACATTTAAAGTTATATACTTTGAAGAGATGACTTTATTAGTCAAATGGAAATATTTTTTCTTCCTCTTTCTGTTCTTGCACGAGTGGAGCCATTAGCACATTGAGATTAAAAATTCCTTGCGTGTGTACGTCGGGGAATTTAGTGTTGGTAGGTTATTAATATTGATATAAGATAATAAATATTTATATAGTTAAAAACATTAATTATTATTATTAAAACGAATGAAAATGTTTTATTAGGTGGTTCCTAAATTTTTTGCCACAGTAACCTTACTATTGTAAGGTCGTTTCCCCTACAATATTCGAATCTCCTGTGCATACGTCGCACTATAAAACATTGATGAGTTTAATATTGATGTATGGCATTTGTCATAGCATATACTAGCAATTGAATCTGTAATGTGTGAAGATCGGTGAATCGTGATCGGTGAATCGATCATGGGTGTATTTAAAATTTCGAGGTGGCTACTTTTTTTACATATACAGGGAACACCTACTTCAACCGTAGCGAATGTTTTCGAAACTGTCTGAGGAATCGGGGTGCAGTTTGCCCCAAGTTGTTGTAGATGGAAGAAATAACACATTGTTGCTACCTTTTAACTTTTTCAACTTTTGTAACTTTGAATGTGTATGGTAGCAAACATTTTACAACAATTATATAGAACTAGATGAGGCGAATTCATTATTATTATTATTATTATTATTATTATTATTATTATTGCTTATTAGGAATGAAACTGGAGAAAAATTGGTTCATTTTTTCAGAAGCCAAATTTTCACGCCAACGGTTTTCCGGAAGGCGAAAAGAAACTGTCCTTCGCTGGCACTCCGCTTAGATAATTGAGTTTGGAGTGATAAAATTATGTTTAACTATGAATAAATCAAAGTACTGAATACAAGCAGGTAAAACAAGTTTCAAACACGTTCTTACGGTAATGATCACCGTTAAAAATCATTTTCCTTTCCTTTCCAACTCTTCCTTCTTGAGTCATTATCTTCTTCTCCATACGTCACACGTTAGTCACCTCTCCCCCCCCCCCCTTGTTAGTTGCTGCCGACTGTTCCTCTTGTGCTGCAAACAGCCTCCGGCTGATCCTCAAGTCCAAGGCGAAAGGAAAGAAAATCCCAAATCATTGAATTGCACATACCGTCCATCCATCATTCACGCTGCAACAGATGAAATTTTCTTTAATAAAATGCCATAGGTTCAGTTTTTAATAAAATCTCTGGAGTTTTGGAAATTGGTACATGTCAAATTATTTTCGACTGCTGCTACATCAGTATTGACTCTTGCATTTTTCTCTAATACAAACCATTCTTGGTAGTAAATCTTCGTATCATATCAAGAACGTTTGTTGACTGCATGAAAAACAATTTTCTGAATCAAATTATTGAATTAATTATTAGTTATACAATTGCTTTTATTAATTCCAGCAATTACATAAAAAATAAAGAGTATACTTCCGAATTAATAAATAATGACATTAATCCGGCATTTACCCACCTGTCACCTCACATTTCAGTCATTTGTGTCACCTGGTTCGGCAACACATTGTTAAAAATAAAAACAAAGTTGCTTAAAAACAGAATGAATTAAAATAGCAAAACACATGAATTTTTAATTTGATTGTATTAGCATATTTCCAATATTTCACATTAATTGTATGGCTGATTCGCTACAATAAAACTACCACAAAAATAACTAACATCAAAGCAATCATTCCATATACCACCAGTCTGTCATGATTCTACCACTCAGATTTTTAACTTGAAATAACCTTAAAAATTACGTAAAATACATTGACACTGAATACTCATAGAGTACTTACAGAGGACCTGAATCTTCAAAGAAAAAAGCTTATTATACTTCTGTTCCACACGTCACATATAGTTATTTCTGTGCTTTGAAGCAAAATATCAAATAAAATGGAAAACACTCTACAACACATAATAAAACGTAATAGTTATTTCATTTAAGAAAAGCTTTGCTATATTTTGGGGATGCAAAATTGAGCACTTTCCTTGCATCCATGGGGACTTCTGCATCGCTGGTAAACGCTCGAAATGTCGGCTTTCAATGCGTTCGTGATGGGATGATCCCTCCAGCTCTTACACGCTGCATCAATATTCCCGAAAAACTGTAAGTACTGTTCACTGATTCATTAAAATACACTATTGCAAAATATTAAATATAATAACGTTTCCTTTCTTTTTAAAGAATCCTCGGTCGCTGAATACTCGACTCGACTCTCCAACGCGTCTAGGGTGTAGGTTCCCAGAAGTAAATAAGCTGCCTGAGGAAAAAAAGAACGTTTCCTATTACGCGAAGGAATCTTCTTTGTGAGTCAAAAAGCTCTACTCTCCTCATATTGACTAAGAATAGAAAAAATCCCTAATGCAATTTTCTTTTTGGTTGTATTCTTCATTAATATGAAACTTGTTAATTTCATTACAAATTAAAATCATTGAATAAAATGTGTTAACTATGAGGTACACCATTACCTCATAATGGTGAACTGAAGGAATTTTAGAAGCAGTGGAATTATAATTTCGTAAAACAACATTATTATGCTGCAATAGCAAAACATTAGGGTGGAATATGATGTTTATTATATTTTTGATTTATTGTTTGGTAATTTAATATCATTTATAAGTAAACAATGAATGATCATTTGAGGAAGACAAACTGATCAAAGGAAGATCAATTACATATGCTTACGCTGGTAAACAGGTGAATATACACACATAATACTAGAGAGGAATGCATTAGAGGTGATTGTCCACAAATTTTTGTCAGATGTTTATAAATATTTGAAGTTGTAGCTGAAGTAGCAAAGACATGGTAGAAAAACAAATGAGTGATACACTCGGAATGTGGGAAAGACGGCAGGTGAGATTTTCCAAAGTGGTAGAAGTAGTTTAGATATGAGGCAATCTAATTTGTGTCTTGAAATGTTTTAATGTTTATTTTTGAATTTTGCTTGAGAAACAGGAATTAAATTTGTGAATAATGGTAAAATTTCCAAGATCATATTTTTAACTAATTAAAGAACTAGAGCGATTGGAGAAATTATTATGGTTAAAATTTCTGGAGTTCATTTGTGAAGTTAGCTCATGCAAGAAGTTGGCAACACTAAAATTGCAGAGACTACAGTTACGAAACAAAAGTGCAAATAATTTAATGTCAGAAGATGAAGTTAGTATGACCAAGATTAAATCATTTTCAATGATAAGGTTTACAAAATTAATATTAAACTAGTGGCACTATAGAATGGCACAGACTTTTTCACACTATGTAGTTTTTTAAATTCTTTGGTCTGGGCTAGCTTTTTGGTTTTGCTCTACCATCTTCTCAACTGCCATCTATCGCCACCCAATGTTTATTTTTTGTACATTTGCTCAATTTTTGATTCCTAGTAATAGATGATGGCGTTTGAGCATTTCTGAAAGTGCAGAATTTTGAGCTCATTTTATCAGAAAACTTTTGAGATTTTGAGAAACTTTATCCAACATCATTTGAAGCACTTGATTAAACAAATTCAATAATGTATTTAAAATTGCCGTTTATGTAAATATTAACAAAACGAGAGAGATGTCAAAAAAATTACATTTGTTTAATTTTTGAAAAACAAAACAATACAACAAAATCGTTTTTATGTTGCCCTATACAACACATTTAGCACCACGCGTAGCAAAAGGTTAAAGAAAAAATGCAACAGTTTTAAAGTAATTCTCGTTCGTCGTGGTCTAATTTGGTGCGATGTGGGCAGACTGTAGCCCTAATTAAATCTCTCAACTCTCCATTTTACTCTATCTCTGAACACTACTCTGCTCGGGCGCGGTGGTACACACAAATATATAGAAACAGCCCCTCCCTGCCGCGGGGGTGGCTACCGCGAGGCGTGGCGGAGGGGGTTGGTCTAATGTGGAAGGAGGGGGGGGGGGGGGCTCTCTGGAACACCGTGGGAAGGGTTGCCAAAACCTCTGTGACAACGGGCGCTGCCGAGCCGCTGGCCGTCGCGCCGCGCCAAGAGAGTTGCAGGCCGGCGGCATTGGGTGACAAAGAGACGGATCAGCGGATCACAGAAGCTTTCTCGGACAAAGAGAAAGGGCGGATGCCGGGAAGAACGGGTGGTTTGTATGCTTTGTGTAAATGTTATTTAATATGAAACAGTTTTAGTAATTAAGAAAATTACTATGAAAGACCAACGCGTTTGTTGAGCCCAATTCGCATCTTCCCCTCTCTGGGAATTTGCAACGAGTCCACGATACACGATGCTTTCCTCAAACCGGTCTGAAAGTTGCTCGCTTGCCCTTTCGCCAAAGGCGCTGCCTACCCAGTACTCTTCCCGCGATAACTCCCGTCGCAGCTGGGAGCGGAGATCCGAGCACTCGCACGTCTGAAGCCAGTTGGGCTGGCATTTATTATTTCAGAACCAGCTGCAGGTTAACGCATTGACCAATACGATAAAGATTAACTTGTCTCCGAAATTTGAACTTATTATTATGAAGCAGTGAACTTTATATTTTTACCAATTAATACATATAATATATAATTCTTTAATGCCTGTTTTTAAAATGTTGAGGCCCCCGGCGGCAGCCGGGTTCGCCCATGCTTTAAAGCGGCAATCAAAGGCAGTCCCTTCCTTAGTTGTGCGCGAAGTTAACGAGTTTTTTAAAGTTCTGGCAGTCGTATGATATAATTGAGATGCTGTATATTGTATTTTTCTGTTGTTTTTTAACTTTCTCGCTACGGAGTAGAGAGAAAGTTATGTAGACCTTATGCTGCGCGAAATAACGGGAAGTTTTCGGTAGTAAAACTCTTAATACAGGTCTCTGGTAAAGAAAAAGTCGATACCTCCAGTTACTAAATTTAGAATTAAAAATTCTTTAACATGTGGTGTAGCCAGAATCTATGTTTTGTGAGTAATTGATACCGAAAATTCGAATGACTAAACCTTTCAGAATAGGTCCCGCATTTTCAAAAATGCTCAAACAGCATTTTCTCAAAAATTGCTCCAAGCTTTTTCTTCAAACTTTTTGAACGGATAGAGCTAATTCCACTCTTTAATGTGATGTAAAGTTCATTTCGGGATTTTTTTTCTTTCGAAAATTACACAAATGTAATTTCTTTGAAAGATCTCTCACGCCGTTATTATGCACATTTCCTTCAGTATGTAAATACTATTGTATTTGTGAGGTATTGTGCTTCAAACGACTTCAAATGAAATTTTTCGAAAACTCAAAAATTTTCTGTGAAAAAGAGCTTCAAAATTCGAATTTACAGTAGCACTTAAACGCTAGTTTTTTTAAAAACGGCTCCAAATTTTTCAAATAAAACTGCCACATATGACGTGTTTTTATTGTTCTTTAATATAATTAAAATAATATTTCCGTTCTACTGTTAGGAAACCAAAAAATTAAGAAAATTTGAGAAAAATGCACTTTGGGCTGCGATAGTGGCAGCTGGCAAGAGTATGTGGCAAGTCCGAGTAGCTAGCCGAGACCGAAGGAAATAGAAAACTAAAACGGGAAAGTCTGTGCCATTCTGAAGAATCCACTAGTTACTTTCTCGCTATTGCTTACGCACTGCGTAATACGCAATATAGAGAAAGTCTCATATAGTAATAAAATTACATATAGTAATTTACTTTTTCTAATATGCTGAGTAGACAGCAATCATGTTTTGTGGGTCCTTGATATCGAAAAATCGAGCAAAACGTCTGTCCGTCGGAGTGCGAACCACGCCAGGTGTGGGGCGCCAGACCGAACCACCAGTGACGCCGGGATACCCGACGACTCACCCGCCGCCGCCGATCTTCGACGGTGGCAAAGATCTTGATTGATTCTCTCCGGGTGAAGCGGGAAGAATCCCCAGGGATGCGCCTCTCTGGGTTATGCTTGCACGAGACGGTAGCTGGGATCGGGTGTGCTTCGTCGTTAATAATTAATAGAAAAAATATTATTCCTGTTACAGTGTAGTTCTTGAAGGGATCTCACTTCTTTTATAAAATGTTAAAAATATCTTGGAAATTAAAAGTTGCGCAAATAAGAGTATTGCCTTCGCCAATCACTTAAGGTAGAATTTAAGTTATAGAATGCATTACAATTCTATTCTATCTTCTTATCTAGAAGTAATAATTGAGCTCATGAAAGTTCGTTTGAATCCAAATTTTCTCGCGTTAAAATAACATCATTTTGGAAACACTTACCCTTGTATAATTTACTTACAATTACTGGAACTTGTGGATCAGCCACCTGTCGTCGAGAAGAGGCACCGGGAGGGGTGGCTCAGGGCATCAACTGATGTCACTGCAGTGCCTCTGACCGGGAGGTTCTAGGTTTAGAGCCCTGGCGAACGCAGGATTTTCGACACTAGCTAGATTCTAGGTCGAGTTCTGTCACTATCTTTCGAAGAATTCTTGCAGCCGAGTGCTAAGATCGCTACTTTTCCTTGGTTTCTCCAAACAATTCCAGGCGAATGCGGGAGCAGTATCCTCACAAACGGGTTACGGACTGCGCGCGATCTCTCCTTTCCGTTCATTGTCCTATCCTACCCGTTATTTACATGCACTGCACCACACATGACGGGAGCGATTTTAGCTTGTCTCGGCTGGGGCGGTACCGCGCTGGTGGGAAGATGCTTGGTTGAGGAAAACCCCGGTCGGCGCCGGGTCTTAGCATCCGGCGGGGGAAAATGACCACCACCTCCCGAGCAAACGCATGCACTATACTTTCGGGACTACTGACCTTTGCGGTTGACACGCCCCGAAACCCTTTTCAATCACTCGAGAAGAGGCTGTGTGGCGCGTGGAGAGCAGGATCTACAGCCGAGCGCATGCCCGCTGTCGGGGCGGCGTTCAGCAATATGCGTGTGTGTGTGTGACGGGGGGTTGCAGTGTTGGACTAAGCGAGTTGCCGGGTCTATTGCTAATGTGACGTGAAAGGGTGAAAATCTGTATTTTCCGGACATCCTGACTCTGCAGGGTGACGCATGGGGGAAGGGGGGGCTAAGGCTAGTCGCAAAATGAGACGCAGGTGCGTGACGTGACGCAACGTGACTCATGCCGGATTCTTCACGGCAGAGCGTGAATCACAGCGGCGGCAGGGGCGGATGCAGAGAAATTTTGTGAGGGGAAATTAAAATGTTTTGGTCGAATGCGTCTTTACACATTTTGTAAAATGTCACAGATTACACCTCCTCTCATGCTGCCAAATGCTTTTATTCGTTTTAAATGATTATACGAAAATGTGATTCATTGTCATATTGATTTTATATAAAAAATATTTAAAACTGTTAAGTTCATTGAATAAATAAACATTTTCGTTCAAAATTTTGAGTATTTCAAAAATTTAGACCATTTCCTTTAATTTTTAAGTCTTTTATATGCCATTTTCCTCTAAATTGTAAGTCATTTTCAAAGAACTTGTAGATCATCAGAATTTGAGCCCCGGTCATGATGCAACATCAAAGTCAGGTTTTCGCAGAATTCAGCCCTCTTCCTGCACTCAGCATCCTTCAAACGAGCTAGAATTCCCTGGTAGAGTTTCTTGTTTATCTTCTGACCACGTGGTACAAATTCCTGATGAACGATGCCTTTGCAGCCGAAAAGCACAATCAGCTTTAATTTTTGACCAACTCATGCGTTATTGTTGGGTTTTTTCTTTTTCTTTCTCCCGTTAAGGGGACCCTTTGCCCATTCTCTGTGAAAACTGCACCGACCCTTGGCTAAGCAAATGAAATGTGTCTGTTAAAGATTGGCCAAGTTTGTTTCAAACTTTCACACGCACGCGTTCTTCAAGCTCTTTTGAAGTTCCTTTCCAGAGGAAGTATTGTTTCTGGTTTCAATTTTTTCTGGCGCACTTAAGAATTTAGTTTCGTTAGTTTTAGGCCTGAAACACACTGTTGCGTTGACGTGCATCACCGAATGCCGCATGTATGGAGCCGCCTTAGGCTGATGTCAGCTGCGTTGATGACCGCCTACGAGTCGCTTTCCGCGCGTCGCGTGTTTCAAGCTAGAAAACGCGAATTATCTTGACTTACATTATAGCTTGAGCTATGGACAAAACGCTCGTCACCAAGATCGCTCGTGTGCCATTTCGTATAAAATACAGTGTTAATCAACGACGCGCGTTAAGAGACCCTTGGGCGGAGGTGATGCGTGTCAACGCAACGCTCCTGTGACACAGACCTTGGTGCGTTAGACTTCATGTGCACCAACCGCGAAATACCTTGTTTTGTTTAATTTTTCTTCTGCTATACCTACTAACAAAGATTGGCGTATTAACAGTGACATAATTAGAAAGAATGAACATATTTTTTCTTTAAATGTAAATTTCCTAATTTATATATGAAGTTGAATTCATAGGGCTGGGGGAGTACGAAGTTTGCTTGCATCATGAAGGAGTTCTCTCTCCTCTGAGGCTCTTAAGACAGCTTCGTGCAGGCGGCACGGAAACAGAAGTGGAGGGACTGTACGGGCAGATTAAAGTGAAAGATGGAAGAGAGAGGATACTTGCAGATTATTCCACGTTAATATGCGACGTTCTTTTTGGGTGAAATGAAGTAAATTTTCATACGTAAACTGGACCAATTTAGTTCAGTACCACACGTTATGCATTATTCTTCTTTCCTCCTCTTTAGAAATGTGCACAAGCTGACACTAGCTCATATTACTCCCAGACTCTCATGCACCTAATGTCACCTAATTCTTGTATCTTTTAAGGGATTAGGGGAGTCAATTCATCAGTTTGCAAATCTCACTGATGACCAGTATCACCAAAGATTTTTGAGGATTAAGGCTCAAAGATGACACTTGAGGAATTGGGAATGTCCCCGCGCCCAACACATTTAAAACATCCATGTCATACATAGGATTTGAACCCACAGCCCTGATGTCCTTTCACTGGGGTGGATCTGCCCCAAGCCCCTACACAAATGGAACAATCAATTTTCCAATTAATGAATTTTTGGATTTAAAATAAAATGAAACTAAGCACAGGCTATTTTAATGGTCTTGAAAAAAATATATGCTTGTCTAATAAAAAATATTATTTCTCAAAAAACAGAAACAATACATGAAGTAGAAGAAAGGAAATAAAAAAAATACTAGTAACATTCATAGATTTATCCTTTTGGGGATAAATTGCTAATATATTTTCTGTATTGTTTTAAAAAAAGCAAAATAGTAACAAAGTTAAATGTACACAGTCTGGAGATCACTTTTCTTCCTTACATTTTTCAAATTTTTAAATTCTTGAACAGATAGGTCATCATTGCAGAAACAGACAATTCTCATTGCAACAAATAAAGAACATGGGCTGTGACTAACAAATAACAATATTCAACAAGAGCTAGTCTGAAACATGAAGGATTAGTGACAACTAACAGCTGGTTGTTACACAGAACACCAAACTGCCTAAACAGCTCTATTGTTGAGGGTAAGACTGAAGCACAGTGCAAGCAATGGTAGCTTTCCCATTACCATCACTGCCATAACCCTGTGTCACTACCAGGGTATACTACATAAACCTGAACAAACATTTAGGCAACATGGGAGTGGCCAGCTATTGAACTACTGTGCAGTGAAATTTAACATCCAATACACAGATAGCTAGATGGAAAAACGTAAATTGCACAGTTTAAGACATTAATTTTTATGATTTTCTTTGAGTCAGTTTTTTTACTGTTAAAGATATGCATAATAGAACAATTGATTTCTCCCAAGAAGATGCCTGCAGTTTAAACACAGAAATCAACATTTCAAATACAAAGGGAATCTAACCTTATGATGGGGATCTTTAACAAACTACATTTTCAATTTTCAACACAGTGGAATGTCGTCAGAGGCTACTGTGGAGCCAAAGCTACTCTCTCTTGAAAAGGTGGGCAAGGAGTCCTATCATCGAGATTCTCTTGCAATCCTATTTCACATTCAAGCGCACAGCAGTTATTCAATACCATCTCCAAAAAATATGCACTTATTAAAAATACTCATTTCTCTGTATATATCCCTGTTCACAGGCGCTATGCAAAATTATATAGTTAGTCCACCTGGACATACTGCAGTGTTTCGCTGATTGAGAGAGCAGAGGAAGGCAGACAGATTTAGACTTTTTAAGGAATTAACTGTCAACCTTCCTTGGGGCAGAGCTGCTGATCAGCTAACCCCTTTGTCCCTCGAGTCTACTCCCTTCCCACAAAACATGCACCAGGCACTAACAAGGAAACTCCTCCAATACAGTTTCAGGGGTGCAGAAGTGGGAAACAAATAAGCATTGATATCTGAAGGTTCAGTCCCCGACAGACACAGGTATACAAGAATAGTTCATAAACAGGTTTTCAAAAATTGTTTCTCCATTGTTACACAAATCATTCCTAGGACTGCAATCTATTACACATTTCAACCATGAGTTAAAATGGAAGAAACGAGGAAGTAGTATAACTATGTAACAACATGCAAAAACACATATCATTCATTTCATGCAGGCAAATTTGATGTTAAGAATGACATCAAACAATGTTTCGATTATAACAATTTTCTCTCTTTATTCAAGTCTATCAATGTTCTTCAAAACTTATCTTCATAAATAATCTACTTAGGGAATAAATAACTTAAAATTTCATATTATCATTATTCCTTAATATTCAAGTGTTCAAAAATACTTCCACTGCTAAGTAAAATCACAATTAACCGAAATTTCTCTTAATAATATATCAATTGTTTGGGGGGAATAGCATTAAGCCACCTTGCAAATCCACATGGGAGAAAAAATATCCAGATCTTATTTATTTATGATTTATGATCATTATTAAGACATGTCCAAATGGCAAATAAATATGGAAACACAATATTACTTAGCCTATCATATCTGAATTTCACAAAAATTGTCACTTATATGTAAAATGCGATACAGTACCTTGACCATTGTGAATTTGATTCAAGTAAATGAATTTCCCGATCACATTCACATTTGAAACTTTATTAGAAAAGAGAAGCTCGTTATTAAAGAAACATTGTTAGATATCTTTTCAAGTCACATTACACTACATACACATACATACTAGGGAGAAAATTTCCAGTTGTATTTAAGAAACATTCACAATAGCAAGAGATACGACCACACTGCAAATTCACATTCAGAAAGTATACTAACACAATTCAAACAAACAGTTTTGAAGTTCTACTAAGAAAAATGTCTCATATATTTTGACTGATATACAAGGAAAGGGCATTCATTATACATTACAGTAGTAGCAGCAGCAACAATAAGAATTAAAATACTGATAAAATAAGGCACTTGTAAATATACATATCTATTATTAAGAATTGTCGGACAGGAATAAGAGGAACCCACTGAGCACACCAAGTCTGAAACTGTCACGTAAACGCTTTACAATCTTCGAGGACAGAGCAGAAAGATAGTATCTTTGCTGTGGGACTCCTCAAGTGACATGAGAGAGCCTAAGAGACTTCCTCCTAGCAACAGCCTTTGAACGACAATTCCAGTCAATTTTTCAATTTGCAGCACCATTTTTTAAAAACGATTAGTGCTTAGACAGTCTTGTATTGTTACTTGACAATTGAACAGTTCAATTATTGAAATTTTAGTTTCTCATTGTTCATTATTTTTCACAATAAATGAATCGGAGAAATTCATGTGTATACATTCTTAACTCTTGCAAAGGTCCTTCTTATTCCGTTCAGATTGTAATAAAAAAAATAAATAAAAAATAATGATCCCTTCCCAGTCAACACAAGCTACAAGCAAACAGGAAGGCACCACAGAGTGCAACAAGTGGGTTTGTAATTATCCCACTTCAACCCATGCATTCACTTCTTTCTTTTCTTTTTGTTTCAGACCTACCATTGACACAGCTGCACAGCAGTATGTAAAGCTTATCTTAAAAAAAAAAAAAAATTAAAAAACCACCACTCCCTTACAAACACAGTTTGCTGGTTTTTCTACCTAGACTTAGGAGGTCTTCTCACTTCCATTACACACAACCAACTTTTGCAGTCTCTGCCCCAAAGGTGCAATTTTAATGCATTTCTTACAAAACTTCAGCACCCACAACTCATACACAATCTTAATTGTTCATCAAAATAGACTGAACATCACACTTTCAACAATATCAATTTGGACTTTGTGGTCAGACTAATGATTTTACATACACAGATGTACAAATTAAAAAGTGTACTAAATCTTCCGTGAATGTTAAGATTTAACAAGTGTTCAGAATTTTACCATTTGAGACTTGACCCCTCAATCCATATTAATAAATAGAAAACTCATCTCAGAAATGTTTAAATCTTAAGAATTCAACCACACATCTGCAAGCAATACAGATGTTAGCAGCAAAAAAGTCATGCCTCTGAAAGAATGTACATAATTCCCAGAGGATGTAGGTCCCTGAACCATGTAACAATGAATTTTCAAAGAAGATACATTTGCTACTTGAAAGAAGAATGAATCATTTCTGAGTGAAGTTTTCCCTTGGAATTTCTTAGAAACTATTGTGCCAGAACGACTGAGCAAGCTGTTCATTGCTGGGCAGCAACTACAGGGCAACGTTTTGCAGAATGAACATGAGAAGTGCACTGAGCCCCGCTGCCACAGGCAGGGTTAGCACCCATGCAGAGATGATGTTCCTAGAAGCAAAGAGCAAATCATTTTAATACAGGATGTTTTCAGAAAATTCAAAACATGATAGTATTGAAACATAATGCATTCTCACTATAACTTCACTAATGTTCATGTGTTCAAAAAGGATGTCGATATTTAATCCCGAGAGACATTTTTGGTGCCCAATAAATAACAGGGACCTATGAAGCTCATTAATTTAAATATGTTTTTTAGTTGATAAATATAAGGTTGATGTTCATGTTGTACAAGGCTATTTCTTTTATCTTTCGTCTTTCAGCTTGTCCTTCCAGACGTTACTATGACTTCTTTTTTCATTATCTGTTTCAGAATTTTGAACACAATACAACCACTGATTAGCCCAAAAGGTAAGAACTGATGTAAAATGGTAGGAAATGAAACAGTAGCTGCAAGACAATATTTTCCGGTCACATCTATAAAACTGTACTATAGTTCTTGTAAAATTTTCCTTTCATGCACAAAAAAATACTTTAGTTTCAAGGACCTCAGAAATATGAGTTAGTCTTTGTGCAATAAAAATTCATTTCATGAGAAAAAATGCACACAAAAGCAGAACTTATTTCAGTAGGAGGAGATTTGAGGATTTATTTATAAAGATATTAAAGAAAACATAAAAAATAAAAATATTGTCCTAAAATTATTAAAGATGTATGTGAAGATAAGAAATTCAATGACTTGTTGAAAAAAATATTTATTAGGAATTTGTTCCTATAAATTAAAAGAACTGCTGTTATAGAAAATTTATTACTTTTATAAATTATTTTGTATGTATGTGTTTTTAATACTTTATGTGTTTTCTTGTAAATTGTATAATGTGTTAATTTTTGTTTTATACCATTTTATAATTATTGCACTTTAATGATGCTTGAAACTACTCGCTGTAAAAGTCTAATGGTAAATAAAAAAAATATTGTTATTTACTCTAGAAAACAAAATTCCTATAGGCTGTACTGTTAATACACCCACAGACATGAAACTAGCAAATACTCAGGGGATTATGGGCATTAGAGTATGGAAATAAAGTAAATATACAATTTAAATTTTTTCACATACTTCAAAATACTGAACTTATTTTAGAGCAAGTGAAGATCTTCCAGTGTAACTGAGCAATGGTAATAATTATATATTAGTAATTTGCTGATGAGACTCAGCTGGAGAGAAGTAGCCAGCAGAGCTCAAAATCAGTTAAATTTCTTGATTACACATTTGTAAGCATTGTAATTTATGATAGAATAGAATGGTTATGATAGAATGGTTTCAACTCTCTTGGATTATGCAAATTTTATCAAAATGCAACTACCATTGCATGGATCAATAAACACTCCATGTCTACACATCTCTGAATGCTGTGCACAATGGTAAATTTCCCTTTGAATGGGTTGTAGGAATGGATCCCACTCATCCTAGTCGGTGCTGGGAGCTAGACAACTTAGGGCCCAGGGCAGGTAGCCCCCCCTCACCACCGACTCTCTCCCCCCCCTCTCACCGACTCTCTCCCCCCCTCTCACCGACTCTCTCCCCCCCTCTCACCGACTCTCTCCCCCCCTCTCACCGACTCTCTCCCACCCTCTCACCGACTCTCTCCCACCCTCTCACCGACTCTCTCCCACCCTCTCACCGACTCTCTCCCACCCTCTCACCGACTCTCTCCCACCCTCTCACCGACTCTCTCCCACCCTCTCACCGACTCTCTCCCACCCTCTCACCGACTCTCTCCCACCCTCTCACCGACTCTCTCCCACCCTCTCACCGACTCTCTCCCACCCTCTCACCGACTCTCTCCCACCCTCTCACCGACTCTCTCCCACCCTCTCACCGACTCTCTCCCACCCTCTCACCGACTCTCTCCCACCCTCTCACCGACTCTCTCCCACCCTCTCACCGACTCTCTCCCACCCTCTCACCGACTCTCTCCCACCCTCTCACCGACTCTCTCCCACCCTCTCACCGACTCTCTCCCTCAGTCTGTCTACACTAGCGCCTCAACTGTTAAACTGATTTTCACCAAAACTGATATACCCTGATCAATCTGAACGACATGATGCTGCGAGTTTCTCTTTTACCTCGACTTTTTAAGAAGACTCAAAAACATTTTCAAAATTTTCTCAAAAATGGTTCTACATTTTTTATTATATTTTGCCCTTGGATAGCGTAGAGGACACCGAAGGATATCTGCAATCTCATGTTTGTTGAAATCCCTGAATTTTTTGAAAAGTGCAAAACTGCAATTTTTTGGAGCATCTTCCTACAGCTACAATATTAAAGATAGAGATTTTTGCTCTTAAATCTATTCTTTAAAGACAGATCTTGAAATAAGGTGATGCTCAATTATTAAAAATATCAGTAGTTTTCATAAAATTTGGCATGAAATATAGTCCATTTCAAATTTTTTAAAACAATTTTTTCTCAAAAACTGCTCCAAATTTTTGTTTTAAATATTTTCCTTGTATGTATCAAGGGGCAATAAAACATTCAGTGCTATTCCCATTTTTGGCAAACACACTATTTTCAAATATTGCAAATGGAAATAATGTGAGAAATTGTGTGTTGTAGCACTAGTTTTTTATAAATAAAAAGTCTAGTTTCTTAATTGACAGTTAATTTCTTTCATAATGCACCGTTTTGAAAAGCTAGGAGAAAATTATTTCTGTGCTCGTAAAGTATTTTGTTTCATATGGTGTGCAAGATGTGTAGTTGCAAGATAAGTGACAATACCATGACATGTTTTTGTTACACCTGAAATTTGCAGATTTTACCAAGTAAGACCAAATGACTTGCTTTCTTTGACAGATTTTAAGGCGTTTTATGACAAAACTTCAATAGGATTTGAAAAGTTATGATATGCTTTGTGAAGTAAAAAAACAAAACTCCTTTGGAAAAAACAAAAACAAAAAAGTAAAACAACCTCATTTGTAAATTAGATATAAGTAAGGAAATATATTAACAAAAATTATATTCATTAAAAAGAAATTCAAAATAAAAAAAATTCATTATACAACATTAGTCAAACAAAAAATTAATTAATTCAAACATTTTGAAAGGAATTTGTCTCACAAGATTAAATTAAAAATACTGAACATGATAAGTAAAAATATTAGAAAAAAGCCTGAAACAAAGAATGTTGTAAAAGAAATAAAGGAAAGTCAGAAGAAATGGTTTTCTTACATCAATAGAATGAAGCAAGAAAGATTCTCAAAGATTCTCAAATATAGCATTGAAGTATTAACTGTTAGGACAACAATGTGAGGAAACCACATAAGAAATGGTTAGATGATGCTGATGATAAAATTGATGATGATGAAATCTATCCTAGTAATACTTACTTGAATAATTTCCAATTCACTCCCTCTTTACTGGAAGAAGCCCATCCTACAAAAACCACTGAACCAACTTTGCAATGTGTGGTGGAAATTGGCAGACCAATTTGGGATGCAAGCAATACTGTAAATGCTGCTCCTATCTCAATAGTAAAACCCCTGAAAAAAGTATTAATATCTCAAAAATACATTCTCATAATTACACATAAATATCTCAATTGATTAAAGAAACAAAATCAAAACAGTGTACCCTAATTATTCAGACAAAAATGGCAAACTCTTAACATTATTTGACGAAGTTTGGTGCAATTGGTTACCTGTCTTAAATTTTGGATTTCAAGAAAACTCAACGTGATACATTTAGTTGCCATGAATATCCTGGTACTCAGTCTTCTTGCCTAAGGGGTGAGAAGGTACCCCCTCCCTTGGGTGCCAGTACAGCTATGACAGCACTTGCTCTTCGCTTCTCTTAAACCCCTCCAATGCAGCTTCAGTGTACATCTTGAATAGCACATGGGAAACAGCAAAGATGCCTTCTCTCTCTTTTATTGTTTCCAACAATGAACATTTTCAATGAGAATCAGATTGCACCACACTTCCTTATATAATGATAAGAGTCAACTTGAAAGTTTTATCGATATAATCAAGGGACTTCTCTGTATATTCATTCGTATCATCATTAGCAAGTAACAAAATTTATTTATTATTTTTGAGTTTTTAATTTTCGTATACAGTTTCTTCTTTGTATCTCTTATTTTGATTAGGTTTCATGCGAATTATTGAATGAGAAATTATCCTCAACACACCTAACATTTATAATTATCATATTTTATTAATATGCATGTTTTGCATAGACTCTTGAGAACTTTTTAAATTAAATATTTCTCATATTTTAATTCCTAGTAAAATTTCTAAATTCAGAAAACCAACCATGAAATTTTTGTTTACCTCATTTGGACAAATTTTGCCCCATCTTTTGGCAATTTTATTAATATTGCACAAATTATTTGCATTTACATTATTTAAAATATTTTCATTAGTCTGTTTAGGCAGTCTCCCTCCTGTGTCATATGTATTTGCATAGGCTTCTGTACCTTCAGTGTAAATAAGCTGCAGAGCAATAGATGCTTCAATAGCATAGTCAAAAATCAAAAGGCAAAATTTTATTAATCCAAAAGATGTGAAAAACTCTTCAAAAGATACATTTGGTTTCCATGGAATCACCCAAGTGTCACTTTCCATTCTGTAATAATCTGAACCTTTTAATTACCAGAATTTTTTCCCTAATTTTTTATGAAATATGTTGAAATTTTATTTAAACTTTTTTCAATGCATGTGTGTATGTGTATTAAAACATTATTTTATTCAATAAAATGTTTGCTTTAAATCGTTCTAAACATATGAAAAAATTAGTAATGTGCCTGAACACATATTTGTTACATTCCCAAGATACACACAAAAATTAATTAATACTACTTACGTGGAAGCTGTGATCTTGGTGAGATCTTCACCAATAGTCTGAATAACGCGTCTGCCCCATATCCATAAACCAACAGCAATACCAACACCTCCATACAACAGAATGTAAAGTGGCGATTCTGATTTCTGAGCCACAGAACCTTCAGTGTAAATGAGCCACAGAGCAATAAGGGGTCCAATAGCATTGCTGCAAAAGTAAAGAAGATGAATTTCACAATAGTGAAAAATCAGAAAAATCAGAAAAATAAAAAATAAGAATTATTCACTTATAAATCTAATAATAAAAATCAGTTTTATTGTAATTAAACAATAAAGAAAGAAATGGAAAAGGAGAAAAAAGGAGTATAAGAAGAAGAAAAAAAGAGGGAGAAACAGACTTTCTTAAGTAAGATATTATGTATCTTGTAAAAGTATAATACTGATTACAGAGCTGAACTACTAAGCTCTATGAATGACTTAATTTCTTAAGTATATCTTCAATGGCAGGTCAAATGCTAGATGATACACACTGTAGAACTAATAGAAAACAGAAGCAAATTAATTAAATTTCTTCAGTCATCCATTGATACAACTCACTTTCTTATGAAAAAATGGTTGCTTGTTCAATTACACACAGCAAAATTAATGCTCAATAGTGAATCTTTTCATGAAATATCAAATACATTTTTATACCAACCTAACATCATTTCCACCATGAGCAAATGCACCAAATGTTGCAGTAAGAATTTGGAGGGAAGAGAAAAGTTTCTTTATGGCATGGGGTTCATCAGCATCACCTTCTTCTAATGTCAACTGTCCCACTTCAACATCTGGTTTCTAAAACAAAATTGGCAAATATATTACTGAAAAGAATATCAAGTTAAATATAACATTTATGATACACACTTGAATTTTCAGTTGTTCATCCCTGAGTTATAAGTATTATCTATTGAAGAAATGGAATGAATAAAATACACAACATGTATTATAAATGGCCTACCTCAAAATGTGAAAGAAAATTTATGAGGAAATGTTTATGATAATATAGGAATTGACTGGAATAAAACAATAGTAGTACATCCTTATAAGGAAGAAAATACACGAATAATTTTTATAGCACATTCGGGAACTCCACTTTAATTATAAAATATAGACACTATTTTGTTTTGGACTACATATGGTATAGATGGTAATGGTATAGAAAAAAATTATCCAAATTTACCTTCCAGAAATCATGTAGGAAATTATGCAAGAAATTTATAGAATGTACTGTAATATAATATAATATTATACAAAAATAAATTATCTCAGTCAACCCACAAAAATTATCCCAGAGTACCAACAAAATATTATTGCTATTTATTGAATTAGTAATCTTGGAATGAAATAGATCAACATTTTGTTAGAAAAAAAACACTGAAAATCTGATGATTGTGAATCATGAAAATGTAAATTGTACATTTATATGAATTATGCTTTGACCTTTTCTGCCATAAACAAAGCATAAGGTGGTACTCAAAGCAGAATTTTACTGAAAAAGGAAATGAATCTAGCATCATCCTTCCACCACTTTCAGTGAGACAATACCCTAAAAATCTTATTCAGATAAGGATATTACTGACCTAACAAGGACTGGCTAAAACAAAAAGCTCTAAAATATACATGTCATTCATGATGTCAACTTACCACTGGTTCAGGAGTTCGCTCTTTGATTAATGGTACAGCACTACTGTTTGGTGAAAGACCTGAAAACAATATATCTTTATATAAATTAAATAACATTATTTGAAGACCTTTAATATCAATTTGTAATACTAAGCATGCTTGACACTGCCATTCTTTGCCTATTCCAAACAATACAGTGGGAGGACTACCACATCTTCCCAAATTATGATCCTTCCAAGCAAATGCAAACTTGCGAACATTGTACTTCTGTTCGCTTAAAAGTGAATGTACTCTAAATCAGGCTTGATATGGACTGTGAGTGAATTGCAAGAGAGGGTAACATCTCAACAAATGAAGTCCCTGTTTCTCATACTAAAGTCAACTGAAGAAATCAATTAAATAAATTACTATTTTTTTTTTTTTTTGATTTCAAGCTCTTCAGGATTTCTAAATTTTTTTTTCTAGTTTCTCAAGTCCCTTGTAAATTTTTCAATGAATGGTAAAAATGAAATATCAGAGTCCTGCCTTCATAATGGAACTAATGCACAAGAACCTTTTACTTCGGAAGCATGAGACAAAAAAGTTAAAAATCTATAATATCTTAATCTTAATAATATTGTGAAAATCATAATCCTCTCAACTCAATTACCTTGGAATTACATTAAGGGTGATCATATTTTGTGGAAACTAGTGAAATTTTAAATTAAGAGGTACTTACCCATTGCAGGTGTAGCATTCCCTGATGGAGGAAGTGCTGGAGTCAAGTTTGTCTGAACAGGAGCAGATGTCACACCAGGAGTGGGGAGAGTAGTTCCATTTCCATTGACAGCAGCTTCCTAAAATAACAAGGCAACTTTAATACACTTCTGAAACCTTTTGCAACTGTTAATTGAAACTGCAACAAATAACTGAAAAATGTTGACAAGAAAGATCACTTTCACGTTATTCGAAATAGTTCAGACAAATTCTTAAAAGGGCAGATGTCTTGAAAAGAGGCTTTGTAAGAATTTTTAAAATAAAAACAAAATGTGAAAATGAATTTATGAAATGTGGAAATGATGCGAATTACAATACACAGAGGATCTAATGGACATGAGCTGTCCTTCAGTATAGACAGATCCCAACCCATTAATCCTCACCTTAGAAAGGCTATTGTTAATGTATCCATTTGTTTTTGTGCCATTGACAAGAGGAGGATGGTTAACCCCATTGGTTCCAACGGTTGGTGAAGTGGTGGAATCCACAACAGATGTTGGTTCCAAAGCAGCTGGACCAATTTCTCCTTTTGGACGCTTCACATCTTCTATTGACATGGCCCGTGATGGTCGAGGACTGGCGTCACGAGACGATTCTGCCAAGGAAAACTAATGAGTATTGACACCAGTGGTGAAATGTATTTCCATGCACTTAAGCTTTGCAGTTTATAATTGTCTCGATGTGTTTCTGTATTCAAAAGCCTTCACAAAGCCATTACATCCACAGTGTAGAAGCATGACTTGTGAAGATTAAAAGCACAGGCAGTATATGCATAATGCCAATGCAAAAGTTATAACATATACACATAACACAAACTCTAAACTCTTAATTAATAGTTATGACATACTTTCTCAGTCTCTCACAACAACAAATAACATGCATACAAACTGTGACAGATTGTGTTTGGTCTGGAAATAATACTAATACTACAAAAGACAACACAGACACATAAAAGATAATTTTACCATTGTTAGAAACACTCACCGATGACAAAGCATAATGTAAATAAAAAATTTGTCTTGCTAATAAAAATGTCTTCAATTACATGCCACACACGTTGCAATAGTGCTTTCTAAGTGCATGCTTGTTCAACAACAATAACAAGTGCAACATTCTTTGAAGTCCATGCCCAATGTCTCTTCTCAAATTTTTCAAAGTGTATTCAGGAGCACAAACCATGAATGGGTTTGGGACACTTGGAGCAAGAAAAGAATGAATGATAAAGAGCAGGGAGCAAGAAACAAATGAGCAAACGCTACCGGTCCGAGGTGCAGAGCGAAAGTCCTCGGTCACCACGTAAACTCCTGTGGACAGAGCACACAGCTGCATGGGGTGGCAGAGTGGGGTTCAGCACTGTATTGTGCAGCCCAGCCCTGCAGCACACCTTTTGGTTCATAGAGCCATTTTAATAAATCACATTTTTAAATATTGTTTTGTAAAGCAATGTTGGTAGAGCATTAGCTGTAATTACAATATTCAAAAGTTTTTTTTCAATTATAACATAAAATCACTAATATATCTGTCTAAATTACTATAAATTAGAGAAGTCATATTGTTGACAATAAATACAAAATTGTATCTTAAAATCCCTGCCCATGTTGAAGAGCTTGGCAGCTTGGTAAAATGTTTTTTTGTTATCAGCAAATTACAGCTAATTGTATTGCAGTTTATAAGGATTATAATTTTTTAACTGGTAATGAAAATTTAAGAGGAAACATTTTATAACAAAAGCTTTTCATTCTGCAGACAAGGAAGGACAAGAAAATACTTCAAAGTTAAATATGGTTCGTTTATTATAATGAAGGTCATTTACACACCTTCATTCTTTGAAAAATGTTCTGCTTTTTATTTTATAGGATTTATATTAGTTATTGGCAGTTAAAGCTTTTTTTTATAACAGAAAAATGAAACTTTTATTTGGTCTTGTTATGCAATTAGAAGGTTTTTACCGTAAACGGTTTCCAAAATAAGATAGAAAATAAACTGAAGTAGTAGGAAACGATAGAAATACAGAAGGTTAGGTTTTTGTTAGTGTATTAAATAGTATGAAGACAGAAACAAAGTAAGCATTTAATCATGTTTATGACCATATTTTCAAACACACACATGGTTAATACCAAGGACATTTCAAAACGAATGTGAAAGTTAATATCTAACATATAATAAAGGAAATTTAAGTTAGCTTTTGTTAAATCTTTAAAAAGAAAGCTGCCAAACCCACGCAAGTGGGTAGTCACCCTGCTCCCAACCCTTGGAGAGAGCGAGATCAGCCAGAGACATCATTTGTTAGATCCTAATTTTTTATGCATTCACAAACAATTATATTTAGTCAAAGACAGAAAGAGATCAGAAGAAGTCAGGTAAAATTAATAAACAATCTTTAT
Organism: Gryllus longicercus; assembly: GCA_038098605.1. Lineage (NCBI taxonomy): Eukaryota > Metazoa > Arthropoda > Insecta > Orthoptera > Gryllidae > Gryllus > Gryllus longicercus. The sequence continues at coordinate 1,502,196 of JAZDUA010000206.1, read as the reverse complement.
GAAATCACAAACATCAGCATTTTGGCCAATATTTACAGAAACACATTCAAAACAGTTTAAGAAATAGTGCAGTCACTTCAGTTTAAATATTTACAAAGTGAATATGAAATTTAGGAATATCAGAAAGTAATTTCTTAAAATTAAAATTGAATTTATATTTAATTTTTATGCTGCAGGCACAAACAATTTTTTTAAGTTAATGATAGTACAAGTAATATTTTATAATTACAGTTAAATATTAGTAATTAATAAGAATGTTTAAATCAAAGTTAATTATAGAAATTCAAAGTAGCAACAGCACTGGAGTAACTTGTCAGTGCTGAAGCCACCAACCAAAAGAGCATGCAGGCAGAAGAGGCCCTGTTACCTGTGGAATCCCCGAAGGTAAAGCACACCCCTTGACCTTGCTTGTCCCTGTGCATTTGGACTGAAACACAGAGCAATGGGATGAGTTGTGAAGAGCTGGCACACAGGGCCAAGATGACTGCAGGCAGCTGCTTTAGTCGTCTGATTCCTCCAAGCAATTCACTGTTTGGCCAAGCATTGCACTCAGTACATGGACGGGCAGTTTTGTAACTGAGAAACAAACTCTACCCCATCCATGTCCTGAATGTGCTGCCTCAGTGATTATGCAAGGAGCAGAACCAGGAATAGCCCTGTACTGAAACACCAACTGAGCACAACACCACACTGTCATGCGAAAAACATCAGCCAGCTTTTTAGGGGAGCAATGAAGACATGGGGCATCACAACAAGTGCTGTGAAATACTACTAAAAGCCAAAAGATCAATATCAGACGCTCGTTCTTTCCCAAATTTTCTGTAAATGTGAAATATCAACATTAGATGGTTTTATTTTTGAGTGTTTAAAGGATTGTTAGAGAGAAAGGGAGAATTTTTTGTTGCATTTACAGGTTTACACGCCATATCATTTTTTAATGGAATATTAAGTTTAAAGGGAGAACAGTTTTAGTTATTTGTCACAGCAAAGTAGTCCACAACAAACCACAAAAAGATTGTAGACAAAATAGTTTTGAAAAAATTAAAGCAACAGTTTTTCATGCTTTATAGAAGTTGTATAATAGAAATATTTTTTATTCCCACATTTATTTACTTTATTAAACTCTTTGGAATTCTTTGCCTGGTCACCACTATACTTAATTGTAATCTTGACTAAAAATGTAAGTGCACCTTGTTGATTTTTCATGTCAGAACTCAATTGCACTTTGGCATTTCCAACATCATTAATATTCATATTTTTCTCTCTATTAGTACCACATCTAAGAAAAGAGTAAAATTATACTTATATAATCACAGTACCCTTCAATTCAATTCACAGTTTTGTCACAAATTTTTGAGAAAGTATATTAGTGCACAAATTATCCGTTCAGTTCTCCAAACCAAGATGAGAAATTCTTGGGAAAGATATGAGTGTCACCAAAATGGGTGCACACTAAGTCAAAAATGTGTTACTCATTCTAGTACACTAATGACTACTGAACGTTTAGAATCATAAGTACCGACTTCTGGATTAACTAAACTACCTTTGCATTCAATAACTGAGCATTTATAATTTGATTTTAACACAAAGTTATGTTTATTTTTACTTATGTTTTATGTTTATTCCCGATTGTATCATACAATTGATTTACAATTTTTTTAAAGTAACTAATTTCAATTTAATATTTTAATAAGTCGGCACATATGTCAATAATCTAAAGGGCCTAGAAATTCAGGCTACCAAAGCAGCAGACATGATTGTCTATGTGCACTCTACAAGTCCAGGCAGGACGACTATATACAGCAGGAACAAAAACACTAAAGTTCCACATCAAATACATCTCCTCTTCATGCTACTACATCAGCTTAAATTTTTGAATATGAAATAAAAAGTCAATTAAAAATTATTAGTTAAACTTTGTATTATAAGTTTATTTTGATATTACTCTGATTTGCCACTTCTGACTTTTAGGCACAACAATTTTTATGGAAATGACTTATTTTCTCTAGTTTCAGGTACCCTTCACATGGTAACAACAATTTAAGTTTGTAATTACATCTACATTGTAAAATTATCTTACATTAAAATTTTAAAAATAACTAATAAATGTGAGAATTTTGCAATAAATTTCTTTATAATTTACAGTTGAATTCAAATAATATTGTAATTATCTTTTTGTAAAAGCTCCCTCTCCTATTTTCTGAATTATCTAATTGAAAAACTAATATTTGCAAATTTTGTAAATAAAACCTACTATTACTCACTTATCTTTCTTCTACCTTTGTTTTATTTTTTTGCTTTTTCTTCTCTGTGGGTGACAAATTGCTGCATTTGTCTCATGTGCATTTTGTCGTATGTCTTCATACACTGCTTCACAATAAGAGAAACAGTAACCTGTGTTCAAAATCTGAACTGGTGTCCATATACCTTTCATAAACCCAAAACTCAACCTCAAACTTGGTGTTTACAAGTGTACCTTTCCTAATCAAGTTTTTCACAAACTAATAACATTTAAGACGTATCACATCTTAACAAGTACAAGTACAAAATGTTCAAAAAATGACTCACACTAACACAATACAAAGAATCACAATAAATTTATATCACGTTCCAGACCAGTTTGACATCTAAATGTTGAGAAATAGTAAAATACTCTTACACGCTCCCACTCACACACACTACTTTTCATCATATTACAATTAATCAAAGAAAACATCTTTTACTGTAAGCCCTTACTTTAAATGGATTTTTACAATTATAAAAGCAACAAAATACAATGGCTTTTAGCAATTAAAGAGCATTTCGTCCGGTACAATGCAATGTTTTCGGAGTTACCTTTTGTGCATTTGTTCATTGCGCTTACATGATAACGGGACGTTTCGAACGCACGGAATTAATCATTGTCAGAATCGCGTAAAATTGCGATATTGAAAATAAGGTTGCCTTTTTTCGTAAATGCACAAATATGATTTGATTTAATGATGTCTAAATTAATAAGATATTCGATTTTCTCTCAAGTTACTCCCAACACTGAGAAGTGAAATTATTCAACACCTGCACACTATTTCACTTGCTACGGTAGTATCTACTACAGTAGTATCTATACAGACCCCATTTTACGTTTTCAGGCTTCTGACCATAGCTTCTATCCTCTTCAACATTACCCTTTTCGCCTGAGTCTGAAAATTTTATGGGTCTCGCCTGAGTCTGAAAATTTTATGGGTCTCGCACGACATTTTTTTAAACCATATCTAACGAAGTAAATTTTCTTTTTTTGGGAACAGTTGCACTTCCATATGAGCCCCCACACGCCCTTTTCACCTGGGACTAGATTTCAAAAAGTATCCATTGATTAAACCACGAATTTTATGGATTTTAAGGCTCTTTCCAATACATGCAGTACAAAGGCCTCCCAAGCATGAATGGGATATTAAAAACAACTGCTTTCAGGATGCTGTTCGTAAAAACTATCCTATCCCAATACTATTTGTTTCACTTTAAGGCAAAAAAGGATATGTTATTTATGGAGTTTCCAAATAATAATAACAATAATAATAATAATAATAATAATAATAATAATAATAATAATAACAACAATAATAATAATTCATGGAGTTTTTCGGTCTTGAAACACTAAAAATATGTTTAAACATACATGAGCTTCCAACAGGATGAGTCTTAATAAATTAATCTATTCAATTTTCTTGAGGGGAATATACATTACTTCTACCTACGCAAAAGCCAACACGCCTAATTTTCTCCCCCGCCAACTCTAGTTTGCCTCTGACTTATCGTTGATAATTTTCGGTTGAGGAGTAATTAATTCGAGAGTTTTCTCTATAATAGTTGCATTTTATTTATTTATAAGAGGCTCTGAAATAAGTTTCGAAAGAAATCGTCACGTTTCACAAGTACAACATATCAGACGGAAACTTCTAGCCGCTTTGTCTACAGGTAGTTTGCTCAGCAAGATGATTGTAAACACTATCGCATTTTCTACAAATGCTCGCATTCTTTCAACTAGCTTTTTTTTTCATCAAGCGGATTAGAATATGTGTTCCAAGGGGCGACGCATAAAACCCTACTGAGGGAAGTCCTGGCGACTTGTCTAGACCTGCGTTTTACTGAGAACGCCATTTCCAAAGCGACTCACCGAGAATCTTGCGACGAAGATGCGGTGCCAGGATCAGCTGGATGCAAAGAGCCACTATGATGCCAACGCCCACACTGACGATGATCGAGCCCCACCATGGAATGTAGTGGAAGTACAGCACTAAGGACGAGAAATAGCAGTTAGGGCGCGGCTCATTAAAAAATTAATAAAAGTGTCTCGTGTTACTTGGAACTGCAGTCGCGTCGAAATAGGACCTGACAGCTCAGAAAGCGGGCACAGAACTGTGGGTTGCCGATGTTCCTAAGAAGACGAAATAATCTTTCATATTATCATCGAAAATATTCAGAGATCTTGTAGCAATTGTGGCTTGATAGAGTTTTGTTACTAAGGGAAATAAATAGCATATCACGTATTTATTGCAGTGACAATTTCTAATCTCGACGATTCCCGAAACTGTCACGCCGGAAATAAACAGCGACTGCAGTAAAAAAAAGGGCTCGGCAAGCAAATGAAGGCGATGGCGCGATTTCTGCCAGCCAATCACACAAGAGGCGATCTTTCATGTTCTTATAGAGATAGCACATCAATACCATACCTTATTGGATGATAACTCACACAGGACGCCTTCGTGGAGTAAATTGGCACCAGGAACGACCAGCTGTATAAAAAAAGAACCGGGTATTCGTGAAATAACTTGCACCCTTTTATACGCATAGGATATCCGAAAGGAGCTGGCGGATGAATAAATTGAATTAAAAAAAGAATCAAATTTAAAGTTGTTAAGAGATTAATCAATATCATTAACCGCTAGGGCGAAAAAAATATTTATTCATAAACATCCACCAACTCCAAAGAAATATCCTAACAACCACCACTGTCACATCAGCAAAACTGCCACGTCACGCCATATTGCTACAGTAACGATTGATACTGATGCATAAAAGCACTGCTTCGCTCAGTAGACATTTCTACGAGCTACTTGCAATGTTCATCTATTAGAAGATTAGCTGCCTTTATAGAGAAGAAATTACTTTTAACGAAAATTTAGTAGATTAAATAGCAGCACTGAATTGCTGCTTACAAAAATGTAATCAACTTTCCGTGAATATTGAAATTTGTAACTTTACATCTCAAGTAAGATAATTTCCTTTATTCAGATGTATTGAAATAATAGGCATGACGTGACCTTTAAAAAATTGTTTATACAAAGCATAGAACATAAAAACAAAACACACCACTTGATGAAAAAAGTTGTCACCTTTCCTTCCCAAATGGTAGGGACAAGTTAAACATATGTTTAAATTGATTCAACATATGTTTAAAGCTCTGGAGACTCCTGTAACATTCTGTAAGTACCGCGCATCACACACTAGGAATACCTCCCCCATATCCTTCTCAAGGACACCTGAAAGTGTGAATGTAGAATGAGACTGAACTATTTTTCAGTGACAGTTGGCAATTACTTGGTACGAAGTCTTTGCAAATGACTATTTTAAAGGCTTTTTTTAAAATATTAAAATAAGTAAATTGTTTCTGAAGAATTAATAAGAATTGTTCTTCAAAGAAATATTTGCCCCAATGCTCCTCGAAATATAATTTGCCAACATGCACTGAATACAATCCACATTCATTCGTTGCTGGAACCATTTTGAATGCCTTTGGATTGAAGATGAATGTTACATTTTATGTAACATGTGAATGTATTCAAGAACAATAGCAGCGGCAGAGCTACTAGCAGAGCAAGTTGCAAAATTTCGCAAGTGACAAAACGTCTTTTTAATTAACAAATTTAAAAATACATTAATTAAACTATATTCTTCTTATCAATAGCCAGTTTTTCCAATGTAATCATAAAAATCATAAAAAAATATTAACTTGAAAAATATTTATATGCAAATCTTTTCATTACACTCAAATATCACATTTACTAAAGATTCCTTGGACATAAATTTGGCTCATTAAGAGTTTTAAAGAGTTAAATTCTGGTTCCAACATCGAGAAACACCAACATAATAAATCAGTACTTCAAGCATTATGTAACAACGAAAACATTCTCTGCCTTCATTTGTTTAACCGAGCCTTTGAATCAATGTTAGGGAGTCTATACTTTCGAACATTCCATTAAGTTTTGAGAAGACAGTTTTCAATATTGGCTCATTCTGAATTTTATATTTCCTAAAATCCTAGGATCATAGTCAATTACTGAACACAGCATAGAGTAACTATCACTTTTGAGAGCTATAAGTTGCTTTTAAGGATTGAAATCATAAATTACAATTATTAATTAAAAGTAAAATCTATAACAAAGAAGTAATTGGATATCTTCATTTACTAAAATAATAAATTAAAGATATTAAAAAGCAATACCAAAAACAAGCCAAAAATACAATAACTGAAGTTAACAATACAGCACTTTTATAAACTCTCGCATAAGTCACAACAATTTAAAACTATTCTCCCAAATGCCAATAGTATCGAACTGTCGGTATCCCAAAACAACTCATCAACTTTATGTTCATTAACTGCACTTTAAAAAGTAGAATGCTGCACAGCGCTACTCACACTTTGGGCCGCTATACACCACGGAGAAGACATTAATGAGCACCGTGAGTCCGTAGAAGATCGGCAGCGCACGCAAACCGGGCACCACGGGCTGCTCCGCCTCCAAGATTAACTTGCGGATCAGTATGTACAGGCCCATGGAGATAAGCCCCGACAGCACAGGAGAGACGAACCAGGAAGCCACTAAGCACAGACGTTTTACATAGGACACTTGCCGAAGTCACAAACACGCACCTAAGTTAGGATGACAAGCCCTCTTCAGCCTGTTTTCAAGTTTACGTCCTATTTTTCTTTACCGAACGTGGAGATCGTCATGTGACCTGACCCTCGTCCTGCCTCTGCTCCTCAACTGCTTGGCTGATTACTCTATTTCCACAGATATACTGATGAATAAAATACGAAAGACCTTAATTGATTGTTTAGCGATTCCGGGCACGTCAACTACCAGGGTCATTAGTCCCGTAAGTGTAATGCATGAGTGTTTTTGCTTGAGAGGTGTCTGAGATCTTTCCCCCGCTGTATGACGAGATCCGGCGCCGACCACAGGCTAGCAGGACTTTCCCCAACCAGGTAACTCCCATCAGCGGGCCATCGCCCCAGCCGGGACAAGCTCTAAGGTCTCAGCCGATCTCGCGGCTTCTTATAACAGATGGATCAGGCGAATGTCGGAGCAGCACCCTATAGGGGGCAAATCTGACATTCGACTGACGCCTCTCTCCCGATCGCAAGACATTAAGAACACCACATTTCCAAACTAAATTAACTGTGAAAAGAAAACTGCGAATGCGATTTTTTATTTCCTGTGTAGAATGATGGTTAAATTGGCTTGAAGTATGTGTAGCGAAGAATATTCTGCAATTCACCTTTATCATGCTCGATTTCGATCTAGAAACGTAATTCTAAATGAACAATTCCCTCCATAGTACTTCACAGAGTTTTAAACTGTTTTTAGATTAAGTACAACTCAATACATTAAAAAATAAGCATAAGTATTTCAAAATGTTGCATATTTTATGAAACAATATCCTAATTAATTAAAACTATATTAAGAAATAAAATCACTTCTCAACCAAAAAAAACTTCATTTTCATCCAAAAAATGGAACACACGCGGAACAATGTTTTAGAAAATAAATAATTATAAATAATTCAAGGGCATATCAAAGAAATACATTCGAGCAATTTTCCAATATCGCTGAACTCTGCCTCAAAAAGGGGAAAAGGAAACGCGATAGTTCATACATTTTAAGCAGACAACTAAACAATCTGATTGATAATTTTTGCAAACCACAAATGAGCTCAGTCACCCCTGAAGTGTTCCCTACAAGGGCAAAGTGCATAATTAGTACATTTGAGCGAAATAATGGAAGATTAGTAGGCACTTATTGAACGATTGAGATGATAAAAAATATTGTTCCGTCAAGTATGAGCAGTCTGACTTAATCGTTTCAATTTTAATTCTAGCCTGCGCGAGGCAATGAATGTTTCTTTTCCCGTGAATAACTTCAACATTTCTGAAAAGAGAAAATGCAATATATATTCCCTCCGCTAAGACGCCTTTTGTTTCTAGCCGCACCCGACATGACTCTCCCTGACCTCTTATTATCTCCCGATTTATAACATCGTTGACCTTCGTAGTAAGCAAGTTATCTCACGCATGTACCCCTCCAGCTGAATCAATGAAGACACCATTTACAAAAAGCACGAGTTCATCCTAAAGAACAAAACTCAGACACGCACTCTATCCGTCACGAACAGTTCAGAGTCGAGAGTTTTTAATACCGAAACTCAAGAAGCCTCACGTCTTTTTACAATATTAACATTCATCTGCAATGACTGTCCAAAATCGTTAATTCACCTTTAAGTTTGCACGAGAAGCTTCCCCCTTTCGGTTTTTATTCTCAATAAGAACTTTTCTTCTCGTGATTTAACGTCCCTTGAATACTATGATCAACATTTCGCCGTAAATTAAAGATGTAATATCCCCCCCCCGCACTTTATTTATTAAACATTCAATTATTTTTACCCTTCGTTTACCACGGAAAATTGGCGCTAGTTCGTACTTCTTCCACTTACTTCAAATCCGAAACTCGCCTAGTAAATTAACTTTCTGCTCAAACTCACCGATGGTGCCCAGAGTGGTCCAGTGAAGGCCGCTGGTGCCTCGCGCTACCAACGAGAAGCCGATAGTGGCGCCCACAATGGAATGGGTCCCGGAAATGGGTAGCTTCAGGAAAGTGGCCACCATCAACCAAACAGCGGAGCCACCTGAGAAAAAAAAACCAACAAACTCGCTGCAGGCGGCTGTTAAACACAGCAGCCTCAAATGGTCGCCTCCTTTCTGAAGCAGTCCACAAGTAGAGAAATGAGTCCTTTCACAACCTACTATTGCCTGCAGTACACTTCAGATCATGTTCTTCCACGCTCACGTTTTATAAGAATGAGAAATGTCTATCTAAAAAACATTAAATGTGTCGAATTGTTTGATCTGAAATATCAATAAAGAACGCAGATAATTAGTCAAGTTCCTAATTTCTAATTAATATTCTAAATTTTAGTGACAATAGCGACAGAGTAGCCACGTCACAAAACAAGTGCGCTCAAGCGCACGTACGAAACCTTCCTTTTCAAATTTATTTTGCTCCTTCCAATCTTCTCCATGCCCATTCCCAACTTCAATTGAATACATATCTGAACACCTTCATACTTTGCTTGCTCTTTGTCACATCGTTAATCCAAAAATAGCTTTCTCTCTCCCTTGGGACGAGACGCAGCAAAAATATATCGATTCCGGCTCAGCATGCATGACGAAGAGTCCGCAGCATTGTGGGACCCGGTCACTAGCACTGGCCGAATCGATATCCCCTTTTGACAACGGACAACACTTCTCGAACGCCATCTGCTACACAAGCCCTCAAAGGTAGGTGGGTGGGTGGGTGAGTGGGTGGGTGTTATTGTCTCCAAATGAGAGAAGTTGCGGTGCTGGATTTGGTTGCTACCGAAGGTACTGGGGACGGGGATATAATTTCTAGATTAAAAATACACGTGAGTTACATCTTTTTTGGATAGTATATAATGCATTTAATGTTTTTATACGCATTCAACTGCTGGATTATTGAATGAACTGATTTAGTTTACTTCAACAGTAAAAAAGATTAGAATTGAAAGAGCCTATTGAAAAGTGTTTTTATAATGTGTTATCCAGTAACCAAAAATAAAAAAAACCCGCTGATATATTGTAACAAGAAGTGTCATTAATTCAAGAGCGACAATAGAAATTTACGTCCAATTTTGTTAGTTTGGCCCAGTCCGACGATACAAGTTCACCCTTACCCCCTAGTCACCAGGGTTTAATTATTCGACCACTTTCTCTCTGCACTTTCTTCATTTGGAACTTTGAAATGCAAGTCGCACTTATCACAGATACTTAATTTAATTAATTTCTATATTTACTACGGAAAATCTTAATTTGTTCGAGTGCTTAGTCATTGGTAGCAATTTCATAAAAGTAATGTTATCTCTGCTACAATCTCGTGTTGTCCCGATTCGATAAGAAAAAAACGTAAGCACTAGTGGTATCGTTAAGGTGACTTGAAAATTCCATTATCAACATTAAAAAGAAAACGTTGCAAATCAAATTACTCACCCAACGCTGACAGCATGCCCAACATCAGTTCGGCCTCGGAGTCAGCATACAAGTTGACATCCAGTATTCCCTTCCTCATTGTATCGGACACTTTGTATCCTGCGAACAAATAAGTATGCCATTTAAAAATACATAGCTCATTTTAACATCACTAATAAAAAATAATTACAACAATAATGATGTCAATAACATAGAAACTGGTAAATGTAGAGCGTATTCAAAGTAAAAATTAAAATATGTTGAATATTCTAATAAATAAAAGATAACATTATCGATCGAGTTATATAAACGAAGTACATGGAGCACACTGCAATAGTAAGACGTTATGAGCTTATGTTAAGAAATTTAGGTAAATCAAGAAATAAAGTATATATAATTTATTATTGTCATTATTAATAATAATAATAATAATAATAATAATAACAACAACAACAAGTGGAAAATATTGGATAGCAGAAGTAAGGCTTATTCTAGCTCTTATAAGTCTCAATTCAGTTTCTAACATTATTAAACAAAAATATAGAAGTAAAAAAGTTGCCAACTCAATTTTCCTAAGATTATTCCCAAAATTTCTCAACTCAATGCCCACCCCATTTCCATATCCATGTCAAAGGTCATCTAATGCAAAAAGCCATGCAAAATAAAATGTGTAGGCAGTTTTTCTTATACGAAAATTGGAAAGAATAGAATTAGGAGTGTTGCTCTAATACTCATGGAAAGTAAAAAGTACATTTCAAATCATCTGAAAAGAGAATTCAAAAAGTAGTTGCTTTTGAGTAACCCAAGGAAAGAACTGATCCCCTCCTGTTTCTTATCTCTGGGGATGTACTTGTTAATCAGACAAAATATTAAATTGTTTAGTATGGAGACTTTAGTGGTAAGTAAGTAGTAAATAGGGAGTTACGATCTCCTACAGCATGTAGAAGGGCCGAAAATGACCACATTTTGGTAATGAACATGTAATGGGAAATTACATGTAATGAGTTACATGCATTTATGTGAGTTGCAACTGCCCCTTATTTCTAGGCATCCCCTTTTGCACAGATGTTTGGTAGGTTCTGACGCAGTAATGGAGATTTAATATACCAGTGGATCATCTGTGTCTACGAAGTTGCCTAAAAATCAGAGGCAAATACGTAATGTACAAATGCAATACATGTTCATTTTCAAAAAGTAATTTTTCAACTCTTCTACAAGCCTTACGCGTTGGTGACATTTATTTTGAGTCACCGGTATACGTGAGGTATTTACCGGTATACGTGAGGTACGGTATTTAACCGAGGTATTCGCATGCTCACTCACTTATCCAGTTAACAATTAATTGATTTCCTATTTACTCATTCTAGTATACTTTTAGCATTAGTGTAAACGAAAGCAGCCTTAGCAGCAGCAGCAGCAGCAGCAGCAGCAGCAACAACAACAACAAGAACGACTTCAAAAACGACAACTACAAGAGTACTCTGCATTTTTGCGCTTCCTCCTGGAACTGACCGATTCCCGGCTTGTGGGCGGACTGCAAAATGCGTCGATCACACACCGGAGCACGGCGCCGGAGACGCCAAGGAAGATAAGCCAGCACGAAAAGTGAAAGAGGAAGCGACCGACAGCTTTGTTTGTAGTGACGGCCGCAAATGAAAACGGAAGTTCAGGAATCTCCAAAACGAATAGTAATTCAAAGAATAAAAATGTTGTTGAAATAATATTTCACTTATTATTAAATAAACAACCTATGAATGCATTACAGAACCTATGAAACGAATAAAAAAGTAGTGGTTGTATAATCATAGAACCGAATAGAAAATCGCTCCTGAACTACGGAATTTTATATGAGAATACATGACTGAAAATACATTGCTGAAACTTAACGATATCCCGGAAACGTCTTAAGGCAAAACGAAATGAGCCACACACATTCAAAATAATAGCTATAAATGAACCGCGTTGAAAAATTTCTTTCACCGCGCATGCACTAAAATTTTACGAGTAATAAGAACTCTGACCCCCATAGCTTTCGGATTCCGGAGAGTCAGACAAGCCATCACTTTCGGTGTCGGCGACAGTTAATGCCCTTCGAGCACAATTTGGCCACAGAGCGACAGCCGCGTGCTATTGTCTGTTCTGTCATGCTAGCGGTTTTTTTGACTCATTGATGCCAAATCAACTTCGGGGCATGATCTGTGAGTAACATCTAGAAATTTTTTGCATTCGTTTCACAACCTAAGGTAACTTGTTGCACTTCCTATTATGTCATTTCACCAAATGGAAAATGTTAGCAAGAAATTAATGAACTTGTATAGCTATAATACAAGAAAGGTGTACTCTAAACTTTTTTATAAATACCATTGTCATGAATAATTTTAAACATAATTTAGTAGTCTATAGTGAGTTTAATAAAAAGCGCACGGACAGTAAATAACGCGGGCTTTTTGATTTTGGTATTTGACTGTCATCCGTCTGGTGATTAATTCCTATATACACTTCACATCTGCTTTTTGACAACACTTGTATCAATTCATAAAATATTATTTTGGGGACCACGCCGGAACACTCTTAATCACATGTGAAAACTATCTCTAACCTGAACCGACACCGAGGCAACAGCTGACAGTCGGTTCATCTCATTGGCTGAATAACAAGTTCCGCAGAACGATGCGGGCTTTGGCGCTGTTCCATTGTTTTAGAACCTGACAAAACTAGTGGTGCTCAAACCGCACGTACTTTCTTGCCAATGCTTCACGCAGAACTATCAAATATTTCATTACCAGAGCCCTGCTATTACCCGAGTGTTTTGCCGAAACATTTGCTTTTTTCGCGCAGCATTACATAATTTCGTCTCTACTCCGTAATTAGAAAAGGGGATGTTACTAATAGAACATGATTTTGCGAACGGACGAATGACCCTAATGCAGAATCACACAGCAATCACATCAGCTGTCAGTTGACTTGAAATGTTACAAAGCATTTCGAAGGACGATAAACCAATGTTCCTATTTAGAAAAATTGTTAATGTATGCAATCAGTTTTCCCATTCAAACTACGTACATGATCGTATAATGTCTGAAATTGCAGACAATAGACATTGCAAAAAATAGCTAGCGAATTATGTCAACACGATCAAATCACGGAATCTACTGAATTACTATTTTTCACAATTACTGCATCAAATGTGAATTTTAGGAAAAAAATCACGAAAAACTTAAATTTGAAAATAAATTAAGCCCATTCACATTAGCGTGAGTAGGTCATGCAGCATCGACCCTTGCCAGGAATAAACAAATGCACCTGGGCCAGTGCAGTCACCCCCTAGCGGCGCCCGTCGCCTCACCGCACGCAACTCGTTTATTCAGCCTTGGGCCTCGCGCGGCCTGTGCTAAATCCACCTGCGCGCCGGCCCGAAATACGAACAGCCCTCCCCCACCCCACCCCGCCCCACCCCTCGCCGCCACGCACCGGCAGGGCGCAGCGCCCCTGCACCGGCGGCGGCGGCTTTTTCTTCAGAGGCTGCCCGCGCACCCCGAGCCGCGCGACCTAGCCGCCGCCCCGCCTATTCTGCGGGCGTCACACTTCGATCCGAGGCTGGCGCAAGGGGTATCGAGCCAAAGGAGGGCGGGCGAGAGGACGCATTCGGGGAAATGTCTGAATGACTCAGTTTAGAAAGCGAGGCGTTTACTGCATGCGATATGGGATTTAAGTGCGCATGGAATTGTTTGCATTTATGTTTTAAAGGAAAATTATATCTCATTACTACGTAATATTCTCTATTTAAACTTTGCTAAATTCTCCACAATTATTTAATTTACGCATAAAACTAGACTATGTGTTAAAACAAGGATTTTCACTCAAATTATTTGGCTTCACAGAAGTTACACGACCCTACGGATATTTTATTGCATTCATTCAAGCAGCAGTCCATAAGAAGGCCAAAATTTTCACATCTACAGCTGGGCAAAACAAGACTGGCAAAGCAATCAAATTTTGAAAGCTGATCATTGGATGTTGATCAGACTACTTGCAACAGAGTAACACCGCATCGTTCTTAGCGAAAGGAAATGGCAAAGATCTTATATGAATTTAGAGAAGTAAACTAGTGTTCTGTTATTGTCTTGAACCTCCTTGAAATATACTATGAAATGCTCAAGATAAATATTTAACATTTTTAAAAAACGGCGTTTTTTATTTCATATCTTATGCTGCCACGTACTGTACATTACATACTTCACTAAAATCACTTTTTCTAAAAAGAGCCCAACGAGGAGGATGGCAGGCTGCGTATTTTTCGCCAGTGACTAAGCACTCGGCCAGCTGTACGTGCATCGTGTCACCAACCCGAAACGTCCGAGAAGGTGCAGCGCAGTTGAATCGAGACAAGGTGGTCTTGCGACGCTGCGCCAAGAAACAGCGCGGTCGTCCGGCCAATAAACGTGTCACTGTGATTCAACGACACCCCGCAAAAGACTTACACATACTTCCCTGCATAATGTTTCCGTAAATTTCCCGTGCGGTTGAGGCATTTTCTCACACAAAAATAATGCTCCTCGGTCGAGAAAGCAAATCAATTTGTATGTGTAAAAACAATTTTATGACAAAATCATGTTTCGGGGAAAATGAATTTATTTGCATTATAAAGCCAATACGAATACCGCGGAATTGGCTTACATAATTACGTACTCTCTGATATTAAAAATAATATGATACATTCTCATATCTCGAAATGTCACGGTACAAAATACTACTGAGAATACAAGGAGAAATATGAGGAAGACCTATCAGCGACCAGAGTTTCAGCACAACTCTCTCTTTCCACCTATGGGTACCAGGGTTCGACTTCCAGGTACCTCAGGTGGAATTTGTGGTGGGCGTAACTGGTTCGTAGCAAGTTACCTCGGGACTCTCGCAATTCCACTGCTCAGCATCCCATCGCGTCTTCATCTTCATGCAATATTATCATTTCATTAGTCCCATCATGGCTCCGCCTTTGTGTCGGGAATAAAAGGAGGTAAATGGATCTCAGTAATTCGGCTGCGGGATGTTCCGACTGTCTCCTCTCGTATTCAGCTATACAATAAATACATTTTCTGACAAAATACAAACAAGGAAACAACGGAATTTGTTCAATACATGTTCCGAAATCGTCATGAAAACTATGGTATTTCTAGCAGAAAGAAATCTTTAAATTGCAATAATATCGACTCTGAATATTTGGAAGAAACAAAATCATTGGAAAGATTCTGCTTTCGAAAACAAGCTTGAAGTTTTAGATCAAACAATTTTTAACGCATTTGTCAATTTCTTCGCGTGCCAAAGATTTACACAGATGCATTTTGTGTCAAATTTGAGAACTTGCGTAAACCGCAACAGAAAATGTGCCGTCTGGGAACAATATAACATTTCGCTTCGCCTGCCAAGCGAAAGTGTTTCCTCGGGTGACACACATTGTGCTTGTGAACGCCGTCGGTGAGCGAGGACGCGAACCGAAACCAGAGATGCAGAGAATGCGAAGAGTCGGGATAGGGTGGTCACGGGTGCGTGAAAGTGGACGGCAAATAATAGAGGAAAGGATACAGCAGTGAGAATGCGGATGGAGGGGGAGGCAAGTCAAGAAGAATTGGAATGAAAAGTGGAGATGGGTCGAGACATGCAGTTGTGAACGCGAAGAGCAGGGATGGGGCGATAACGCGTAAACGAGGACGGAAAAAGACGCACCAGTGGGTGCAGAGTGAGAACGCGAACCTAGGTGAGGGTAGGGATGAAGAATCTGGCCGGGAATTGAGCGTCGAATGAAGGCGGACCGGGAAGGAGACGGCCACGTCATGGACTACGGGACGAAAGTGGGCGGAGGGGGTGGCGCCTAGCGTCCGGTGTCCTACTGGGACCGCCGCCAGCGCCGAGACACCCCCGGGGCGCCACTCTGTCGCGGGCGAGAGGGCGGGGCGGGCGAGAGGACGGGGCGGGCGAGAGGGCGGGCGAGAGGGCGTGGCGCGCAGGGCGACGCCCTCACCCCCTCCCCAGCCACCCTCTCAGGGACGAGAGGTCGACGCCAAGGAGAAAGTGAGAGACGAAAACCTTTATTAAAAGAAAAGAAAAAAAACAGCCTGAGCAGCAGAAACGACAAGAAGAAAAGCCACAGGGAAGGGAAAAATGAGGACAAGGTCGGTGCCTGAAGTGCAAACTAACGTCAGCAGAAAATGAGCCAAAGAAGAACGTGACTAGTAAAAAAGAAATGTACAACTTTCAGCAAAAGCTTCAGCCAGAATTTTCGCATGTAAGAGCACAGAGGAAATAGCAATAGGAAATGGCCGACCCGAGCTTGGACATAATAAAACCGATGGTGGTAAGACTGAATAAAATGAAACAAGGAGCAAATGGAAAACATTAAGCAATTTAAATAAAACTCAAGAAGCAATGTACAATACAAAAACTTGAACGAACAAGCTGATAAAATCAAAAGGAAAGCAAAAGTCCGATGTAAAAAGACCCCAAAAGTACCTAGTAATTCAATTTCTTTCCGTGTGTGGAAGTCATGAAAAATAGAGTAGAAAAAATCGAGTAGTTGGAGCGCAGGCGAATGAGCGACCCGAAATATACGCGTAAGAGACGCGTAAAAATACGAGAAGGAATGAGATTTCCCCATGACGTAGCCAGCAAATAACTCCTCTTGCAGAGTGGCGGAGAAAGCAAGGCAACCTCTTGAGTCATTTGCTGATCCGCAAAGTGCAGCATTCCGTATTCTAATTGCGCTATTTTAAGAAAGCATCCTCAACTATTTGATTAAAATCTTAGTCATCAAAATGTATAATTTATTATTACTGTACTTGGTCGAGAAATGTGTCAGCTTAACAATAATGAAAACCTTATTTATTGAAACTGCAGTACTTACTGGAATTTCATCCATAACTTAAAGACGATAAAATCCATTGAAATTTGTTAAGATTCATTGAAAATAATTTTACGCAAACTAATTATAAATATTGACTGTTGTTTATAATATTAAATAACTGGAGAAACTATTCAAATGCTTCACTAGGTGATTGTGTGAAATTTATCCAAGAAACAATAAATTAGATAGGAAAAGTTGCCAAATTTGGACCTATTTTCACTGGAACACCACATGCTTATCGATAGTCCAATGTGTACGTTCTACAACGCATTCTTCCAGTTTCATTAAAACCTGCATTTATTTATTTTATTGTGATATCAAATCTGACACCAGATGCAGCTACGCTATAAGTAAATGCAGGAATTGTACTGACGAGGAATAAAACTGATGAAACTGAAAACTGAAACTGAAAACTGAAGAATGAAGAATGAAAAAATGGAAGAACATTACTATCTACAATGACTGTAGTCCTAACAATACATATAGGAACTGAACACTTTGATGCAATAAAGCGTAAAACCCAAAAAGAAAGATAAAGCGAGCACGGCATGAAGCACCTTTTCGGAATGTAAAACATTTAGTATCTTTCGAACGTGAATTAACAGAAAACACTTTTGATGTGGAGTGGCGGGTGGCGTTTTGAGATGTTCTGATAATGCATCATCCAATTATATACAAGATGATGAAGGTCGAGATGAGTAGCAAGGAAAACACTGTTTGTATTGTAGATAAAACACGCAAAATATTTGTTTATTTTCAAAGAACTCTCAGAGAGGATCTAATCACCAAATCAATACCAAACTTGGGCTGCATCATGATGAGATTGCCACAGGTGCAGTGAAGGCGTCATCGCATTACGATACTGCAGAGTAGACGTAATCCAACTAACATAAGGAAGCGGCCCTTTCAGAACAAATCTGCTACAGGGAAAACGTAATGTTTAATCCTCCAAACGCCTCACTTTTCCTAGAAAGCGGCCCGCGCAATCATCTCCCGTTTCGTCCGCCATCCAACGTGCGACCTTGAGACGAGTGGCGGGAGCGCAGCGGGGAGGAGGAGGAGAGAAGAAGAAGAAGAAGAAGAAGAAGAAGAAGGAAGAGAAGGAGAGGAGGAGGAGAGAAGAAGGACGAGGAGGAGGAGACAAGAAGGAGGAGGAGAGAAGAAGAAGAAGAAGAAGAAGAAGAAGGAGAGAAGAAGAAGAAGGAGATAAGAAGAAGGAGAGAAGAAGAAGAAGGAGGAGAGAAGAAGAAGGAGGAGAGAAGAAGAAGGAGGAGAGAAGAAGAAGGAGGAGAGAAGAAGAAGGAGGAGAGAAGAAGAAGGAGGAGAGAAGAAGAAGGAGGAGAGAAGAAGAAGGAGGAGAGAAGAAGAAGGAGGAGAGAAGAAGAAGGAGGAGAGAAGAAGAAGGAGGAGAGAAGAAGAAGGAGGAGAGAAGAAGAAGGAGGAGAGAAGAAGAAGGAGGAGAGAAGAAGAAGGAGGAGAGAAGAAGAAGGAGGAGAGAAGAAGAAGAAGGAGAGAAGAAGAAGGAGGAGAGAAGAAGAAGGAGGAGAGAAGAAGAAGGAGGAGAGAAGAAGAAGGAGGAGAGAAGAAGAAGGAGGAGAGAAGAAGAAGGAGGAGAGAAGAAGAAGGAGGAGAGGAGAAGAAGGAGGAGAGAAGGAGGAGAGAAGAAGAAGGAAAAGGAGGCGGGGCGGACAGTCAAAGGGTGTGTGCCCGCGCCAGCCGCCCACGCTGACACAGTTTGCCGCCAGCGCGACCACTGTCGCCGCCGCCGATGTCGGTCAGCCGCAGCACACGCAGCGTGCGCGCCAGCGGGGGGCTGGCAGAGACGCACACGGAACGGCAGGGGCGGGGCGGTAGGTTCGGGGGTGGGAAGGGCCCGAGCGGCGCCTGTGGGTGACCAAGGAGACGGCAGAGGAGGGTAGCGGAGCTCACGGAAGGGGCGGCTGGCAGGTGGTACAGGTCACAGCACAGCACGGCCGGGGGTGGCGATGGGTTTATTATTTCGTGTTTCCGAGCGCCGCAGCGGCTGTAGTCTTTCTTCGGCTGTAGTTTAGTTCCATCGGTATAGTACATGTTTTTATTACGAGAGGAGGTAGTTTTCGCAGCTGAATGGTGAGATCTGGCGCCGACCTACACGTCGGCTTGAGGTTTCCTCCTGCAGGTATCTCCCATAAGCAGGGAACCACCCTAGCCGAGAGAAGCTCTAGTCCCCCGACATAGTGTAGAGCATGTAAGTGAGTGTTTAAGAAAGGAGTGAGAAGAGAAGAGTTCCGGTATTCGTTTGGTTTTGATTGGAGAAACCACGGAAAACTACCGATCAGAGCAGCCGAATTCGTCTCCGGACAGGTAGTGTCGAAAATCCTGCCGCCGTCGGGAGTGTAACCCTAGGACCTCCCAGTCGGTTGCCCTGAGCCACGTAGGCCGGTGGAAGGAGCGGGATGGGCGCGGGCCGCTTCAGCGAGATAGCAGAGGGGAAGAGGGGAGAGCACGCTGAGTGGAGAGGTTAGTGGCGCGTGGTGAGGGCGAGGGTGTGATGGGGACCGATGACGGAAGGCCTTTAGCGCGTGGAGGCATGCAGTGTGACGGAGATTAGACGCGCCCTGTGACAGCGTGGGGACGTGACGTGCTTGTCCAGAGCGTGTGGGATGGGCAGAAACATGGGGAGCCTGGCGGGTACAAAGAGGGGTGTTGCATTACGAGGTGCCTTGTGCGAGGTATGGATTCTGGGAAACGAACGACGGGGTACTGATTGTCGGATCTGTGGTCAGATTGCGATAGGGGAATGGGGTGCGTGTTTTGGGGTGTGGGTATTGGGATGTGGAGTATCGACTGGAAGGTGAGAGAGAATGCTAGGAGGGTAGGGAGATTTATGGAGTGAGAAGTAGAGAGTTGAGAGCAGGGTACTGTGGTAGAGGGCGGTTTCGGATACGGGGTGAAAATTCAGGGTGACCACTCAATTTCTGGAACAAATTTACCTCACTATTTCCGGTATTCCAGAGGATTTTAAAAATATTTTGTTGACGACGTTTAATTTCACAATTTTCAAGAAAATATTAAAACCTGTTACTAATTGTTCTCTCACTTTGCCATGAACAATTTACCAATATGTTATACTAATCAACAATAAAAATTGAGGAAAAAAGTGCCAAGGAAGTTTTTTAAGCCTCTGAAAATTTTCCTTGATTTCTAACAATTCTTCCACAAATTCCATGACTTTCTCATAGCAACGAAATTCACTGATTTTTTCCGACCGTTCGGGAGCTTAGAGCATGTCCCGACCGGGGCAGTGTCCCGCTGGTGAGCGTTACCTGATTGGGGAAAACCCCACTAGCCGACAGGTAGGTCGGTGACTGATCTCACCATCCAGTGGAGAAAGATCACCGCCACTGCCCGAGCAAAAAACACGCACTGCACTGACGGGACTAATGACCTTAGCAGTTGACGGACCCGGAATCATTAATTAATAAAAATCCCTGATTTTCCCCGGTTTTCCAGAGAGTTGCCACCCTGGAATAAGGGGCTCGGGGTACGAAGCACGGTCAGAGGGGAATGTTGAATCACCAGGCGCTTGGGGGAGGGGGGAGGGGGAGGGGGCGGGGCCGAGGCTGCCAGGGCGCCGCGCTCGACGGCGCCGCCAACGACGCGGGGCGCAGCGCGCGCCAACGCGCCAACTCGCCACGCGACAAGGCAAAGCAAGGCAAGGCGAGGCAAGGCGACGCGCGGCAGTTCTGCACACGCTAAGGGCCTCACGCAATGGAACGTCTCTTTCCTTGGAGTATATTTAACGACTCTGCGGCTTCATTAAAAAGTACCACGACTTATTTCCTTTCAGATTCGTTGCATAGCGTATCGATCGAAGTACGTCCTCTAATTAAATTCTATTTTGCAATCTCGAGAATTCTCATTAGCAATGCTGCATATCCATTCTGAATTTTGTATAAACTCAGCTCGATGAAAATGAAACGGCATTTTGAGTTTTATCATTCGCGGCTCTCATTAACCCATTCAATTCACATTCAATACACGTTTGAAAGGTAATTTTTTTTGTCATATTTAACATGTATTTCATATAGTAATTCCTACAAAGTACGTCGGTAGTACATTAGAAACTGAATATAATTAAAACTTGTAACTATTCCACCCTAGTATGATATTTTTTAACTGAACATCCCACAGTACTAGTTCCGCACATATCATCCAAATAAATATGAACTTCAGCATAGCTGATTAAATTTTGAAGAGTATATCATTGGTGTGATTGATACGTTCTACTTTCAACTTTATCGCGGCTGTGAACTAGAATATCGCACCTCCAATAGAAAAGTGACACAAGTGCGAAATCGTCATTTTTCAGCTAAAAGCTGATAAGAGGTTACGAAGAGGTACTGCTACTATTCTGAAGTTGATTTTGAATTAGTTCAATTACTGTCCGCTAGAAGGTGAATATTTGGTACAATCTATAAAGAGTATTACAGGACTACGAAACTTAAAATTGCAATGTCTGAGAAATCAGAAATTCACACTTGTTACATTTTTCTATTGGAGGTGCGATATAATTATGCCTTTTTGACAAATACCGTTTAATTCCTTGGAAACAAGTTTAATTCAACGAGTTGGTCTTTCAGACCAACGATCGACGTTTGTTTTTGAGTGGCTCCAGCCGCGGAACTCGATGGATCATTGAGTGAGTAATAGGCCTGTTTATCCACTTTCAGTCGGGGTTTCTTTGCCTCCACTCTACTCTTTGATTGCTTGTTTGCTTTCTCGCCCATTGGCAGTGCGACTATTTCAGAGTCATGCTCCTACGATACACTACTGCACAGAGAAAATTGAAGTGAAATGAAGCTAGAAATTGAAGTGAGCATCGGATGATTTTTTCTCTAGGCAGGTTCTGCGTCTTCAAGAAACCATCGCAAGGTATTCTCGAAAACCATAACCGAATGACTACTTTCACTGGCAGGGAAATAAACAACCTCACAATCGATGCTTGAAATAGATTTGCTGCGAGAAATATTATATGCCGTAAAATACGGGCATCGATAATAAATTAATGTAACAATATGCGCAACTTTATTCATCGCGAGAAAAATTTCACTTTCTAAAATCAGATACACTCTTTTATTTTCTTGTTTATTAGAATTTATGTAGTATTGTGAAATGACATGCAGCACAAAATCGATTTTAGCGGATAATAAGTGGTTTGGATATGCCTAATACCGAACATGTTCTTTTAAACCGTCTGGTTGTACGTTCGTTTATGTGGAGAGAATGTTTCAAATTATAGATTTTGGAGTATCTCGAAACCGTACATGTTTTCGGGAGAACATATTTATTTTTGTTGTTTGGTAATAAGAGGTAGTAGATATTGGTAATAAGTAGATTCGAGAGAGTGGGTTTTAGAAAAACTTGGGCCTCATAGGCGAAGAATCTTCCGTGTCTGCCTACCAATGCGGTCGCCGAAGTCAACTGCAAACTTCAAATCTTGGAAAGTTGTTACTTTGGATCTCCCGGGTATCATTTGTTGAAGAGAAATGTTTTGAGTTCGGTAAATGACTAGTAGGATAAAAGTAGCAATGTCGTAATATTGTTATATTTTATGTAACAGTAGCAAATAATACTATGAAGTCTGTGCTATTATAACAATCCGAGTTAAATAAAAGGTTGTGATAGAATTTAAATATAGTACGTAAATAGCTTTGCAATTTGTACTATATTGCAATCAGATCAGCATCGAAAAGCAGAGTTTCAGATTTCATCAAAATAAATTTAGAAGCTTTAAGTGCACGGAAAGAGAATTTTAGAGATGCACGCGACGGTACACAGGCAGCGAAAGGTCATATTAAAATTTCAGTCTCCTTCAGGCACTGTTGTTTCTCAGCATTCACTATCGCTCTTTCTCTAAATATTTCAAGTCTCTCCTCCCCCGTACGAGCAAAAACAAGTACGTCTCAACATTCCAGTAATGACATTGTGTGAACTTATAAAGGAACGTTTTTCGAACAATGTAAACTGAAACGAGGCGCGTATTCAATTATCGCATTACATTTCTCTGAATACACCTTATTAAAAACCCGATTACTGAGCCACATGTACCTGATATTTATGTGGGTGTTAAATTATTGACGTACAAGAAAAGTGGCATATCGAAACTTGTCATTTGTAAGTTAAGGGAAGTAATATGTTTAGAAAGTAGTCTATTTTTACGCTTTACAATTTTATGAAGATGGTTAACAATACATACTCAATTTAGTAAAACACTATGTTCGCTAGATAAACAGCTCTGCTCGGTTAAACCCGTTCTCTTGCAAAATGGTCACTTTCAAGATGCGTCACTTTTCTTACACATCGTCAAAATATTTTTAATATCCTTGCTCCAAAACATACATGAAAAAGCCATTTATATCAATCGCACGAGCTATATTCCGAGAAAAGTTGCACGAAAGGGGTCGGTCATGTTTTTTTCGATATTTTCCCATCAATTTAATTGCTCCGAGGCCAATTTTGCAACAGTCCTAAAACAGTACACCATGAGTCATGGAGCAGTGACCGAATCTGAACGAGACAACCTCTTCATTCCTCTTGGAACGATTCCTTCTGCGCTTCAGGGTTGCGTGTTCGCGCCATGACATCACGCCACGCGTCCCCAGCCGCAACGCCAAAAGACGGGGTTACAAGTTCAGCTATGTAGTTACGACAACGCGCCTTCAGACTAGGCGGCCTCGGAGTGGGCGCGTTGCGTTCTGAACGAGACGACGGACGAAGCGCAACTGTCATAAATAATTGTTTAATTTATTAAAAATGCACACTCTTATTTTTTAATCTGAAACATTGAATTAATATGTAACATTTCACACAATTTTTTAACGATTTTACTATTTTGATTACTGATTATTTAACTCAGGGGGGTTGAAAAGTAATGTTTATCTAAGCGTATGTTTTGCAATGTTAAAACTGGTACAAAGGTGGTGGGAAGAGAAGAGTAGAAATAGCTATATTTTATCTAAATGAGCTTCGGTTGAATGCGCTCTGCACCAGACCTATATTTGAATTGTAAATGGTCCAAGATCAGAGAAGAGAACCTGACCCTCTTGATCTGAACCTCGAGATCGTAGCCTAAACACAGAACAGGATACACAACTAATGAACTTTATAGCATACACAGGCACTTAATTTATGAGACACCAGAACCACGAAACATCACATCTTAGTTTGTATTTGTTTCTTAATGTATACCGACGAACCAGCAAAACAAGTTGGCAAATTGCTCATTCAAAAAATGAATAAGGAATGTAATTAATACTTATTTTGATTGCCTAATACAGAGTGTGACTGCAGTAATGTCACCGACTTAAATTGCGTAGTAACCACTATTCATCATTTGCGTATTTCAAAGTGCAATAAGTACGCATGCAGGACAACACGAAAAGAAGTGAACGAGATCTTTCATTAAAATTATGAAAAAAGTCAGAAATATTTTAGAGTTCTAACTTCATCTGCGTCATCAAGTGTACGTTATGCGAAATAAATCTAGACAAGGAATCTAATATCCTCGACGCATTTTGTGTGGTGAAAAATGTAACTGAATGAGCTTAACTGTCAAAAATCAGCCATTCAATCATAGAATTTCTATTGTCATTGCGGGCTCTTTACTTTTTGTGATCAAAAACTGTTGTTGTAAGGTAGAATAAGCGATTTCGCTTAACTTATTCAGAATTTTAGGTTTTTGCTTCCAAATTTAGGCGAGTTTGCACATGTATGCTACTCAAAATACCATTAAAATAAGAAAACAATGCGAACGTAACAAAGAGAAACAGCATTCCAATAAATCCCTTTTTTTTAACGTGTGTCAAGAATCAATTTCTTCAAACACACCCAATCGCTTTACTGCATACATGACTGCTCGCACAACATTTTTTTCTGAATTACATGCATCCCTTTTTCGTTTTTTTCTGTGCTAATGAAAATATCTGATTGGCGTTATTACAGGTCACTAAAATTACTGACGTCCTGGAACACGTTTTTCTCTCCGGACACAATAACTCGTTGAACATTTTGAATAGCTTGTGCTGCATACTCAAACACTATACTATATGACAGAAGTATTATCAAAATCTAATAACCGTGATTAAAATTAAAGCCAACATGTTATTTTAGGATAAACATTGCTCATAAAGCAGGAAAACAAATTCTGGAAGACTTGGACCGGTCTGATCTGAAAGAATAGTCAATAAATCTAGACATTTGAACTTCAAACTGGGAATGTCGAAACTATGTTCACGCGGTAAATTATGAAATACGAACCTAAACAATGATAATGGCGTAAGAAATAAAACAAACACTTTAAGGAAATGTATCTCCCACGCGCATGTTTGGGCGACCACAGGCATGTTTCTGCGAAAACTCGTCCCGCGTCTGTCAAACGTCTTGTGCAATTTCTATACAATTTGCGTTAGGTAACTTTCTGTAAAACTGTACGTTGGCAATAAATCAAACTGAATGCACCTGCACATTAATTATAAACCTTTCTATTATACAAAAGGAATGTTAACTGGCTAATTACAAAGGAATACATCAGTGGCGACCAGAAGGGGGGGGGGCGGGCAGCTGGGCAACCTGTCCCACGCCCACACTTAATTGGAGCGCCGAAAATTTGTTCATTAAAAAGTAATAAAAATGTATTAATATGTAGTCCAAACTTAACGCTATAAGTTATTTCTGTTGCACGGAGAAATTAATTTTGTTTATGAATTGGAAGAGGAGAACATTGTTGGTTTGAAACGCGGGTCCCCGTGGCTGCCCTGCCCCAGCCCCCTGGAATAAATCCAGATGGGAGTACTCACCGATCAAGATGGCTCCGGCGATCTCGAAGATGGTGGCGAGGATGCAGGCCTGGCGCACGGTGAGCACGCGGCTGCCGACGGAGGTGCCGAAGGAGTTGGCGACGTCGTTGGCGCCGATGCCGAACGCCAGCACGAAGGCGATGACGAAGCCGACGATCACGATCCACAGGATGTCCGGGCTGAACGGAGGGAGCATGTTGCCGGCCGGGAGCGGTGCAAACGACGCAGAAACACGAAGAGACTCCTGCTGGACCTTCTACTCCACAGTTCGCTCACGCCCTCTCAACACGCCAGAGTCTTGGCCACGTTCAGTGAAGTAGTGTTCCTTAAAGTACTTGCCGAATTGGTAATCAAAATTAAATACTTAGGCCTCGACGTTACTTTCCCCGTAAAAAAATTGTTCTCAAAATAAATTCTTCGCTACGTCTTATCAACTGACGATCTTTACGAGCGTACCTATGCCTTTCCTCTCGATATAAAAATATATAAAATATATAAATAAATAAGTGCGATTTAAGTATTCTTTCAGGTTCTCTCGAGTAACCCTATGACAGCCACAAATGCCAAACTCTCACCCGCCTAAACTCACGCTTTCTCACGAACAAAACTAAACGTTATATCCTTTCTTCGTTCTGTATCCCTTCTTTGTTACAGGAAGGTCGACGCCGACAAACGAAGGGCTTCCACGCCAACAAACAAGGGATTCGAGAACTTGAATGGCGGCGGCTGCGCGTGTGTGTGGTGAGTGGCGACGACTGTGGCGCTACGCGCACATGGCGGCGTCGGCTGCAGTTGCGGGGACTGGAACTCCGGTGGCGCACGCTGGTGCGACGGCGGCGGCGGCGGCAGCGACGGCGACCGCGAAGGCGGCAGCGGCGACGACGATCGCGGCTGCGGCGAGACGGCCGGGCCTGCGGGCAGAACGATGACGGGGCTGTGCCAACAGCGGGGCGTGCGGTCTGCGCGACCGCCGGTGGGTATCTGCGGGGCCCGAGGTAGCGCGGCGGCGGCGTCTTGGCGCTTGGCCGTCGCCGCCGACGCGCTGGCGGTGGAGGAGGAGGCGGAGGAGGAGACGGCGGCGGAGGTGGTGGTGGTTGGGTCACGTGGGAGGTGCGACGGCCGGCGCGGGGAAGCACCGCGGCCCGGAGAAAGGTGCGTCGCGCGCGTCACGAAGCAGGATGGGAAGGTCGACGGCAGGGGTGGGGTGGGGGTGCGCACGCAGAGCGGGTTAGCCGCGACCGGTGGGACGAGCGGACGTCACCGGCAGCTGGGCGCACCCGCCCGCGGTTTCCCTCCGCCTTATGTCAGATTCGCGCGCCGAACGCCCGAGCCCGAGCCCGAGCCCGATGGCCCGAACACGCAATCGGCGAAGGCTTTCGCCCACGCGGCGGTTCAAGCCGCAGTCATAATTCCTCGCCTCTGGAAAACACTTCGAGTCCTCCTTCAGCACATTCACAACTTGTTCACGTAATGCGTGGATTCTTTTTTCCCCTAGTCAACAATTCACTTTCGATTCTGCTTACTATTCGAACTTCGAGATATTATTTTGCCTATCAAGTTTAATTTCGGTACATCTAGTTTTTATTGAAACTACTATCGGCGAGACCGGGCTTGGGGGTAGGACCATATTTTGCCGCTTGGCAACGTCTTGCGATTTACTGGGTATGGCAAAAATATACAAAAATATTCTTATGCCATTATTGGAAAACAACGAAGAGTTAACTGACCAATTGGGTCTTTCATGCTTTCATGATTTATTGTTTTCCTTCAGTGCAAAATAAAGATTTTCCCAACTTGAAATAAATAATTCTAGTCTGATGACTGAACGCTTGTTCAGGAACGAGCCCCGATACTATACAAATGCTTTAGAAGTCAGTCGTTTATTTTGGAATGTATCTTGCCTGGCACGCGAGTTTAGTTTTCTAGAAAAGAACAAGCCAGGAGACTGTTCAGAATAACACGTTCGCTATTGAAGAGCAATCGCAGATGTCGATACCGACAACCCATCTACTAGGCTTTCAGTTGAAAGCTAAGTGATCAAAGGAGGTCAAACATTTCTTTGGTTTTTACATTGCAAAAATTCACATTCTAAAAATGTAACTAGTTTTAAAGTTTTGGCCGCAAAACTTTTAAGTGTTTGTCCTTTGGGAAGTGTAATATGAAGCCATGTTCCGTCTGACATTCGATCTCCAACTTGAATGACAACATTGTAAAGAAATTTTGTCGAGTTGAGCCAAAACATCTCAGAACATGACATTACCACGCGTAAGATGCAATGTCAAATTGCAAAATACGAGGAAATGAACAAAAGGATTCACGCGTTAATGACATGCGTATGATTCAAGCGGATAAATCAAAATGGAAAACACGTCGTTCAGGAATAAACACGTTCCTGTTCCTGCGTTATCTTGCAAACTGTGATTCACAAAACTCAAGCGGAACAACAAAAGGAAGTTTTGCGTCCCTAACAGGTGACTTGGCTCTGGTGCGAATAATCGCCTCACAAGTGACGAATCACAGTGTACGTAAGAAGAATGCGTTTGAAAGTACATATACGGCCTCGCCCATGTTTGAAGACGGACGGGAAAACCACATAGAGAATGAAACTTACAAGGAAAATGCGAACACGCCGGAACATTTGTTTGTGGAACTAAATCTTGTATTCAAGTTTAATTAATATAAAAATACAGAAAAAAACCCACCGGGAAACTGTACACGAAATGTTTAAATGAAAAAGAAGGAGAAAGTTCTACATGAAACGCGCAGGCAGAAGCCCTGCTAACACGCATCTCGAAAATGCTAGCGGTGGCAAATAAAATCGCCACTCAGCGACAAAAGGCGGCAACGCGGACCAACCGTGCTCCCAGGCCAGAACACGGTCGCCAGAATAAGCAGCGCCGAGAGGTGAGAGGGGGAGGGTGAGGGGAGGGTGAGTGGGGAGTGGGAGTGGGGGGAAAGGCTTCGCGCCGCCTTATCACACGGATGGGCTCCGTCGGGCGCACAGCCAGGAGCGTCCGCGGGGTACACACGCACTTCCAACTGCACTTCACCGGGTGTACAGAGGTCATTGTGTGAACGGGGTAATGAGTGGCACGTGCTGCTGGGAATACTCACATGATGACAGGTCGTAAGAGGGACAGGAGAATGTGAGCCAAGTTGTTTCCTTCGATATCATTTTCTCTCGCAAATTATGTCAGTTAAAAAAACGTAACTCCGAAATGAGTTGGAATATAATGCTACAATTTTTTATACAAAAGCTTTTTTTTTTTTTTGAAGGAATTAACTTTTCGACCAGTAGGCTTGAGAATTAAATTGAGTATCGATAAAACCATTTCGAAACTAGAATTCATAAACATGGGTATTGCTCAGTCATCTGTCGGATATCTCATGTAAGTGTGAACGTACTGTATGTAATGCTACAGATGAAATGCTATGTCCGATTCAATTTTCCCCTACAGAATATTCGAATACTGAGACGACAGTGTCTTCGCTTTGCTTAGTTGGACTAAATATAAATAAAAGCATTTAAAAACGTTCGCTGAACTGCGATCGGGTATCCTTTCAACAATCTGGTGATTCATGATGTTGATAACGGCATTAATGTCGAGTCTTGGCGGGTATTTGCAACGGGGCTGACAAAATGAACGTTGGCAAATACTAAATATGTCGGCAATGACAGAAACTAGCTAGTTTTTTATATTAATATTTACCAATGTTTTGTTCTGCCTGTGGTACAAATAATATCCATGACTCAGGTTATATCGGCGAAAATTAGAAAACAAAGCGACTATATTCCGTTCAAACAACAAACATTCGAGATAATTTATTTATATAAATCATGATATGCATACAAGAAACAGGGCAATGTTTCTTTTCTTCTAAACCTTTTCATAAAATGGATATCATGATAAAAAATCAGCGATCTTAATCTTGGCTTATGCCCTCGCTGCCTCTTATATTCTTCGATTATATTCTAATCGGGAGTTAAGTCTCGCTGCTTAAGAACTTTTGCCTCTGACGCATATAAATTGATATTTGAAGCCAAGACAAAGGTTAAGTTTATAGATTAGCAGGACCATTCTTTTCAGAATGCACAGTCATCGTAAATATAATAAATTTGTAATAATGAAATGTATTTATAAATTCAAATGATAAACTCCTACAACACCATAACTGAACTAATCGTTGAAGCTAGGAGGTTTTAAAAGTTCGTATTTACGACGTTTTCTAGTAATCTTCACGTCATTCTAGTCATTGTCGAGTCATAATAGTAGTTACAAGATTCGTGCATGTCATGTTTAAACAACTCGTTTAACCTTGAATTTCGTTTAACGCTGGTGGAAAGAACGTGGTTCTTTAAGAAAAAATTGCAAAAGTTGCATCCAGAAAACGGCGTTCCAAGAGTGTGCTTGTTGGGTGGGCATGTGTTCTTTCTTTCACTCAGTTATAAATCCAGTTCCTTTATTTTCAAGCACAGTTAGCAATATTGGAACTAACAGCAGTTTCTTGCCCCGAAAAATTTGTAAATTTTTCCATTGGAAAAATGGTAGAGTGCGCAGCCTGTTGAGAAACAATAGCAGTCACTGAGTTTATTAATGAACAGTCATTTAAAATTCAATCTTAATTTTAATAGTGCACTGCTCAAATTGATACAAATTGTGCCTATGCTTAAATGACGTCACTTGGGAAAACTAACGTGGCTATCCGCTAGGGGGCGTGAACTGAATTCTGCATGCTAGCTGCGGCGTAGCCTTTCAGTGTTTTCAATCAATCCAGTTTAACTTATAATTCTAGTAGTTATCATTAGTCATCAAACAAGTATTGTATGAAAGTCGACGTAATAGGTACAAATACTGTGATATGGAGTTCATGTTGCTCTTATATCATTTCATTCTCATGTATTAATACGCACGATTCCAACCTCGTTTTATAAACGTACTAATTCTGTAGAATGTGAAGCAAGTAAGCACACTATGTCGTTTTATCACCCACACAACGTCTTTTAAGGGAAGAAAAAAATGCGTGAAGGAGCTCTGCAGGGCCAATTTCGCGCTCCAAAAGGAAGCCCGGTGAATACCCCTGGCGCCGGATTCACGGCGCAGGTGACGCCGGGTGCAGCGTGACGCGCAGGCGCTGCGTCGGCGAGGTCAGGGACTATGGCGCTCGCAGCAGCCGCCGCCGCCGCCTCCGCGAGGCCGCGATTCCAACCGCGGAGAAAGCGGCGGCGGCGGCGGCGGGTAAAAAACGATGGGCGGTCCCCACGTGCCGCTCGCGGAATGACGTCACAACTACGACCCAACCATCTCCACGGCGACGGCGCGTCAGCGCTCCGGAAAGAGCAGGTTGGTGCGGTGAATGGAAAATCGCATTGAGAAGGATGCAAGTCCATGACGTACGGCAACGAATTTAGATGGATAAATAAAAAAAAATGAGTTATCTTACACAATTCAAAAAAGGGGTTTTTAATTGAGGAAGATAACTTCTTACCAAGCCACATTGAGTTCTAAAACAAATCTGCGATAACCATAGAGTTTATTAATAATTTAGACGTGGCAGCTTGGGCCCCGATCGCGGAATCGCAAGATCGGAAAAGAATAACACCCGGCTTTAGATGTCACACGTAATACATGGCCGAATTATCATGAGGATTGAAAAGGAAATAGAAAGTGTTTGCTTGAGATGATTTTTGCGTTTAATAGTTCCAATGCAGCTTGGCACTTCAACACAGAAGAGATACAAAACGAAGGACACAGGGGAAAAGTAAATAAAATCCAAGAAGAAATTCAATTTCCTTAAATAATGACTTTTTAATTCGACTGACACACCGACTCATGCTTAGTCACCAACATTCATTTCATGAAATTACTCCCATCACGCAAGAATGTAAACTATTTTTTCGTTTACAATAAAAAACATAAAACACTTACGATTCCTATTTCGAGCACCACATACTTCGGTTTAGTTTCAAAATGATACAAATTATAAATCTGTTAATGCTCTGTCAAACAAGATGGGTAATTAGTAAAGTATATTAGGATTAATTACTTCCTGTATAAGTTGTTCAGAAAACATTTCACCCATATGTTTGGCAATATCTAGAAATCTCGATTTAGGCTTCAAGTGTACCCTAATGGCAGCTGTTACTGAGACCACAGATAAACACGAGAAGATCCTTACGACGATAATGATCTAAAAGAGGGAGAAATTTCACGTAAACAAAGTTCAAAACTCAATAAATGATTAAAATAGTATTTTTTGATTTTTAATCGCTCAATAAAGAGGGTCAAGAGACTGAATCCTGCGCGAGGCGTATATTTTCCTCTTGTGGTGGCAATCAAGTATCATCTTTTTGAGGCTTGATTGCCTACTTTATATAAGCAATGTGCTGTTGAAAGAAAAAGAAGAAAAGACTAGAAAGAAAAAGAAAAAGAAGAAAAGACTAGAAAGAAAAAGAAAAAGAAGAAAAGACTAGAAAGAAAAAGAAAAAGAAGAAAAGACTAGAAAGAAAAAGAAAAAGAATGAAAGACTAGAAAGAAAAAGAAAAAGAAGAGGCTAGAAAGAAAAAGAAGAAAAAACTAGAGGCTAGAAAGAAAAAGAAGAAAAAACTAGAAAGAAAAAGGAAAAGAAGAAAGATTACAAAGAAAAAGGAAAAGAAGAAAGATTACAAAGAAAAAGGAAAAGAAGAAAGATTACAAAGAAAAAGGAAAAGAAGAAAGATTACAAAGAAAAAGGAAAAGAAGAAAGATTACAAAGAAAGAGAAAATACCAGGAAGACTAAAATTAGAAGAGCAAGAATAGAAGAAAATGAACTATTTAAAGCACTTTTAAGGAATCGTTTTCCCCGGAGCGCTAGAGACGTGGCTACAACAGGCTGCGCGTGTCTCTGCTGGGGCTTTCGATTAATTCGCGACAGCCGCGGCGCAGTTCCAGGCGCGTTGAGGTTTCAAGCGCGGGGCGGGGGCGCGGGCGGAGGAAGGCAGAGGAAGCCGGCTGGGAGGGCGGACCCGCGCGGGCGGGCTTTGTTCGTGCAACAACAGGTTCCGCTCCCTGCGCCCGCGCCTCGCCATTGTGCCCTTGTGCCCTTGCGCCTCTGACGTGGGATGCGAGCGCGATTGGCGGTGATTACACGCACTCATGGCGTGGTGATTGTAATTGTGTCGGAATGGAGATGATGATGATGATGATGATGATGGCCGTGACAATGTGAGGAGTTAAGGTGAAGGGGTCTAATCAATATGCACCGGAACTCTGCAACGTGTGGTCAAGGTTGCAGTAATTTCTGCAGACGCAATGCAGAGCGAAGCCGCTTTCAAGAACGTTGTATTCCTACAATATGGATGGTAGAATTGAAGGTATCGTGCACGCCAGGAGGCGGCCTAACAAGTGAGCATGTGTGCAAAATAGTGTTAATTCATATTTTTGAAAGATATTTCTATATTTCTACTAATAAATCTAATTTTCGACCCTCTGACGACACCACTCTTCCATTCATCGAACGAGAAGCAGGATATGACAGGGCAGGGTAAGGTCCGACAGAGCAGGGTATGGTAGGATAGCGTGAGCAAGATGTACTTGATTCAGGTCAGCAGATTATAATTTTGACACTTTCTAAAACAGTTGAGCATACCGGAAGAGCGCATCGCTCCGCGAAAGGTTTTCTTCCCGAAGAGCTTAGCTGCAGCTGATAATGCTGCGGGAAGTGCCAATTCGGTGAGTGCTGATGGAGGTTGTGGACACTTCTCGAATGAGTCTCGATATCGTCATTAAAATAATACTGTATGAACTTATATAAATTATGTCCAAAGGCGTGCGAGATAATTAAAATAAGTTATTTTACAGAGAAATTCGAAGTAAGACGCACGGCAAAGGTAAACAGATGGACCACTATCATTGAATATCAGAGTTCGCTCTATTCGCTTTAATCACCGTCTTCACTAAACTCACTATACACCCATTATTAATTAAAGAATAATCCAAGATATACTATTTTTGTAAATAGTAGTTTTTAAGGTTTTTTCTTGAATTATAGCAGCATAAATTGTTTTATTGTCCAATTGGCAGACTGAGAATTAAAGAAAGCCCCACACAATTTGGTTTACGTTCGTTAAATTAATGCTAACCTTTGCTACTTGTTGCTGTATGACCACTTCCTCAATACAGTGTTGTATGACAGAGACAAAACGATTGCTCGCAGCACATTATAACCAACGATAACCCCCATGAATTCCGGGACTGGCGGGAATGGGCGCCCAGGATGTCTGCGTGCTAGAAGGGCGAACACCCTCCCGACGCCCACACACGCGCCAACATTCCAGCGGCCGCCACGCCACGCCACGCCACGCCACGCCACGCCACGCCTCGCCTCGCCGCCCGGCGTTTCGCTCAACCGCCTCGACAGGGCCCAGACGCGCGCCCGCCTTGCGCACTCCGGAAGCCGCTCGCGGCAATTGTTTCCAAGGGACAAAAGGCTCCGCAAACGTTTGCACAAACACCTCAAGTCGGTCGGAGACCTACTTGCTCTGCCTGCAGTACTTCTGTCACTTGGAACCCTGATAAGCGACTTTCTCTGTACCATTAAGGACACGTAATCGGTCAATGACTTATATCGAATCCAAAATGCGAAATTAATTAACGTGAATGCAACATAAGGAGCATTACCTAGTAATACAATTCTGTATGAGTTCTAATCGCAAAGAGTAGGTTTAAGGATTGATTGGGCAGAAAATCTAAACACTGAACTCGTGGGCTTTGGAGCGTTAGGAACGAAATTCATGAAAACAACCTTTTAGACACAACCTACAAACGTCAATTATGAATAATTGAACAAGATTACTATTCATTAAGCCGCATCCCTTAGCGAAATGTTTACAGAGGAAGCAATGAGGAGCGGGGTCTATGGGTTTGAATACCGTCTTGCGCAGGGAGGTTTTTATTAGTGTAGTGACATAGTGCCATTAATTCCAATCACCATGTAGCACCCTCTCCAGCCCTCATTTCCCATTCCACAATACCCCATTTACCTCCAGACTTCTCCCTACCCTGATGGTGTTTGCGAAAATGTAACTGCTGGTGTACTAGGGGGAGAAAGCTCGAGAAAATGGCTATGGATAACTACGTGAGCGCCACCTGCCCGTCGCCAAGCCCCTTTACTTGCAATAGGGTTCAAGGCTACCCAGGACTTCCGAGTCACTAGCGGTAGGTGACAGATCTCGGCGCAATGGGCTTACGAGTCACAGGAGTTAGGGAGTGGAGGCTAGAGACAAGGTTCTGAACGGTGTAAAAAGGAAGTGGAATGAACTGAGGCCAGGGACCGTCAGCTTATCATCGAAACATTAAAACGTTCGACGATGATTTGTTAAGGACTGCCACAGAATATTCATAAATACTTATTAATAGGGTATGCTTTAGAGCTCCCCCTAGTCGATTATCTCCTTTCAATTCTCTTGAATAAACATTTTGCTCTGATAGTGAAACAAAAAATTAAGAAAAAAGTTTTCTGGATAACCTTTTAGTAATATCTAACTTTACTCTTCTTTGCACAATGTGACGTGCAAATATCTAACTTTGTTTACTTTTCTTTGTAGAATGTGAAGTGGAAAGTCAGGGTCAGCAACATGTTTTATAATGGAGTTAACAATTTTCACTCTACTTGCGAGAAAAAATATAAATGGATAAAAATACACAGGATTGATTACTTTTCAAAATTATCGGGACACTATATGTCTAAAATATTTACGTATGTTCACGATAAAGTTAGGATTATTAATTCCTTAATGGGGCTTTGACTCCTTTGCGGGTCACGACGTGACCATCTTCGACTTTTGACTTCCTGTGCTTTCTTTTATTTTTCCCGGTATTCTGCTCCTTTAAGTTCTCGGCTGTCTGGGCGACGATGTGTGGTAGACTGGCAAGTCAACGTTTCGCCTGACTCTCCTGGTCGTCTTGGGGACTGAAACACTCCAGAAGAACGCGAGAGATGGGTCGACTCGCGGGCTAGATGGCTTCGATACGGCTTTGTCTCGACACCGTAGGGCTAAACGCCTCCGTTCTGATCCGCAGCCTATCCTAACGCATTCTTCACAAATCTGAGATTTCTGAAATACGTATGTATTACGTTCAACACTTGAATTGTGTCAGTCCAGCCATGGAAACGCTGGCAGCGATCTCATCGTTCTGCACGACCTCGCTGCACGCGTCCTGGCCGTATGAGTTCCCAGAAAGAATCCTTACGCGCCGATTCCATCAATGCCTCCGACGGAGCGGACAATGCAGAAGGCACACCCGCTGCTAGGAACTGCAGCGCCGGCGTCGATCTTGCGCAAGAGCGGGCTTTCCAGACGTATCGAAGTTTCTGGCTCGCAGTTTGACAGCAGATAAACGCGGGCTATCAATCAGGGAAGCGGCAAGGGCGCGGGCGGGTTTAGGGGGCGGGGCGCGGGGGCGGACCACCAGGCGAAACTAATGGGAGGCGGATGTGCAGACGGGGACAAGGCCACGAGGTGAAGCTACGGACGAGAGGGAGCACAGAAACACCCATTTTGCACGTGAACGTCCATGAATCATGGTGCTGAACATACCGAATAAGAAATGTTTCGTTTATTTATGAAACATATTACATAGAAAGAAATGTGTTGCATCAAGGCGGGTTTAAACATACAGGCAATGCAGGGGATATTGAATAGATATGTCATATGTCTGTAATTCAATATGTGTGTAAAAACATCTGCGAATTCAGACAGCATTCAGTGATTCACGAAATACAGTATTGCATCCCAATTGTTAGAAAATTTGGTAAACACTTCGTTTCCATTTCAATCTTTGTTGCATCGGTAAGAAATCGGAAGGTGTCGTAGCAGATCGGATGAAATCCAGATGGTCGGTAGGCGGAGATCGAAAGCGGCACTGACAACCCCAAGAAACCGTGAGGATGAAGGAAGCGTGGGAGGTCAACGTATGCCCACGAAGGACAAGTCTTTGCATCGAGAGTACGATTGAATGGCGGGAGAAGGAGTGGGAGAAGGAGTGGGTGGGGTCGACACGGTGGCTGCCTCCGTACAAAGAGTCTGGCTGGGAGGTTGCTGGCGGTGGTGAAGATGGCGGTGGGGGTGGGGTATGGTGCAAGTGGTATTAGCGGGTGGCGAACCGACGGCTGCAGAGGTCGTGAGCGCAGTTGATGTCGAGCCTTCGTGTCGTCCGTGGCCTTCGCAGAACGCAAGTCCTCGCACGACGATTCAGTGCAAGAGAACTGGAAGAGATATTCGGGATCCATGTGTGTATGCGTTTCGGTTTTTAGCACGACTATTAGCCTTCAGCAACAAAAATGATGATTACAAGCAAGCTGCTCACGAACAACAAATGAAGAGCCATCGTATTACAAATTAAATATTTTCACAAAAAATAATTAATATAGAATAACGTAGCATAATATAAACGGATACGCATTCCCAGAATGTAAAGAATATGCTTAGTGGTTCAACAATACAACACAATTTCTCGCATTATTTGTAACTTTTGCACTTTTTACTTAAAAAATGGAACCTGCAGTTTCCTCAAGAATACTTCACACCTTAAAAAAAATTTTTGAGTAGTTTTTGAGATTAAAAAAAATTGTCTTTCTTTCAAGCACAAATTACACATAAACTACTAACCTAATAGTTTAACGTAGGCTAATATTTTTAAACAAGTTGATAGTGTTGACGGATTTCCCATCCTATTGTTATGCATACAGCCGACGAAATTCATTATTTAAAAAAGAACACATTTCGTGTAAATACATACATCAATGTATTAAATTTCTGAATTTCTTCGTTTGCTAGGGAGATTACTCTCTTCCGTGTCAGTATCTCCAACACAGTTTTGGAAATAAATCCTCATTAAAGCAGAAAACGAATGGTATGCTGTACTTTATTTCTGCGTTGTACTTCCAATAATGAAAAAATGGCCAATAACCTTGGTATGTGTTTTTCGGTACTATCTAATCCCAACGTTACAGTTGACGGAAAAGTCTTCATCGCTCCGTAAACGACGTCTGTAAAAGCCACTCTTGAAACCGTTATTTTTGTGACATTGCAGGGAGCGTGACAAGCGATAAGTAAACTACAAGCTATAGCTCTCTGCGTCGCTGCTGTCAACAAATCACATACTTAGACCAGCAAGAACTGTCTCAAGA
This sequence comes from Gryllus longicercus, assembly GCA_038098605.1. Lineage (NCBI taxonomy): Eukaryota > Metazoa > Arthropoda > Insecta > Orthoptera > Gryllidae > Gryllus > Gryllus longicercus. The sequence continues at coordinate 1,463,992 of JAZDUA010000206.1, read as the reverse complement.
GCTTGGCATTTCAAATGGAAAGTATCCATAACAAGCCTTTGGAGAAGCCGTAAAATCCACGCAGGTGCACGTCTTCCTTATCTACAAGTGTTACAACAGAAGAAAACAAGCGTTTGTGCAATGTGGGGATTGCGAAGGATGGGCTTTTGTTGACCTGCATTCTTATCGGGTTTCTTTAAACGCGTCTCCAGTACGGTTGTAATCAGTATAACGATCTACCAAGTTTTGTGTAAGTCCTTTTTGGAAACAAATAAGGTACGCACACATTGCACAGCCATATTCTCCAAGAAGGAAACGTTACCAAACAAGAATTACAAAAAAGCTCTCGGGTGCACAAAAAAAAAGGACTTGATCGAAATATCACTGGGCATTTCTGAGTTTTAAAAGTCAACGTTTTGCACCGATCTTTAAATACAGTATATTCCACTTGCTCTCCTTTAAATATTCCATTACGTATTGCTCTCCAGAGTATTTGCGATGTAGGGCTCTGTTTTCTCTATTGGGATAGCCCGCGCGTCCGAGCTGCAGTCCTCGTCGCTGGAGGAGGCCCTATGCAAAATGAGGTCACCCACCAAGAGCTCTCGACGCTTAGTGGACGGCGGCAGACGACGGCAATGAGCGCAGTTGAGGAAAGTAAGGGTGGTCGAGGTAGCGGCGAGCACCAAGGGACAGCGAGGATGGCGCCGAGGAGGCACCCTGAGGCGTACACAATGCGAAGATGAAGATACCGTCAGCGAGAAAGAGGAGTCACAGGCTGAAGTGATAGCCAGACAAGAGAAGTCAAAAACAGAAGCAAATCCGTGCAAGAGAAGAACGTGAATATCTATTTGGTACAGCAAATGTGAAGATACAGTATAGTATATTTTAGATATTAATTATTACGTTTCTTCTCAGCAATAACAACCATTGCCTATTGATGGCAGAAACATTAAATGGAATTACCATGCCAGTCGTATTACGTAGAAATATTTAACGTTTGCTAAAAACGATATTGTTCCTTTCTTCCTTGCAGCATTTATTGTATCAAATCTATTGATAAGTTGTTTCATATTCGACATGTTTTACATGTGCAACGTGTGGATATATAGGTAATCAACAATGTTGTATTTGATACTGAAAGCTTGAAAAGGAATAATAAAATACATTCTACAGATTCACGAAACGCACAGCGTCTAGATCGTACTAACGAAACTCATTTATTAAATATCCCAAACCGAGACGAGGGTGTTGGGGGCGAGGGGGGGGGCAGTGCCTCGGGAGACAGCGCCACCACGATGGGGTGCGTGAAGCGCGGTGCAGAGGAGGAAGAGAGAGGACGCGGGGACGGAGGTCGGGGCGTGGTGCGGGGAGCGAGGACTAGGAGCGGGGACTGCAGTGGTGGAAGGCTGCAGGGAAAAGTAGAGGGCAGCGCCGCGGGCGCAGCAAACGCTCACTTAAAAAGCTCGCAATGACGAAGGAGCCTTCCTCAGAAGTTGCTTTGCTTCTTTTTCCATAAGTAATGAAAAGCTTACAGAAATATTACATCTATTAAACAATAGATAAATAATACTGTTAATTGGTGAAAAATATGATCAATAAAGAATTATGAGATAGGTTGAAATGAACAAATTGTATATGTAAGAAATAAAAGTCATTTTGTTACAAAATCGCATCATATTTATAGTATTTTTGCTGTTGACACTAATTTTATTTCATTTAACAGATTAGGTTTACAATATGATATGCAAGACTGTTAATTTGTAATCTAGCTGCTATGTTTTATAATTATGCTCCAAATATGAATTTACCGCGTAACAGTACACGATCTCAAACTTCAATATGCAAAATCTTAAGCAACAATTACTTCCATCGGGTCGCGTCATACGTTTTTTACGTGCAGTAAATGTAAATTATCTCTCCCGATGCTCGTAAGGAACATTGCGAAACAGTGATGACTATGACCGCTCCCCTGGTTGAAAGCAATGGGGGGAACGGAACTCTTACGGCTGTCTTCGTTGCAGCGACAGGTTGAAGTACATCACAGAGAACCGGGGAGAACGGTCGTTAGAAAGGCGGCATCACGGAACCCGAGCTCACGGCAGCACACACGAAGGCAAAGGGCTACCACAAGCGAAATAGATGTGGGCGTGGGACGAGAGGACGGAGAGAGGGGAGGGCGGGGCGGCAGAAATGAAAGGCAGGCCAAAGCGGCGCCTCGCCACAGACGAGCGACAGGGCGGGGCGTCCGCTGCGAGCTACACGCTGCCAAGTTAAAGACGACACCCCGGACGCCACTTTCACGACAGAAGGGAAGTTTTCGGGCCCCGAATGGCTTGATGGCCTCGATGAGGCGTTATTTTCCTCCTGCGTTGATTATGGTTTGTGTGCCTTCAATTAGGTAGATGGTGATCTTTGATATCCATTCTCCAAGATCATTCTTTACGAAAATATCGTTATGGTGAAACATCTTGAGCAACAGCTTCATTAATGTAGCTAACTTGAAACGAATGAAAAATACTCTTATCCTCGGAAACTCATAAGAAGAATGTCTATTAATTGAGACTTAAAACAAAAATACAATCCATTTAAAGAGGTCGCACTGATTTTTTGGGGGGCAAAATATAGCTGCGTGCATAATTTTGCCTTCTTTTCATACAGAAAAAACAATCCGTGCACCTTCAATAAATGTGGGAAAACCACGTTTCTGGACAGATAAATCGCTCGTTGCATCTTCCCCGGGTACATATGGCTCAAGTTAGGCACAGTATTGAGCGCCGCCGTGCGGAGGCAGAGTGCCACGTCACGGCCGGGGGCGCCGGGGGTGGGCAGCGGGAAACGGCCGCAGGTGCACGAGGGCGCCATCTTCAGGAAGGAAGCGGCAGTGGCGCAATGTTGCGGGGTACATGGAAGAGCGGGAGCGAAGGACAGGCAGAGTCAATGACGAGCCGACAAGAGGAGAGTAAGATGGGCCGAATTGCCACGACGTATGGCGTAAGTATGTGGTTGCAAAGACATTTGTGTGCTGGTTTGCGGAGACTTGTTGAGTACGTGGAGGTTTAAGAGGTGCGGCTGTGCGAGACACAGGGGGCAGTAACTCGTTAGCGATGGGTGCTGTAGGACGGGGGCGCAATGATACAGTGATGAGGGGTTGCCGTGGTTGTTGATGTGTGCCAACTACTAGGGTCATTAGTCCCGTAGAGGTGTGGTAGCAGTGCTCCATCCCCTTAGATGGTCAGATACACCACCGACCTACACGTCATCTTACCCTCCCAGGAATTTCCTCTGCGGCCGGGCAGCACCCCAGCCGGGACACACTAAGCTTCCGATCGGTATCCCGACATGAGTGGTACAGTAGAACATGGAAATGTGTATGCGAGGGAAAGGATAGATCGAGGAAGAGGAAGGTAAGATCACGCGCGCGGTCGGTGGTCGGTTTGTTAGGGAACTGCACTGGCATTCGTCCGGTATTGAAAACCAAATAACTACTGACAACTACGGATTAGAGCAGTCGCGGGACAGAATTCTTCTCCAGACAGCGGCTGAATCCGACCGACGTATCTAGCTAAAGCCGAAAACTCGCCACCATCGGGACTCAAACCGGGGACACCTCGTTCAGAGGCACTGCAGAGTCAGCGGCTGTGCAGGCGGTCGCGATCCGGAGCGCAATGCGCAGACGTGCAAAGGTGAGCGCGAGGGCGTTACGGTGGGTGTGGGTGCACAGGTGAGGGCGAGGGCGTTACGGTGGGTGTGGGTGCACAGGTGAGGGCGAGGGCGTTACGGTGGGTGTGGGTGCACAGGTGAGGGCGAGGGCGTTACGGTGGGTGTGGGTGCACAGGTGAGGGCGAGGGCGTTACGGTGGGTGTGGGTGCACAGGTGAGGGCGAGGGCGTTACGGTGGGTGTGGGTGCACAGGTGAGGGCGAGGGCGTTACGGTGGGTGTGGGTGCACAGGTGAGGGCGAGGGCGTTACGGTGGGTGTGGGTGCAAAGGTGAGGGCGAGGGCGTTATGATGGGTGTGGGTGCAAAGGTGCGAGGGCGTTATGGTGGATGCGGGTGCAAAGGTGCGAGGGCGTTATGGTGGATGCGGGTGCAAAGATGCGAGGGCGTTATGGTGGATGCGGGTGCAAAGATGCGAGGGCGTTATGGTGGATGCGGGTGCAAAGATGCGAGGGCGTTATGATGAGCGTGGGTGCAAAGATGCGAGGGCGTTATGGTGGGTGTGGGTGCGGGTGCAAAGTGCGGGGGTGCAGTGGTGCGGTGTCTCAGAGGCGTTGGTGCGGGGCTACTCACTGAGGCGCTGCGGCGGCGCGGGGGGCGCGGTCCGCGGGGGCGCGCGGCTAAGACGGCCGACGCTCAAGCAGCTGCGCGCACGAGCGCGCGGGTTTCAGTGACGTAACAGGGCGCAGCATCTGCAACACACAAACACATTCCACTCACACTGATGGATTCCTCCAGATCCCCCTCCTCACGTCTGTTTGCTTAAAATTGTGTCTTAATGCGTGCGAGTCTAGCAGATTCGGAAAGCTCCTGCGAAATAAGACATTTATTTTCCGTAACAGATACAGCATCATACAACTTACGTGAGTGGATGTTATGAAAGTACAAATGACAATCGAGAAACAGGAGACGGTGTATTTTTAAAACTTTTCTTTCTAAGACTGTTACATACGAGTTATTGTTCTTGCTGTGTAAATATTATTCAAGGTAAATTTTAACATTTTTTTAACGTTCGATAGGTATTTTCATGTTTACACAAGGAAGCAATTATACAATATTCTATTTATAAAGAAAATAATATATATCATCGTTATTTCATTCAAACGTTTTCTCGAAAATAATATTTTCAAAAAGTCCTCAAGCAAGGCGACATTGTTTTTCCATTTCTGTTCTGCGCAGTCAACTAAAGGCCATCAATTTTTACAATCTTCTTCGCCGTGGAGCACAGGTGCGCCGATTCTTTTTCCCTCACATCTAAGCGTGCACATGTGCAACAGAATCCACTTTTTATGGTTCTCCTTTCCCATCCATTCACACAGCGCGACACGAAACCGACCCAATAAATGCACGCTCCACTACGGCAAGTACAATCGGCCATCACTCGCAGAGCTCACGCGAGAAGCAAATTGTGAAATTGTGATTCAGTGCGTGTAACGATAGCATTTGTACTTTCTCGAATATCCGAGAAACAAAATTTTCACTGCCCTATTTCCTTCAGTCACTAGGTTGCGAGTTTGGCTGATGTATTGAACAATAAGCTGAAGAGAAACAAAGAATGGCACGCACATGTGTAACAGAATGGACACAGTATTTCCCGCAAATCACCTCTGCCATTCTCCGACAAGTTTTACACGCTTCCAGTGTCTGACTCATTCCACGTCCCGCTGCCTTGGGATAACCATTTTTGCCGTGACTACTACGCCAGGTTATTTCCTTAAGCCATTTCGTTGTTTCTTTTTCTCGAAGAGATGTTCCTCAATACACTGGTCAAACTGGTTTCGTATCCATTGGGGAATCCTTTGGGAATTCCGGCTCTGAAATCGATCCATCCACATTATGCGGGGTACGAGTTAGAGGGCCAAAGAAATGCCAAATACGAGGTACTTCAACTACACATTGAAAATGGATTTAGAGATGTTCTAGTATCTTCTGAAGGCTCCTATATCAAGAAACTAGAATAAATTACCAATCTGCTAAAAATAGATGTAAAATTGCGTTCAATACTAAGAAAATACTATTTATTTTATAAAAAAAAGAGGCAATATGTCATTGTGTAGATCCCCAGGAACTGAATTTTCCTTTTCGATCAGATTCAAACATTAAATGGCATTAAAATACCTGCAAAATATCCTTTTGCAGCCAGTGGACCCTTAGTCAAAGAGATGCCAGCAATGGTCACGACACGAGCGCAGTTGAGGTGGGAATAGCATCGAGTTTGGACGCGTTGTGTCAGCCGCTTACGTTACGGCGGGCCGCGGCCAGCGCGGCTCTGGCAAAGCGACGGCCGTTCGCTCGCGGCCACACGCCTTCAAACAATTGATACACTTGAATACAATGATACACGTGGCGACTCGTTGCAAGTGCACACACGTTAGTATTGCAAACAATTGTATACCTTTGAATACAATGATGGATTGATGAATAGATTTTTGTATCCCCGCGCATCAACTGCCACGGTCTATTGATCCCGTGAATGTTTCTTCGCGGAAGATGGCGGTGTTCCTTCCTTGCTAGAACGTGAGATCCAGCGGCGATCTTTACTTTTTCGTATTTTTTACGATCCAGATATGTCAGCCAGCGGGACACCGCTCCAGACTAGTTCTGGTCTCACGACATGTATGTTAGTGTAATATACTCGAATGCGAGTGTGTAAGGGGAGAGGGTTAGTCACGGAATAGGAAGGAAATATCGCGCGCGGTCCGTGACCCGTTTGTTAGGGTACTGCACTGGCACTCGTCTGGTGTTCATCGGAGAAGCCATGGAACCACTATCGATCAGAGCAGCCGGACACTAGAATTCACCTCCAAACAACTGCTTGATCCAGACCAACTAGCTATCTAGCTGTGTCGAAAATCCTGGCACCATCGGGACACGGACCTTGGAACCTTCCGGTCGCTGCAGAGTCATCTGCTAATTTGAGCTATCTCAGCCAATCTAATTGTAGGAATTGGTGTGGAGTTTATGATGTTCTCATCAACAGAAAGCTCAAACGTGGTCTATTTCTTTAAAAACTGTTTTCGGTCGCATTTGCAGCCATCTTCAATGCTACAATACATAGGAGAATTTCTAATTGCAAATATGGGAAAATAAAATAAATACGCAATTAAATTAATCATCAACTAAAGATAAAAAATACTGAAAATGTGACCGAAGAAACATTATGCATTTTAAGGAAATCTGAAGAGATTTGGCGTAGATAAGTAATGATATTCAATACAACTGTTACAACTCATATCGATTATGTGCGAGAAGACTATTTTTGAAAAGAGTGCTAATGTTCTTAGCAAGGAATATGTAATTTTTAACATACATTAGATCGTCGTTATAGTTCGGCGAAGATAGTTCCTGTTTACATTCTGATACGAGTCAGAGAGGTAAACTCCAGTCAGGAAAGAAATTAATGAGTATATTAACGTACATTTAACCGTGTCCGATAGGTATTTAACTCTTAATTTTTAAGGTTACGATGCCTCAAAATTTCTGTAAATTACTTTGAGAATTGAAAGTGTTGAAGAAAAGAAGTTCTAGGAGCAAATTTGTTATGCAGCAAAAATAACATTACCATATTATTACTTAGTATGTAACGTCAATTGATAAATACGATAGTATAATGAATTGGTGGCGATTAATTTTGCTTGAATGCACACGAGGTTCCACACCTTTAACCAAGAAAGTGTGTCAAAAACCTGCATTAGTAATACAACAATCAAATCCTAATACGTATCTGTCATAATGACCCAAACATTAACTTCGAAGTAGGGTGTCATAAAAGATAATTGTCCCTCCGACTTATCACTGCTAGTAAATGTAAAAGTGTTTCTTTTTTTCTCAACAAGTGCAGGGCGATAATTCTACGCATCTACGGTGTCACTTCGCCAACGCGAAATGTCTGGCATTGCTGGAGAAAACAGCCGCCTGGGCCACGTGGCAGGCTGCGAAGTGTGAAGCGAGGCGGGGCCGATAATTGGATAGGCAGCCCACATAGACGCGACAGCTACGAGGAGCCTCCAATGAAATCAGGGTCGCCCAACAGGCGCCGACGTTCCCTCGTGACGTAAGGCGTACTACAATGATAGAGCATTGCTAAGAGGTTTGCGAATGTAAGCGTATTCACTTAATACTAGCGTGAGAACGAATTGAAAGATCTTGGCAAATCAAGCAGTCTATGGCTTTTGTATGCCTGATTAAAAGGTTTTGCAGATTGGGGACAGATTCTCCATCGAGTATTATCTCTTTAAGGTATTTAATTTTCCGAATATAAGTTGGATATTTTTGGTATTTGTAAAAAAACTCAAAACGAGAAAATATAAAATACACGTCGCGACAAAATAAACATTTACAGATTTAAAACGAAATTTATGTTCCTTTATTAAGAAAAAGAGCTAAAACTTTTAGATGGATCAGAAAGACACACATATAACGTCTGGTGAAGCGAATGGTCTTGCAAAAATGTTCTAACATTGGCTTTTTTTGTGAAAGATAAAATAATTCCCTTAATCATTTATCACGGCCTCATTAAAGCTGACATGAAACTGCCATTATTTATTGTGATGCTCGTAGCCTTTTTATTTCAATTCGATTGTGGTTTCATTTTGTTTCAATTTTTTATTTAAATGATTCAAAACAGTTAACGTTATTGCACGAGGCAGCACATTCTATTTTCGAGTTCATACTAGACTGCGTTGCAAAGCCTGGACATATGCGCCGGCGATCAGAAGTTGAGCAAAGGCATGACTCGGTGAAAGCACATCAGTTAATATGGACTGCTTTGTACATCGCTTTGCGCGCTTGCCCTTCGTGGCTGACTTAACTGCAATGGAGTTGTACGAGAAACTCACAGCGTCAATGAACAGATTCTCATCTACCAAACCAGCGGCAGATCTGAGCTATCTGCTAGAGGAGGACTTCAAAGAATGTAATTCAACTCTCCCAATATCTGGAAAGCGCCTCGCATTCCACGTACAAAATTCGTGTGGCGGTGTAATTCGTCAATTTCGAAAAGTACCGAACTGAGAATCTTGACATTTTTACATTAGCTTGTGTTACAACCACCCTCCACATACCATACCACACCACACACGTACTTCTAAAAATACAATTCGATCAGTTTTTACTTCAAAATATTTCCCTGGACTCCAACATGAATAATAGGAGGCATACTTGACATTACTACAGAATACATTTCTTATACCTTTTTAAAAAAGCAATCATTTGCAATTAGCTACTTTGCAAACCAAATTAACGTAATATCCTGAAAGATGAAATAACCCTCAAATTTTCTAATTGCAACGCATGTCCAAAGAGAAATCTATGAACTCTTGTTCGAATTGCAACAGAAATGAAAGGCAAACAACGAATATCTGCGAGTACTGTTTGCTTCACATAATTCAATTTCATGTCAGCAATCTGCATTCTCCACTACGATTCCCTGACGAAAGCGGCCATTTAATATAATTACATGGATACGACCGAACCCTGACATTTTCGTAACGATTTCATTTCTCCGTCGGCCGCAAATATTTACTTTAACAATGCAATACAGTAAATGCGTCAGTAATAATAAAGGGCATTAGATCGCCCATGGGAAGCCCAACCTGATGTCAAAACAAACACGTCCGGTCGTGGGGCGACAGCTAGCCGTCGGGAATGGCTGGTGGCACCGGGACCGCCTACGCACGAATAAAGATCACAGAGCACACGCGCTGGGGAGACACAGTGGGCCAAACTGAACACACAGCGGCCCATACACCAGAGAGCGCGGCTTGAGAGGGGCTTCATAATCTGTCCCCGTCGCCACATGCTTCTTTGCAGGAACAAATCAGGTAGCGGCGGCGATAGATTTTCGACGCGGTAATGAGTAGCATGAGCAAGCTCGTGAGCCGTGCTTATTCATGTATGGCCTCTTGAAAGCTTAGGACATTCAATGTTACAACCCAACGATTGCCACATAAATATTTAAAACGAATTTGTTAAAGCTATTTTCCATTTAAAAGACCGCTCAGCAAAAGAATACGAGATTCAGACCACCTCGTTTTAGGAATATCATTTCGATGAATAAAATGAATCGAGGCCACGAAATCCTCGGTGACCGAATGGACCATGGAAATGAATGTAAGGAAGTACCGGCTGGATAAGGTGCCGAAACGTATCACAAATCATCAAGACTTGTAAAATCGATTAATGGTCCTTTTGTTACAGATGTGGTGTTCGCACTGAGAAACTAACACACGCTGTCCACATGCCTGACTATCCATATAGCGTACAATAATAGCTTTACACCCCGATAAGACCAAACATTTATTATCCAATTACTTATCCTGTAAAACTCTGCAATTCAAAAACATGTAGAAGGCAAAGAAAAACACCCTCTCTCTTCGATTTCACGGTTTTCGCCAATGCGAGTTGAGGCGATCAGGATAATAACTGCAGATGCCAACCAACCTCGTATTTTCAATTAGAAGTACGACGGTAAATTCCTCCGTATACCTAGCATATGCTGAAATACGATATCTAACGAATTGGGATACGGCGAAACCTTCAAAACTTTGTTCGAAGTGTAAGTGAATGTGAACGAAAATAGAAAAGGTCATTTTTCTAAAAAACGAACTTCGGTTGGGATCTGCCGTTATTATTCCGAGCGGCTCAGTTAGTAGTAAGTTGTTTCTGTGTCTGCGTTTCGTCCGCATTTTGCGACGCTACGGAGCATTGCGCGGCATCTGCCAAACAGCTGCGGCTGCCGCCTTGGCCACTCGGGCGACGCTGATCCCACCCAAGGCGCACCTCAGCGCCGCGGACGCGCGCGGCCCTCGCCAGGGGGCTCTGACCTCCCGCAGGCGCCGCTCACGCCGCCCACCGTCGCAAACACTCTTTCAACCGGCGGCTTGCATTCATTCGCCCGTCGATCCGCCCACGCCCTTCTGACTTTGCGTAACCACCCCGGGCTTCCGACACACACACACACACACACACACACACACACACACGCATGCCTCTCAGTTAAATTATAGCACGATGAATACGTCGCACCCTCGTAATGGGTTGAAGAGTCCATTTGCAAACTTCTACTTTCGTAGTTTACACTACTCGTTTGGTGGCGAGAATTTGTACCCTTAGCTCTTCCTGTGTGAGCTTACTCAAGCTTCTTTCCGCCGTTTCCATCGTTAAGTTCAAAAATACTCCTTTAGTTAGTGTATATATATTTTCATCATCTCCCTCCTCGATTTATGATACTTTCTCTCGAATTCTTCCTCCCCACCCTCTCACTGCTCCAGAAACAAAGTTGCTTTTCTGCTTCCACGTCGTCCAACTTTTCCGTCTTCACTACACACTACCTAATTCTTTCATCCCATTTTTCTTGCCTCTACCCTCACCTATTTCCCTCTAACAAGTATTTCATGGCGTTCAAGAGGTCGTTGCATCTCTTCGCCCTTCACAAAATTCGCGTTCGCCTATTTCAGCCACTCTGCTGTCCGTGTTGTTTTCTTCCTCCACTTCCTGCCGCCCGCCCTCCCACCTGTCGCCCCGGGCGGCGGCCCCCGCCCCCCTCCTCCTCACTCGCCCACGCCACCATCACGGCGTCCGCCAGAGGCCGTAACAACTTTATGCCAAAAATATTTCCAGCGTAAAACTGGCTAAATTTATTCTGCCCGTACCGTCCCGTCCGCTACAACAAGGCGCAGTTGCCCGACATTTTTTCTTTCTGAGACTTTTTTGTTCACCGACATCCGCACCACACACTTCGTAGATTGGAATTCCAAGGGCGGGGGTTCCCCCATCGAGGGTTGCGACTTCAAAGAGTTCATATCTTGCTTCACTCAATGAGAAGAAAATACCGATACCCCACGTCCGTTTTAGTCAACGTTTAAATTTATACCATCGTAATCTACATTCTAATGACCACAGAATTATTTCATAAAGAAGCCACGAACATTCAACAAATATCGTAATACATGAGTTAGCAAAAATAAAACATTGCCAAGAGATTCAGAGTAATATTATTTGTATAAAATTGATGAGAAGCAAGTTCAAATATTTGGAGCATGAACGATCTAAGAACACGTTTTAGAGAAGGCTCTATAGCTTGAGACCTACGTAGTAGCGTAGCAATTAGTGAATTAGACTCGGTTCGAGAAGAAACGAAGTTCATGACTCGTCCTGCTCTTGACACAACACTGCAACGATGTCAACTGCCTATGTCGCGTCACATCTCGTTGCCAATGGTCGCAGAGTCACTGTCAATTTGAACGGATCTTCAGGATGATGAGCGCGCGCAGCTGCTGTCTGCATTCGCTGCTCCAGCCAGTTCCAGCCGCTTCGCTGGGCCATTGTTTGTGCAACGAGAGCTAGCTTCTTAACGATGAGACCGCCCGACGGTCGAAAGGCAATCATTCTGGAGGACAATTCTAGGAGCCAGCTGCCCAGAGCGGTAGTTTTCCGTGGCTTCTCCGTTCTATTCCAGGCGAATACCGGAAAGGTACCCTAACAAACGCACCACGGACCGCGCGTTATCTGTACTTCTCCACCCTTAACCCGATCTTTCCTTCCTCCTCCGAGGCTCCTCTCTTCCCTTACACACATGCACTTACAAACACACTCACTTCACTCTGACGCGGAATATACTACCACACATGCCAGAAGCTAGAGCTTGTCCGGTCGGCGCGTCTTCCGCTGGCGAAGATACCTGTCAGGGGAAAACCCAGCAATCCGACTTTCAGTTCGGCGCTGGATTTAAAAAATCGCCGAGGAGGATCACCTCTAATTCCAGGGATATAATATGAACTCCACTTACGGGAATGATTTACATACCTAAGTGGCTGACGTGCCTAGGAACAATAAGTAGTCACTCGAAAGGCAACGAAAGTGAAAGGAATAAATTAGGAATAATTATAGTCAACTTCACGTTGAAACTTTCAACATTTTTTGAAAAAAAAGAAGCATTTATTTTTATTCAAATATTTAAAGAGTTCATTACATTCTGTAGTATTCTGTACTTGTAGTAACCGTTCAGATGTAGAGAAAGGGTCGCTTATTAGTAAATAATTCTAAAAGAAAAATCCAACTGACATTCAGATGGACTCTAATCATTTCCTGTAAAACAATTCCAAATTCTGTGATTTCACTGCATAACTTCTGACGAGAAGATTCTTGGTAACATAAGCAATTTTGCTTTTATTTGCACCACAGCACTTTCGCCATCCCGCCGGTCAGTGCGGAGCGCGCCCTCTGCCACCCACTTCCCGTTTCCACTTTCCGCGGACGCGCGCGTACGACTAGATGAAACGCGACTGGTTGTTTCTCTGACGCCGAAAGTCTCAAAATATTTGTGGCAAACGCATGTGCGACCGCTGGCGAAACCGGATCTTAACTTAGAAACGCGATTTGCACACGTTCGCACCCTCAAATGATTGCCTGAGGGAGAGAAGTCAATGAAATTAGACACACTCCAGTTGCTCAAGAGTTCGTTCACGGCTGAGGGATCTAAGGACTATCACGTGTTTACGTTTTTATCAATTTTTTTTTTCGCACAATCCAGCACAAAGCAAGGGGTGAATTATTTAAAGTACTAACCTTTTATAAAATCAAAATTAAATTTTGCTTGAAGCGAACATCTTATATTTAATATCATTGTATACAATTGTAGATGATTTTTCAATTGTAAAAGATGTTTTATGAAGGACAATTAAAATTTATTAGATCTGTTACAACTCGAGAGAGGAATATCAAATCTATTTTGGTTGATATGAAATTGTGTTTGATTTATGAGTGAAGTGATATTACGTATTTGTTGTGTAACTATAAGCTGTATTTATCCTAGCACTAAAGCAGGCGATCTTTTGCGCCGAATATACCGCACTAATAAGTGTAGTAAATTATTGTTCCATAGCATAATAAAGGCATTTTCCTTTTCCGAATTACTTCAACTCATTTATTCTTTAAAAATATCAAAAGAGATTTCAAATTAACAATTTTTTGGCAAATCCATTGTGTACTAAAATCGGATGTACCTGAGCCCCTGGTCGAGATAGTGGGGGGGGCGGCTGTAAAATATCTCCAAGTCAACAATTCCATTGCCCACCTTCACTGCAGACCGTGACGCAAAAAATCTATTTTGTAAACTAAAACCTCATGGTTGAAGTACTGCGGAAGATAAGACATTTTTCTTCTGACAAATTGAATTTTTTATTACAATTATTATTATTACAATTATTATTATTATTATTATTATTTGTAATATCAGACTTACAATATCTCAGATTTCGGTACAATATCGGGCATACTAATACGGCATTCATAAAGCAAATTCATTGTGTTTTCTTAGATTAAAAGACAAATTCTTTCCTGAATTAGGAGCTTGCAGTTTATTTTTTTAGAAAGATTTTTATAATATGTAGCTACTTGTACAGTGATTGTCTTTAATGCAAAGAAAGGCTCAACAAATCCGACACAATCGGTATGGTACGAAATAACATTGACGTCTGTGCGTAATACGTCGTGTAAAATGGAATTTTGACTCATACGGAAACTGGAAGATCAGCACCCGAAACGGCCCCACGCTAATGCACCAGAACAGCAAGGCCGAAGCATTTTTTTTATTTATATAACGTATTTTCATTCAAGAACTGGTCCTTGCTGTTATCTCAAGCAACCGATTCTGTAAGTCTCGATAAGGAGCGTCTTCGATAAAGGACACCGCAGACCGCATCGAATCAAGCAGATAAAGATCGACGCTCGCACCAACTTCCATGGTGAGAACGATAGTAGAGTTTTGCTTCTCCACTTCTAGGCTGAGAAGTGGTAGTATGCGGAATCCTAAAATTATTCCTCTGAAGGGGAATACTTTGCTTTAGGCTATTAAAAGACAAGGTAATCTATTTTTCTTACGTCAATGTAAAAGTAATATTTGAGACCGAAGATCAACGAGTTTCGTCTTCAGAAAAGAGAAAAAAAAAAAAACATCAAAAACAAGAATCAATATAAAACTATATCAACATGAAAAAACTTAGAATGTACAGTGATTTGTTTTCCTTTTGTTCTCCACTGGTCGTTCTTTTCTTCAATTCCTTCCATGTTAGAAAATAACTCAGAATAATCTACTGGCCATTTGAAACTCGCTATTTGCATTGGATATTGCCATTACTTGCAGCACTGCTTTCATAAGAGCGGCATAAAATTGAAATTAAAAATCCTATCGCACATTACAAACATGTAACATAGCTACTGCACTGTAATCCTCTTTGGTGTGCAATGATTCAGTTGGTCGATGGACTGTTTTCTGTCAAAGTTAGAAAAGTGTGTTTATTGCCAAAACGCTTAGTGATTTTCGTTTAACTGTGAGGTCGACCTTGACTCTGCGATCATAAAATCGTCACCTCTGATACTTTCATTTAGAGGGTTCCTGGAATATTTATTTACTACATCCTCTACGTACACCTGCATTTCCTCTCACAGCTGGCCATCAAGACGAAAATATAATGCGCACTCTTTTCAAGAATGCTGTAAATATTTCCACTTCTTAATGAAAAACGGCGACACGGGATCCGCTTGTCTGCTAACAGAAGTCTGAACCCTAAATATCTGTCCAAATATCACTCGTAAACAGATGCTGTGTACAACAACAAATCTGCAAACTAAAAGAAGTGTTCTGATAGTAAATGTATTATACTGGGTCTGGCTATGTGAACATGAAAGTACAACAGAAACAGCAAAACACTGAAATATTGTAAATAACCTACATGTCAATCAACGACCCTCTAAAAAATACTACGCGATACAGGGAGATATTTCGTGTATGTGTGTGTGTATAGGTGTCATCCATTATTCCATGTGCTTTTCATAGCAGTTGTAAGAAACTTAATCAATTCTCAGTACCGCCCAGAATTGCAGCCAGAACACGGCACATTTTAGTAAAAAAAACCTTTTAAAAACTATTTTAAATCAATTCGCTAAGTCGGGCGATGCGCTTGCTTCTGTACAAAAATACGCTATACTCGCGCTTGAGCCACAGCGTCCCTCTCCTGCAGTGACGTCACGATCTCCATTCCCGCCCCACGCACACATGCACGCACGCACCTTACGGCCGGCGCGGCTCCAGCGCCCGTCGCACACCCATGCTCGCCCCTCCCCCTCTCCCCACCCGCCCCCGCACCAAGGCCCTCTTCGCATCCTCGCGCTATTCATCACCGCCCCCGTCCCCTTCACCCTGCAGCTCCGGGAAGCCGCGCAGGTCTCCAACAGCGTATGCGCGCAGAAATATTTATGTGGGTTATGATTAGAAAAGTGGGAAGGAGGGTACTTTTTAGTTCTTAATTTACTTCAATAAGAACAAATCGAATTTTTAAAAAGTTTATTTCAAAACGAAGTAGACAGAATCAGATATTACGTTTTCTCCTTCCCAACCAATTCGATTTGATATTATTGAAGTACAGTAAGAACTAAAATGTATCCTCCTTCCCACTTTTCTAATCATAATCCATATATAATGTGTGTGGGTGTGTGTGTGTAGGTGTGGGTGTGAGGGTGAGTATTTAAGATAAACGTGCAAAACTCCCCAAGGTGATAGCTGGGGGGAAACACACTCGAAATTCGTCTCTCTGGACGTCCGTCCGATGTTCGAAATAATTTTTATTTTTATTATTTTTTTTAAGGTTGCCCTTTAACAACTTTGTCATAAGGCGACCACAGTAATTGTTAAAACTGTAGGGTTGAACTGAAGGAACAACACGAGAACACACACAAACATCCATACCCGAAGCGGGATTCGAACCCGCCACTCATCGAGCTGAAGGGCAGCTACAGCCCTTCAACCTTAGCGACCTCGGCTATCCAGGCCGGAAAGCAAAATTTTGTTCAAAATTTTGTACACAATAGGCCGTCGCTTTTCTTCGGATCACAAGCTGCTTCAACCAAAAAGATTGAGTACCTTGATTTTTACGTTGAACTGTGTCTCCTCCTTACCATTCCGTGAGTAACAACGCGGACTAATTGAGGTTGTCATATAAATTGTCATTTGTTCCAAATTGATAGCTGATCCTCGAAAGTCAGTTGTGAAGATGGGGACTTACAAGATCATTGGTCTAGAATTTTTAGTACATATTTGCTGTCAGTGACTACCACTTTCCGTTCTTTTTTAGGAGACAGCGTTTTCAGATAAATCAATTATTTCATTGTCGCATGGAATTTGTAGTTTTCAAAATGAGGTGACTCAAAACATGAAAAGTCCACTTTCGGCGACACCTAGCTCTTCTTCGCATGAACAAAGTTTCTGAAAAGGAATAACGCAATACGCATGAATGCAACTGCCGTGGAGAAGCCATCCAGGAAGAGCACGAGATGCTCATAAGCGTCAGCGAGATGGCGAGAGGGAGTGGTAACAGAATTTCTCTCTAGAATGGTCTGTTGCAGGTTCAAGTAACCAGATGATTCACTACGGCACTCAAGATTACTCAGAAACTGAGGCACATACAAATCAGATATCTTGAGGGTTCAGGACTATTGTGGTGCTCTGAGAACTTCCAATGTTGCCAAAATACAGGTGTGTTTTACCTAGTCGTTTACTAATTGTTAGCATAAAACACACACACACACACACACACACACACACACTAGAAAATTGTGACTTACAACAGTATGACAATCCAATAGAAGGAATAAGAATATTCTTTTTACATGTCGTCAATTACGCAATTATTGCATAAAAAGTGTCTATACTTGCGTCGTCGTGGAAGCCAGAATATGCATTCAGTCAAATAGTGCACACAGTCAAAGTTTAAATAGTTGTGCTAATGAAGAAGGAATATCGCACTTCGGAATTTCACACAGTCGCGGTGTGAAAAGATGTTAAACGATTTCGAGGTTGCTTATTCAAACCACATTACAAATTTTAACTGGTAAATAAAACTTGTGGAAGAGAAGAAAATCTTGTGCTTTATTTCAGATTCCCGCCTTATTGCATTGTCCTTCTGACTCTTTAAACACACAATCTCGCTTGCACACTGTGTATTTATATATAGCACAATCACAAATTAGACGATCAGCGCCACCTGCAGACTACTAGATGATGTAAAAGAACAGGAAATCGTAAACTATGGCCAAAGATACCAGTCCTATTCGAGTTCAGTTAACAAAATTATCACAAGAAAAAAATTATTATTTATTGAAATTCAGGGCATCTGGACTGCGGGTCTGGCAACTGAGGTGACCATGTCCAAACGACTTGATAATAAACCTCCACCCAGATGACTTTTTACATCTAAATATTTGTGAAGTCTGGAAGTCTTACGAGTAATTTGTCATTTGCACATACCCTCTGTCATACCAGGAGCAAGGGTCCTAGAACTAAGTTTTTATTCCAATGCGACCAGACAAAACCAATACGGACATAAAAATATCTGAAGAAGAGCCAGTGATAATAGAATTATAAATTGAAAAAAATAAAAATAAACTTGAAATGTCAACTGAGATGACGGGTGCTACATGTATGCAAAGCGAAAGAAAGGCCTTGTAATAGAAGTTACACATCAAACTTCAGAAATTATGTTACACAAATACAAAATTGTGATCTTTTACTGCGTTACATAGTTCACGTCCGTTCGTTCTTTATGCCAACATTTGCGTAGACGTCTTCTTAAGGCAAACCGTCACGAAGTTCCATCGCTTTGCCCACTTCCTCAAACGAGATAATTTCGTCTGCTTCCTCTCAAAGACAAATTTTGTGCGTTAATGGATTTAATATCAGCTATATTACATGTACATATCTACCAAACAAAGCTTTCTAGATTATTTAAAATTTCGTTTCCCGAACACAATGAACTTTTTCAAATAGGTTTTTAAATTATTGATTTATCTACAATGAATAGAAGTTATCCGACCAAGCAAAGTAAAACTACAAAGAGGTTGTTAAATCTTTGTCTCTGGAGTTTCACTTTATACTTGAAAAATAAGTTTGGGAGGTGTATTCTTAAATAGAGAAACCATATAGAAACAACAAAATTTAGTTTTCATGCGTCGTCCCATTTTTAATTACTATAAATTACAATACAATGGAAATGAATTTTATTTACTGACAATATGATTAAAACTATGAAACAAATAAAGGGTAAACCACTAATTCCATTGATTAGTCAACTGTTCCTACAAGAAGCGGTTAACTGACTTGCACTTTTGAAAAAGGAGCGCGAAATTCTTCAATTTGTTTATGCTTTGTATCTGCAATTAATAGATTTGAAATAAACGTTTGAAGGAAAAAGAAAAGTTAGCGGAAAATGAAGTCGGAACAAACTCCCCCAATGACCTCCCGAAATGTGTGCATAGAAGTTTGCGTATAGTGAAGTGTGTGTGTGTGTGTGTGTGTGTGTGTGTAAGTACTGAGGAGGGAACGAGGGCAACCACGGAAAACTACGCCAGCCGCCAGAATTCTCTAGGCAGCGCCAGAATTCGATCTAACCTCCATAGCTTAAACGGTCCTCGTCGGACCGCGAACCCTAGACTCCTCGCACGCGCCGCGGGCGCGGCCCCTGAGCCGTCGCAGCCGCGGCAGCTGTCCGATTACGTCCGCGACAGATTTTATTTCGTGCGGCCGCGATCACTGGGCGATAACCGCGCGCGGTAATTAGGTTGACTCATGACCCGTTTTCCCGCACGGTCACCCGCGCCATTCACCAACGTCTCCCACGGGCACCGGTGGCGCGGCGGGCCTCCGAGGGTCCACCCGCGAAGGGAGCTCGGGGGCGGGGACCTACTCCTTTGGTGGGCACGCGCCGCACTCGCAAACGCTGGTGGATCGCGTGGACAAACAAAAATGTGGACAATTCATTTAGTTTGTTTGGAATAAGGGGAAACGTGACATTCTAAAAGTACTGAGTCAATAAAAGCGACGACGAATAGTTTCTGATTGCTCGCCTTCCACTTCTCAGTAGGGGTGCGGAAACGACAACAAAGTATCGATGCTTCGAAACATCGATGTTCAAAATTTAAAAAATCAATGATCAAAATACATATACCCCAAACCATCGACGCTTGTAAACTTCTACGATGCATCTTAGTAACCTACCACATCAGTGTTCACTTGCAAATGGAGGGGAATGATATTGTGGTTTTGTTTATTAAATTATAATTAGGATTTAACTGACAAAACATTATCAGAACAATTAACAGAACGTTTATTACCTTATGGCATAATACAAAAACACTATTTATCAACAAAAATTCAACTAATTTATTTTTCGCCCTTGGTGACTGATTTGAAGAATGTTGAAGTTTTGGATATCTCAAAATTATTATAGTTTTTATTATTGTATTTTTACTACAAAAACAATAACTAGTAAATCATTAAACACAAGACATTGATGGTAAAAAACATTGACTTAAATAGATGTTAAATAGTCCATGTTTTTACAAAAATATTCATTTTTTGAAAACATCGACATTGACATGGACATCGTCGCATCCTTACTTTTCGGTAAAGGATTTTACATATCCATGGATCCAGTGCAATTAGTTGTGGACAAAGCGAGTTCGCTGGAGGAATTTTCGGGATTTCCTCTGCCTTTAATCCACTAATGGCAACTGCTCAATCATAATTCATTTCCTAACATCGTAATCACAGATACATCAAAATTGCTCGCTCACTTCAGCTATGGCTATAAGACTAGGAGCTGGTATCAAATCATAATGAAGCACTAACCCATTGATTCAACAGATCTCCGGATAGGACGGTGGTGGTCTGGATTACAATGTGGACCCAGCATTGAGAATCGCCATTTATATTCAATGATAGTGAAGTTAGTTCACGAAAGCAATACAACTTTGTATAATGTGGTCATCGCGGCATACATGTAATCAAAAATGTGAATAACAAATAACAGTAACAGTTTGCTTTAAAAAATAGCAATAGACTTGAATAGATTTTTCAGTGCACCTAAGACTGCATAAATACTTTTCAAATGTGCCAAAAATACGCGGAATATTTTAAGAAATATCTATCTAATATATCAAAGAGGCGAGAGAGTTTAACATAATTTTTGAAAGTGTGTTAACGACATCAAAACACTCATTCGACACATCAATAAGTGCCTTAAAATCTGGTAGTTCTGAAGGTGATCTTGACCTGCTAGCGGAAAGCTACTACGCTACTTCGTCACTGAAAATCCAGGATGTGGGTCATGTCGTGGCATCTCGGCTGGCGCGAATCCCAGTTCTGCGTCTCGCTTCCAGAAACCTCCTAAGCAGCAGGTCAACGAGAAGTCTCGTCATTGATGCCTCAGCCAGAAGGAGAAGATAATGAGTGCTGACAACTACGAAGTGGGTCATCACCGTGCGAAAAATCGAGTTCTGATATGAAACATTCCGCTTATTGAACGAAGGTCGTGACTGCAGAGTGCAAGATTAAAGAAGTTAAACTATTTACAGAAATACTGAATAGATTATTTTGAGGGTTGGCCGCTATGACGCACGATTGTAACTACATTTGGAATCATTCTGCCGAATTCCACCTCTCAGATTCCAACTATTCGAGTCTAGCAGGTCGAGAAATTTAGGCCAACTGAGTACGATTTTGCTTATCCACGATTCTCGTGAAGTTGACGTTGTTCATCTCGTGAAATAAACGCAAGAGTGATACTGTACTAACACCAAACATTTTTCTCTTGCACATTGGCAAAAAAACGAGATTAAATATGTGTAGAATCCGAAAAATCATTCAAGATAAAGTCGACGTATTCGGAAGAACACATACACACAATATATCTGTTCCCACGGACGCAATTCGAAGAATATTTAAAATTGAACATCGTATTATCTTTTAGTACGGAGCAAATAAAAAAAAGTCTTCCATTTGTCAGAGATGCATCTAAGATATTTTTCTGACGTTTAACCAAGTGGACTGCTAACAGTTACATTTTGAACAAATTGAAGTTTATTTGAGTGTAACAGAGTAAACATCAACAAAATTCTTCGAATGTCAGCATTAGTATGTCTGCTGTAAGGAGTTAATGGAATGAAACTCTTTACTCCAACTTCTTAACTCGGTTTAATCTCTTTTTCCTCTGACGAAATTCGAAAATGGGTCTTAAAATAAAAATTACATTTTCTTAATTTCCGAATAATATAGCAAATCTTTGGTGATAGAAGGGGTCAGACTGGTGGTTCCACAGTGGCAGTACGAATACAAAATGCGTTTAATGGGTAGCATGACGTGCAACTCACGAACTCTATATTTGCATCTGTAGGAAACTCCTAGTAGCGAATTCCACAACGAAGTGCTCATTCAAGGAAAACGAATTCGTGATGTGCACATATGTAGAGGCCACGTGAAGGGTACACGATATGCACGAACGTGCTAAATGTACACACCGGGGGAGGCGTGCAATTTCGAAAAAGGCCTTGCGTGCCCAAACAAGCATAAACACGCCTGACTAAGCAGAGGCACGCGTGCGGACGCCAAGGAACGTGTCTACGGAGCACGCCAACACGTATCGCGGTGAAGACGAGCGCTAATGGACGGAAATAGATTAGGAAATGATGAGCAGCATTTCTTAAGCATTTCCCAATAACGCAGGCAGAGGTCCGGCTACCAAACGCTCTAATGAACGAAAACGCTATTCAGGGAATGCTGCTAATAACAAATATACGGCTGCGAAGGTGAAAAAAGTCTCGCAGAAGTAGGATGCTTTTTAACAGTCATCTAAAATTTGAACGAGAAACATCATTCCTAATATACTAGTAACTCTGTCAAACGTCAGTCTCAGTAACACCAAATGAACACTGAACAATGAATGGTTTGTTTTCGTAATACACAAGAGTATCAAGATGCAAAAAAAAAAGAGATACACATTCACAGAAAAAAAATATATATTGGAAAATGTAAGGAAAATATTTTGCAGATACAATACAGCAGCTCAGTTTCATTCCATTCGAATTTGAAGATCGATCAATCCTTTCTCTCGCCTCAGCCGTCTGCTCGGGAGTCACCGAGCTCTGACTGAACAACTGATCTCCGAGCTGCACTGCGCAGCCAACCCGCAGTTCGCCTGCTCTTATTTGTGCATTTTGATTGGCGGCTAAGCAAACGCCGATAAACAGCTAACAGCCAATATCCGCGAGTAGCGTTGTGAAGCGATTAATGCGACAAGTGGGCTAACACGCAGTGGATTGCTTCTGTTCCACTTCACAGCCATCACGCAAATCACTCTGCACGCATCCTTTCCTAACAGGTGTGAATATTTAATAACACCCAACATTGGGGCTTTTCTTTTTTTGTTTTTACTCAGAGCTACGTCGAGCTGTACTCTTACGCAATGGAAGTTGAGTGTTGCACAATGCAATTATATACTATTACGAAGTGACAAACTGTTGTTGCCGTCAGTCGAATTACAAATTTAATTGCACCCAATTTACAGATGACTGCTAGTGCAGAACGACAAGCTTTTTTGGAGACTCCGCGATCCAGGAAATGATTGGCTGATTCGGAACATCAACGCGGATCAGTGGACATGCGAAATGAAGTGTTAAAGGTCTAAATGAGATAACATTTCATTCTCTGGACTCTGAAATTCAAATTCCCGATCACTTCATTTGCAATTCCTGGAGTTCTGACAGACGACGGAGAAGTTTCCACATATTTCCCCCGTTTCCGAATAATCCTTGCAACCCTGCATCATTCATCGCTTTTCATACATCTCCCTGCGTCCGCTACAGATGCGAGACTGTAATGGACGCGAATCTGAAGAGTGGCCTTTTCGCCGTCTCTCCCTTCAAATAAACCCCAATTTCGAGCCCCGCTAAGGCGAAACAGCGTCGGCGGGGGCGGCTTCCTCCGGGGGCGCAAACGAGCAGGCGAGACCCGCCCGAGGCGGCGTATTTAAAGAGCGGGGGGTTCCGGCGAGGCGGGCGCCAGGTCCGGGGTTTAATCCCGGGGCGGGGGCCGGGACGAATCGAACGCCGCGCGGCGCCGGGCGGATGGGCGAGGAGGCGAGGGGGCGACGGGCGCGGGGCGGCGGCAGGGGCGAGATGAGGGGCCCGGGCGAGGGTGAGCGCTCCCGGCGTGGGGCGTGAGGGGCGGGGTGGGGAAGGGAGGGGAGCGCCCGCGCGCTGCCGGCCGGGCGGGGATCGATAGCTGCCGCTGCCCCGTCCTCCTCTCCACCCCGCTACAGACGACCCCGTCCCCGCTCCCAGCCATTGCAGCCCCCGGCCCCGGCCCATCGCCACAGCTCTGCGTCTCGTCTCGCACACGTTGGCGGGGCCGGCAGCAGCGACATCGAGGCAACGGCAGCGGCGACGACGGCGGGGGTTGTGATAGCGAGGGCACGGGCGGCGGCGGCGGCGGCGGCGGCGGCTGCGACAGTGGCGTTGGTAGTAGCTACGTCGGCGACAGGCAGCAGCGACGGGGACGGGGACAGTGATGGCGAAGGCGAGGACGGCGACGACGCCCGAGGCAAATGACGGATGCGAAAACACCCACGCTCGCCCCTATGAGGCGTTTGTTGATAACGGTGGCAGCAACTTATGGAAATGTAGCGACCTTGGCGCAGCCGATCGGCACGCTATCCCCCAGACGCACGTGATTCCATGTCCGTCATGGAGTTTCACTCCGATTTATGCAGCGACTGCGGAGTTAAGTGACACGAATCACACGGAACATCAAATGTCTCAGAACGATTCTGTTTACGGAAATCATTCATTATCCACTAGCCTATTACCTTCCCCAACCCGCCCCGCCCAGTGCCGGGTGTGCTTTATTCCATCCACCGAGCTAATGAAGCTCCTATCCCTGACCTAAACCGTCTATGTGGCTGCCTCTGGATTTGGAAAGCTTTCCTGTAATCCGTGCGCGGTGTGGCATGCGACGGATTCAATATTGATTCGGACCATACTCCATCGGTGGGTCACCTTGCAATTTGATGAACGATAGAACGATACCATTTGAAAAATCAGGGGACTATTAGTTTTATATTTAATAAAACACGTAAAAAGTCAACAACATAGCTTAAAGGTACATGAAAAATTTAATACTTTATCACTGTCAATACTCGTTAATTTTCAATTGCGCTGTTCATCTGTCCTGTCTCAAACCTCTCGATTATTACAATGCGGAAGTTAAAGTTAGCAACAAACTCAACACCATGCACCAGCGACCCGGTGATACCGCTTTGATTCAAAATATTCTAGTGCTAAAATTTCATTACGCATTTATGTTAAGAGGCCATTCAAATACAACGATCATGCGTGCTAGATTAATGAGATACCCGTAACGATGATGAGGTGAATATACAGAGGCAAGGTGGAAAGAAGGGGAAGAGGAACCGGGAGAACCCAGACAGTTCGCTATAGCCACCACAAAACACTACAAGGACTGGCCGGGCATCAAAGCCGCGCCCCGCGGTGGAAGGCGACTGCGCTCGCCAGTACGCCACGAGCGGGCCCCTGGTGGAGGCCAACGGCGGGCCCCGTGCCCGAGGCTGAAGCGCTGACTGCGGAGATGGGGCCTCTGGAGCGAGGCGCTGGGGCAGCGGCCGTGACCGTGCGCCAATTACCCGGCGGGGCGGGGCGGGGCGGGGCGGGGCGGGGCGGTCCGTGCCGGAGAGCGGAGGTGCGCGCCGCGTGATTACGGGTCGAACGCGCAACTCATTCCCGCGCCGGGCGCCGCATCCGGCCCATGACGTCATTTGCGCCGGGAGGACGCTGGACGCGACGCCGCGGGCGGGGAGCGAAGGGCGGGAGAGGAACGCGGAGAAAGAGGGGAGAAGCCGTGAATGAGGAGTACATGATGACGCTTCTGGCGATGCTGGATGCCGGGAGAGGTGGTTCAGGGCATCGACTGATGTCTCTGCAGTGCCTCTGACCGAGAGGTCCTAGGTTCCAGTCCCGAACGCAGGATTTTCGACAAGCTTGTCAGCTAGGTCGAGTTCGAGTTTGTTTCTGCTGGGGCCGTATTCCGCTGGTGGGAGACATTTGGTTGGGACGGACCCTCTAGCCGACGTCAGGTCGGCGCCGGATCTCACCATCCAGCAGAGCAAAATCATCGCCACCTCCCGAGCCAAAAATGCACAACACTTGTGGGACTAATGACTGACGCGCACGGAATCACTGGCATTCTGTCAATCTACTGCTATTAAGATATGACGGGGTTAAATAAAACAGGAAAATTATTTGTATCCAGAAATTTCTGCTGTTGCCGCTCCAGTTCCAGTTCCTGGAATTTGATGGCGGTATGATAATTTGCTAGAGCTAAGCTCAGGCGATATTGTGGCGGAGGGTTTGTGGTTCCTGATGAGAGGACCTACTAGGAGATCGATACAGATAATTAGCTAAATATTAATCAGTTAATTGAAGAGGTTTCGTGGTGTGCACTGGCAAATCACCGCAAGAACCACCAAACAGATCAGCAACCGAAAGGGGGGCAGGTGAGTACACAGTCGGCAGTCGCAGCGCTCGAGGTGGTAGCGTGTTCGGAGGTCTGAGGGCGAGAGGGTGAGGGGAGGGGGAGCGTTAGCTGCGGTGAAGTCGTCGGCGGGCCGCATCCATCGTGGAGCGCTACATTTGAGGCAGTCTCTCGGGACCATTGGCCCATTTATCAGCCCCTCCTCCCCCCCCCCCCGCTCGCCCCGCGCTCGATCTAGCACCGATCCCTGCCACTTTCCGCGCTGTTAGTTTACGGCACAAGAACACTTCCCATTTGCGAAAGGGACGAGGTTGCTTGCGTGCTCTCGCAGTTCGGAGCAGAGAACGGGGAGCCCTCGCTACAATTGGCCGGCATCCCCGACCACTGGATGCAGAATGGAATATGAAAATCATAAGGTCATCTTTCTACAAAATAATAATAATAATAATAATAATAATAATAATAATAATAATAACCACCTCACTATAAATTCGAAAATGTTTCTGCATGCATCAAACCAATATCCAATCCAAAGAATTTCAAATCATTTAGTTATTTCTTTTTTAATAATGTAAAAATTTTGAATAATGTAAAAATGCGGATATATCGTGAAATTGTTAAAATAAAACTGTCATGACTCATTTGCAAGGACTCTCATTTTTGTCAAATGTCGTGTCAAATTTTTAATGTTTTTCTGAATATATATTTCTTTCCTCTTGACCTTCAAAGGCAAACCTGACATTGTCTTACCGCAGTCACTTCAATGCTAAAAATGTGAGTAAAGGCATTGTGCTGCGACACCTCATTCTGTCACATCCATTACGCGAGCATAATCAACACATCAGCGAAGTCCCCTGTGTCTGCCGCCTCGAGTGGCGCCGTTCCCTGTCTGGGCGGTGTTTCCGTAGCCTGTTCAGCTGGGCCGCCGCCGGCACCGCTCGTAACACAAAACAGACGAATGTCAAAACCAGTCTTCCAGCGTCAACAGAAGATGTCAAAACCAGTCTTCCAGCGTTGTTGACTGTTCTCTCGCGCGCGTTGTGGAATTTCGCCGTCTCCCTTTAAAAATCATTCACTCTCACTCTCTCGCACCTTTTTTCCAACTCCAATCGCGACGCTCAATACGCCTCTTTTTCCCACACACGTTTTGCTCGCCTACATCGAACTAACTCATTTTATATGTCTCCTACACTACTGTGCTGCTCTAATTTCTTGTTCCTCCAAGTAAACTCTCTTTCATTTCCTCTTATCAATTATACCTATTTTTCATCCTCCCTGTGTGTGCCTTACGTAAACAAATTCCCTACTGTGCTAATTCGAGTCTCTCATAATCCACTTTCGCTCTCCCTCCTCCTCGCCCTCAACGCGAGTGTGTGCGCAGCCCCTCCCCTCCCCCAACCCGTGGCTCGCGCGCTCTCGAGCCGTCCTCTCTCGTGCCCTCCGCAATCCGGGCGCGCTCCTCTTCCGCGGGTAGTCGCCTCTTCGTATCCCGCCTCTTCGCTCCCCGCCCCGCCCCGCTCCGCCCACTCGCCGCGGCCGGCGGCCGGGCCACTTGTCCCGCGGCGCGTTAATGGCAAATAAACAGAGACGCGAGGCGGCGGCTGGGGTGAGGCTGGGGCGGGAGGGGAGTTGCGGTGGAGGCGAGAGCTGAGAGACGGTGAAGAGGCGAGGGCCGGGAGCGGGACCGGGGGTGGGTTGGGGCGGAGTGGGGGTGGACGTGGGGAGGGGGGAGGCGCTGGGCGCCATCCGGCCGCCGGCCGAGCAGCCTCTTCACTCGAGAACGCTGGTCGGTGGCGGTGGCGGTGACGGTGGCGACGGGGCAAGCGGTTGTCGGGTCGTGGAGTGGCGCCGACGAGGCGGAGAGGGGTTCAGCAAGGCTGGCAGAGGGTGATGAGGCGAGACCAGGAAGAGAACGGAGAGTGGTGGAGCGGGGCGGGAATGGTGCGATAGAGTGGCGGGTGGGAATTGGTGGGGCGGACTGGGAGTGGTGTGGCGGGGAGCGTTGTGGCGAAAATGGTGTATCGGGTGGGGAGCGGTGTGGTGTGGTGAGGCGGGGCGGGCAGGTCAGGTAGTGGTGTGGTGAGGCGGGGAGTGGCGGGGAGGAGGGACGGGGAGCGCTAGTCTGGCGCCGCGAAGGATTGGGACCGCGCCATCTGATGGGGGCGCTATTTACATCCAAATATTTTGCTGCCAGTCGTCATGTGGGAAAATAGCCCCGGTTGATGAATTTAAGAGTAAATATATATATTTTTTTCTTACTCGTTAGATGAAATAAGGACCCCAAAAATCATTTTCTAAATAGATTAATAACGAGGCAATTATTACAATACTGCTCGTAAAATATAAACAGGTTTTATTAAAAACACTGAAGATTAACTATTCACAAACAGTAATACAGGTTTGTATTCCTCATTAATGTAAGATGTTGATGGTGAAATAACGCCGTGATGCTCTAAAACTGCAAATGAAATCTGGATAAAACTAATTCTGAAATTTGTTTTCCGAGACAATAGACACATCCACTCTGTACATATTACGACACCCAGATTGTGTGATGCACTATCACACAACGCAACAATATGCTTATTGTTTCGTGTCATGTCTACTAGTTAACACACAGAGTACAATTGTTTGCTATTTACAAGTCAACTGTCAATCGAACGTCTCAATCTGGCTGTTTGCGAATATGACTTCCCAACTTAAACTTTGTAGCGTATTTTCATTAACCTTTGGACAAAGTCTAATTCAATTTACACCACATGTCGAGTTTACGCTCAGAGTTCTGTTTCAAGATCTACAAATCATTCGATTGCCGTAAAGATGAGAAAAGCAAACCTATGAAGTTTTTAATACATGTTGTTCAAAAAACCGATGCATACGCATCCAAGATAATACGTCTGTCCCTTCTGTCCACTTGCGTTAAAAAAATATTCAGGGGCTTTCTATACTTTCAAACTATAAAACAAAAGATCGGCGATTACATTTTTAAAACGTTACTGAAGATAATTATCGTGAAACAGACGAACCAAAATACAAGCATTAAAATCAAGAAGAAAAGCTTGCTTATTTCACACATTTCTTAGCTTTCCGTGTCATTTATCATAATTTCTAATACAAATCCATTTACGAAAGAGCCATTATGGCCCGTCATCAGCGAATCGAAATGCCGCTGCTCCATCTCGCTCAGCTCGCGCGGTTGGGCCAGCCGCATTGCCTGGCACACCTGCGTCGCGGCGTCACAATCGAGACGCGCGGCGGCGCTCTTGCAGTGACCGCGACGCCCTGGTCTCCCCGCCGCCGCCACCGTCGCCAAGTGGGCCGGCGCGGGGCAAGCACGACCAGGGACGACCGTCCGCTATTTGGGTCCCGCGCGGGGCGGAGCGATGCACTGCCCCGCGTCGCACCGGTGCCACTCCCGACCTTCACCCACATCGCGCTCGCCATCGATCGTCCGCGGCGGCGGCGGCGGCGGCGGCGGCAGACGCGGTGCGCGCGCGCGCGCGGTCGCGGCCCGGTGCCCGACCACCGCCTCCCCCGCCGGGCCCGGTCTACGGAGACGCGCGTTGCGCGGTCCTGACCTGATCTGGCCCGGCCCGGCCCGGCCTGGCCCGGACGCCCCCAGAGCCCAGGCATCCGCTCGCCGTCCAATCAATCGAACGCTAGCTCTAGTTCTTTCATGTCCGACCAGCATTCCACGCATATTTTATACACCGCAGGCAGGCGAGAAGAATGTAACACGAAAGCGAGATTGTGTTCTGTAGGTCCCAGGTCGGCAATCTATGAATGTACGCGACGTACTTATAATAGTGCACAAGATATTCTAAATATGAGCCACTAACATGAACAATTTATTATTTTTTTATACTCTTATTAGAATACGGAAATATTTTGTTTTAATTTGAAGCAACGCAATATATATGGTTAAACATGTTTCTTTTTCAAATAAGGACACAACAGTATTATCTTGTATCTCGTATTATCTTGTATTGTGCTTCGGCGAAAGATCAAGGGAGCTGTGAACACTCATCTATCATGAGCTGTCTTTCTGCAAAGTAATAAAAAAAATTAAAAAAGGGTTGACTAAACTTCATCCGCGAGCTATCTGAAATGACGTGGCGACAGTCTGGTCGAGGCTCTTGCTCTTTATGCTATAAGAGATCCACTTAGTCTGCCTCTCTAGACTACTCTACATTTCATTAAGTTTTGTCTACGGAGTACGTACATCATTTGTAGATCTGGTCAAGAAAATTTGAATTGAAACAGGCTTATCTCTTTTCAGCACTTAGACTGACGATGATATTATACAATACACCCACGGCAAAGGTAATTTTATAGTGCAATATATTTAGCTACTTACAAGAGCAGGTAAAGAATACATTGGAGAAACTGGTGCAGCGAACGGGGGCGCACCTGGCATTCCTAGAGACATTCAATCCACCACCTGCTTCACCACTATTCCTCACCAACCAGATCAGTCATTTTAGACAGCAGGTTAAACATGTGGAATTTCGAAATATTACACAATAATTTTCGACCGCAGGCACTTTATATTGTACTATCAATATAAAATGTATTTGGAAATTAATTTTTTCTTTGTTCAATAGATTTTTCATCATAGTTGCAAGTGCAAAGAAAACACAAGAACAATATTCCTTCATACAGAAGAATTCCTTACAATCTATCTATTACATTCAGTTTTGATGGTTTTCTTTCACAATTTGTGCAATGTTATATACTCTCCCTGCGAAAATAAATAAATAAATAAATTACTCAAGAGTTTTAATTTTGATTTAAGGGGTTTACAAGTAGTTGTGAAACATTTTTTTAGAAAAAAATAAAATAAATAAAAAAGAAGATAACACATTATATGACAAACATGCTACATGAATGAACGAGGTAATATGAGTACAAACTGTACGGCGAATGAAGGAAATCGTCAAGCAGGTGGAGCTTTGCCAACACTTGATAATTTCTTGGACGGCATTTGTATTACGCTGATCGTATTACATTTTAATTTTACTCACAGCTCCGGCGGAAGAAACATAGCGTAAAACTAACTTGCGTCATATGAGATGCATGACTCAGGTTATGTAATAACTTTGCTATCGATCGGACTTTATCTCTATGATATCTACTTTAGTAATTTCCGATGCGTAAAGAAATTTAAAGGAAACTATGCAAACTCTGGCTACCAGAGTTGTATATATACGATTTTACTATATCGATATACTGTATGATTTTAATAGATAGTGATAAACGTGAAGAAAATCTCAAGTTTCGATTTTGACTGAAAAATGCAAATGTTTGTGTTTTCCTGCCTATTGCTACACTGCTCGTAGCGGCTGAATTATCAAATTCAGTAAGGCGCTGCTTACAACACTGTTGACGTTGAGTGAGCAAGGCTCCATGGAAGAGGCCCGCCATTAAATATTTGCTATTCACGTGTTTCGTTATAGAACAGCAACTATGTTAATAATTTTCGTAGATAAAGAACAGTTGTGCATGATATTTACTGCTGCAAGTCACTAATATAGTAATAAACCAAAAATTAACGATCAAATCGAACTTTTCCCATCTTCACTCTTCAGTAATATACAAAGAAATTGGCGCGCCCTATTGGAAAACATTATTTGATCAGTGCGCGTATCTTATTGAATGTACAAAGAATATTATTTATTAATTTTTTACATTAATGAATAACAACAACACATTGCACCGGTGTGTTACTAGCGCGCACGATTTCCGTAGAAGTAATTCACCATATTTCCAGAATAGATCACTACAGTTCGTTTGGTTTTATTCAACAGCAAATCACCTACTATTACAAATCATTCTCCCGTTTACTGGCATTCTGCTTTGTAACAAGGCGCTCTTTATAATCCCCCATAATTTAATTCGAGAGTAGGAAACATCTAAACAGGAGTCACGAGTTCGACGGCAGCGAGAGCGCCTGGAACAGAGCCTGGAAGTCTCCCATCGGCGCCGAACGCGGCAGCGGCCAATCGAAAGTCGAAAGTCCGCGCCGGGACCCAGCCGTGGACGGTTCACGTAGAGGGCGAACAACACGCCAGTGCGCCTCCGCCGACGCGAACAGCGCATCACGACTAGCGAGAAAACCGGATGCGGGGTCGACCACACGCTAACGAAGCACTCGGTTGGGATATACGTATAAAATGAAGGGGACCTGTCGCATGCATGGGAGAAACGACCAGAATCAAACGTGCAAACAGCAGCAATCGCTTATACCCATCCCGATTGATGAGCTCATTTCCGTAGTAACGATTTTTCATTCAGTTTTGGGTTCTAGTTTTATGTATCGTTGTATTCGTAAGGCGGCTCTCCATCATGCGGCCAAATATTGCTGAAAAATGGCGTTTCTCCGGTGTTAAATGATATCCGAAAATCATTGAATCCGATCTTCATTGTAAGGCTGAACGCTACTTTTATCCAATTCTGAAAATTTGTGTTTAATGGAGATACTTCACTCAAATAAACCTCTACATTAATAAATTTACAAGTCGGAACTGAGTGGGTGAAGTTAAGCTCTTTTTCTAAAAATTGTCCCTTCAAAAAGAGACTTCAGAGTTTAATGTTACTACAAATCACGACGGAACCTCCGCCAACAGAACCCTTAGAAAGCACATATTCAAAAAAATTCTCATTCGAACGTCCCGTGATTGTCAGCTCAAGTTTTTTTCCATACCAATTAGTGTCGTGAAATGAATAATACTTTCACACTACTTTACGCATAATTGCTCATTTCCCCTTTCATTTCCTCATATTCATATATTCCCTACATTCATTTGACTCCCAAAAATGTGCATGAGCGATAAGAAACAAACGAACAACACTTGAAATCGACTGAACTGAAATTGACCAGTGTATTATTGGGGCTCAGCAGTGTAAATGGGCAGGTTTTAACGAAACCGGAAAAATCCAAAGGCTAGTTGTGACGTCGCCGAAGGGGCCTTCGCCAGCAATCTCTCGCGCTGAGGACGACGTCCGTGTTTTGTTGGCGCTGCGTTTTCCCGAGGACCGAGCCGCGGAGGTGTGTTTCGTGGCGTTGTGTCCATGGGGAGACGTCCTGGGGAAACTGGCAGACGTAGCTACGTGACGGCCGTTCTGGCGCCATTCCAATTGGCGCGGGAACCGTGGGTTCTGATTGGCTGCCGCTTCGATCCCTTGAGTAAACCGAGGGCTAGGAAGGGCCCACGTTGATCTAGTTCGGGGGACTTCGCATTTGTATTCCTGCTGCTCAATAAGCACACACGATCGGATGTACACTTTACGGAGCCCATGTCGAATTTGCAGTCGACGCCAATCAAAGTCAAAGCGTCGATACTATTTACGGTTTCTTCGCACCCACAGTTCTAAAGCTGGTTTTTGTCATACTCAAGCGCCGAAGACTAGTACGCTCATTCCCACAACCGATATCGCCTACACATGCAATTAACTGCCAATTATGATAATGAAAATCTAGGGATGGTATTCGGTTTACTCTCAATCATTAGCCTGTAAACCAAATTATTTGAATTAATTTAAATGGAAATGGAAAAGTCATGAATCTCCACAGCAAAACCACAACAACTACAAATTGTCTTAATCCACACGTTCTAGTTTAAATTTTAGAACTATATCACACCTGAAATAATACTTCCAAAAACTGAAAACAAAATAAATGAACCTATAATTTCTATAATTATAATGTATCTTTAAGAACGCTCAAAGTTTATGATCGTAGGCATTTATGCATTCGATCGT
The DNA here is from genome assembly GCA_038098605.1 of Gryllus longicercus. NCBI lineage: Eukaryota > Metazoa > Arthropoda > Insecta > Orthoptera > Gryllidae > Gryllus > Gryllus longicercus. The sequence continues at coordinate 1,430,162 of JAZDUA010000206.1, read as the reverse complement.
AGGCATTTATTCGTTCATGAAACCAATGAACTCTTTTCTCTTTCGGATCTTTTTGTGCAACAAGTTATGAGATACAAACACCAACTTATTCTGTATGGACACTCATCATTCAATTAAATGATAGACAATAAACCAGGACACTTACATAAGGCGCAAGAACACATTGTTTCGTGTCTTCTTACACAAAATGGCAGACAAAAAACCGGACTCGAGCCATTACCATTCACTATATGTCTGCTAGAGTAGGCCTTTTGGCATATCCTTCGTGAAGCCACATATTAGAGATACCTCAGCGAGGCCTACAAACACCATATTTGATATTGTATTTATCTATCCAAATTCTTCAAAGATATTTCCTGATGAAACCAAATTTACTTTGTTTTATTTATATATTTTTGTTAGTGAATTTTGCTTATAGATTTATTGATCTGAGACTAGCAACAACTCTATAAAGAAGAAGTAATATCTCTTCGCGTATGTTTACATTGAATATCATTCCAAGCTCTGACTACGTGTTGGCCATATTGTACAGATTAGCAGCAATGCTTCTCTTTGAAAGATTTTTAATTTCGATTAAGATCGTGGCAGCATGGCTGTGTTGCCGGAAACATTTCTCAATAGAACGAAAGGTCTCTGAGCGAGAGTGGTGAGTCAATGCACTGATCAGTATAAAAACGAGACTAAGGAATTCGTTTTTGCAACACTTCTATAGATCTCGTAAGAAGAAACTAGGCGAACTGTAAAAGCTTCAAGTCACTCCAACTGGCGTTTAAAAAGGACACCAACTGGCAACAGATTAAATTAAATTGAAATTGACTCATTCGTATTCAATATGCTACGCCACTTATGTAAAGACACAGTACTCTTTGGTTGGATGGTTGATTAATAGCAACCCCGAAACAGAGCTATATCTGCAGTTTCGTAATTCTAATAAACCAGTATTGTAAATTATGACCAGTGTTGATTAATCCTTAGTGACTTCACAAAGCCATAATTTATCCTGTTACAAATTAAATAACTTTATGATATTTTCCATTATATACGAGCAAAAGGGAACAAAACAAACTGTCTTCAGATCAGTAATGACACAAAGAAATTACACTTCTACCACTAGTACTTTATGCATTTAAATTAGTCTTCGAATACAAAAATCTAGGTACCAAACATTTTACTCAAACATTTCTAAATTATACACAGCATGTTAAACCCAACCAAAGGTAACTGCTTTGAAGTTCTTCCAGCATTCTTAAAACGACTTGGGACTCTTAAAGAGAGTAGAAGAGTGGAGAAGAATATAAAAATGTTCCCAAACGTGGCAATTAACAAATTCGTCCACAGACTCTGGAGAAACGTTTCGTAGTTGCAGGATCACCATCACGACATCACACACACACACACATCCTTCATTTCAATACGAGAGATGCTTACTTCAACGTGTCACGATTTTCATTTATTTACTAAGCGCAATGAGAGTTACACTACAATTTATTGTGGGTAATACGCTGGGGCTACTATAGAAGTCGTCGCCAAAAATTTGAAGTGAAAGCTATGCGTATGTCAAATCGGAACGTATTCAGCAGCAACGATCCCGCGCAAATCACGCTCACCAACGTACTCCCACTGATGGAAGTGGCATCACAGACGCGTGCGGGCGGTACGTCGCGTCGCTGTCTTTCACGCGCCGACGCATTCACTCGCCTGAGCCACATTGCGTCAGCGCCGCAGCCGCCATCGACGCGCAACGAGAGGGGGGCAGTCCATACGGCAGACGGCGCGTACGGCTTCCTCGCTTCGGCTCCAGCGACGACCACACCACGAGTGCGGGAGAACGGGAGCGTTCACGGGTAGTGATGGAAGGGTGCAAGGAGAGGCGTGCGTGGATGTGGGAGTGGCAGTAACGGTGATCGAGAGGGCGGAGGCGGGATCAACCGAGACCGAGGAGGGGATCAACCGAGACCGAGGAGGGGATCAACCGAGACCGAGGAGGGGATCAACCGAGACCGAGGAGGGGATCAACCGAGACCGAGGAGGGGATCAACCGAGACCGAGGAGGGGATCAACCGAGACCGAGGAGGGATCAACCGAGACCGAGGAGGGATCAACCGAGACCGAGGAGGGATCAACCGAGACCGAGGAGGGATCAACCGAGACCGAGGAGGGATCAACCGAGACCGAGGAGGGATCAACCGAGACCGAGGAGGGATCAACCGAGACCGAGGAGGGATCAACCGAGACCGAGGAGGGATCAACCGAGACCGAGGAGGGATCAACCGAGACCGAGGAGGGATCAACCGAGACCGAGGAGGGATCAACCGAGACCGAGGAGGGATCAACCGAGACCGAGGAGGGATCAACCGAGACCGAGGAGGGATCAACCGAGACCGAGGAGGGATCAACCGAGACCGAGGAGGGATCAACCGAGACCGAGGAGGGATCAACCGAGACCGAGGAGGGATCAACCGAGACCGAGGAGGGATCAACCGAGACCGAGGAGGGATCAACCGAGACCGAGGAGGGATCAACCGAGACCGAGGAGGGATCAACCGAGACCGAGGAGGGATCAACCGAGACCGAGGAGGGATCAACCGAGACCGAGGAGGGATCAACCGAGACCGAGGAGGGATCAACCGAGACCGAGGAGGGATCAACCGAGACCGAGGAGGGATCAACCGAGACCGAGGAGGGATCAACCGAGACCGAGGAGGGATCAACCGAGACCGAGGAGGGATCAACCGAGACCGAGGAGGGATCAACCGAGACCGAGGAGGGATCAACCGAGACCGAGGAGGGATCAACCGAGACCGAGGAGGGATCAACCGAGACCGAGGAGGGATCAACCGAGACCGAGGAGGGATCAACCGAGACCGAGGAGGGATCAACCGAGACCGAGGAGGGATCAACCGAGACCGAGGAGGGATCAACCGAGACCGAGGAGGGATCAACCGAGACCGAGGAGGGATCAACCGAGACCGAGGAGGGATCAACCGAGACCGAGGAGGGATCAACCGAGACCGAGGAGGGATCAACCGAGACCGAGGAGGGATCAACCGAGACCGAGGAGGGATCAACCGAGACCGAGGAGGGATCAACCGAGACCGAGGAGGGATCAACCGAGACCGAGGAGGGATCAACCGAGACCGAGGAGGGATCAACCGAGACCGAGGAGGGATCAACCGAGACCGAGGAGGGATCAACCGAGACCGAGGAGGGATCAACCGAGACCGAGGAGGGATCAACCGAGACCGAGGAGGGATCAACCGAGACCGAGGAGGGATCAACCGAGACCGAGGAGGGATCAACCGAGACCGAGGAGGGATCAACCGAGACCGAGGAGGGATCAACCGAGACCGAGGAGGGATCAACCGAGACCGAGGAGGGATCAACCGAGACCGAGGAGGGATCAACCGAGACCGAGGAGGGATCAACCGAGACCGAGGAGGGATCAACCGAGACCGAGGAGGGATCAACCGAGACCGAGGAGGGATCAACCGAGACCGAGGAGGGATCAACCGAGACCGAGGAGGGATCAACCGAGACCGAGGAGGGATCAACCGAGACCGAGGAGGGATCAACCGAGACCGAGGAGGGATCAACCGAGACCGAGGAGGGATCAACCGAGACCGAGGAGCTGAGCAGAGGAGGTTAGCTGAACAAGAATCAAGTTGGGCGAGAGTAAGCAGAGAGGTGAGGGGTGAGGGGTGAGGCTGCGCAGGTGGCGGGCGCGGCGCAGGGCCTTTCCCCCCCGCAGGCCATTACGAATTCCGCGGGCGGCGCACGGGCTTCACGCGAGTACGCTCGGCGTGTAGCCTGTCAGCTCAAGCGGAACCCCGCGTTGAATTACAGGGAAGCAGCAGCGTTATGTCACCTCTTCACTGTCTCAGCTGCTTCAGCATGAAACAGAACCTTTTTGTTATACTAAACGCTTGTAATAAATGTAATGGGCTGTGTCAGTAACTTAAATCAAGGTTTCTCCCAGAAAGGGTACTGAAGAATCCGGCTTGCAAATGTAAATTTTCAATTTTCCTTCGGAATTAAAGGGACTTGTACGCTTGAATTCTGTGCGAGAATTCAATTAAGAATCGTTAAATATTTCGTTAGGTTTCAAGTTTAATTATTAAAATCAAAAGACTTACTTCGGAAGAAAATTCACGTTAAGAAAGCTGTAATAAATAGGTTTGAACATTGTCACTTCTTACTCCAAATATATGACAAGTAGAGGGATGTTGATCTGAAGAATTTCGCAACTATTTTACGTCTCACTTTATTAATTTACAATGAAAAGAGGAATGGAAGAGGAAGAGCGAGAACGTAAGGTGTCGTTCGCAAGACGAGCCTGTGCACAAGTGCAAATCTGTCTCTGCGCAGAATGCCAGACCGACTGGGGCCGACAACGTTGGCGACTGACGGCGGCGGCGGCGGCGGCGGCGGCGGCGGCGACGACGGCACAACCACTTCATTCAAACGCAGTCCATGCTCTGCCAGTGGTTGGCCTTCGGCGCGGCGGCGCGTTCACTCGTCTCCTGCCCCGCCCGTTGCCGCAAACGTACGAAAACGAGAGTCATGCTTTATTAACACTCGTTAACAGATGTCTCCCCACCCCAGTCCATTTCTATGTACTTTAGGTTTTTGTTTCATCTGCCCCACCCTCTGTCGCTGCTTTTTAATTACCTCATCCGCTACTCAGTCATTACTTGTAGTTCTGCGAATGTTTCTCTGACGTTTTCGCTACATCCGTATCATTTTTGCCCTTTAACGGGCGTAAACGAGTTGGTGCATTTCTGAATTTTTTAAGCTTCTTTATCAACAACCCCATAAGTAAGTCAATGACGAACATTCTTGAGCTTCTTACCGAAGACAATACTCCCTATCCAACAGTTCAATTTAGTCGTACCAACATCTTCCTTCTTGACAGTCCTTATTTCCTAATTCATAGTCCCAAGTCACCACCGACGGGCATTTGTCAGTCGCGGCAGAGACGGCGCGGCTTCGCTTCCTCCGGCCCTACCCTCCCTTCGCAACGCGGTGGCGCAGGGCCGGTGGCGCAGGGCCGGTGGCGCAGGGCCGGTGGCGCAGGGCCGGTGGCGCAGGGCCGGTGGCGCAGGGCCGGTGGCGCAGGGCCGGTGGCGCAGGGCCGGTGGCGCAGGGCCGGTGGCGCAGGGCCGGTGGCGCAGGGCCGGTGGCGCAGGGCCGGTGGCGCAGGGCCGGTGGCGCAGGGCCTGTGGCGCAGGGCCTGTTCATCGCTCCGCGTTCCGTGATTTATCGCCTCCGTTCCGCTTTAATTCCGACTACTTAGTGCGGTCGCCTCATTCCAATTAGGACGCCATCACGAGCCGCTCATGGAAACAAACTAGCGTCGCGTCGCGTCGCGTCGCCGCGGGTGGCGGGGCCCGCGTTAGATACGACGCGGGACGCTCTCCCGGGCGGGCCTGGCTGTGGCTCTCGAAATTGCACACTTGGCGCGCCTTTTTTGGGTTTCGCAAGATCCATCACGTTCACCAAAAGTTATAGATGGATATATATGGTTCATGTTCATAAATTGAAATGTACAGGCTTTCATCATTAAACATTCACACTTAATTGAGTACACGCTTCGGCAGTTTTGGAATTTTCAGAGAATGTTCCACCAATGAGACCAAGATGGCTGAAGCCTTTTAATGTTTAAATTAATCGATTATCTCCCTTCACACTGATTTGCAGAGAACGCTGCACTTACACGTGTGGCATTACGTCACTCGAATATGTTAATGGTACATATACAAATTTTATTTTGTTCTTAGGACGACTCTCTTTGTCTTTCTGAATCAAATACATGTTCATTTCGGAAACAAATCAAGGAATAACTAATAAGCCCGTTGCATCACTAGTAAGCCTTCGTAAGTAGGAGATATTAAGCCTTCGTAAGTAGTAGTTGCAGCAAAACCGGAGAGAGACGAATGAAATTAAAAGGAGAAAACTCATCATTGTGAAGGTAGTCAATGGTATATTGATTGTGTGTATAAAACACTAACACATACCAGTAGAATACTTTAGCAATCTGTTATATAGACTTATCTCCAAATAATATGGTCATGAAGTCTAGAAATATTTATAAAAAGTTTAAAATGTTTTCATATAAAAATATCACTTCCGGTTGCTTCTATTGGAAAAGAAAAGATTGGCACCCTAAGTGGTACATCATTCAAAATGTAACTGAACTTCCGGGGTGAAGATTGAACAGGAATATCCTGGGTGAACATAAAACACGATTAAATACGAACCAGAAATAAATAGGAAACAATTGAACAGGAATGATTTCCCTGAGCGAATTAAATTCGCAATAATCACCCCGCTATGGTGGTGTAACGAAACGTTATTCACGATTTAATCCTCGGGTAATTTTCGCCCCCAAAAAGCAAACCGCTGCATTTGGGAGCCTCCACGTGAGCTGTCTGGAAGAACTTCGAGACATCAGTTGGAAACCGCCGCTCTTAAATGATAACACACATCCAATATATTACGCAATTGACCTGCTAATCTACAAGATTTCTCCACCAGCTCAAAGCACAACGCAGACTCATAAATACGCTTACATATTCGCAAGTACAAAGTGTACAGGACGAATTGATTCTCGAATTCACGCCCAGCCTCTCGAACCAATCAGACGTACGGTTCATTGCTCATCGCGTGCTCACTGTCAGCAGCACGAGGGCGGAGAGGGAGAGGGAGAGGGAGAGGGCATCGCGCCATCCACGCGCGTCGGAAAGAACATGACGCAGCGCGCGTCATCACTTATGCACGGAGCAAGGCAGGGCACGGAGGGCGGGCGGAGTGAAAAAGACGTCCGGCAGGACACGGGTAAAACAACTTAAAGAAGTGAGAAGCGACTTGAAATTCCCCGAGTGAAATACCGAATGGAGAAACGGAATGGGAGTGGGATGAGCGAGTAAGAAAAGGGGGGACGGCGACGTGAAGAGATACCGAACCGCGGAAAGTGTGTGTAGGGTGGAAGAGCATAGCAGAGAGACGTGGAGAGGAGAGACGTGGAGAGGAGAGACGTGGAGAGGAGAGACGTGGAGAGGAGAGACGTGGAGAGGAGAGACGTGGAGAGGAGAGACGTGGAGAGGAGAGACGTGGAGAGGAGAGACGTGGAGAGGAGAGACGTGGAGAGGAGAGACGTGGAGAGGAGAGACGTGGAGAGGAGAGACGTGGAGAGGAGAGACGTGGAGAGGAGAGACGTGGAGAGGAGAGACGTGGAGAGGAGAGACGTGGAGAGGAGAGACGTGGAGAGGAGAGACGTGGAGAGGAGAGACGTGGAGAGGAGAGACGTGGAGAGGAGAGACGTGGAGAGGAGAGACGTGGAGAGGAGAGACGTGGAGAGGAGAGACGTGGAGAGGAGAGACGTGGAGAGGAGAGACGTGGAGAGGAGAGACGTGGAGAGGAGAGACGTGGAGAGGAGAGACGTGGAGACGAGTGGGGTGAAAGAGCGAAGACGGAGGGAGTGGAGTAGAGTAGAGTAGAGAGAAAAGTGCGCGCAAAAGTGTGGGGGAGGGAGAGCTGGCGGGTAGGTGTGCGCAGCGGAGAGGGAAGGAGGGAGGAAGGAGCCAGAGTAAGTGAGGCGGGACGAGGGCGGGTTGGACGAGGCCTCGGCCGCAGCTGCAAATCTGCAATCGATCACTTAGCATCCATTTGGTCAAGGCAATTGGCAGCGCCCGCCGCCGCGTAGTTCGCGGATGTCGGCGGGAAGAGGAGGAGGGGAGGGGAGGGCGCTCGACCGCGTGGCCGCGGAGCGCCCGCGTGCAGCGCGTGACGTCGCGGCGCGTCGTGCCAACGCGCTCGGCCCCATGGCGGAGACGACGCGACAGCGCCTGTCTTTGCGCGCGCTAAGCCGAGAGCCCCCATGCGCCACCTTCGCCAGCTGTGCCGGCCGACGCTGATAATGAGGGCGTGGAGGGGAACGCGGAATCGGAATTTTAAAAAAAAATCAATGTACAATGATAATAAACCTGAGCTGTAGTTAATTCATTTGAAAACTTTACAAACTGGAGTTATGATTCAACGTACTAGTACTGCGCAATGTAATTATTTACACATTTTCCTGACGCAACAATTTCGAAAGCATAAATTTCAAGAACAATGACTTAGCTGTCCTGTGTATTATTACAATATTAAATCAAAATAAGGGTCGACACATCAAAACAAGTGCTGAAATACATATAGCCTATTCATTTCTGCACACAAAATAGTGAGAGAACAAGTTATAGCAGTTGTCGTATTTACAATTCCATTGGGTTTCTATTATTCGTACAAATATTTCACATACATGTTTCTTAGTAAAATACTTTTTAAGTAAAATGAAATTGACGTGAAAAAGTTATTTCAAGTCATTTTATACCATTTACGAAATTATATACCTTATTTTCGTCTTTTAAGCGTCTGTTACAAAACAAGATTTTAGGGTTTAAAAATTCCGAAGTCTAATTATATTAGTATAAACATGTTGTATCATAAATAATATGCATGTCACCACGAAGATTTGAGTAGCACTCGTTCCTCTAGTGGTAAGTGTGCAGTGTACGCATTCTGAAGGATGTCAATGATTTATCGCAACGAAGTAACTCGTAATTAACAGGACGAGTCGTGCCAGAACTGCGCTGTATAATTAACCGCAAAAGCCGTTTCTGCGTGAAGCGGGATCGACGGACGAGGGCACTCCTGCCTCGTTAATAAAGAAGTCGCAGACGATGTTAATGGCTCTTCCGTCACCGCTCCGCAGCACTCGCTCAGTTTCATTTTGTTTGATTTTTATATCCAATACCGCAATGTACTAATTCCATTTCTATTCCATTAATGTGTTACGACATAAACATTGTTTTTATTAAACAGACACTGATTGGTCGTATAAATGCGAGAGATGTTATCAAGTACTCAACATAATATTTATAGGATCTTGACCATGTCTTAAATATTGAAATTGAAAATTGAGCAATTGAAAATTTCAATACACCACCGCTTCATAAAAATAAAATATTAATTACAAGTTTCATAACTTGTAGGTCGAGTAATTTGAATTCCTATTTTAACATATTATTCATGTACTTATGGTTAACATGGTACGATCTCCTCAATGTCATTTTTTCAATAGAACAATTAGAAGGTCACGGCAGGATATCCGTCAATAATAGTCTCTCTGGGGTTCGATAAATCTATCAATGATTCTATTACCAAACACTTGCTGTGCTTTCGCCACTGAACCACGACATCATCAGTGAAGCTGCATTCTTTGGCCGTACCTTCTGCTGTATGTACTGCATGACATATGACTTCTGGCACTAAAACCTATTTTATTATTACTTCAACGTGTCGTCATTGGCAGGCACCCAAGACCCAAAAATAAAATATAAACATGTATACACTGATGAGAGAGAGTGCGAGAGTTAGCGTACAAGCCCAAGACGAACTTGTGGCAAAATTGGCGGCAACACGAAATGCCCGAGTTACTAGATTTCATATACAACACTTCCTTACATCGCTTTCCCCGTTGTTTTGACTCACAATGAGTTTATGAAACAAAAAATGTTCGTGCCTTACTGCACGGCATACACGCCAGGTACAAGCAAGACTCCCAAACCGGGCAAAGCCTAACTTCCTATGCACTGAGAACTGCATTGGGATTCTTACGGTGGACTATGATACTCGTAAATACACGTAATTTAATAAAATAGATTGTAGTTGATATATAAAATCGTTTTACTTTTGACACATCGCAAAAAAAACCACACACACACACACACACACACACACACACACGATAATAGCTGCTAGTAATTGTAGTTGCGTAATTAAGTTGCAATTTTTTGTTGAGAGGGTATTTAGTGCACACGACATTTGACGATGAAAGAGCTGCGTAAACAATTTTTAACATTAATTATTTTGTGTTACAAACATTTACAATTAGCAACCACGCAGAAGTAGATGGAAAATTTGGTTTACACATCATTCTACATTGGGCTCGTTCTGTATTTCAAGGACCAACGCACTGGAGGCGCTATCTTACGGCACAAGAGTCACCGTTATTAATCGACACCATTTGCTTATTACCTCCCAATGAATGATTAGATATTGGTGTCATATCGGTAGATAACGGCAGGTTTGGCTACAATAATTCGAGAGGAAAAGAATTTGATGTAACTTACTGTTGGTCATTGGCAATGATCACATCCTACGGTAGCAAACATCTGAAGAAAACCTTTGAAAGCAAATCCTGACGGAAAAATATTAAACTGATAAGTAACAATCAAGATAGTACAGAAAATAGAATTGTTGCAATGAGTTGAACAAAGCTTTTTACAACAATGAGGACTAAATTTTAATTAACTGGACTTTAATTACTTGGTGCTTGATATTCTACTATTATTTCTCTTCCATATTGATAAGTTATAGTTTTCTTAATTTGCTCTTAAGTAAAGAAATATAACCTGCCACTGTAATTCTTTTTTTCTCAGAAAACACCTACTACTATACTTTTATTTTGAGACACCTTCACTATATTCGTATTTCAAGGCTGCAAGCTAACTAAAAAAATGTCCAGTTAGCTAGTCTGAAGTTCCTGGTTCTCAGAAGTGGGGTTCTTATCTACTGAACTGCCTTCCTGGTACGTCTATCATACTCAGAAACATTTTTTTTACGAATAAAAAAAAGCATTGGCGCAGGCAGTTATTAGCCGTCGATAAATTCAATGTGAATTAATTAAATATGTTAGTGACTTTTTAGAGATGTATTATTTATGGACTTCAAAAACTGAACGCTACACGTCTTAATAATTTTGACCTTTGTTACTATTTGAACACAGAAGAGCATGTTTGAATCCCCGAATGAATTCATTATTCTGCACTTCGCAGGATCAAATTATTACACGCAATTCCGCAGGGCATTCTGTAGTGTTTATTGGATCATCAAGTTATTATCCAATCTAGCCAATCTACGCAGACAGTTAATTCATAGGAATTGAGCAGTTTAAGTGAACAACATGTCAAACATTTTTATATTGGTATTTTATGTCATATTGTGTTGGGCCTCATATGGAGGATTGGCCAAACCGCAGCTTTTCCGATTACACGAGACACTGATCGTGAGAAAAAGATAAGGAACCGCGCTCACGCATGTTCATCTATGAAGCACGTGCCCATTATAAGCGGGTAAACAAACCGCCAACACAGCGTCCGTGGCATCACACGCATTTTGGTCACATTGCACTATATCAGTACAGATTAAATGAAACTTATTGAAGTTTTGAAAGAAGCTGAAAAGTCTCAATTCTTTAGAAAGATTAGGTAAAATGCACATCTGAAGCCTCATGAATACTGGAGGACAAACTGAACAGAAGAAAAACTTCTTCTGATAAGTCCTAGCAAATTTTGCAACCCGTGTACCCGTGTAAATCGAGAAGTTGTAAGTGACATTTATTGCGACCTGTGAAGGGTTATTCGTTAAAAGTAGAAGTTCCTTTCATCCATGTCGCGCGGGCACATTGTGCGCATAGCACATGGGCCCTGTTGGGGTCAACGCCCACTTAATATACAAAATAGGTTTAAATATAGTTGAATTTAATAATAATTCCAGTTTATTTTTTCAAGAAAATTCAGAAATTAAAAATTATTCCAATGTGTTTCACCACGTAATGCATGCTACGGCCTGATCCCACGCATGGTTCCATCCCCCCCCCCCCTCAACAGTTTCAGAGCAGCCGGGCAACGTGCCGAGATCAACACGGGAAAGTCAGCTGTGAATCGCCCGAGAAATGAAAGTATGGCCCGCAACCATAATGAAGGTTTTAGTTGGCACCATTGAGGCTTTGCAAGTTGGACACCTCTGCCCTACATACTAGTACACCATGGATACTAGTGTCTAGTATCTAAAATCCGTCGCCGAACTGTAGCTCGCAAGGAAATTTTTGGTATTTCGCGAGGATATTTTAGACGCAGCGTTTGGGTTGGCCATGTACATTTTATAGTTAATAAACAACAGTTATTTAAACAAAAACCTGTATTAGTTTCCTAGTTTCATGGGTAGCTCACGAGGAGGCAGGTAGCTCAGTCGCTTAAAATTTTGGCGACCCCGGCCTAGACGCTAGTAGTACATAGGTGGTGCTGCACCGACGCGACCGCGGGCGTACGAATACTCACAGTGTTGGGGAGGAGTCGCTGCTGCTGCTGCTCCGGCGGCGGCGGCTGCAGCGGCGGCGCGGGCGCGGGTCAGCGTCGGCGGCGGGGGCGGCGAGCGCAGCGGGCGACGGCGACCACGGCGGCGTCGGCGTCGGCAGCGGCGACGGCGGCGTCGGCAGGGCGAGCGGCGAGCGACGTCTGCGCGACCTGTGGGCCGAGCGGGCGGGCGGCGCTTGAGCACAGCGAGGCAATTGGCAGCGGAATGCGCTACGCCGGGCCGGGCAGGGGCCGCGCCGCGCCGCGCCGCGCCGCGCCGCGCCGGCGGGCACGCGTCCAGCCCGCGCACGTGCCGCGCGCGTGGCGCCCCAAAGCGACCAAGGGACCGAGCGGGCGGGCGGCAAGGGACGCGTGCGCGCGCCGGCGCGGGGCGAGGAGGGCGGGGACGAGTCCAATTCGAAGGAAACCTGGCGGGATGGGTTGGGAAAGTAATTGGGATGTGTTATGATGGGTTGGGAAGAATAATTTTGGCGTGTCCAGAGATGGTTTGGGAAGGATAAAATTGGGATGTGTAGTGATGCGGGGAGAAGAAAGTTGGGATGAATCTGGTAATTGTGGGATGAGATGAATCTGGTAATTGTGGGATGAGATGAATCTGGTAATTGTGGGATGAGATGAATCTGGTAATTGTGGGATGAGATGAATCTGGTAATTGTGGGATGAGATGAATCTGGTAATTGTGGGATGAGATGAATCTGGTAATTGTGGGATGAGATGAATCTGGTAATTGTGGGATGGGACGAATTAAGTTGGGATGAATCGAATGTGATGGGGTGTGAAGAATTAAGATGTAATGTTTCGAAATGGTTTGGGAAGGTGAATATGAGATGGTTTGGGAAGGATAAAGTCGGGATGAATAGGAATGGTACGGGAAGTACGAAGATAGGATGAACAAGGTAGAATCACGTAGAGATGGTTCGAGTAGCGCCACGGCAAGGCGAGAATCGCATGAGACGTGTCGTATCGATGAAGACGTGACGACATCCGGAGATTGGGATGCGGACGGGGTGTCCAATTCGAAGGACTAGGGGACACGAGCCAGGGAGAGCCAGCACTTGTAACGAGACTCAAGGCACAGGTTTCAGATTGATAAATTATGACAAAATAAATTAAATACGTGTCTGATATAATTTGTTCTGTTTCAATGCTTGAACGTTTTAATTTCGCGCTCTTGCATCATTGCAAATGTGAGTGGTGCTGAAAGGAAAGACTTCCGAAAGGAAGAGTATCTTCGAAGGTTAGTTAACGCACGCTAAGAGGTAAAGATGGTTATTTTCACTCACGAGCTTAGTGAAATTTCATTAACATACTGAATGTGATATACTCTGCACCATTTGTTGTGAACTGATCACACTTTCCCCAATAAAAATCATAACATCCATTGGAAATATTAATATGCAAACGGTTCATATTTGAGTGTATTATTTCTACATTCTGCAAATAAACTGAACTCATCGAGAGCACACAAAAAACAATTCCTTTTGTTCCAATTACATGCATAGCTCATAGACTGTACTTATCTAGCATTGGAGAGGAGCACCGACAAAATTATATACTACCATAGTTATCAATCGGTAATATACGTCTTTTTTGAACACATGATTTGAGCGAGGTGGTTATGAGCAGCAATCCTATATACATGAATATTTATTCAAAGCTATCGCATATTTCAATGCAAGAAGAACCACGAGATATTACAGACAAACTATTATAATGCAACAAACAGATTAGTGTATTTCCAGAAAAAAAATCATTCCAATAACAATTGAGAGAACTTCATACTCGGTTATTATATATTAGCTATACCTTGGTAGTAAAAATGTTGGTTGGTTTTATAGAAGTAATATCTCAGAAACTTTCACATTCTTAGAATTTAACATTTGTGTAACCACATTCTAATAAACTTTTTGCCGCCACTCACGAATATTTTTCGCATTTTCTTCGCCTTAAAACAACGTAAATTATAAAAGAGCGATTAATACAGCATTGGTTCGGGTTTTATACACTGTTTAATTATTTAAATTTATATGCACAAGGAAAACGTCCCAATTCCATCTCAAAATATCTCGGCCAAGTTGACATGTAATAAGACATCCCCACCATCTCTCCGCCATCTTCACGGCATCTCATTGCAGACACCCCTTGTGATCCGATGCCACATGCCCGTGCTAGGGATACGCCATTTCCAAAATATCGAAATTTTAAACATCGATGTTCAAAATTAAAACATGGATGTTAATAATTCAACTACAAAAACAACGTTGCTTTTAACAATAGTATTCGCGCGAGGCAAAATGTAATATGGCAGTTGCCGCGTTCATTAATTTACAATTAGGTTTAACTGACTAAACGTACAATTTTTAACAACATATAACAAATCTCAGCCTCGAGCCTGAACGATCAGATCATCGTAAGGGGGTCGGAGGTTCCTGAATTCGCCGTCGAATGAAAGGGGAAGCAGGGCCTACCGCGCCTGCGTTGACGCTTCTCCGCGTGCGAAGTACAAGGAAGGCGTTGGAAATACCAGGGCAGCGGGATTATATATCAGACGAGAAGTATGTTCCTCGATGAAAGCAGAACAGAGTCCGTTTCGTTAAAACATATGAATTGGCATTTATTTCGTATTTTAACTTTTCCCCGAATATGATTAACTCCAGTACACACATATACATATTATACACACACACACACATTATATATATATATATATGTGTGTGTGTGTGTGTGTGTGTGTGTGTGTGTGTAATAATGTAATATATACACACATACATATATTAAAAAAACACCGCGATTTAAAACTGGATGTTAAAAAAACACCTGCTTTAATAAGCCAATATTTAAACCACCGATGTTTCTATAAAAACAACGAAGTTTCGAAAATCTGGCCGTCGACGCGGCGGCGCTGCCCCGAGCGAGTGGCGGCGCGTGCGCTCTGGTGGCGC
This sequence comes from Gryllus longicercus, assembly GCA_038098605.1. Lineage (NCBI taxonomy): Eukaryota > Metazoa > Arthropoda > Insecta > Orthoptera > Gryllidae > Gryllus > Gryllus longicercus. Next base: position 1,415,023 of record JAZDUA010000206.1, on the reverse strand, counting down.
AGAAAATCGCGGCGACGCAGCGCCCTCTGGGGCCAAGCCAAGCGCGAGCGGCCGGCGCCAGCGCAGGCGCCGGGGCCCGAGGTGGCGCTCCGCGAGTATGCCACGCCGCACGACTTTCAGAAATGCCTCGCTCGGTCGACCGCATCCAATCAATACTCCAAGGAAATAAACACAAGTCTTCATTCGCTCGCTTGCTACTCTCGATACGCAGAAGACTTCATTCGATGGCAACCTCCTAAAACAAGGGGGAGGAGGAGAAGGCAGCTACATTTTTGGGCCACTAAAGGGACCCCTATTCCATTGATATATTTTTTTTTATTTACAAATGACGTGTTTTACTAGTAAATAAACAAAAAGTAATGTAAGAAGAAATGAATAACTTTAAAAATAAATACAATGTTGTATGTACAATACATGTTGTACAATACATGTTGAACTATTTATAGGAAGTCAGATGGTTCGGTGACCCTCTTCCCTAGGTCGTCGTATATCGATTTTTCAAAGTGTCGGCTTCCAAAAAGTAGAAAATCAGGAATTAATCACATTTTCGGAAATGTTTCGAGTAAGACTACGGGACTTCCAGGGGCTCCCCAACGCCCCCCCTCCCTCACCCTTGCTTGTTGCATGGTTATTACTTCAGATTAAATTAATTATTATTATTATTATTATTCAGTCAATTAAGATTTTAAACGATAACTTAATATGAACACGCACGGTTTTGGACCAGACCATAAACATAGACGACTTATTTGTTTTCTTATGTCTTGTGAATCGCATAAGTTTATAACATTGAGGAGCTGTAAAGATTCTCCGTACATTGTAAAATAGAAAAGTATTTCCAATATGATGGAATTAAAATTAGGGTCCATTCTGGAAAAAGAAATCTTTTGCTGAGAATATCCTAAAAATTGGAAATACAGCGTATTCGTTCTTGTTTATCAGCATCGATCCTAACTCTCAAGACTTTGATTCATCCTACGTCCAATGGCTTTCACTCGTCCACTAGTGCCGTTGATTCTCGCAATCCCAGAATAGCAAGCGCTGCATCATGCTGAGTCCGCACAATGCTAAATGGGGGCAAAAAGTGTAAGAGGTAAAAACGGCAGAGAGAGCTAGGCTAAGTATCAGTTGGTCACGCAAGGCGTTTAAATCCAACAAAACTTTCCTTGAGGTAAAACGCATTTTTTTTCTGATTCTGCATAATTTGTTTTGTATGGCCCAGTAGCATTATTTACACCAAACAAAATTCGCAGTGTTCCCATTGCAAACCACCCATCTTGCAGCACCTATTAGCTTCAATTCTTAACACCACACTGAATCGTGACGTTAGCTTTAGCAAGCGTGCAATTTCTTTTTCAGCAATGTTTTCTACGATGCACACGATTTATTAGTTACTACTAACCATGAAGACTGCAGGATTATCTATTTACAGGTAAAAAGTTCTTTAACATAAGATGAAAATCTCTAAATGAATTCACGATCGCTTGCATACGACAAATTGCAAACAGTTGCAGAATCAAATCTCGAACGAATCAAAATTAAGGGAAACATTTTTATTCGCTCCAGTTTCATAAACAAATCTAAATAATGTATAAATCTTCACTGCACAGAGACGCATCTGAACTATACGTACTTTTTGTTCCTGCTTATCTCAATCTAAATGCATTCTCGCCTCTTTCGTTTTTCAAAATAAACTTCGGAAAATGTGAATTAAAAACTGTCTGAGACATATCGTGAAACCAATAATGTCCAAGTATTAACGAGAAGCAAACACAAACAAACCTTAATAAACTTGTCGACGTTCGCAACGCAGTGTTTAGAGTCGGTTTCGCAACTTGTAAACATTGGCGTGCAAAATCCGTTCATTAGGTCGGGAGGATATGACACACGAATCAAAGATAGTTACTTTTCTTAGCTAGGAAAATAACTCTTCGAAACACGCGAAAGCCTCATAATAAATCTGTTTCGGAATTAGTACCACATTTCAAGACCTGCAAACGTACCGAGAGGATGAGTCATCAGCCGTAAATTGAAAACGAACACATCAGTTGCTAGGTTGCGAAGCAAAGCATGTATAATTGCAACATGTCACGCATCATTTCAGACACCAACTTTAACTTTAGCTTTAGCTTAGGGCAAGGGCGTACTTTGCAGGTGACATACGATCTAATAAAAGACTAAGAACTATGTAGCAATTAATGTTATACTTAATTAAATAAAACTTTTTTTGTAATAAGGATAAAAATGAAAAGTGGTTATATTTTCTTCCTTTCCTGTACTAGCTTAAAGCTCTCTGAAATAAAAAAAAAACAACTTATATTTACCAAATATCACACAGTTCAAAATTTCTTTCTGAAATGTCCCCACTATGATTTTTAACAAGAACATATATTTGAAAATTATCATATTCCAGTATTGTTTATCGATTTAGAAAACTAGAATCTAATGCTAGAGAAAATTTTGTAGCTAGTTTATTAGATTAGGAATGCGGCTTTTTTTTCAAAACCTTTCTTTCTAAAGGTCATTTCAGATTCTTTCCGGGGATTGAATTCTGTTTGGAAGTTTGTACACGGTTGCGGACGTGTTTATGAGTTGTGTGTGAGAAAACGCACACTAACACTATCGTTAGACACAAAATCCGCTTGAGTTGGCCCCATTTTTTGGGAGTAAAAATGTGTCAGGGCCAACAGCGTTGAAGTCTTGGGATGACTGAGATATCCAGAAGAAAAAGAGTAAAACTAAACTTTAAATTCTAGAAATGTAAAAAGCAAAATCAAAAATTATCATCATCAACAACAGAAGCAACAGTTATCATTATTGTATCTTTCCTTTATTTCTACATGTACAAACACAATGAATCTAGGACGACATATTTTTTCAGAAGTTCTTTTCCCTTCCATTCATAGTCTGTTAAGCTCTCTCAATGAGACGTTCCTCCATCTGGCAACCATACATTTAAATCAGTGTTTTCGGTATTGGGCCTTGGAAATTTCCGGACGGTTTCATCATCGGTCGTCAGCGTTGGGCTAGATGAATCACTATTGGATTTGTTAGAAGCTGCCCTCCGAATTTCGAAACCATTGCTCCATTGAATTAATTGAAGCGCCTCAAATTGGGTTTATCTTCTTCATTTTTGTAGCCGAGGGATCTAAATGTACAACTGAACAATACAATTGTTGCATTGCTTGAAGGGCACGTGATTTTGAAGGAGACAGATTTTTAAGGTCGTCGAAGATATGACACAGGTATTTCAACTTTTTTTATCTTCCACTTACTTTATCAAATTTCAAGAATGGAGGAAGGGCTTGCACAAGACTTCCACTTGACTACAGAAAACGAGAATTTGGTGTACGGCGTGGATAATGATAAGAACAAAAAGGAAATAATTATTCTGCGTGTTTCACCCACCTTGTTTTGCAAAGCAGGTAGTACAGGTAACGCGTAACACACACGTAACATTCTCGTATTTTCACAAGATTGAAGTAAACTTCTCTGCATTGGATAGATTACCTCACAAATGAAACAGTCTTGCTATTTGAAGAGTTTAGATCCAATCGATTATTCGGCTTTTTCGTTTGACATGTGAAGATCATACAATTTCATAAGAATCAGTTAATAAAGAATATACTTTTGCAAATACTGTCAAGTATACGGAAATATTACCACACCCAAACATGACGCATGGCATTGTAGAATAAGATAAAATATTGAGTACTACACTGTTTCCCAATTTTGAATGTTCTCTGTCAAAATCAAAGGTGTGTCGCTAAATATCTTTTATACGTAACATGTAGACTTTCTGTAAATTATTTTTTCTCCATGTTATCCTACCCCACGCTAAATATTCTCAAGATTGACCAGCAAAACTCTCAATCTGCCCATACCGTGGAAAATTGTGCAACGCAAAGTAGGCATCTAAACACTAACAGCAATAGTACACATTACATTTTCATCCTCTGAAATGAAGTACGCATTAAATGCTAAAAGGAAGTATATTGGTATTGCGATGATTTGTCGTTGGCATTCCACATCAAATAATTTGAGGCGTTGTCTTTCCCAACAAAATTGTTTATTGAAATAGCAGCTCTCGATGGCTTAGTCATCAGTTTCCTGCAGTTTGGAAGCCATAAAACGAGCAATAAGGTTACTTTTTAACATGCTTAATTTTATTGTTAGGGGAAATAGAATAAAGACGGTATTGCGAACTGAAAAATGAGATCGAGTGTTTGTGCAGTTTTCGAAATTTGATATTCTAGGAAACTTTTATTAATTAGGGACTCAAACACCACGATCAAACATTGCATATACTTCATATAAATCAATCAAAAGAGGGCAGTATGAACAGTTCATCCACTGAGCTTTCTGACGTTAGCGAACACTTCGAAAGGAAGTTTCGGAACTACGTTTCGTAGCTCGTGGTGACCAGAGCGCGAATTACGACAGGAAGAACCCAGGGCAGGGCGCGGCGCGGCTACGGGATTTCGCGCGTTGCCATCCCGACCGCAGAGGGGGAGAGGGGATGGAAGGGAGAGGGGGAAGAGGGGAAACAGCGGAGGAGCGACGGGCACCGGATGCGACGCGCGACGCCGGAAGTTCAACCCGGAACGCGGGAAACCGCGCAGCGGGCAGCGCGGCCCAGCCACGAAGCAAAAGAGTGGGGAAGGAAAAAGCTGGGGAGGGGGAGGGGGCAACCAGTCCACGGCCGACACGATTGCTTCACCGGCTCGCGGCGTTCTTTTCAGGCTGCTTCCGTTTCCCGACAGCCGCGTTCGCGTCGCAGTTGAGCACAGGCAGCGGACTGCTCCGCTCGGCTCAGGTCGTGGAGGATACATCGCTTCGCCGAGGTTCGATTGCGATGTTACATAACGAGGGTTACATCACGCTGCGCACAAATGGACTTTTAAGTACCACACAGGATGAATTATTTAATCGATTAAAAATATCTAGTTCACATTTGAAGAACTAGCTTGAAAGAAGTTAGCAATTAGGTCATGTTTTTTTTACAAGTTTTTCCCTCAGATGTGAATAACGATACATTTAACGGTTGGATAAAGGAATAAAAAATTAAAACAATTTGATTCTTCAAACCATGTGTAAATGCCAATAGAAAGTTTAGAAACACCATCAAACAAACCCAATGAAATGTAGAAGAATACCGAATGGAAATTTTACTGCGAAGACAATCAAACATTTACCGGCAGTGAAACAAATGTTGAAGGTATAAGTATAGTAGAAGCAGTTCTAAAAATGATTTCTCTGTGCAGCTTCTAGTCCGAAAAAGAGGAAAAGAGGTTGTCCGAACAGCTCTTCTGCACTGCAGCAAGATCTTTCCGCATCACATGGCGTGAAGTTGAAACGACGCGAACCTGACCGTGACTCCGTTGAGGCACAACTGTGGATGCCTCGGTCAGTGCGGCTGCCGAAACACGAAAAAGTCAAGGTTGGGTTTGCGACATGTGGAGAATTTCCACGAAACCATGGTCACACGGGACAGTCGCAGTTCTTTGAATTCTGTGAAGTCTTCGTTTATTTCCAAGGGAATTTCACGCCCAGTCGTGTACTTTGCGTCATGTACATCCAACCATCCCACTGCGGTTAGAAGGGAACAAGCGAGAGGCCCCGAGAGCAACGAGAGGCCCGAGAGAAGCGTCACATGAACGGAAATGAAGAAGAGACGCAGAGAGACGGGCCTACAAGTTAGGTCCGAGAGGCCATGACCGGCAGATTTTATTCTAAAGAGGGGGCGCAGACGAGTGGAATGCAGAAACGGCATGTACTGCCCATCTCTGTATTTGCTGCAAAGGAGGAGTGATTGGATCGAAAAATACTGCGCGACTGGCTGGTTGCAGAAAGTAAAACAATGAGCATGGCGAGGAGAGAGCAGGTGGATAGAGTGGGATTTGTGGGAACGGCATGGTTGCAGCAAGAACGTAGCAAGGTAGTGTTAGAACTCCTTCTGAAATAAAAAATCCCATGAGAACCTTGATCCGATTTTTCGTCCAGTTTCCTAGACACATCCACTGACCTAATGCACAGACAGCCATCTGCTTTGTTTGTGAACATTAATATAGCTTCACTATGCGCACGTTTTTTTTAGCTTTTTGCTACGAACAGAAAAAAAAACGAGTGTATGATATTTTGCAGGATACAATAAAATAAAATTTCGTTAGTTCGTTTGCCTACGCAAATACGTTTTCTATTTCCCGGAGGCGAAAAATGTTTACTTTCCATGTTGCCAAACATTGCTTAGTACCTTTATTAATACTCATTCCAGTATTTGAGGTCTTGCCTGGCGGTTAATATGGATATGGTGAGTAGCTACACCGACACGAAAAATTGCGAGTGGGTAAAGTACCCACTAGGAATTTCGGGTTAGAAAAAAGTACAAAGTTTCTCGAAATTGGGTCGACTTAAACCGTATATGCGATCAACTATGTTGCAAGATTGACTCAACAGTATCGCCATTTTATTTTTCATAGCAATAGATTATGCAAATCTGCAGCATAAAATGCAAAGCACAGCGCTATTTTGCATTGCAAAAATGAACTTTTCTATAGTTACGTCGAATAACAATTCGATGACAATTTCATGATAGACATGACAATTTAAAAAAAATTGTATTTTCCCCATCATGTACATTTTTGGTGGGCGGCAAACGGGTCAGGGAGGACCCCCATCCGGATCAGCTACCCACTCGGACTTCACACCTATTGCCAGCCCTGCAGTAGGAATTGCAAAAGAAAAGGGGTGAGGATACTGGAAGCAAAGAAAACGCGCGAACACTGCGCTTCCCTTCCATACGTCCTACACAGTTTTTTGTCGATAAATAAAAATAAAGCACAATACATTGTCTTCTAGCAGGTGAAAGTTTTAAGGAACTAGTTTTCTAAATTTAGTTGTAAAAAATAGTTATCTTCCTATCATCGAGAGTTTAGTTTTGATTGATTCACTGCTAAGACGAGTCCGCACATTCGGTATTCGGCAAACAGCCAGTTGCTGCGCTGGTGTGGACGAGTTGCTAGCGATTTCCCGACCGACGAACATTCAGTGATCTCCCTATCCACCGCGTGCCATTCTTTTGGACACATCAAAGGAAGAACATCAACAGCTCGGGAATGAGCGAGCAGCAGCTCGCTGCTCGGGAAGTGCTGAATGTGTGAGCCGCCTTTAAATCGTTTGTGGGCTGCAATAGTGGCACAACTCGAGAAAAAAAATTAGGTGTTCGGATGAATGAGTTCGAATTTTTCACCTTGTATATTAATGCATCATTAATGCATTCATACTTCTGCCATTTATTGTTGGGATACTGTACTAAGATACGCTACTGCTGAAAGGTAGATAATACGCCATTTTGGAGAGATAACTCAAAATTATCTTTTTAGTTGTGCCACTATTGCAGCCGACGAGCTAATTGTTCAATGATCGATTGATTATTAGTGATTCAGGACACTTTAACTATTAAAGCCAATAGCTACGTAAGTGTAGGGCATGTTTTCGCTCGGGAGGTAGCAGTGGTCTTCCGTCGCTATAAGGCCTATTGCCCACGCCGCGGCAGAAGCGCGCAGAAGCGCGCGAACGTCAATCATCCAGGCTCTTCGCCGACCCTCCGGCGACGACGGACAAAGGGACCGCAGCAGGTACCTGCTTCGGTCCCTTTGTCCGTCGTCGGCGAAGAGCCCTGATGATTGACGTGCGCGCGCTTCTGTGGCGGCGTGGGCAAGCGGCCTAAAGGAGCTGCCCTGGGAGGAAAATGCCGGCGGGGGCCTTTGGGACGGGCGGGGGGGGGGGGAAGGTAGCAGCAGCGTTAGCAGTAAAGCGCGGGAGCAAACAGCAATGCCGCGACCTCCGCGCATGTGGCTGCTGACGCCCCCGTTTCGCAGGCGAGGACGCGCGGTCGCGCTTTAGTTACGGGCACGAACATCGGCGCCCTCGCCCCCGCTGCCCTGCCCTTCACCTCGACCTACCGCGCGGGCAGCACACGAGCGACGCGGCGGAACATTGGCACTCCGGCACACTTTTGTTTGGACTACTCCTTCGAACACGCATCACGGCCTTCTAAAGAAACGCAATGAATTGTGTGACACGAGCAGTGTTAGTCAGTATAAGAAAATAAAAGCAAATGCCAGTATCGTCCAAGCCCGAAAACTCCGTGCTTCGTAAGTGTCAAATATTTAGTATGTTACCAAACATATTAACATTATTATTCAACCCATACCACAACTGACAAGTTTCTACATTTGAATGAAAGAATCAAAGCTTTATGGTCATATCATGGAAGGATTAAATGAATGATATTGATGGTCTAGTGACTATGAATATATGATATGAATGATGAGTGCCCAGGGAAACAGAAGAACCTCTACATTAAATCTACACTGATTTTAACTTGCGCATAGAATTTAAAGTACAAATCTATCAAGCTCTTTTAAATGCACTAGGTTGCATTAAACAATGTACAATGTGTACCGTGTACAATACGTTAATATACGTACATGAAATGTAATGCCATTTCTGAGTGTATGATATCAATAAACGCAAACAATACACCATTCTTTTAAGGCTATTCTTTCGCGTGAAACCAAACGGTATTGACCGTCACTTTTTCTCAAGGCCTTCACAAATCGTATGAGGTACGTGGTATGAGTTATGTTTATTCCATGTTATACGACTCGGAGCACAAAGCACTTATCTTCATTCCACACCGATAAATAATTCTAGGAAACTTGAGCGTCTCCATTGTCCTAGTTGTTGACGCATGGATGAGGAACAGAATGAAGTAAGGATGCCCGTGACATTTCTGTGTAATGAGACACTTTACAATCCTCATTTCAACGTAGGTGAAAAAGCACGTGCCTAATAGCACTATATATCATTTGAACGTGAGAAAACGCGACATTCCTACGCGTCTAACATGAGTAAGCATCAAAATGGCCGCCTCAAAAACGTGCCTCAAACCCAGTACGTTGCAAGTTCGTCTGCAAAGCTGAGTGATCCTCTTCCATTTGGTTAATTCAGGATAAAAGCACATTCAGTTTCATGTATATAAGTACATCAATCTACACTAGACTTAAAGATCTGACAGTGCATGTTATTCTGAGTACGAGACTTGGTCTACACCAAGCCAGTCGCATGCAAGGCTCTAGGAGGACTATAGGCTGCAGTAAATCGTCTTTACCGTGAAAGCACGTCTAAAACAGTTCGGCAAATGAACCTCCGCCCCTCCGACGTTAACGATCACTCATCCGCTCCGTCTTAAACTTCGACACACCATAAAAACAATTCCTGGATACTCCTACACCCAATTACCTGAAATGTCATTTTGAAATATAGCTACGGAAGAGAAAAAAACATTTAATTCCAGGGATAATAATTTCTCTGCTACATAGAGATTCACAGCGGCTTTGAAAAATTCCTCAACAAAACGAAAACTTTCATCCACTTGCCAACGCTTTTCAACGAAATTGAAGTTTCGTTCTAAATTCGAGAACAAAAAACGCAGAAATAAGGAAATAAAAAAGAACGTTGAAAGTGTGCGAGATCTGGACTTCTTCAGAGTTCATGGACTCGGAAACGTCGATATCCCTCGCGTTGCCCCGTCAGGAAATATATCTCCGGTTATCCCGTGAGGGCAGAACGTGCACGGTCCTCAGGCCGAACGGCGCGTGGGCGTCGAGACACCGCGCGCTGTACGCGGAAAGAGAAAGAGGACATGAACAATTTGAACTCACGAGGAAATGAACGAGTGAGCAAGAGTGAACAAGTCGACTGAAGGAAAGACAAGAGAAAAACTGAACCGCAAAACTATTTTACTTGGATAAATTGAAGCGACGGTCGGAGGATATTAAGAAATACAGAAATATTAAAGAGATATGTGAAGTTTAGCCCAATTCCAATGCGCATGAATGAACACGCCAGGTCGTGATAACGGGATAAGGAAAGCGTAAAATAACTACAGAGGAACTGATACGAGTGGTAATGTAAGGTTAGGCACTGCAAAAACCTTCAGAGAACGAAATAAGCTGATAATTGTCTTACGATATTGGAGCGAGAGGTGGGTCAGGAAGCCATTTCGAATTCATGAGCAACAGCATGGGAGTTGAATTTTTTGATAAAAATTCAAAGGGTAGATTATCATTTAAGTAAGAATAACAAGTCTGTGGAAAATACATATTATACAATATTAACATAATATGCTAATGCTCAACATTACAATTGAAAAGTGAGCAGCGACATGGGCTGAACGAGCGACGGACATGGCATTAAATGAACGAGAAATCAAAATATTAAATCCCTTATCTGTCAGCCGAATTACAAAGACTACACTGCAATCACCTCTCCGCCAACACAGACGCATTCTCCGGGCAGCGAATGCACTGGGAACCACCCGAAGCTGCTTCTGGGGGATGGAAACGTGGCATGGGAAAGTAGCTGCTGCAGCACGTTCAGGTGTACAGGATGTGCGAGGAGGAACGTCGAAACTTCGAAAATAAGCTCCTAACACAATTTAGAGCATATTTTGTCTAATAAACTACTTGGATAATCCGAATGGTTAAGCCCCTATGAGCCCTCAAAAATCGTTTTGAAAAAAATGATTTCTTGGCAAAAATTTTCATTCTAAAAACAGATAAACACTCTAGAAACATGAAAATTGTTTATTATTTACAAAATAAATGAATATATTTGTTCAGAAAAAAATACCCCCCCCCAAAAAAAAAGATCAGTCGAATTGTGTAAATTGGGTAGTTTTTTTATTTCTCCGTTAATTTTTCTTTCAGAACAAATATATTCATTTCTTTTGTAAATAATAAACAATATATATGGTTTTAGTGTGTTTCTATGCTTCAATGCAAAATATTTGTCTAGCAGGCATTTTTTCAAACCAACCTTTAAGTACTTATTGCGGCTTAACCATTCGGAATATCCAAGTAGTTTATTAGACAAAATATGCTCTAAATTGTCTTAAGAACTTATTTGCGAAGTTTCGATATTTCCTCCCCGGACACCCTATACAGTAGGGGATTTAGTCGTGTGGGAGCGGCGGCGGCGGCGGCGGCGGCGGCGGCGAGCGTGCAGCCGCCACGAGGTGAATGCGAGGGAAGGTAAGAGGGAGCGGGGAGGGGAGGGGTGGGGAGGAGTGGGGAGGAGTGGGGAGGAGTGGGGAGGGGAGGGGAAGGGAGGGGAGCGGCGGAGAGCGAAGCCCCACTTCGAGCCCCGGGCCGGGGCCGCCACCACCACCGCGAGGAGGTCGACGACATTGGTCGATTCCGCCAGCCGCCGCAGCGAGCGCACCGCGCCGCGCCGCGCCGCGCCGTGCCGTGCCGTGCCGTGCCGTGCCGTGCCGTGCCGTGCCGTGCCGTGCCGTGCCGTGCCGTGCCGTGATCTCGCTCGGGCCAAAAGAATGTTCTAGACGGAATTCGTTTTAGATATTTCAATCACGATTATAAAAATTGTTTTAAAAAAAAATAACCAGATCAGTGGAATTACCACTTTCCAGGTGAGTATTAGTTTTTATGTATCAATTAAAATCAATAGTGGCTCGAAGTTACAGGCAACTGTAAATTAGCGCACGACATAAAAATTATTGAAAATGATGTGTCAAATAAGGAACGAATTGTATAGAAGGGGCTGGGTCGGGGCGGTCTAATAGTGGTCTCGCTCGGGTCCAAATGTTCTAGATGGAATCCGGTTTATATATTTCAATCAGGATTATAAAAATCGAAAAGGATGCGACAACTAAGAAACGAGATATATATAATTTGTCTACAACACGGGCAGTGCGTCACTGACTAGAGTCGCGAGAGTCTGGCTCGGGCCATAAGAATGCTCCAGGTGAATTTCTATCTAGGAATCCGTTATAGATATTTCATTAAGTATTGTCAAAATCCAGAATGAAAGCAGCACACATACCAATCATACTTCCTATTTTGTAGAGGCTCAAGGAAAGTGACATAAACTCTGTCTTTACACACAACTGTTTAACCCTCAGCGATGCCGTTTATTTTGCGCCTCAAGTCCCAATATTTTTTAATATACCGGCTGTTTTGCCAACTATCTTTACAAACACTTTATTCTGAAGACATATTTATTTTCTTAAAATGCAAAAATGTCTATTTTTTATATGTGCAAGTTTCCTGGTGCACCGATATATATCCGCAGTGAAATACACGTAGTTTGGGCACAATATGTTATGATTAATGACAAACCCGCAATGACCTTAATGCATCATTCAGAGATTTGTACACTTCAATAAAAATTAAATAAAAAGTTAGTACTGTCTACAAAGTAGTGTACCACTCACAAGATAGATTTAATTTTGCTCGTGAGATTGCGTCCTAATAGATAGATTGTGGGCTAATAACAGCTACCTTTCCTAATCGCAGAATAAAAATATTACTTACCACTCTTTTCATAAATAACTTATTTAACTTAAAACATTACTAATTCATTTTTGTTTAATATTGGGAAATAACAATTTAACAAAATGTTACAACCCCCCTTGTGCACTCGTATACAGAGTTGCCACGTAGCCCATCTGAGACCACTGTGGACTGCCCTGCACGTGGACGGCTACTGCGGAGTCGACGCGCTGCGCCCATTTGCTCGCCCCGCCCCGCCCTCATTCTCCCATGGGAAAGCTCCGTTACACAGCAGCACCCGACGCACAGAACGGACGGTTGCCGTCGCCTTAAGGGTGGTAATTACATTCGGGCCAATGCGTAAACAGACAAGATATTACCTAACATCTTATTTGGAACGCCCACTTTGCACTGATCAGGAATCGCAAACAAGTGAAGAGGTCAAGGCAAGAACATGTTAGCTCAGAAATTAACAAAACAAAGTTGGCAGGTATCACAAATTTAACAATCAACCCAGTCTGTTAACTCACAGAGCTTAGATATTCCATTTTGGTAATAACTAGGTCAAACTTGCGTATAGAACTTATCTGCATTTATCCACCACCACGCTGCCCTGTGCGCAAATACACCGACAAATAAATAAACAAGAGCGCTTCCAATACCATTCACGGTACTGCAAATGCACCCCCTGACACTACTTCCCTCGTGAAACACTCCCAGCTCATGAATAGGTAAATTAACAGTTGTAGCTCCACACGATAAGCACTAAAGGATCAGTTATCGAGGTACTACAACAGGTTAAGATCACCATATGATGTATTGTGTTGTCATCCGCGTGTGATGATTGCATGCGTGATGAATGTTTGATGGTATCGTTGCTTCGATGATACTTCAGTTCATGATATATTGTTACGTTGCATGGATTACGAACCACAAAATGTCATTATGTTCAGTTCAGTTTACGACTTTGATGATTCGTCAATTTATTAACCACAAAATAGACTATCTTCTTCAGTCAATTTGAGTTTCATGACTCGTGTCTTGTAAATTTGATAATTGGTCACCTCAAGCGTTCAGTAAATTTACGGAATACAAAATGGACTATTACGTTCACTGGAATGATGTGCATACAGATGTCTTTAACAGTAAAGACGGTAACGGCTACGATATGTAATAAAAGATTAATCATTCAAAACAACTTGTGCCGCATTGTATCTCAACAAAGTTGCAACTAGAAATATCAAATGAAGTGCATTTAGCACCTTTCGCTATCTCAAATAGCGAATCGGTCCGCTTGCGATGGTAATTAAAGGTGTACGACTGGGCAGAAGCAGATTCAAAGATTAGATTGATTATATCGTGTTTCCGGGCGCGTAAATTAGTTCCGTAAGTGTAGTACACATTTTTCACATAGTGAGATCCGTCACCAACATACATTTCGTTTTGCGGGTTTTCCTCATCTAAGTATTCCCACTCGCGGGGTACTGACCCAGCCGGGAACAGCTCTACGCTCCCGTCTGGTCTCCTGTCGTGTGTGGTTGTATATACTGCGATTGTTCCAACTACCCGTGGCACGTATCAGCTGTTGACGGATTCATCCAATCGGGTGCTTCAACGTCACTATAGTGACGTCACTACGGTGACGTTCAGGCTCCCGATTCGATGAAACTATCAACAGATAATACCTACCAGGGGTATAATTGGAAAAATTGCAGTATAATGCATGTACGTGTGTAAGTAATGGGCGAGAATAGGGCCAGGAAGAGGAAGGAAAGAGCTGGGGCAGTCAGTGGTCCGTTTGTTAGAGGGCTACTCCGGCATTTGCCTAGTTTTAATTGGAGAAACCACGGAAAATTACTAATCAGAGAAGCCAGCTGCTAGACTTGTCCTCTAGGCAGAGACTGACTACGACTTAGCGCTCCAGCTAGTCTCCAAAATCCTGACACCATCGGACTCTTAAAGACTCTAAGACCTCCCAGTGAGAGGCACTGTAGTGGCATCAGTTGATGACTGCTAAGGCGATCATAGAATTGACGAATTTATACACTGTACTTAATTTCCTCTGCGGAAGCCCTCAATTACGCTCTATAATTTCTTCATTGGAATATGGTGATACTGATATATTTGACACAAATTGTGCAGTTTCAAAATATATTGAGTCAATGAATGAAAACAGAAAAAAAGACACAGATAGGTAGAACTCTCTACAAAAAAAGTGCTGAAGGTTGGGCTGCGTTAAAATTGCGATATTTTCTCTTAGAAAATTCTCATTTGCTTTACTTGGAACCAATACTTATTGTGAGAATCTGTTCAATATTGTCAAAGTATATTAACAACGGGAGACATTTCAAATTTTAGTGTTAACGGTGGAGCAAATGATGAGATATTCAATATAAAGAGAGTTTTAAAGAATTTAAACTGGCAGTTAAAGATCTCGATACTGACCACAGAGTAAAATCATCCAATAAATATGAATGAGTGAGATATTTTTAGGATAAGCTTGATACCGATCAAACAGTTACTTATCAAACCCAATATGTCACAATGTATAATTAAAATAATATTACGATGTTTTTTTCATTCGAGAGTTTTTCAATAATGTTTGCGCACGAATGAAGTACTTCTTAGCCTAACATATCGTATTGTAGAACCCACCTACAAAATAGTTTACATTGGTTGGCCTCTTGTTCCTCAAATAAGCATTCAGATTAATCGAAAATTAATGTTGTGTGGTACATTATATGTTTTTTTCTTTTAAAAAGACGAGGCAACACCATTTACGGATGTATTACGTCGGGGAGCAGTCTTACATATGCTCTGTATTTGAGAGTGTGGTGGGAATCATGAGGTATTGCGTAATCAGGTTCACACAGTCTACAGTGCTTAAATGGGAGTCTCACGTCACTTAACTCGAGCCATATGTTCGATGCCTATTGTTTGTCGGCATTAATGAATACATACTCATATTCGTCGCCACACTTTTAGATGTATTTCACACGTGTTCCAGTATTTGAACTTCCTATTGTCAAGGTGACGTAGTGAGTAAAACTGTGACGTGCCTTATTACCGTCGACGTATCGAGATAAGTTTTGTTGGGTCTTTTCGCAGCGTCACGTTTATGTACATTATTGCAACTGACTCTGAAAAGATATATTATGCAATGTTGATTTTGAATTGCAAATTACAGAAGGTTGAGATACTTTCTAAAAAAATCAAAACAATACGAATTCATACTTCAGAGAATGATATGATGTAATACTGTTTTAAATTTTCATACCATCAATCGTTCTTCTCCCCCATAAGTCGCATATAGTTTTTACTGTTATTTGATTAAATAAATCAAATCAAAAAACATTGAGCGACAGTGATATGGATATTTATTCTAGACTGGACTAGGACATAATTAATAAAAATATTTCATTAACAGATTATACATGTAACATGCACGTCGAACAGAAATACCCAACCACGTCTATTCTTCACGTAAAATGATATTCAATGCTTAATGCTCCAGACATACGATGCACTACATTGAATATTCGAATTAGCATTTTGTCGATTACATGCGAATGATTAATATGAGCCTCAGAAAACGTAGTTCTATTTAAAACAAGACGTATAAAGAATACTAGATAGAAAAATTATGTAATACGCTACCCTAAAAATTAAATAAGGTACCACACTAAATTTTTTTATTTCCCAAAATCACACGTTCTTCTAAAAGTCTGCTAAAGGATCTTATCCTGTGTGCCTTTCTTGTAGAGAGGCATCCGGACTGCTTCAAAGTGGAAGTTAATTACTTAAGATGCGAAAGGCTGTGGACAGTTTGTGCCTTGTCTCGCGGAAAGTCCTTCGTGAACAGGTTTCAAACGCCGCAAGACTCTTACGAAACATTTTCCACATCCGTCCTCACACCGCCACGGACGTGAGTGGCGATTGGTGGCTTTCAGAGAGAAAGATTTTGGTCTTCATAGAGCCAAATAAGCGAAAAAATATTGTAAACAGAGGACATCTAAAAGGGATATACAACTGTTTTATTTGTACTTTTTTAATTAGTAAAGGAGTTTACTTGAATCACATCACACCTTACAAGCTGGTTGCAAGTCAAATTATTTCTCTCTAAATGCACATTAACTTTCCTTAAAGGAAGTTCTGTTAGAACTTTGATAGAAATGAACGGTAAACATTTGGTTCACCTCTACTGAGATCTCTCCCTTGTGCTTTGTAGAAATATTTTTGTTATTCTATCTGACTGGTATAAGAATCAAAGAATTTGATTTTTACAGTTTAAAATATCTGCATTTATTAATGTCTTGTTCAAAAGTGTTTTAATTGTGCAATAAATGGAATATGTTTCAAAAGGGAATAACAAATGATTATACATAATTAATTCGTATTTATATTTCGCTGACTTTCACGACAATATGTGCTGGTAATAATCTCACTCCCGCATTCAATTCGAAAGGGTTTTACTTTAAAATCCAGTGGCTACGAACGAGCCACTATTCCCCGACGGCTGGACAGGCGTGTAGCCACAGGCACATGAGCTTTCTGAGTTTGAAAGAATAAAAAGGAAGCAAACTCTATGATGTCGTAAAGCGCTTTATGACACCGCTACGATACCTCTGAAAAAGGATCCTACGCGAGCATGAACATTTTGCTTGCAGTTGGAAAAAACGACGTTGTACTATCCATTGCAAAGACTTTTGCCTTCGAGAACGTCAGGAGGGCCAACGTATTCCTGAATAAAAATACAAGCCTGAGATATATTTACTTGAAACTTTCAGTGTGAAATAAATACATAGATTAAGGATACAAGATGTTTTGTGACTAAGAGAAACTATCGTATTTCCTCCTTACTAGAGGTCAAAGATGAAACTACATCAATACAACACTTGAATTTTTTGAATGGGAAGATATTCTACGTGTTGTGCTATTTAGTTACACCAGGTAGGTAGATTATATGAAAAACTACCAGAAAGGAAGTATAAAATGATGAGGAGGCTTCCTGCCGCTTAACGGTGAAGTGTTCTTTTAACAAATAACTGCTCTCCAGTAACCCTACTCTACCACACGGAAGAGAGAGAGAGAAATTCCTGACAAGAAGCACTTGTTAAAAACATTGCATTACGAATGGTATGTCCTAGTCTCCAATGAGAATATGAAATAACCTGGGTCACTTGAAGTTAATTGAAATTGACTGGTTTTTAGCAGAATGGTCAGCTTTCTTTACAACAATTTTTCAACACATTGAATTACATAATTTACTGCACAAAATTTCTAAATATGTCTCTCCTCATCGTACGAGAATTTCTCCGGACTAGAAGTATACGAGTATGCGTATCTGACGAGCCTCGCACATTCAACATAACTCTTTGAATTCGAGAAAAGGCACAATGCGATAGCATGTGTAATAAGCAAAATCACAGTGTTCGTTTAGGAATTAATATCATTGACGCTGCAGAAGAAAAGACAGAGTGAAACGTTTTTTCCCAAATATGTGGATTGCGAGGATGTAATATAAAAATGAAAGAAAACTGTCTGATAAAATAGAATGCCGACAAAATTTGCATTTTGACTTTGTTGCCATGGATGAACACGGTCTCCTAATGCCAATTCTTTCATGACCTACTTTGACGACATGGAGAACACCGCGAATACGAACTCATTCGAAGGTTAAGAAAATCTAGAGGAAGTGTAAGGGCAACGAGGAAGCTGTCATGTCGCGGAGGGAATTTTTCTTCCTCAAAGTCGACTGCCATCCCACGAAGGTCTCGTTCCACCCACGCGGTGAGAAGCCGCGGCGATGCGTGTCCCTGCCAGAAGAGCCGACTGCAATCCGGTTCGCACCAGTTGTCAGGTGCAGTTCCGAGAACGGGAGTTAAGCGGGCGGCAGCCGGCCAGTGTCCCCCTCCCCCGTTCCACCAAAGGCCTCCACCGCGCGGCGCCGCGGGCGATTGTGTGAGCACGTGGCGAGCGGCTGACCTGGATGCCACGGGCGCCGTCTGTCTTCGTCCAGCTCCCTCCGCGCCACCAACTCTCCCCCCCTCTTCTCCCTCCGCGCCACCAACTCTCCCCCCCTCTTCTCCCTCCGCGCCACCAACTCTCCCCCCTCTTCTCCCTCCGCGCCACCAACTCTCCCCCCTCTTCTCTCTCCGCGCCATCAACTCCCCCCCTCTTCTCCCTCCGCGCCACCAACTCCCCCCTCTTCTCCCTCCGCGCCACCAACTCCCCCCTCTTCTCCCTCCGCGCCACCAACTCCCCCCTCTTCTCCCTCCGCGCCACCAACTCCCCCCCCCCTTCTCCCTCCGCGCCACCAACTCCCCCCTCTTCTCCCTCCGCGCCACCAACTCCCCCCTCTTCTCCCTCCGCGCCACCAACTCCCCCCCTCTTCTCCCTCCGCGCCACCAACTCCCCCCCTCTTCTCCCTCCGCGCCACCAACTCCCCCCTCTTCTCCCTCCGCGCCACCAACTCCCCCCTCTTCTCCCTCCGGGCCACCAACTCCCCCCTCTTCTCCCTCCGCGCCACCAACTCCCCCCCTCTTCTCCCTCCGCGCCACCAACTCCCCCCTCTTCTCCCTCCGCGCCACCAACTCCCCCTCTTCTCCCTCCGCGCCACCAACTCCCCCCTCTTCTCCCTCCGGGCCACCAACTCCCCCCCTCTCCCGTTATCCCATCTCCCGCCGTCCACTGCCCACTGCTGGCGAGAGCGGCCGCCCGCGTGGGCCCCGCGGCCACAGGCGCACCGCAACCTGCGAGGCCTTGACGCCACCCGGACCACGGCCCTCCGCCGCCGCGGAACCCGCGCGCCTTCCTCCGGGCCTCCGTGGCGCGGCACGCGGCGACGCGCACGGCAGCGGACTCGGGGGTGTCGATTCCAGCACGTAAACGCGGATTGTTTCATCGCATGTTGAGCAAATTGTAAAATCAGTCTCTTCACCACGTACAGCACATTATGCTCCAATAACAATAGAAAGATTTTGGAGCAGAGTTGCTCAATAAAATAAATATTTTACAAGTTTCGTCAAGGCTGCCACGAACTGAACTGAGAACGCCATAATTATTATAATGGTGATGTCACAGTCGCAGTGAACGATTTGTTAAATACGAGTATTCGCTGTATTGTATTAATATTGATAGAACTGGTCAAATGATACTGAATGAATTGTCTTAGCAGTCAAAAAACCAGGAAAACTACGATGTTTTGCCGACACCCTCTAAAAACTATTTGAATAAATTTTGACTCACTACCGAGTATGCATTCAAGATCAACTAAGCTTAACTCAAATATTTCACAATAACTTTTTCCTGTTTTTCCACTTAAATGTTTAGCATTCTACGAGGTACGTTGTTAACATAAGGAAGTTCCACATTAGAAATTAAGCGTCATAGAATAATTTATTTCTTTCCTCGTTCGTCCATTTCAGACCTTCGCGTTTTAAGTTCTTTTTCCCCTCTCGGGGGCCTCTGTCACGAAAACGCGCGCCCCATTTCTCTACTATCTTCCCA
Source organism: Gryllus longicercus (assembly GCA_038098605.1). NCBI lineage: Eukaryota > Metazoa > Arthropoda > Insecta > Orthoptera > Gryllidae > Gryllus > Gryllus longicercus. The sequence continues at coordinate 1,395,158 of JAZDUA010000206.1, read as the reverse complement.
CCATTAGGATTAAGATCACACTCAGCCTCGCAACTTCCTCTGCGCAGCAACGCAGTGAAGAAACCTCTTCAACCCAATCAATTGTGATTTTTATCACGCTCTCCATCGGGCCCGTCGCACTCCCTCGCGTCCTCTTGTCAAGGCGGAGATAGGGGCGAGGCCGTGACACACTCCTGCCGCCGAGTTGAGAATCGAGGACTCGCGGCAGTCGAGTCGATTGAAGCTCGGAGCGAGAGGTTGCGCAACTTCGCGCTGAGCGTCTCAAGCCTCGACCGCCACGGCTTTCCATAAACCGCCGCTTAAAATAGACCGCAGACGCCCCGTCCCGTCCCGTCCCGCTTTGAAGTGTCGCACGTGTCTTTGGATTACACGCCTTCTGACTTGACGATGCATGTACACTTTCTTCTCTTGCGCAGTGTCATGCGCGGGAAAATGCATGCATATGAACATTTGGAAGCACACTCACCTTTTTGGGAAACAATAAATATATGTAGTTATTAACGCAAATTGAATGGAATGCAGGGAGGAGCGTAAGCAAGACCATTACTGAAGAAATTATTCAGAGGCCTCCTATAACTAACAGCTAATAAATTATCACTACAGATCCAAATGTTGGCGCTGATTCCAGAGATGAAACAATGTACTTTACATTACAGAATTGTATAATAATGGTGATACACGTACTACAAACATGTAATTGAATATATCACCATTTATTTTTATTCAGGATTGTTGCTCTCCTAAATTAATCTTTTTTAATAAATTGATCTCAAGTAAAATAAATCTGTTGAGGCACTATACATGATCTGCCAGAATGTCTGACCAGAATGTTGGGCTTGCTTTCACTCGTTTGAATCATGTGACCGGTAACAAGAGACCCCCGCAAGGAACTAACCACAGGGCCTAGGGCGTTATTTGTTCAGCAGTTTAGAGAAACTGAGGGGCTCCACGTTAGGTGGGTCACCCGCGGAGAGCATATGCGCGCGCAGTGCCTGTTACAAGAACGAACCGGTTCGGCAGACTCCCGGCACTTCCAAGACCGGTTTTCGCGAAACCCTTACGCACTCGCTGCAAGCGATCCTTTAGCTCCGGGATCCGCCTATGCCTTGGAAGCAGCCCTTCACAATCGCGTGCTCCCGCGAAGCTCCGCCCGGCGAAGGAGACGTCCAGAAGCTGCCATTGCGCGTAAACGCTTCACGCGTGGAAGGAGAGAGAGAGGGAGGGGGGTGGGGGAGGGGAGGGGCGGGGCGCACGTGCTGCGTGGGGCACGTGCTCGGCCGCCGGCGCTCGGCGGCGCGCCAGACGGCGCCCGAATCCAGGGCCTCGAGGCCACGCGGCGGAGTGCAGTCGGAGATGGTACGGGCGCTGGAAGAGGTGGTGGAGGAGGAAATGGTGATTTGGTAGAGTTACAAGCGGCGGTGACGGCGGAGGCGTGGGTGACGGCGGAGGCGTGGGTGACGGCGGAGGCGTGGGTGACGGCGGAGGCGTGGGTGACGGCGGAGGCGTGGGTGACGGCGGAGGCGTGGGTGACGGCGGAGGCGTGGGTGACGGCGGAGGCGTGGGTGACGGCGGAGGCGTGGGTGACGGCGGAGGCGTGGGTGACGGCGGAGGCGTGGGTGACGGCGGAGGCGTGGGTGACGGCGGAGGCGTGGGTGACGGCGGAGGCGTGGGTGACGGCGGAGGCGTGGGTGACGGCGGAGGCGTGGGTGACGGCGGAGGCGTGGGTGACGGCGGAGGCGTGGGTGACGGCGGAGGCGTGGGTGACGGCGGAGGCGTGGGTGACGGCGGAGGCGTGGGTGACGGCGGAGGCGTGGGTGACGGCGGAGGCGTGGGTGACGGCGGAGGCGTGGGTGACGGCGGAGGCGGTGGAGTTGGCAGCACGTAACAGTGATGGAAGCGGCGGAGGCGGTGGAGTTGGCAGCACGTAACAGTGATGGAAGCGGCGGTGGTGATGGAGACGACGGCGGCAGTACTGAAAGCAACAGCGGTGTAGGTGTAAGTGGTGGTAGCGGCGGTGGCAGACGCGCAGGTGGGAGGGGGGGGTGATCGCGTGGGTAGAACACACGCGATCGCGAAGCAAAACTCCACATTTAAGACAAAGCTCAAGGGACACACCTGTGTTTTTGAAAAAAATAGTGTACATACTGCTTTGTTGAAAGGAATACCTGACTGATGGATATCCAACAGAAGTTCGGATAGAACAGTGTCTCCTCTTCATAGTACAGTACATTTAGATCGTAATCGTGCATCTCTCAAACGTTAAGTTCTTGAGCAGAGTCCAATACGGTTCACTATTAATCTTCCAGTGTACCTCGTGACCCATTGCACGCCTTGTACCTCCACCTCTTCGCAATTCGGACATGGCCTCCCCTTTACTCCACGACACTCTGTGGAAACGCCATGAATTTGTGGCAGTTCCCTGATTTTCGTTGGGATATTCCGATTTCATTGGTCCTACAAGGATTCAATTAACAAGAGCAATTTTTCATTATTTCGACGTCATCATCGCCATTCGTTGCCTGTTAATGATGCCTGTTACTGATGCCTGATGATGCCTGACCTGTTAATGATGCCTGTTAATTTGATTTAGAAAATACGCGATTATTTTGAAGCTTGAAGTCCGCAACATTGCATTGAACCTTCGGCACATATATATTACAAAAAGATATACGAGTTCCTTGACCTAACGTTATCTACTACACGATTTCGACGGTCCGACTTTTTCCTGGAATGTTACACAGGTTCATAAATTCATTCGCAAACCCATTCGTTCAGTGGCAACGATGTAACCTTAAGTAAAAGAAATTTCACCTATTAACCAGATAGCTACTACTGCGTGAAGCGTATTTATTAAAACACTTCAGCCACTTGATGGAGTCAATGTTGTACTATTTCCAGAGCAGGCAGGGCGCGGCGCTGGCCATAATTCACGCGTTATATATTCCACGTACCCATAAAGCGTAGGTCAAACTGCATTTCAAACGAATTACGCTGCAATGCTGCTTCAAGACAAGACATTAAGATTTGAAGAACCGCAGAACATCAAAGAGGACAATGAATACGAATTACGCGGAGGGAAGACAGATGAAAGAGGTACTATGCTATGGGACTGGAGAAAAAAATAGATGGATACACGAGGAACTAAAAAGAATGAGAATGAGACGTAAGTAATAAGCAATAGGGTCTCAGGAAGACTAATGAAATGAGAGGAAAATGAAGAGAGAAAAATAAAGAGACCATGGGAAAGCAATAACGACGGTACGAAGTTAAGCAGATTGAAAAATGAAACACAAACAATGTGCAACAAGAAACTGCCGTGACTGAAGCCGCGAGGGACTTTCCTCGAGCAGACGTCATCAGGTTACTAAGGGTTGACGTGCACCAAGAAACTCCAAGAGGGAAGAAAAAGCGGTGGAGCCGCAAATGACGTCACGACCCCCATAACACTTTCACGTACAGAGCACATGTAGAGGCACAGTGCACAGAGGAGCGCATATTGGCCGGTGAAATCAGGCGTGCAACCGATAGCATAGCTGGGCACGACAGACTCGCAACGTAACTGATTACGTTTTCTATTTCAGAATTGGTTACGAGCATTGGTGTTCCGTTCACATAAGCAAATTAACTGCACGTTAAATGAATTGGGTAGAAAGTTTACGACAGCTATGAGTCCTTTAGTACCGATAAAGTAAAAAATTCAGTTTTCAGAAATACACAATATTCATACAGTTACATATCTGCAATCATATACAATTTGTTATCTACAATACATTTCATGTTGGCAAAATTAGTAAACGAGAAGATTTACAAAATTAAACTACTATTATAACTACTACTATTGGACGGTTTTCAATAGTAATTTAATTCATTTAAAAAATATCAAAAATATGAAAACAAAGTAGTGCGTTTCCAAATAAAAATTATAAAATCCTTAAAGAAAGCACCGTTTTCAACTGCCTGCGAATTGTGCGTTTCCCTGCGCAAAAGTGATGCCGCCCCCATCCGGAAGGCCGTTCCGTGTACCACCTGTGTGATCAACCGACAGCGGGCACGCGCGGCCTTCGAGCCATTGGCAGCGAGGCGACGGGCTGGGCTGGGAAGCCGGGGAGGAAAGGGGAGAGAGAAGCTGAGGGAAGAAAGGGGAGAGAGAAGCAGAGGGAAGAAAGGGGAGAGGGAAGCAGAGGGAAGAAAGGGGAGAGAGAAGCAGAGGGAAGAAATGGGAGAGATGGTGATGGACGGGAGAGGGAGACGTAAGGAAGAGGGAAAGGGACAGAGGGAGATTGTAAAGAGGAGGGAGGAGAAAGCATGAGAGCTGGAGGGGAGAGGAGAATGGGGGGAAGAGACGAAGCAGAGGGCTGGCCGTGGGCGTGGCTGGAGGAGCGGGAAGAGGGGGATGAGCGGGAAGGGCCGTGGACCGTCGCGAGGGTAGCAAGCGAGGTAGCGGGCGCTCGCCCGAGGCGCACGTGGGCGACGCGACTTCGGGCGATGTCGCGGGTGGGACGCCCAAGGCCGCAGCACGCCCCGCCCCGCTCCGCTCCGCCCCGCTCTGCTCCGTCCCGCTCCGCTCCGCCCCGCTCCGCCCCGCCCCGCTCCGCCCCGCCCCGCTCCCATGCAATGGCGCCAAGAGCTCCAGGGCCCTTCTCCGACCGAACATGAAGCTCAGCCCACATTAGTACGAAGTGTTCACTCAAACTGGCTCGTGAGGTGTGTGCCAGTTTTACTTGTCTGTGAAAAAGCCAATCTCTGTATCTACTACTCCGGGTAAGACTCGTTAACCGAACCAGCCGGCTCACGATATATATTGTGTAAGTTATTCCAATTAACACAAGTGGCGGTAAAATCGGAGAATAAATCTGTTGGGTATTACTGTCTCGAATGTGTATCTCTGTACCGAATCCAATTCGACGTACTCACGCAATTCCACTATATTTCAATCAACGTTCTCCAATACCGGGAGTTCATTTTTTCGAGCAAAATATGAATACAATATTATCAGGAGTGCAATTAACCGGAATGATTTCAATTTTCGTGACATACTTTGCTAAATGACCGGAGGTGATTTTATGATAAAAATGTGTGTAATTTCTATCGATTCGCAGGAATTATATATTATTTGAAGTACAGGGATGACGATGGACATGGAAAAAGGTTAATACAAATCTGATGAAAATGTTGAAAATATCAGAAATGGTGAGAGTGAAATATGTGAGAGGAAACAATCTAACAAGTCAATGAAGCGAGAACGAAGAACCAAGAATCCTAAATACAAACACACTTTGGTCATTGTGGATTCCGTCCGAATATTCAATCCACTTTTAGGGAGTCCAGCAATGACTCACAGGTGTTCCCCATTCTCCTCCAACAACCGCGGCCAACAACCCTGCGGTATCAGCGGGCCACCTTTAAACCCCACCGCCCCGCCACGCAGGACCCTGCCCCTTCCCCGCAGAGAGTGCGCAGCCCTCTTCATTCGCAGGGCCGGGCGCCCTGCGCTCGCGCGCGTGGGCAGGTGGGCGGAGCGCCCTCGCACGCGCCTATTTCGAGCCGAGCGCTCCGCCGCCGCCGCCGCCGCCGCCGCCTGGAAAGGGCAACAGCGGCGCTGCGGCGCAGCGTTCAACGCGACGCGACGGCGCCGTCAATACTCCGCTCGCTGCGCAGGCGGCGCGCGCGCGCCTACCTGGAGCACCGCAGCCCCTAGAGCCTAGACCGCGTTCCGTTGCGCCGCCCGTGCTCAACTCCCCTGTCAACTGATAATAACACGGCGATATTATTGGCAGTTCACTGGGGCGTTCGTTCGTTCGATAAATTGGTGACTATTTTGTTTTCGGGTGCCTCAACTGCTAAGGACTTAATTCGCGTAGGCGTAGTACACGTTAAATAGTGGGAAAGGGTGGTCTTGCCTCCCAGCTAGAACGTTCGATCCGGCACTGGCCTATACTTGATTTATCGGGGCTTTTTCTTTCCATCTGGAAATTTCTCCGAACGGGGTACAGCCCCCAGCCAGGCCAAGTTCTAAGCTCCAGACATGCGTGGTAGTGTGTGTGTGTGTGTGTGTGTGTGTGTGTGTGTCGAAGGGAAGTGGATGGGGTTAAAGACGATGAAGAAAAGATTGCGCGGTTCGTGACCGTTTTGTAAGCGAGTACTTCGGTATTCGTCTCGTCAGGAGTTCGACTGTGTGTTTGAATGTACGGTGTTGTATCTATATCCCTAACACCAATACCAATAAATCTCAAAATCTCCATATGCCTTTAGTTTTTATAATTTCTTAAATCCGGTACGCTGCCCGACAGCCAAAATGCCGTTCAATTTGCTCTATTGTATCTCTAGGGAGGAGGACGCGCATTGCGGCGCAGCGCTTGAGAGGGCCATACGCAAGCCCGGCTCGCAAATCAGGCTTGCGACGGTTGTAAATTTGTCGCTTCCGCTTTGTTCCCATGGCGCAAATAGCGGCTGGAACAGTCTGACATTCGGCGCAAGCCAGACATGCAAGCCGCGTTTGCTCATGAATGGCTCCATTAAACTCGCGTTGCGTTAGCCGCATATTTACAATCGGTGAGAGCCAGGCTTGCTTGGGTAGGCCCATCTTCACGCCAATAATATGAGAAGGGTGGAAAGGGGCCCGAGAGAGGATCGGAGTTTTTTTTTTACCCGTGCAATGTACTTTAACTCGTACGAGTCAGCGCATCTTGTGTTTAATCGCTTGCCGAACGAGTCCTCACACCTCCTGTTTTGATTGTCCAGGTTTACCGCCTCTTTAAACGCTACACGGAAGTGTCATAAGAAGCTCCATGGATTTAAAAAAACACTACCCTATTCAGTCACTACACGGTTCAGGGTACGATACGTAATAGTACATTTGACCAAAACACATCAACGGTCCAACTCCAAAAGGCAACAACTCAAAATTTATGGCATAACAGTACAAAATTAATAATACATTTCAAATTCAAATGATGTAACTGACATTTTCAGAGCGACATTAATTAGAAAATTTTGAGATATTAGGCAATATCTCAAAACTTACAAGTTTGAGTAATTGCCTTTCGAAATTGGGTCGCGAACATCTCTTAAAGAAAACCAAGATAATAGCTTTCGGTTATAACAAAGTTTTTTCCGGTTGGTTGTGGCTACAGCTGATCATTTTTACAAGAACGAGTTAAATAGTATATGGATTCCTTAACAATGCTTCTTCTAGCTGTGTAGTCAAAGGCCTCACAGACTACGAAACGCTGCGCGCATATATTGCAGCTTCCATGGGAACGCGGAATTATTAGCAGGGAAATATTTTCTTGACGCTGCAACTCTTTTTCGAGGGGAATTTCACAAAAGAACATTTAACACTGACAAATTTTTAGGTCACATTTTACGGAACCATTTTCCAGGATATTGGTCAAGTTTTCTTCACTATATGAATAATGTTGAAGTCCTGTATTTACAGCCGAAGAAGCGTTTTGGATAAAAGTACCCCACAAACAATATTCTTACGTTCAATGTCCATCACGGATGAGACAATAACGCCCCCAGTGTGAATAGTAACATGTTGATTGCATTAGCAATTGTAGCTTGCTATTGCCACACAGAAGAGACATGCAGATACGGCCTTTAATGGGAATGGGCTGCTACGAGCACTTTCGTTGGCTTTCTGGGCGGAGCAATGATTGCGAAATTATTACTTCCTGCACCAGGCTATAAAGACTTAAATGGGAGGGAGGGGGGCCTATATTTCTTATCATCAATCATGATAATATTCCATTGATAGTTCCCAATGTCTTGCCGTGGCAAACACTCAAATAGTATCTTTTGTCAGCCTTTTGTTCATTGAAATGAAATAATCTGTCAATCAATGCAGTGTCTGGTGTTGAGAAAAACGTTAACACTAGTAACGATGAGGCAACACGTGACACAATGACGGCAACACAATGGCCGTGCGTGCCAATTCTTGGCTTATCCAGAAGCTTTAGAACGCTTCTCGTTCATCATCCGAACAAATCGTCTCCTGACAATACGTGATCGGTCTTGTTTAGTAGTTACTAGAGTTCATTTAAGCAGGACTTACTGCAATGACATGGAAACTGAACAAACATACGATCGAACTTTTAACCAGGCATTTTAAACATAATAGTAAAAGAAAATTAAGTTTTGTATTTAAATTTAGTTTCAGTTATTGACGTCTCAGCTTTTGGCGCTTCATCTGCACTAAATTCTAGTGACATTAGAAACTTGCAAATACTATTACAGAGTAGTGAATAAATTTGAGTTTTAGTGGTCGGATTTATTTCGAATTTGTATAAAATCCAGAGAAGCTTGAAAAGAAAATATTTACCTAAAGAGAATAGTAAGTAACGTTGCCCTTTCTTGCAAAACTCATTCAGTCCAGTAATAAGAATATTTGTATAGCTATAGCACGTAACATACCACAAGTTTGAATTTATTGAAACGGTTAGCAGATTGAATAAATGAACTTAACATATCAGAAGCAGTTTAGATATGACAGAATATTTAAACTCTCGTCGTTGTTTATTGATTTGATGGAAGAGACTCCTTTCTAAAAGCAATCTATTAGAACATTGACACTATCAAATACGCAATAAAATATAAGGAACGTACATTTTCAGGTCACTTATCGATAAATCAAACTGGAAGCGAGATAAGATAGTTCCGCATTAATGTCTTATTCAAATTCAAAATTGCATCACAAAAAACGTTAACGTTTTCCTCAGCTACGACGTTGCAGCTCACAGAAAACTCACGGTTTTCACGTGACAGAGGTAAGTCATGATAAAAAGCTCTTTTGAACTGTGCCTTTAAAGAACACGGATTATCTATTGACGTAAATTTAACAAACAAAAAAATCCCACAATGAACAAGCACAATTTTACTAATCAATCTCCCGGACACTCAAATTTACGAAGATATGACAAGGTATTCTCAACGCAACATGCTCAAACCGGATTGCTCCCGTTCTCGCTTAGACATACAACGCACATACTTCGTATATTGTCCGATTACATCGACAACAGTATTGACTTTTGTACTTCACTAATCAGGAATCCCAATCAGTAAACATGGGTCTAAACTTTTTAAACTTTCAATCATTGTTCGTCCACGTGTAAAACAGTATATTATAATAAAAACAATAATCCGAATTCAAAATGAAATAACATTACAATGACACTTTATACTATGCATTATTGAGGAGCCCGTTGGGGAACTTTGAAAACGAACAACTCCTGAGTCATATCACGCGAAATAAATTGTTTTATGTACTTGTATAAAATGTATAAAACGCCAAAAGTGCGAGTAGAACTAATTGCCAATAACGAAGAAGGAACACGAGAAACACTCAGAAATGTATCTTATCAATGTGCGACTACTACAAGGAAAAAGTACCGTAAAAAACCTCTAATTATTCTCGTTACCAATACAACATACGCATTCATTAAAAATGGGTTACGAGTTTTTCCACACATCACTTAAATGCGGAATGTTGGGGATTTGTGCATACTTGTGATTTGAAAAAGTAAGAAAATATTTCCCGTTGGCATGCGATCCTCAGCCGTAGAATATGTCAAAAATTCTGTTGCTTGCCTGAAACGATAATAGCTTGCTTCGGAACTGCATGTTCTACGAGAGGGAAATATGATCCGGTGCTTTTTTTAATCGGAGAGAAAATTCAGTAGCAACTACGAACGTGCCACCTGAAGTAGCAACACTTCTCAAATGCTTCATGAATTCCAAAATATTCCTTTCAGCAGTTTCATCAATCTAATAATCAATAGTCAATACATTTTACTAGGTTAACGTAGCGCCAACGACAGGTATTTTCAAAATAAAGTTTTAATCGTGCTTTGCAAGTTCCTAATGAAAATAATTTTAAATACATTACATCCAAATCGGCTGATCCATTTTCAGGCACAAAATGTTACATGCAAATACATCGCATAAAATGGTTATTAAAAAATTATTTTTTGCCTCATTACAAAATTAGGTTTAATGATCATCAACTGGATGAATCAAGTCTTAACGATTCATTTTAATGCCGGAAAGTCAGTTTAGAATTTCCCAGCGTTCCTCCAACAAACATTTACTTGCATTGAAACCTACAATATAAAATTTAGTTTTATACTTGTCTTGCTGACTATTCTGATTGTACTAAGACCAAATGCGTTGAACGACACATTTGTATCCATCGTTGGACCGGAAGCAGGCTAACCGTGAGTCATGGACGGACGTTACTCGTTTGTTATACAATGCTAAACAATTAAACATTACCTTTGGTACACTTAAAGAGAAATTCTTGTACGAGTGACAACGCGAGAGACTCTTCTTCGCGGAGATGCCGTGCGACAAGACCTCTCAGAGCGACGCACGGCGCGGCGTCGGCTGAAGTCCTTGGCAAGGGCACCGCTGTGCTGCCTGCAAGGTCTGCGCGCCGATGCTCGACCGGCCGTCGACTCTCACCTGCGCCGCGGCGTCGGCGGCCCGGGACCGTCGCGACGCGTCTAGAAGCGTCTTCCGGACCTTTCCCCAAGACCCACGTTGCGTCAGGCTCTCTTCTCCAGCGGGGGCGGCTCTCCAATTACCATTTCCGTCGTGACATGGATTACGCTACACTGTGCCAATTGGTACGACGAAATTTTATGGGTAATTCGTGTATTTAAATATTCGTATGTTGCAATATTTTCATTCAATCAACATCCCTTTTATGACATTTGTGAAAGCTCAAAACTTTGAGGTGACGTGTTTCTGAGAAACCTTATTCCAAAGTACGAAAAACAAATGTTTAGTCGTGTTTTACATTATCAGCTTTAGTGCACTTTTCGAAAACTAACTGGTCTAATTTAATGCAAACCACTTTTCAAAACGCACAAAGTCGGGTGCAGGTCGTCAGATTGTGAATTTCCAACCAAATTAGATACATCTCGAATTTCACTTTTTCTCTAACTGAACAATGTTTGTTGCATGAAATGTGACACTTCGTACAAGCCAGAACTGACTGGACTGCAGAGAACAGTAGTCGGAATGTCCCAAGTTACAAGTTCTGAAAGTTAAGTTTACAAACGTAATGGTTAGAAATAACTCTTATCTCCCACGGAAAATTTTTCCACGTATGCCGAGAACATTATCTCAAAACTGGAAAAGTTCTTTTTAATTCATTTTTAAGAAGAAAAATCTATTGATTTAACGTCATAAACAGTTGAAAACTTCCTTTGGGGAGAAATGTAAAGGAGACTGAACCCCGCAAAACGAATTTCAATAACTGTTAGAACATATAGTCATGATATAATCCATCCCAAGCAACCTCTCGAGCACTAAATAATTTCAACACATGATAAAAACGTACTTTCATTTAAATTTGGTCAACAATATCGCATCATTGGAAAAAATGCGTCACACATTTAAATACCATCTGAAATTTCCCATTCGCAGTTTCACCTTGCCCTGTACACCACCGTGAAACAATAGTCAGCCCATCGAAGTTTCGAGCGAAGCGATGACCTCGTTTCGCCGCTCTTAGCTGCTTCCAGCCCGTTCGGCGCCGCTCGGGGCCTGGAGGGTGGGCGGGAGGGTTGCGTCAGAACGCGGCGGCAGCGCCCCGACGCATTTGGGAGCTCTCCCCTTATCACTCGCCGTTGCGTGCCCATCTTGCGACCAAGAAGAGCCCTCCGGGAGAGCGCCCACTTCCGCCCCACGCGAAGCGACGCGCCTCGGAACGCGGCACGGGGGACTTCGCAGTCACCGGGGAAATGTACATGAAATAAAAATAAAATTTAAATGGAAAATAAACGAGGTGGTAGGACCAAGGTTTGAATGTTACAATGTCCGATTATTTCGTGTATACGCGCATGTCGACTGCTCCACTCATTAGTCCCATAAATGTGGTGCGCGGTTTTATCACTGGAGGAAGCGGTGTTCTTCCCCAATGGACGAGATCCGATGCCGACCTACACGTTGACTTGCGCGGTTCTCCCTTTCCATGTATCTCCCACATGCGGAGCAACGCTGCAGCCAGGACAATCTCTCGTCTACCAACATGTGTGGTAGTGTAGTGTATGCGTGTCCGTGAGGTGGGAAGATGGGGCAAGGAAGAGGAAGGAAAGACCGCGTGTCCCGTGACCCGTTTGTTAAGGTACTGTCCCGGCATTTGCCTGGTGTTGATCAGAGAAATCGCGAAAAACTATCGGTCAGAGCAGGCGGCCGCTAGAATTCTCCTCCAGACAGCGACTGAATTCCCCCAGCTAACAAGCTAGTGTCTAAAATCGTGTCATCCTCGAGTCTCGAACACTAAGACCTTCCAGTCAGAGGCACTGCAATTACATCGGTTGATGATGACCTAAGCCATCTCAGTCGGTGTTACAATGTGAAGTTACAGTAATGCAATGTCATATAAAATAAAACAAAATAAAATAAAAAAATACAACGTAGCAAAGTCAAGAATCTTAAGATCATTAATATTTTTCGCTGTTCTTATATTTCCTTCCATTATTCTGCACGAATGAAAGTCTGTTCCCGTGATTTGGGAATACTCCGAAGAGATTTTGCGTTATTGTTTTTACGGTTGCTTCCATTGACATTGCCCTCCCCGATCGCCAGTTGGAGGTCAGTCCTCCTTAAGCCGGCTCCGCCCATCAAGCCACGGGAAGGGATGGCGCGAGGGTTTTCTGCGCAGTCGAGGGAAAAACGAAAAGAGAAAGTCCATTTCTTTTCTTCGGCCGATGCGTAGTTGGGTGCGATGAACTGAGAATGACCGAAGTTGCCCCGGAAGATTTTCCATTAAATGGCCACATTCGTGGAAATGTTGAAATGCGGTCTTTGGAGTTCTTTCGATACGAGATAATGTACAATACATGTCATTTTCTTAGAAACGAAACAAAAAAATTCCAGACACTTAAAATTTTAAAAAATCTTATGCGATAAGATTTATCTTATTACTACCTCGTAAAGCCGATGAGGTTTTAAAGGAGGACGTTTGATAACGTGCATTTTTCTTTTCACTTGCGATGTAAACTGATATTTTCATTTAGTAAATCTAAAAAGAATACTATACCGAATTCACTGTATTTAAAAAAACAAGGCCCAAGGCCCAACAGGCGCCCATCAATACTTCTACTCTATAAGTGTTAATGAGTGCACAGTATGTATAAGTACTACATTTCAATATTCCGAATTCAATATCATTTTTTTCGGAATCCATCGACGTTACGTTCCATATACATAAATGGAGAATTGTTCTACTTATATCCTGTGGTAATATGTGAATTGTCAATTACATGTACACGTAATGTGTACGGCAAATTATATATACATTGCCCAACACAAATAATTTGAATAATACTTCAATCAAAACTATGTTACACAATTTATGAAAATCCCACGGAAAACCGACACTGAATATTTTCTATTTTCATAACTTTTGTTTTCGCCTCTACCCTCTCTCTTTGATACTCAATCTTTGGGGCAAGTTCCTTTTATGAACATCTCAAAATCAATAGTGAATGTAAGTCATACGAATTTTAAAAAAAAAGGATAAAGAAAAGTACAGTTAAGTCTCGACGCAGTTCAGAGATGTGAAGGTATGCGGAAAGGTTGCTGACGCTCAGCCGTGAGTTATCGCTCCCAAGTGCATTCTTCCGAAGACACGAGGAGGGAGCAGGTAGACAATGCGAGGAGAGGTAGTGTTCGGAATTTCTTTCGAGGGCGCCCAAGTGAGAGAGAGGAAAAGCGCCCCACCAAGGTTTCAGAGTTGAATGAGGGGAACCAGAAACACATGGTAAAAATTTCTGTAACAACGAATGTCCTTCACTCGAATCTTAACTAGCCATGTCACAACTTCTAGGAATTCCCGCTGATGTTACAACGCACGAATGAACGAAAACGCTATTCATTTGAAGAAGAAAAAACCCTACTGGCGAAAGCTCAAAGTTATTCAACAATTTGATATTTAATTTTATATTCACTTTGCATAGTTCTACATTTATATTCCAACGACTGAGTCAGCAAAGAGAAAATAAAGTAAATATCAGACTATTCAAGAATCGTTGGCAGAAAGCACTGGGCTCAAAGCAAACGGATCCGGCTGGCATCCTTGTGTTGGGTGTGATTACTCGTGAACAAGCCGAGTTTGCACTTCACTAACACCAGTCAGCGACTAAGCACTTGCTGCCCTAATCTCTCGCTCTCTAATGTATTCAAAGCACAAAGATAAGAAGTTGCAAACTCAAGATGCTTATCACGCACATAAGGAACACGCAATATCCAATGACATCACAACCTTTAAATGAAATAACCCCAGCATTGCAAGTTTCCTGCGAGAGCACAACGCGAAAGTAAGAGTTTCTAAAGGCTGTGGATTTTTTATTGAAATTGAGAATTGTAAACCCGTTTCGAAGACAAATCATTACTTCCAATAAGATTTACGAGAACTAGGTCATAACCCGTACATTTTCGCTGGTCTGTAACTTTCATAAGGAGCGATAACAGCTCATAAGCCATACATTCAGCCTTTGGAATATTGAAATGACATTCATAAAACATGAGTTTCGCCTATGAACTTCGATTTTTTAGTGGTCAATAAACAGCCGTTCGTTGTAATCGTACGTATTTACGTATATAATAATGTATTTCACTTTGTACAGTATATTTGCGATCACCATTCGTCATCTTATCTTGCAATTAAGCTTAATTTCGTTAAAGCATTGCTTTTTATAAGGCAGAAACGGAACAATTGGGTTTTGTCACAAACATTCACACCATAAATTGCAATAAAGTCACGCAATAAATCGTAAAAGCATCCGAATCAAATGCATCATTGTAAGTAGTAATTGAAAACGCACCCAAAAACATCGGCGAAAATAGCCCGTCAGTTCGCAACTTCATTCGTTTGGCGAAAAAGCAATCAATAACGACAGACGCCGAAGCCGCAATTACCGCATTTCGAATAAAAAGCGCCGCAGGGGGTGCGCGCCCGACGGCGAATATCACAACTCTCCGAGTTGGCAATATCAGCGCAGCAGTTTCCGTTAAAAGGAATGTTCATCTCAACAGCTTATTAAACTGTCGAGTCATGCCCGCGGCGCGGCGTGGGGCAAAGCCCAGCGAAAGGGGGTGCACCCGCCGCACAGAGTGGGGTCGAGTCGGGGCGGGACGGGGTGGGCCGGGTCGTGGCAGGCAGCCCCGCTACAAGGGCGGGAGGGCGCACGCGCCCTGCATCAGGCCACGGCGCGGCGCGGAGGGCAGCTGTGTACCCGGAGGATGGGCCCTACGCGAGGCGCGCGGAGCGGGGGAGGGACGAGGGCAGGTGGGCGGGGAGGGAAGACGGTACGGATGAGGGGGCAGGACGGACGGACAGGGGGCAGGACGGACGGACAGGGGGCAGGACGGACGGACAGGGGGCAGGGAGGGTCAGATTCGGCGCTAGAGAGGCATGGGTAAGGTGGAGCGAATAGCGGGACCTTGGGCTGGACCAAGAGCTCTGTATGGCTCAAGCAGCCCTCTTGGGCTGGACAGAGCGGAGCCGAGTGGCGGAGCATGGGCAGGTCAAGGGGCCGGGCGCAGGGCACGGGCTGTAGGCGGCTGCGGGGTGGCTGCGACCCGAAGCTCTTGCTGCTTGCCCCTGCCGCGCGTCGGAGCGCAGGAGGCACCTGGGAGGCACACTACGCCCTACCCCTATATTTAGATAATGATAATCTCAAGGGCTGCTGATAGTCGCAAAAATTGCGTGATATTGAATTAATCAACAATATGGAATGGAGAGGATGCAATGTTGCGCCATCCACGTGTTCGGAAGATAGCGATGGTAAAATTTAACAACACCGTACATGTTTGTTTTATATTCAAGGTTTTCAAATCGGGTGGACTATAGAACAGATACTGCGCATACACAATTTTTTCTTTCAATAAAATTGTATTGACTAAGAAATTTCTATACGAGGGAGACAACAAATGTACGACAGTATTGCAATTGGAACTGCATCCGTTGCGAGTAACTTCCAGGATCCAGAATTCAATTATCCGGGAACTCAATTATCCGAGATTTTTCATAATGAAAATTATAAAAAACGAATGAATTGTGCAAATATTGAACTCTGGCGGGTCTCTCTCTAGCCTGCAACTTCGGGACGATTTAATTAATTTCATCAATCTTATTTCCAAATAAATTTGAATTTTCAGAATAAAATGAGATTAATTATAAAACACACAGAAAAAGACGATTAATTTTGGAAGTACAATTGCAATATGTACACTGTTAGTGAATTGATAAAATATACACACATTGTGGCATTGAAAACAGCAATATTCACTATTTTGACACATTTGTTCTAAATATTCCTTGTAATAAACATATTTAAAACAAATAAAATGTCTATTATACAAAATTATAGATTATCCTTGGATCCCTTTTCTTTTCATTACCTCGAATGGTCGCTCTATTGTATTTATAAAAGATTTTATATCATGGTGAATTTTCTATCATTGTTTAGAAAATGAATATTTTAGAAAAAATAAAATTTATTTTGAACAAAGAAAATAATTACATCTCTTTTGAGAAAAAAAAACATTTTTTTCTGGATTTCATTAATTTTCAAATCATTATAAAAATCGCAAACTAAATTGCCATTCTGTATAATGGAACGTACAATAAACAATATGTATTAAGAAAAGTAACTACACTGCATTGAATTTAGACTGGTTTACTAAGTCGGTTTACGGAAGAGATTCTGACAAACTTGACATTTCCCCCAAAGTTTTAAATTTCACTTCTTAATGCCCACCACTTTCTCATTTGTTAACATCTTGATATTCAATGGACTTCAAGTTCATGGATCATCTACATACATTCTCGTAGTAATGCTCGTACACGCAATGTTCGCAGAAGTAAGTATACGCGTTTAATACAGAATGAATGAAGCCCATCTTTCAGAGCTTTTAAGTTCACAAATTGAGTGTTCCATTTGCAAACCGTCTCGGACCTTCGCAATGTCCGCCAGCGCACCCCTCGCTAAGTGCATAATGCTAGAATTCGGAAACTCACCCTTCTCAAGGAACGCACTAGGCAGCACGTGAGGCAAAGCCCACAAGAGCGACTGCTACAGCGGCGAGGGCAGCGGCTGCTTCGGCAGGGGGAGCTCAAGTGCACTGGCGAGAGGAGATCGCGCAGGTATATACGTCGCCCCCGCCCCGACCCCCGCGCCTGCACTTTACGTAAACGCGTGCTCGACCGCGATAAGGATCCACCACGGGCACGCGGCCCCGCCCCCTTTGCGCGCTCGTCATACCTCCCGCCAATCTCGTCATCCCATCGCCCCCCGCGTCCCGCCCGCCAAAACCGTATTTGCGATTACGGCGCCCCCAAATTCTAGATCTCCATTCCTTCCTTCTCGATTTTAACCCCCTCGACTTCCCGCCAAAGGATCCTCCCGCACCCTCGACTTCCCGCCAAAGGATCCTCCCGCACCCTCGACTTCCCGCCAAAGGATCCTCCCGCACCCTCGACTTCCCGCCAAAGGATCCTCCCGCACCCTCGACTTCCCGCCAAAGGATCCTCCCGCACCCTCGACTTCCCGCCAAAGGATCCTCCCGCACCCTCGACTTCCCGCCAAAGGATCCTCCCGCACCCTCGACTTCCCGCCAAAGGATCCTCCCGCACCCTCGACTTCCCGCCAAAGGATCCTCCCGCACCCTCGACTTCCCGCCAAAGGATCCTCCCGCACCCTCGACTTCCCGCCAAAGGATCCTCCCGCACCCTCGACTTCCCGCCAAAGGATCCTCCCGCACCCTCGACTTCCCGCCAAAGGATCCTCCCGCACCCTCGACTTCCCGCCAAAGGATCCTCCCGCACCCTCGACTTCCCGCCAAAGGATCCTCCCGCACCCTCGACTTCCCGCCAAAGGATCCTCCCGTAATTCGTAAATGACGAAAAAGAATAAGGGTATGAATTCTGCAAACCGACATTTTTTTATAGGATATAACTATTTTAAAACTTTTCGCTTCCCGCGTGACGACACCCCCTCATCTCCACCACCGCCCACGCCTTCCGCCCTCCCTCCCCAAGCAGAAGAGCTCACCTCCGCCCTCGCGGCCTTCTTTGTCGACGCATCACGCCCACGCGCCTCTTGCCCCTCCCCCTCCCTCCCATGCGGCCCCAAGTCGCCCTTGTCTCCTCGCGCCGTCTTTTATCTTCCACGCCTCCGCCGTCCACGTGCGTCGTTCGACAGCTCGCAGGAATTCCCCATCGCCCTGCGCAGCGTACGCTTTCAGCGCCATTCGCATCGTCATTCTCCCACGAACTCTCGTCTTTGCTCTTCTTAACTCGTCATCTTCACCTTTCTCCGGTTTCAAGAGTGACATCATCGATAAAAAAAGAAACCGTAAAATGTGATGTAACCTGCGTCTCAAAATACATTATTTCCGCTCCTTACTCTCACAAGGCTTCCTATTCAGAGTTTTCTCTCGTATGTTTCTTTGCACGTGGACCATGCGCTGTGATACGTAGACATATGCTCGTCCGACTGACACATCCTTTGATTCTGTCGTATATATAAACTAATGAAAACGTGATTGACGTATCTGAGGGAGCAGATGATAGAATAATCCAGGCGCTGAGAGACCATGGTACCCCTAAATCGATTTTATATGTACGCTACACATTTCGCTGTCCATGAGCCATGCCATTTCAGGTCGTTGTTACACCGTTTTTTAATCGTTCTCGCGAAAAATAGTCAGCATAAGGAACCCTGCGAACATGTATTATGGATTCTTTACATATTTGATCAGATTACCTGGATCGTGTTTCAAACTATGAATGTAGGCCGAGGGCTAGTTGTCCGAATCGCCTGCTCGTATTGAGAAGAAAACTTTTTTTATAAAGGTGTATTTCGGAAATACAAGACTCCTCCCCGCGTTCCATGACAAAGCAAAGTTTCGTGTCTGAACGTTCCCTTTCCGCGTGATCGCCCGCTCTTCACCCTCCGGATCCCCGTAGGAAGCACCCACGCGCCGCGCGCCGCGCGCCGCCCGCGCCGGCGGCGAGGCTTTTGCGAAACCTCGCGCTGAGCCCCGCCGCCCGCGCACCGTGCGCGCCAGCGTGTGCCTGCGTGTGCGGCGGGGATTACAGCTATCGCGGAGGGGCCTTATCGCCGGGCACGCCGTCGGCCCTCGCCGCCAGAGCGCGACAACGACCCGGTTCCGCACACGCGCGGGAACCGCGTTTATCACCAGGTGGCCCGGCCACCTTCGCTTGCGCGCGCGCGCGCGATCGCCTCGCCTCGGACGCCCTTCGGCCTAGCGCAAGCGCGTGGCCCGCGAGCAGGTCGCCCACCCGCCCGCCTGCCGCCAGCCGGTTCCTGCGCGCGAACACCGGCCGCCGCCGCGCCGTGCCGCGACACCCTTCCTCGCCCTCATTCATTCACTCCACGCACCCAGGAGCGAGACGCCAGCGCCGCGCGCGTTTCTTATTTTTATACACATGCCGCGGCCGAAATAGCACGACGCAGACGGTGGCGGCGAGGCGGTGGTGGCGCCGGGGTCGGGGTCGGGGGGCGCCGGTGACCCCGTGCGGGCCACGAGCCCCGGACGTGCGGGCCGGCGTTTATCGAGCCGCCGGCGCCGACTTGGTCGCCGCCGCGCCGCATCGATCCGCGAGGCGCCAACACGTGGTGGCGCGGCGGCGGCGCCGCGGTGATGGAGGCCCCCGTCGCCAGCCCCCGCACTCGGGCGCCGCACATACTGCGCGAAATTTGCCACCCCCGCGCGCGCGTCGCACGCCGCTGATTCACCGTGTCACGCGTCGCGCACGCCGCGAGACGCCTCGCCGCGTCTTAGCGCCGCACTTACCTTTAATCCCGCAGGCTGCGATTAATCCCTGACGGCGTGAAGGCGGCTGCTGCTCGCGACCAAGGCGGCGGACGGGGAGCGGCGGGGTAGAGCTGCGCGGGCACACGACCTAGCTGCGCGGGGAACAGCCTGCCGCTCGCGACGCGAGAGCGCGCGCGCCACGAATGATTGGTAGCGCGCTCGAGTGGAGATGCGTGGAAGCTTTAATTTTTTTTCTCGGCGATTGTAGAGGCACCTAGCGACGAATTGCTGGAACATTTTACGTATAAATGGTCATGTTACCCAACTTCGGCTCAACAGACACATCTAAAACAGACGAATACTTGATCTTTTTAATGAATTCAACTGAAGATATAACAATTTAATTAACTGTTTTCTTTATTGTTTGGTTATATTTTACTGTGACATGAAACAAAACTCACTTTGCATACAAGTACTTGGTTGCTGTAGGTTGTCTAACTTGCATAATGTAACTCACGATAGCTTTTTGTCACATGAATAACGTCGAATTGGTCTTACACGTCTTGAAACATAACCTCAAGTTCACTTCTGTTGACAGCTGAGCATTTAACGAAACGGGTGATCATGCAGGACTTAGGTAAGCATGATAAATACCACTTTCCATAATGCTGTCACGATTTGTTTTTCCGTTAATGGATTTTAGCGTTTTACGATTTATGGTGTCTTATTATTGGTCTTACATGGTCGTGAACAAATCTCAAATATTCCTTTTAATTAATCCAAAAAACATCGATGTTACAATAACGAGTATATGTTAAATGTCCATTTTATAGTTATTTGTACATTAAATTGTTTGTCGAATGAACCGTGTAGGTTTCTTTAAATATAGTACTTCAGTAAAGCTGATAATTGTTCCTCTTGCTCGTTTCAAATAATTGAAACATAACGATTTATTTGTTTATTTTGACTTTGATAATACATTTTGTGATAAGGAATGTAAACTGTATTTTGGATATAAATTGTGATAGTCCCCCCCCCCCCCCTCTGAGAAACTTGCAAAAACTAAACAATTATTTCCCCTCATCTGGCATTTTACTGTAACCATTATTTAAGCTGGAGATGTTTTGATTTGTTGTTTCTGTGAGCATATAAGCAAATAATGTGAAATCTGAAAATTGCTAAATTTTCATCGGTTACTAATATATTACACATGCAATGGTCATGTGATATTAATTAGATGGGTACAAAAAAATTATATAGATACTAAGATAATAAATAAATAAATATTTTTTTTTAAATAAACGAAAATATTAATCATCAATTTGCAACAAGACATATGATAATATATTCTTAGCATGTATATTTTAATTTATTTAAATAAAATATTAATTTTGAACAATACTCTGTGAAAAAAATACATTCAGTAATTTCCAGTAGATTAAGGCTTTCACCATTGTTAAAATCTTAACTTACATATAGTTAAACATTACATTATATGTGTGGCTTATTGCAAGAAATACCAGCATGCGTTTTTAGTTATTTTCGGTTTGTATGGTAATGTGTGCTTTAAAATCCCGTCTTTCAGTATCAGAAAGGCGCAACTCAAAACTCGATCCTATCTCCGAATTTCACTCTATCTTTACATTGGCCTATGATTGTTTTGTCATTTCAATGATGTAAGAAGGGCCAATGTTGACTTAGCAAATTAAACCTATGTAATCCCACTGAATCTTTCTGGAATAATTTTGTTTTTCGTATATCGTGTGGAGCGTTCCCAATACCCTCGGCACATCCCTGAATAATAACTTTTATTCACTTATACTACGCCACAGGGGGAAAGGTATTGGAATCACTTCAACAATATGATCTCGAATACCGGTGGTAAAATCCTCGTTTAAGTTCACTTTCAGCTGCAACTTCGCTCACGCATCGGTATTAGGCTCTGTTATTGCTCTTTCAAAGAAGGTTAAGATTGGTTGGGAGGAAGGGAGCCGTGCAATTTTGCTTCCGACACTCGATCTGTGTAAGTGGATGGATCAAGCATGTGTCAAGTTTGACGTTCCTGAGCATGTCAACTGCTACGGTCGTTCGTCCTGTTACTGCAGTGGATGTTGTAACCCGGGAGGTAGCGGTGTTCTTCCCCTACTGGAATCGGCTACGAAGGCAGCACTAGCGCCCGGTTGCCTGCGTGGTTTCCAATCTACAATTTGTTACTTTCATCCAGTCAAAAGAGCTATTGTGCTTAATGACTAGGCAAAGTAATATTTTAAGAGAATCGCTGACAATTCGGTCAGGTATTGCGAACATAAGTATACGTTCGAAATGGCTAGATAAAGTTATAAATTCAGCTCCGTTAATAATTTCGACCAATGTCGATTATTGTACATAACGGCTAGATATTATTCATAATGGCTGGATTAATTGAAATCCATTAAAAAAAAAACAACCAAAAAACATAAATATGGAGGACACACAACTAGATGCGTTTGACTCGCAAGACTGCGTCAACCAGTATTATGTATTTTATGAGAAGTTTATGAGTATTTTATGAGTAGCCGTACTTTATGTGACGTACTTTATGAACCGTACTTTATGAGCTCTCAACCTTTTGAGTGGGAGACTTTACCCTACAATATGATGTAAGGCTGCAGAAGTAGTAGCAGCAGTAATAATATAATAATAGTAATAATGATAATATTTATAATAATTTAAAATTCACACGGGAAATGACACATAAAAATTAATTAATTTCTTGCTTATAATATCATTTTATTTGAAAATCGCCAAATTACATCTAGTAACAGGCACTGCACTGATTGTGAGTAATACATATCTGACTCATGTAATTTACTTAATATAATTTATAATCTAGCATTAAACACGACGTATGCTATTCCTCTCCTGTCTCTTTAACAGTGGGAAATACCACCCGTGACGCATGCTAAGGAATATTGTCATTTATTGTGATACTATTGATGAGTAGGTAACACGAACATTATCAGTTATTAATGCGACCTGGACCGACTCTTCGTTTTGATTAGGTTCGAATCTGGACCTGAACATGGTCGTAACCATTTGTATTACGTGCATGTGTTGCCATGGAGCGTTCAGCAGGCTCCAGATCAGAGAAGTCAAAAGCAGTTTCAAAATACCTGTGACCTACTATGAGGAGTGGGACAATATGTGATTTTTTTTCTTAAACTCTGAAATTGCTGAACTAGCTCTACATATATTTAATTTGAATTATAAATACAGGTACCAACGAGCGTTTTGGCAAGAATTGATCAGACAATTACTATTCGCGAAGGGAAATCACCTACAGACTCTCGCTATTTCTTAGAAAATGTGTTCCTATCCCTAGAAAAACGTGTTCCAAAAGGGGTGTAGTGTAGCGTGAGATTCCAGGAGCCCGTTATTCCAGGAGCCCAGGAGTGTGTTAGAATATCGTACTGATACCATCCCTTGACGGGTTGAAGTTTCACCGATTTCGGAAAATGCAAAGAAAGAAAACTAATGTATTTTTATATAAAAGAAGTCGTATCTTTATAACAATTAACTTTATATTTGGTATATATAACTACTTTATAAAAGCATAATATAATGTTTATCTAAAACAAACTACATACGTCGTATTATTACTCCATGGGAAGGTCTCAACAAGCGTCCAAATTGAGATTGTCGCGAACAAAACAGACACGGGATCACCCTGGTTCGACATAGTTTGGGGCCAAAGCTTGGGAAGGCAATTCAATCTGTTAAATAGAAATAGAAGATGTTTTAAGTTGGTCACGAATTTGTATTATTATTATTATTATTATTATTATTATTACATGTATTCTCTAGAAAAAATGCCAGGCCACTTCCCTCACAATTAGCCAGATAATTATTATTCAGAGACCTAGTTCATTCTGTCATCGCAATTTCAACGCTCCAACGCTCCACGCTACCAAAAACCAGTGGTAGACGGTAGAAAACGCGGTAGACCGAAATTTTTCTTCTCTTAGTGTTTTTTTATTACTCAACAATACTTAAATGTTTTAAAAGCGTGCATGCCATTTAAAGATCTACTATTGAATGGATTTATGCAGAAAACATCCAAGCAACAAGAATCAATACAAAGGTTGAAGAGAGACTTGACAAATTAGGATATATCTTCAAAATTCTTTTAAAAAAAGTAAAGTAATTTCTATGGCTGCAGCAACTAATGTTCTTACGCTTTGGAGTCAATAACCCTCCCCCGCTCTTCTAGCACGTTCTTTGTCCAGTTTAGGGATACTGGCAATCTTTTATACGAGAAATAAAGGCCGAAAAGTGTTTTTTGCAGAAATGCAGCGTTAACAATGGAAATCTGACCCACGCCATCTTTATAAGATTAGTGTATTTCAGTCTGTTCTGACATTAATTTTAAAGAAAAAAATTGAGTATTTTTTTTACAAAATTTTGAAAAAGACTTCGTGTGAAGTATCTCCAAAATTTATATAATTATTTTCAAAATCACAGGCAAGCAGATTGATTGAGGAATATTCATTTTGGCAAAAATCTCTCAAATCAATAGTTATGGCTCTAGCGTTTTTCCAGGCGGACGGATGTTTAATAAAAAGTTTTTTTGGTATTAAGGGACCACAGAGTGTGAATTGTAACTACAGTATGTATTTGAGGAATACTAGATAAAAAATTTAAGCTCAGGTTTAAATCGTTATTTAATCGATGATTTCAATCTTGTAATTAAAATAATTGCCAGACTAGTAAATAAAATTCTGTAATTATATGATGGCCAAAATATACATTCGAACAATGGTTTTCCATTGGAAGAGTATTAAACTGCGTTACTGGTTAATAAAGGTATTGGGAGTAACATTGTATCGTGACGTAAGTTTATTTTGCAATACTGATGAAACAACTATAAATCCAGTGGTATATCTTCTGGTTGATAAGATTGATTGATGATTCCGAGCACGTCAACCGCTAAGGTCATTAGTCCCATAAGTATTGTAAATGGCTTTTGCTCGGGAGGTGGCGGTGAGATCCGGCACTGACCTACCGTTGGCTAGCGGGGTTTTTCTCTAGCACGTATCTCCCGCCTGTGGGGCACCGCCCCAGCCGGGGCAAGCTCTAAGTTCCTGACCGGTCTCCCGGCATGTGTGGTAGTGTAGCGCCTGTATGTTCGTAAGTAAGGGACAGGAGAAGGAAATACTGTGCGCGGTCCGGTTTCCGTTTGTTAGGGCTCTGCTCCGGCATTCGTCTGGTATTGATCAGAGAAACGTGGAGAACTACCGATCGGAGCAACCGGCCGCAAGAATTCTCCTCCAGACAGCGGTTGAATTCGACCTAGCTATCTAGCTAGTGGCGAAAACGCTGCCAGCGTCGGGACTGAAACCTAGTACTAACCTCCCGATCAGAGGCACTGCGGTGACACGAGTTGATGCCGTGAGCCACATTTCCCGGTGGCGCGATAACTAGTTGGGGTTGCATCATAGGCGGAAGAACAAAGAACTGAAGCTGTGGCTTAGCCTTGCCGAGCCCCATCCGAGCAGATCCGGGTCCCCGGCGATGTTCAAACAGGGCGTGCGCCTCGCGAGCGCGAGCGTCGAACCGCCCGGCCGCGGATGAATCCGACGCCGCCGACGCCGCTCCGGCGAAGGTGCGCGTGATAAGGCCTCGTCGCGTTTCGCTCCGCGCGCGAGTCATCCGCGTGATCGAGACGTGCCGGCGGCCGTGAACCGCTTCGTCGCACCTTCGTGTGGATTTGGGGGCGTGTCAACAAAGATAGAGGGCGTTATCCGCGATTGCGCGGTGCCGAGTTTCTCGTGGCCAAGACGTCCGCGTTGTCTGTATGTTTTTACTACTAATAACAAAATATATTGGAGAGATGAAATTACCAGTTATGTCCTCACAGAAAATACACTGCATAAACATTCCCTAGTATATTTTATTTTAGTCTAAATAGTTCTAAATTTCGCCTGTCGCTGGAATCGACGTCTCGATAACCGAAATATCAGGGAGTTCGTGCACGCCATAGCGTCAGCACTATCGATCTTCTGCGCATGCGCAGATGCACTAAAATGGTGCGAAACGTGAACTGTGAATGGGCAAAATATCGATAGTGCTTTAACGTTCGAGGTGGCACAAACTCCCTATCTATTAAAATACAAAAATATTATAATTGACAAAACCTTTTGGATCGATCGGATAGTAAAACAACTTTGTGTCGTAGCTCAAAATTTAAAGTGTCAATTATTTCCTCATTAAATTATTTTCGGTGAACACCCGCTATGCTGCGACACGCCTTTGAGAATCCCTGAGTTAGGCATCTCGTCATCAACCGAGAAGTTTGGGAACCATATCAAAAAAATGCCATAATATTTGCTATAATGCATTTTATAGGTGCAGGAGTAGTAATCGTTCTCCTAAAATGTAGTATTTCAGTGACAAAAACGAAGCCATTAATATATTAGATCACATTGCAATTACATTGCGAAAGCGAGGGTAACGAAGAGTGCTCTAACAGGGTATCGAACCTGTGATCCAGAAACGTGCCTGTAGAGCGCCCACCCACGCCTCTTAATTCTGCAGAAGGAGGGCGCGTCGAACCAGCTGTGCGGCCTTTCAACGGCGGGGTAACATTACGCGGGCGCAGCCAAGGAGAATAGCGCGCAGGCTCCGCGCGTGGCAGGGGCTGGCGTGGCAGGGCCGGCCGCGCGTTGCAAAGGGTTGATTCTTCGCATCTGTTCGCTCACTCTAGCGGACCGTCGACCTCGCAGAGGCGATATTGAGACATACGCACACACACGCGCGCGCGCACACACACACACACACACACACACACACACACACACACACACACACACACACACACACACACACTAACTCACTCACTTACTCACAAAGTCACTTCGATGAAGCTACTTTGTGTCACACGCAATGAGTCCAAATGCTGAAAGTACGAGTAGTAGAAGAAAGATGGAATTTATACCAGCAAATTAATCACGATCTTATTTTCAAACTTTTATTTATTTAATTGTTCGGCCATATATTTTTATTCACTCTTTGCATTGTGACTGAAAATTGATCTCAATGTCTTCAGAAATACGAGTGTTTTCTCCTTTAATGCGTTCGATATTGTCGAATCGATTTATTTTACAACTAAAGGAATTGCCGATTACTTTCTTATTATTAATGCATTATTGCCTCTCCCTTTCCAGATATTGTAAGGTAATCTAAATTATAGATATTGAGATTTTAAAGGATATGATCCTTTGGAATCGGCGTTATTCCGGAAGATATCAGAATTAATTAAATATATCACATTTAGATGTACTATCTTCATTACAACTTTGTTTAAATGCTCTTGTAACTAAGTCAGGCATTATTCAACGTTTTGGTTATTTCTACAGCTCACAAGAGGGCACACTGCGTTCGGAAATGCGCAATTAATTAAACTCTGCGTGCAGGTAATCCTGGTCTCAAACGTAGTTCTGAGATGTCAGAACTTCTGAGGCGTGATCAAAATGCATTTCAGGGATTAAAGACGAACGACAAAGAAATAGAATAAATAAGTCGTCATATTTGAAATTTTGTGAATAACTTGCTCACGAACTGGGAGGGTGGTAGTAAGTAGAAAAAAACACATTTGTGGTTTGAAAAGTTCACTTTTCTCTGGAATATTGCTAGTTCTTCTGAGTGCAATCTGTATTTCGTACGCAGTAATCTGGCAACTGATGGGCTTTACAATTTTCCTACGCACAATGCAAAGGCAACCAGTAATGCAACCGTTTTCCTCCTTTTAGGAAAATCGTATTTCCATTGCCTCGACTTCCATTCTGTTGATATAAATCAATTGTCTATTGTTCCACTGAAGAAAGTTCATAATTTGATTATATGAATGCAATATTTGATCAGAAAAGTAGAACATTTTCAGCATTCTCCTAATAGGAAATGAATTTTATGTATTAAGAATTTTTCGTAATTTCCTGTAAGGTATGTATTTGAAGAAAATATTAATAATCTCCTATAAAATTAATGACTTTGGAATTATTTCATGATCCCCAAACAAGTATGATATTCGACTGATTGATGATGATGATGATGATGGTTAATGAAACAAAATGGCATCATCCCGGTCGATTACGTGATGTGCAGGTTCACTGTATACTCGTTAGTAGTTGTCACGGTATCCTTGCCTATCGTTCCACTTTTGTGGCATCATCAATATTTACTATTTATATACTTAATTCAATTTGTAAACAATCACTCCTGCAGTAATGAATCGGACAGGAGAAAAATGTCGTCATCCGCCTAGATCCGACTCTTCCTTTTGAGAAACTATTCCGAATTTTAAAGAACGCTGGCACGCGATGAGTAGCTTTTGAAAACTCAGACGCGTTATCGGTCATGCACGTGTTTACCAAACTTCCGGAATCGTTCGTGGATTGTTTTATTATTTCGTGTTTCCGTGCGCGTCAACTGTTCTCGTTATCTGTTCCGTGAGTGAAGTGCATTGGCAGGTGGCGTTCCTCCCGCGCTAGAACGGAGATCCGGCCCCTACCTACACGGCTTGCGAGGCTTGCACCAGATGCCTCAGACAGCGGAGCACCGCCACAACCGCGATAAGAAGCTATAACAAGTATTGTACTTCAGCTCCTGGGTCAATGACCCCCATCTCGATCAGGTTTTCGTCCAGTTTCCCTGATCCTCGAGCAAATGCTGAGATGGCCTCTTGTTTTGCTTCTGGACATAAATGTAACTTCAAAATAACCTCTCCCCATAGCACGTCACACACAGTTTTTAATTGTTTTTGACGTAAATAAATAAAGCTCTAAGCTTTCCACTGGTTCCCCGAGTGTAGTTAAGTAAGAAGTGTGTAAGTAAGAAGAGAGGAATCAGGCAGGAAAGATCGCCCACAGTCCGTGGCCCGTTTGTTAGGATATTGCTTCGTTTGGTATTGGTAGGACAAATCACGGGAAGAAACGATCAAAGCAGTCGGCTGATAGAATTAACTTGGAGACACAACGCCTGAAATCCCCTGAATTCTAGTTAAGTCCTCCCGGCGGGCTTCAAACTCGTAATGCGTCCCGATCAGAGACAATAGTGGCATCAGTCATCAGCTGGACTCTGATTCTGATGACATGCCGTCTTTTCATTGGTGTATTCTAGACAATGCTAACTTGTAAATGAATGTTTATCATGACAAGTAGGTGATAGAAATGTATAGTTATTGGATCGTTTTTTTGCCAATTTGAATTTGTAGGTCATTTTTAGGGGGGCCTTGACTCATTTTCATGTATTTAGTTTCCTTTTCTGTTTTTTTTAGTGGATGTTTTACGAATTTACAATGACACACTAAAATAAAGTTTTTATTGTATCCTCAGTTCATGACGAAATTCACGACTGTAGTGGAGTCTGTTCTTCGAACTCTCAAAATTGCACGGATCTTCGATAACTTCCTCGATCTTCCAATCTGACGGTTGGAAGATCGGAGCTAAGAATTACATTTCCTCCTAAAATAAAGACTTTTTGCTATTTAATATATATTTATATAAATATTTTTTTGTTAAAATTGTAAAATTCATCAAATAAACATTTTCGTACACTTTTTGAGTGTAATTTTAAAAAATAGATCATTTTCTCCTTATTTTCAAGTCATTTTACAGGTCATTTGGAAAGAATTTTTAGGTCATCAGACTCGGAGCCATGTGTTGGACCGCTGTGTAACCGCGCTCGTGTGTGTGCGCGCGTGTTGCAGCGCCGTCGCCGCAGGCGCTGGACGTGCTGGAGGCGCGCGTGGCGGCGGTGGAGGCGCGCGTGTTCGGGCCGCGGGGCCCGGCCGCCGCCGTGGCCGCGGGGGTGGTGCCCTCTGCCAAGGCGGCGGCGGCGGCCGCTGGCCCGCTGGCTGTGACGGCGGCGGCGGCTAGCGCCGGCGGAGACGCGCCCCCTGGCGGCTCGCCCCAGGCCCGCGCCGCCCCGCACGCGCACGCGACCGCCACCGAGGCGCTGGCGTCGGCGCACGCGCTGCTGCAGGCGGCCACCTCGGGCCGCGAGAAGGTAAGTCAGCGCATGAAGCGCGTGAGGGTCGGGGGTGCACTTGCTGCAAAGCGGGGAAAACCGGAGGGGAAAAATCAGGGAATTTGCGAAAGAATAGTTGAAAGGTCCGACCTGGATGGCCGAGGTGGCTAAGAGCGTGTATCCACTAGCGCGCTTCGGTCCGAAGGGTCGCGGGTTCGAGGCCTTGAGCAATGTTGTTTGTCCCTTGTCTCTCATCTATGTCGCGGAGGGCCTCGCGATTCCGTGGTGATTCTCTCATTGGCTAATAAACGATTAAATTATAAGTCTATATTAAAACCCGTCTGGACCTACGGAATACAACTTTAGGATACCGCGGCCAACTCGAACCTAGAAATACTGCAGCGATTTCAATAAAAAACTTCAAGATTGCTTGCCATTGTTCTGTTTCAAATATAACATTGTACAGTGACATCCTTATACCCACAAAATACCAAAAACTCCAATTCAGTTGCCAAAAGTATTACAAACCAAAATAATTAGAAAATCACCCAAATTACTGAGCATTAAACTTACTAGACAATAGCCAAGTCTTAAGAAGGTTGTACAGATTTCATCCTCTTGATCTCTTAAATAGGTTCGATTATTAAATGCAAGATTAGTGATCTGCATTAGTGTATATTATTTATATTTGTTTAGAATAGAAAATAAATCCGTGAAGGGCTGTGAATTTCCAGTTCCTTCATATTCCATTGTATAACTTTGTCGAAAGATTTGCCTATTGTTCGGTTGTAACAGTTGCAAATAAAAATGTATAATTAAAAACAGTTGGTAAACGTAGAACTCTTTCCTCTGAAACGCGTTGGATAGCGCGGTCTTGGAATACGGTTCTAGTGAGGTAGTAATCGCCAAGTAATGCACTTCGTTAAACTGCCTAGAAAGCCATTCTGCGTATTGTGCTCTGAAGAGACGGTGAACACTGAAGAGACGGTGCAAGTACAGGCTATTACATTTGTCTTTAATGTCTACTTCAACTATTAAAGCTGAAGTACGTAAGTCACAGGCATGCTATTTACATTTGCTTGCCATAAGGACCACGTGCGCCTTCTAATTGTATCCACAAACGGCGTCGGATTTCTTCAATCCGATTATCAAATTCAAACGCTCATGGAGGTGTCTATAGATGTACTTCCGCACGGACGATTGGGCACTTTTGTCCGATGAGATCGGATGCTATAAAAGGCAAAAGGAAGTTTAGGGAATTGTAGGATTAAACAAAAACTCTTCTACGATCCAATAGTCTAGCACGTTAAAGTTGTAAACCTTTGCGCGTGTGTTCCAATTCCAGCCAGGACAAGCATTTTGGCTGGTTAGAAACATTCACAGAGGCTTGTGTTCGGTCACTGAAGCGATTCACAAGTAACACAGTCGTTGACCGTGAAAATATAAGAAACTTGCGAGTATTTTGTACGCGTTCAGTTGGTAACTTGACCAAGTACCTAAGTTACAAATAATACAGGAAAGTATGTGATGTAGCACCACTAGTTTCTTATAACTATCTCTTTGCATTGATATTGATCAAAACAATGGTAGGAAGCGATCTCTGAAGAAAATCTGAAATTACTGCAATTTATTCGTCACGAAAGCTAGACTGTCCTGTTGCAAAAATAATTCCATTGTGCGTAATACTTGAACGGTAATGTAGTAATTGACTTTGAAAGTTCTAAATATAATTTCATGTAGCAGCGATAGCACCATTTTTTGCTTTCCGTATATTTGCTATTTAGGTGTTGCGTTCTGGAACAGCAACTTTTGTCTCATTGTATGAAAAGAACTGCTTCACTTTATATTATATTACAGTTTTCTTAAAGACTCTAATGTATGGCTGTGTTATGCGTATTTTTCCTGTTGATCTTTGGCAGTGTATGTGATAGTTTTGGGGAAACCATTTTGTGTTGTTTTGTTCAGCATTTTTGCTGCTGCAGCTTTTTTGTAATTTTACTCAATTTATTCAAAATAATTAACCGGATAATACATGGGCGTCAACATAACCAAAACAAGATTCCCATCATGAATATATCGTGGTTTTCGTTTTTGAAAACTGCTTTTCGGAGTGGTAAGTGATCTGTGTTTCAGGCGGCGGCCGTGCTGCACCGGCGCCTGCTGGAGCTGGACGCGTACCTGTCGCTGGCGACGGCGTCGGGGCTGGCCGGGGCGGCGACGCCCGCGGCGGCTGCGGCGGCCGCGCGCTGGCCGCTGGTGCGTCGCGAGGAGCCGGCGCTGCGCGAGGCGGCCGACCGCCTGCGCCGCCTGGCCGAGCTGCGCGGCGCGCTGGACCCGCGGCCGCTGGCCGCCGCCGCAGAGCTGCGCCCGCGCCTCGCCGCCGCCGCCGCGCGCGCCGACGCGCACCGCGAGGCCGCGCTGCGCGTCGCCCTCCAGGTCAGGCGACGCTCGTTACCCTCCCCTACACGGAGGGTACACGCACAGGAGAAAGGTTTTCCTGCCTGTTGCTCCTACTCATCTCTTCTTCCTTCTGGAATACAATTATGCATAGCTCAAAGAAATTGAGCCTTTCATTCTGTTTGTTTTATTTTTTTTTTTTTTTTTTTTTTTTTTTTTTTTTTTTTTACCATATGCTCTTGCTTTTTCACTGATGGCATATACTTCATCAAGTTTTTCTCTTACACTATATTATCAGTCTTGTAGTCTAATTATGAGTATCCTGCCACCTTAGGAATTTCATTTCATTGGTTTTTAGTTTTCTTTCATTTACTTGTGATAATACCTCACCCTCGCATCCATACAGCAGAATAGGAACTGCAACTATTCTATAAAATTTCAGGAGGGTATTTGAATTTAGTTTCCTTCCACATGTTCTTTTGAAAAGACAGTTAATTTCTATTATATAGAAATAATTGTAAAGCTGCAAATAATGTAATTGTTCTTTTTTTCCCTTTCTTCTTTTCTTATATTTCTTCAATATCTTCTGCTTGTCTTTATCCATCCGGAAATGGACAGTATACCACCTTAAACCGTTCATAGGATCTTCCCCAAATGAATCGAGGAAGCCCTGCGAATTTGAAACGGATCTTTTAATTTTCGAGTGTATTTTACATGAAGACTGGATAACATTTTCAAAAAAAAAAATTTCCCCCTAAAATATTAGTCCTTTTCAATTAATTTTGAGCTAAATCATGAGAATTTTGTTCCGAATGTTTAGAATCAGTTATAGAACGGTATAATATGCGAGTAGTCTAAAGCATGCGACTCAGAAGTCTAAATATTGAGGTTCAAATTCATGTCAAAACAATTTCTTTTTCTCTTTTATTTAAACTTTTGAATTTTCAAAAAATTGAAACTTTTCATTTTTTCTTCAAACCTCTGCACTTTTTCATCAAGAGCATTTCAACTGATAGCCGAAGTGTTGTTAGGTCCAAAATCGCATTATTATTTTATTAAGCAATTTACTTTAAGTATTTCTACTTTTTACTAACCATTACTACTAATACATGAAATTATTTGCTATTGTTACTCCTACAGTTACATATGTACGAACCAACATAAAAAACTGTTAAAAAAGTGAATAGTCCCTTGTGTAGCAGATGCTTTAAACACTAGCTTTGCCTACTTCTGCATTAATCCACCCCTGCCCCCACTCACTCACCACTCAGCAGCCCTCCTCACACCTCACAAGTTACATCTCTCCTACATCTTTCTTGGCTTATCTCACTATTCATCACTCAGTTAGTTCACCATCCAATCAACATAATGCATCATCAATGTCTCGTAAGTTTTTCAGCACCCTGTGTTCTGCCATCCATCTTATTTGCCCAAATCTCTCCTTGAGCAGAGAATATGCAAATAAAGAAAGCATTTCAGTTTTGTCACAGGTATACAAAAACAATTAATATCAATCTTTCAAAATACATAATTATGTATTTTTTTGTTGTTTTTTGGGAGGGTTATTTAGTTCATTTAGTAATTTTTGCCTTTGGTTGTCTTGCATGGAGTGGGCAAGTTAAATTTAGTGTTGATATGTACTACTTTTTCTTTGCAATCTTCAAATTATTAGTTTTATACCCTACGATTTTTCCTGAACTAGGAAAAATTTTCAAAAGTCTCTTTTAAATAATATTCAGTTCAATTCTTTTCAAATTTAATCATATCTTATTTTATGTGGCGAGGCTCAGGCCATCAAAGCTACTCTTCCACCTGACTGCACATTTTTCAGTAATATAATTTTAATTTGCATCTCATCAAGTAATTATTAACTTTATTTTTTCCTAATGTTTGTTAGTGTGTTCAGCTAGTATTATTAGAAAGTTGATGTCACACTTCAAACCATTCCTCACCTTTTACGTGTGCCAATCAATTTAATTAAGTGTTAAAAATTAGGGGCCAAACAACAGATCTTTTCTGTCTCTACTTCTCTTGATATTCCTATCCTGCTCATCTTAAAAGTGCACCTATTCCCTATTTATTTATCAAACATATTCATATAACAGTAAAACTTGAACAAATATTGTATATTGTTGAGTACAAGCATGCCAAAATGTTTCGCAAATAATGCATACGTCTTTTAGTAGATGATAGATAATTTAATTGGTATTTAAGATTATATCTTTTACATTTACACCTTTGAAGTCAAATATTTTATGGATATCACTAATTGCATTATAACCTATGTATCTGAAAAGTATTTGAAAAAACATGATATATTAACATTTATTCCAATTTAATTACTTGTCTTGGAAGTTATTGGAAACTATGTCAACAAGTCACTATTAATACAAATAGATGCAGTTAGAATAACACCCTACTCACTTTCATTTATAGGACAAAACAGGATTAATCTGCTCTCCTCTAAAAGAAGTAATAGTAACCTTGTGCTCCATTTTTCTTCTCTGTTCTTATTCTGATATATTTTATCAACAATGGGGATAAAATTTTTGCATTATCGTAACTAAACTTCAAGCTTTTGCCTTCACAGCTTATTTTCCAAACAATTTATAAAAAAATAACAGGTTATCAGAGCAAACTTGTGCTATTGGAAATCTGGGTAAAAAATACTATTAGTCCTTTTTATTATCAACATGTTTTTCTTTGTTTCAAGAGTTTCCTTGAAATTCATTTTTCAGGTTGCAAAGTTAAAGGAGCAGCAGAATGCAGCTTTGGAGCATGTTACACTAGGACTTGCTCTTCTGGAAGCTCAAGTTTCAAGACTTGAAGTTGCTGCTATGCCTCGTCAGCCTTTAGATTAGATTTATTGGTTAACTGTTCATTTTTCTAGCTGTATGAAAACATTCATGTTTTTTTTCTGCTGTCTATCGTTATTTATCATGCTTGGTAAAAATAACACATCAAATATTTATCTCAGACTTAATCCAAGTTGTTTGTACTAAAAAAATCATTACTAAATAATTAGAAACCTTTATGTTGAGGGATGTTGTAACTAATTGCAAAATAAATGCACATTTGCTAAAAATATATTTGTTTCTCTGAAAATTTTTTAGTTGCCAATTTTCAGGATGATCTGGCAGTGGCATCTCAGAAAATGAAATTCATTCCCACTGAACTCACAAACAGGGTTTTAAAAATGTTTTATTAACTGATCTAACATTTCCTTAGTGAGGAACATTTGAAAACATAATGATAATGTTTAACATTTTATATTAATTGGCAAAAGAGGAGTAAACCAAGTAATGTTCTTGACATGGAGTAATTTGAATTTTTGAATGAGAAATATGCATTCGATTGTGACAACTAAAAAATATGTAGGGGAACGTGGAGCAAAGTGGAGCCATTAAGCTTGTAGCAACAATACAGTGTATGTTTTGTTTTAAAAAAAAATTATACATACTTAAAAATTATTTGATACCTTCTACTATAACATATAAAAAGACTGTGCTAAGACTTTCCATAAAATATGTTCTTACTTTTTTACTATGTGGAGCTATGTGGAATACTGTAAAAAAAAAAACATTACCAGCAAATAACAAAACACAAAATATTGAACTAGTCCATGAACACAGAAGAATAACAAACCCTAATGAAACAGCCATATTCAAAAAACACTTCTCTGAAATTGCTGGTAAACTACTAAAAACAAGAAATCCAAACACTACACCTCTACAAACATCACCTTTCTTTAAAAACTCGCTTTCTAGCATGTACATCACTGAAACATCAAAAAAGGAAATTCTTCAAATTATAAACAAAATGCAAAATAAACAATCCGCTGGGATAGACAACATTCCAGACTTCTTAATAAAAAAGATTGCTCCATATATCATCAAACCATTAACATATTTATACAACCAATCACTAACTCACAGCTCTTTCCCAAACATATTTAAAATTGCTGTAATTAAACCTATACACAAAAAAGGTAACAAACAAGATGTAATGAATTATAGGCCAATCTCACTCTTGTCAGGTTTTTCAAAAATATTAGAAAAACTGTTCTATGAAAGATTAAAAAACTACTTGATACACTGTAACATAATCACTGACTCACAACATGAATTCAGAGAAAATCGTTCAACTGAAACTACTCTATTCGCCTTTGTAAATGAAATCCTCATGGCATTAGAGCAAAAAGAAGTTCCTGTTGGTCTCTTTCTTGACCTATCAAAAGCCTTTGACATGATAGATCACACATGACATGATAGAGCAAATAGAAATTCCTGTTGGTCTCTTTCTTGACCTGTCAAAAGTCTTTGACATGATAGATCACACAATTCTATTGTCAAAATTAGAATCTTACGGAATACAAGGAATTGCTTACAATTGGATAAAATCAGACCGAAAACAAATAGTAGTATTACCTTACCAAAAAGACAACAAAATAAATAACCATCACTCTGAGCCAAGGAATGTGGCATATGGGGTCCCGCAAGGATCCATACTAGGCCCGATTTTATTTCTTATGTTTGTAAATGACCTGCCATCAATAATGGAAAACAACAAAACAGTACTTTTTGCCGATGACACTAATATAATATTCAAAGAAAGAACAAACAAATCTTTGCAAGACAAAGCCAATTTAACCATCGACAAGCTAGTTCAATGGATCCACCACACACCACCTCCATAGTGGATGAAGGGTGCTACGAGGGTTGCCTTTTATATTTCAGAATTAGAGAACAAAAACAAATATTAATCATCGAAAATTGCTTTCTTGTTTTTCAAAATATTCCCCATGAAGATCTACACACTTTTGCATGCGTTTGAACCAATTGTCGAAGCACTTTTGCCACTCTGATTGAGGTAGCTCCAAAACATGCATTTTGTATGCAGCAACCGCTTCTTCAGGAGTCGAAAAACGTTGACCTCTCAGTTTGTTTTTAACGTACGGGAATAAAAAGAAGTCATTCGGTGCCAAGTCAGGACTATACGATGGATGACTCATCAAATCGATGTTTTCGGTGCTCAAAAATGCAGTTGTTTGAGCCGATGTGTGAGAGCTCGCATTGTCGTGGTGCAGAGTGATCCGTCTTCAGCGGTTGGTTTTCCTGATTTCTTGGAAGACAGCTGGCAAACAAATCGTTGTGTACCACTCAGAATTGACTGTTCTGCGTTGTTCTAGTGGTACGGTTGCGACATGTCCAGTTTTTTCGGAAAAACAGGCGACCATCTGTTTGGAAGTGCTTCGTGCGCGAACAACTATTGTTGGATTTTGCTCATCTTGAAACACTCATACAGTCGACTGCTGTTTACTTTCGGGCTCATACGCGTAAATCCACGATTCATCACCTGTCACGATGTCATAGACGCGTTTCGAAGCACCGCGATCGTATTTTGTGAGCATTTCTTCCGACCAATCGACATGAGCCTTTTTTTTTGAGCGATTGACAAATTGTGTGGGATCCAACGCGAACAAATTTTTTTGGGGAGTCAAATGTTCATGCAATACTGAATGTATGCTGGTCCCACTAATGCCTAAGGTTGTCTCAATCTCACGATAGGTCACATGACGATCTTGCAATATCAGTTCACGCACAACATCAATGGTTTTCGGAACAACAACTGATTTTGGACGACCTTCGCGAAATTCGTCTTGGAGTGACCTACGACCACGATTGAATTCACCATACCATCGATAAACACCGGCCCTTGTTGGAGCTTCATCGCCAAAACTTGAATTAAATTCATCCATGCACTGTTGCTGAGTTAATCCACGTTGAAAGTTGTAAAATATAATCGCACGAAAATGTTCACGATTTAATTCCATTTTTGGACCAAGATGGATCTTTTAACTTACGATAGATAACACAAATAGCGCTCGTATGTCAAATCGTTCTGAGTACGTATAACTTCAAAACATCCAACTTTACGATAGAGCTGTCAGTTGCCAGATCGCAACACCAGGGTTGCCAAATCCCGAAACATAAAAGGCAACCTTCGTATTAGAGAGCTCTTTCCCAAAAGAGATCGCTGGGTGAGGCAAAGACAGAATGATTTTATGTTCAACGATGTTGATTACTTTACGATAGACGAATTGCGGAAAGCAGTGAAGAATATGAAAACCGGGAAGGTACAAGGCTTGGGTGGGATCCCCACCGAAATTTTAAAATTAGTGGTACAAGTATATCCAGAATGTCTTCTGACAATCTATAATAAATGCCTTAAGGATGGGAAATTTTACAAGATCTGGAAGACACAAAAGCTGGTATTCCTTCGGAAGGGCAAGAAACCATTGGAACGGACATCGACGTATAGACCTCTGTGCCTTCTTGATACTATGGGCAAGTTACTGGAGGGGCTAATACTCTCAAGACTTGAGGAATATATAAGCTTTTCTCATAGACAATATGGATTTCAGAAAGGTTGTTCGACGAGGGATGCGATTTTAGAAGTAGTTCGCATTGCAGGGGCAGCTAGAAATGGAACTGGAAGGAAGAAGGGATTCTGCGCACTTGTAGCAATTGATATTAGAAACGCCTTCAACTCAGCCAGGTGGAAGGATGTCATGGAAGCATTGGTTGACAGGGGGATCCCTGAATATTTGTTAAGGATCATCAAGATCATCTTCATGAAAGAAAGATAATTTATACGATAGCATCAAGATTGAAGAAAATATGACGTGTGGAGTTCCACAAGGGTCCAGACTTGGCCCCT
This sequence comes from Gryllus longicercus, assembly GCA_038098605.1. NCBI lineage: Eukaryota > Metazoa > Arthropoda > Insecta > Orthoptera > Gryllidae > Gryllus > Gryllus longicercus. The sequence goes on along the minus strand of JAZDUA010000206.1, from coordinate 1,356,245 downwards.
TTCTATGGAATGTACTGTATGATGGCATATTGAAAATCAACCTTCCAAGAAATACGCAAATAATAGGATACGCGGATGATACACTAATAATAAGTCATAGTGACGATATTGAGGTGCTTGAACTAAGAGTGAATGAAGCCCTCTATAGAGTTAAAAGATGGCTAGACAGACGACTTCTTCAAATAGCAGTAGGAAAAACGGAAGCTGTGTTAATTACCGATCGGAGTGCTTTTCGCTTTCCTGATATCCAACTGGGAGAAGAGAGAATAAATTGGAAGCGCCAAATAACATATCTAGAGGTTGAGATAGACAGTAAACTTAAGTTTGGGCCACACATAAGTGTGATGGCAGAAAAGGCAGCGAGGACAGGATCCAACTTAGCAAGAATACTACCGAATATAGGAGGACCACGAGAAGCCAAGAGAAGGTTGATATCTGGAGTAGTTCATTCACAACTGTTGTATGCAGTACCAGTCTGGGCGTGTTCATTGGAGAAACAGGTTATGAGAAATAAGTATGCTCAAGTGCAATGACGAATGGCCCTGAGGGTGGCGGCTGCCTACCGTACGGTGTCTACTTGCGCAGTGCTAGTATTGGCTAGTACCGCACCCATCGATCTGATAGCTATGGAAAGGAAAAGGACCTATTCCGCCTTACAGGAAGCTCGACAAGTAAACAAACATCTCCTTCCCAAGGAAATAAAGATAATTAAGAGTAATGCTAGGAAACTACTTTTGGAAGAGTGGCAATGTGGGCGCTAAAGGTAGATGGACACATCGGATAATTAATAACATCGAGAGATGGGTCGGTCGAAAGTATGGGGAGGTGAATCATTACGTATCCCAGGCTTTTCCGGAACACGGTGGCTTTGGTAAATACCTTTTCGATTACAAGATTAAAGAAAGTCCGACATGTAGCTTATGTCGAGAAGATATTGACGATGCAGAGAATACGCTGTTTCAGTGCAAGGCATGGAATGCGGAAAGGGAGATTTGTAACGTTAAGCTTCAACAAGTGGTAACTCCAGGAAACATGGTGGACATAATGTTAAGTTCGGAGGAGAAGTGGACTATAATAGAGAACTACTTAGTCAATATCATGAAGGAAAAGGAGCGGTAGAGTTAAAGCACTAGCTTCCAGTCAATCTTCCACGCGAAGTAATGTCTCGCGACGGTTTCCGCGTGGAAGAAATCACGACTTAGGAGATGAAGGTTTAGGGTTTTAGTCGGTAAACAAAGAACGGGAGTTCGACAGTACTGGCTTCACCGGTATACGTAAAGGATTTACCCCCTTCTAAAAAATTAAAAAAATAATAATAATAATAATAATAATAATAATAGTAATAATAATAGTAATAATAATAATAGTAATAATAGTAATAATAATAATAGTAATAGTAATAATAATAATAATAATAATAATAATAATAATAATAATAATAATAATAATAATAATACAATACATATCAATTCTGTTAGCAACTACATAAAATTTATCAATATTAGTACATTCTATATTTAAAACTTGAAATGGTGAGGAGGAGGCAAGTTTTGACCACTTTTTTTCTTTTCTCTTCTTTCAATTTGTACACGTAGTCCTACTGCAGCACCTAATCCATCTAGCAAATCCAGAGAGAAATAGAATTTTCTATTTTTGTTTTTTGTCAGGCACTCTCTTTCTACTTCATAGGATGCGATATGCCAGTTTTTGTGTTTATTTTTTTTTTTTTTTTTTTTTTTTTTTTTTTTTTTTTTTGGCTCCAGCTCGAAACAGTTAACATGAAACGGAAAGACTAATGATAAAGAAATTCTTATTTATTTATGTTTTTTAAGCGAAATATTCTTGTAATTTGAGTACTCCTTTACATTGTAGAACATGTTAAGCAGGAAAGCTTTCAATTTACTTTTAAATGTATGAATTGTGTTTATGTCTTTAATATCATTGCCTAGTTTGTTGTAAAGTGTAATGCCCTCTGTAAGGGTACTTTTTTGATAAAGTGTTGTTTCAGAGTGGGGAACATTTAGGATATCCTTTTGACGGGTGTTGTAGTTGTGTACATCGGAATTTAAAGTAAAAGTGTCTTTGTTTTCCACAAGAATTTTCTTTGTGAAGACCACTATTTCAAATATATACATGCATGGTAGAGGAAGAATCCTTAGTTTATTGAACAAGGGTTTGCAAGACTCCAACTTATGAGTGTTGGTCATTATTCGCAATATTCTTTTTTGGATAATAAATGTGCGAGTGCTTTCAGGGGCATTTCCCCAGAATATTATTCCATATTTTAGGGGTGAGTGCACATTTGCAAAATACATTGTTCGAATTGTCTCAATATTGAAGCTTGACCTGAGGGTGTATAGGGCAAAGCAAGATTTGGTGAGCTTGTTAACATTTGAGATATGAACATTCCATTTTAGATTTTCTTGAATTGTTAGACCGAGGAAGGTAGTTTCAAGAGATATTGTTACAGGGTTATTGTTTATGAGCAAATGCTGTAAGAGTTTTTCTTTAGATCGAGGATTCATGAAATTTAGAGAGACTGTCTTGCTGATGTTTATGATGAGTTTGTTGTTGTGAAACCATTTTACTAGTGCTTGCAAAGTTTTGTGAGTTTCTTTTTCTAATGATTGTTGTGTTTTTGCTTTCATGATTATGTTTGTGTCATCTGCAAACAAAATTATTTTGTTATTTCGTGAAGCCAAAGGCATGTCATTTATGTATATAAGGAATAGAATCGGCCCAAGGATGGATCCTTGCGGAACTACATAATTTAGCATTTGAGGGCAGGAGTAGTATGAGGAGATTTTTTTTTTCTTTAGTGTGCAACTATTTGGCTTCGGTTTGATAAATATGATTTGATCCATTGGCCTGCAATGCCTTGAATCCCTAGTACTTCTAGTTTTCTTAAAAGTATGTGATGGTCAATAATATTAAAGGCTTTTGACAAATCTAAGAAAAGGCCAATGGGAATTTCCTTCTGATTTAGTGACACAAGTATGTCATTTAAAAAGGAGAAGATGGCTGTGTCTGTGAATCTATTACTCCTGAAGCCATGTTGTGCATTTGTAAGGACATTATTTGCATTGAGAAACTGTTTGAGTCTATCATTGAAAAGCCTTTCCAGAAATTTTGAAAATCCTGATAACAGGGAGATATTTCTCTAGTTCATTGGATCATAACTATTGCCCTTTTTAAACATTGGTTTAATTTTTGCTGTTTTGAATATATCTGGGAATATGCCTGATTTTAGACAGTAATTGCAGATGTGAGAGAGTGGTTGCACTATACATGGAGCACTGTGTTTAATAAGAAAATCTGGAATGTTGTCCATGCATACTGAGAATTTATTCTCAATTTGTCCAATGATTTTAAAAATTTTAGAGGGGGTTTCATATAAAAATTTGGAATTTACAATTTGTGTAATATTAGTGTTTGGTTGGTGTGTTTTATTGTTTACAGAGTGTTGAGAGATTGACTTATAACTAATTTGTGAAAAGTGTTCATTGAATATATCAGCTATTTCTTGTGTGTCTGGTACAGTTTGGTTTTTGTAGTAGAGCTCTATATTTTTTCTGTTATTATTAGTTGGTGCTGTAGTCTTTTTAACAATGTCCCGCATATCTTTTGTTTTATTACGTGCATTCGCAATGTACTTATCATTTATCATAATTTTTGCTTGTTTGATTACTTTTTCTAGGATCGAATTATATGTTTTGTAATATGAATTGAAGTTTGAGTTACCTTTGTTAGTATTTTATACATGTTGCATTTTCTTTCACATGACACTTTGATGCCTGTGGTAATCCACGATTTAGTTTTCTTATTTTGGATCTTTTTGAGTTTTTGGTGAAAAATGGCATTGAAATGTCTTAAGTATATAATTATTAATGAATTAAACTTATCATTTGTATCAGTTGTCTAATATACTTCATTCCAGTTTTGGATCTGAGTAATGTTTCCTTGGAAATAGTTACGGATTTCCTTGTAAGTTGTCTGTTCTGGGGTTTTTGTTTCTGTTTGAAGTGTTAGCATCTGGGCAGTGTGGTCACTGATTCCTGTATTAAATGTAGCAAGAGAAAAACAATGGTTATTTGCATCTATTATTATTTGATCTATAGCAGTGCTACTATTTTTGGATATTCACGTTGGTGTATTTATGGTTGTTGGTAAATTGTATGATTTTAGTTGTCTTTAAATAGATTTTCATTACTGGATTGTGTGAAGCAATTTATATTGAAGTCACCGCAAAGAATAATTGTATACTGTCTGCATTTTTGAAGATTTTTAGAATAACTTCCAGATTTTTTAAAAAGATTTTCAAATTCCCAGCAGGGCTGTTATATGCGCATAAGACCCATGTTTTTACTGTTGTTAAGTCAGTGATAGATATTTCAAAGTCTGTTTCTTTTAACGATGAGTGTGACTGGTGTAGTGTACAAAACTAATTGTTTCTTTAATAAAAATGCATGTCTAATTATATGCATGATGTGCGTTGTAAATATTTCGACATTAGCTAGAGAGAAACCTGGTATATATGTGTTATCTAATTGTTCTTTAGTTAGCCAGTGTTCTGTGAAGCACAATACTGAAATGTGGTTGAGTTTCTCCTCAATTAATATTTCTATATCAGTGAGTTTATTTTTCAGTGACTGTACATTTTGGTGAAGACTGTGCAAATAGTTCTTACTTTTGTGTATTGTCTGCTTCCCTGCCGATGTTGGTTGCTACAGGTTATACACAGGAGTGGGTTTTCAGTTGCAGCAGAAGTTATATGTACGGATAGGACGGGCAGTAGGAAGTGTGGAATTATGTGAAGGCGCTGAAGAGGAGAAGAAAGGTGAGGAGGTGGTTGGAAGAAGTGGAGTGGGCAGGAGAGGTGTAGGAGTAGGAACTGGCATAGGTGAAAGAGGACTGGGGGCAGGTGAGGGATGTAGAGTGGGCAGGAGAGGTGTGGGAGTACGAGAAGGAACTGGTGGGGGTAAGAGAGGACTGGATGCTGGTGAAAGATGCGGAGTGTGTAAGAGGGTTGTGGATGGAGAGGCGAAAAAATGGGTAGGAGATGGATGTGGGGTGGCAGGGGCAGGGGTTCCCAGTAGGTGCGAGATGAGCATGGCTTCTAGTTTTTGTTTACCTCTCTGGTTCATGTGGAGACCATGCAGAGTAAAATGTTTTCTTGAGAGGTTGTCAATATCAACAAGTGTGATATGTGTTCCCTCTCAAGTGCTGTCTTATATGATGGTTTGCAATCTTAATTTCATGGTTTATAGGCATGTTGTAGAGAATGGTTTATAGAATGTTGTTTCATGGTTTATAGGAATGTTGTAGTATTTCATGGTTATAGTAAGCATTCTGTGTTGTGGCTGCTCTTATAAATGCTTCTTCAAAGAAAGAATTAACTTTGTGGAGAGTCACCACTTTGCCCGGGTGATTTCAAAGCCAGTTCTAAATAGTTTGTGAGTAAAAGGCACTGAGGGGCAACATAAAACTCACCTACTGTGTGCAAATATATGCAACTCACCACTGCTGACAAAGGAAAGGAGAACTTGTAAATAAATTCATTTTCCCGAACTTTGTTATGAGATGTCAGATTAACAGTTCCTCCTTAGAATTAGTAGAATAGTATCTCTATTTAACATCAGGACTATGTTTTGGTTAGCCCAACTAATCACCCAGCTGCCATATTTCGGTGCCCATAATAACTTTCTGTGACACTGACGTGAGGCTGGATTTAGAAGCTGAGGGCCCCAAACTCAAAATTATGGTGGGCTCATCTCCCAAATCATGTTGTTCAGATTTACTAAATAAAACATCAATTACTCAGAACAACTTGTCATGCAAATTAAATTTATAGAATTGATTGTATAATTACGTATCGATTGTATATTTACATTTTATATTTAAGTACATTATTAATTACTATTATACTTATTTGATATTAATATAAAAAAATATTTTACAGATACTAACTTATTTTCTTTTTTTATAACTGTAAAATAAGATCAATAGAAACAAAATTGTATTAAAAATTCCTGTTTGGGTAATGATGTCCGTTTCAATTTTTGAAGCATAACTGACACTTAATGAAAGATAAATTATTTGTTTTTAGAATGGCGAAATTGCATATTTAAACAATGGTTTATTAACAGTCAGACATGATTTTTGGTTGATTCATGTACTGCTGAGAACTTAGAACTAACTAAAGCTACAATGAAAGGCATTTTCTACCGATATATGGGAGTATTACCGATACTACCCTTGGTCTCATCTCAGTGTTTGTACATTACAGGATAAGGCGGCCTGTTTCTTTAGATACGTCATCCCAAAGTAATCCATAGAATATACCTATTGTTCCCTATGATTAATGATGAAATCAAAAGTTTATTTTTAACATTATTAAAAGTAAATGGTGATGAATAGGAGGTGGATTTTAATGGAATGTAATTTTTTTTCATTTTAGAACAAAATACTATTTAGTATAGAAATTCATTTTATATTATGACAAAACGAAATAACCCATTTTTGTCATTTTTTTGCATTTTTCAATGATTTTGACTAATAAGTCAAATTGCAAATTTTTGGAAGTTACAAATTACTTATTAGACAACACATAACATTACAAAGCTTCTATCTTTTTCACATGTTTAATTAGAGTTATAAATTGTAACATAGTTATTACAATATATTCATTACAAATATTGTTGTATTTGTAAATAATTAATTCTCTGATAAAAAATATATCTGATTAAAATTATGATTTAAATCATTTGAATTAAATAATTGCCACCCTACCTTCTTTAAACATCATGAAAACAATGGAATCAATAAAATATATTTTTTGTGTTTTTGTCAAGAATTGGAATGAAAATATTTGCTCTGCTGTAGAAAAACTATTTACAAAGGTAAATCAGCTGCAAATGTTGGCTAGTGTTTCACAGCATTGACTTTCCGCTGCAGAAAATGGAACAATTATTAGAATATCTATATTCACTACAGAGATAAAAAAAATCTGCACAGAGAGTGAAGCTACATTTATTTTTACTACCTATTTTCCAATTTCTTTGTATTGTAATTCAATGGAAAGCAGAGATTTCATTTTTAATGAGTACTGTGATAAAATGGAATTTCAGATCTTTGCTTCTTAAATACAAGAGCCCCTGCTGAGGAATTCTCTAGTTACAACCATCCACAGAACAGTCTTGCATTATTCAAGAGATTGCTGTTTTATGACTTGTAAAGGGAAGAATAAAAATATGTAAATTATGGAGGAAAATAACAGGAAAACTAAATATTGACTCAGTTCAAGATATACATAAATGTTTAATATTTGTTCTTGGAAATCATTACCCTTTGTGAAGTAGTGTTTTCATTAACAAGAGGAATTTTGAAACATAACGTGTGTGATAAGTATGGTAAACACAATAGGAAAAAGTAACCAAAAGCCAAGGGAAAATAAGAGCCATTCCTCTAACCATTTCGCTCTATACTTACTAATTATTCAACCCTAATCATAATTTATCTAGTCAGAGGAAATGACCATTCAACAGCATATTTAGACACTTTGCTTTTGAGTTTTAGATTTACTTCTTCTATCTTAGATATTTTTAAGTGACTTCAAAAGGAGAGGTTGAACTATTAAAATGAACTATAAACTTGTTTGTTTCTTCCGCCATAACTTTCTCAAATGTACCCCAATTGAAATTTCCTTTTTCTTTCAACCTTATAATCTCCAAGTGTCACCAGTCATAAAGGGGCCCAAAGGTATAATAAATAATGAAGTGATACAACACTTAACCCATACAAACACCACTTTCACCTGAACCATATATATGAATTTTTTAAGAATTGATATTCTTCACTTGATCTAGCTTAATCTGAGACCCTGAAAATTGGAAAGAAATCTTTTAATTCAAGGAGTACTACTTTAAATTAAGCCTATGGAACTTTTTAAAATATCTCCTCAAAACTGTACCAGATTTTTGTTTAATTTTTGGATTGCTTGAATTAATCAAATTCATTTACAAATAAGGTAAGAGTATGTTTGTAATTAACACCTTTGAATTAAAGAAAAATATGGAATTTCAACTTTTTTTAACAATTTTCTTATATCTCCATAATTGAAGCTAAATGCAATTAATGCTATCTATTTGTCAATATTATCACTTTTATAATTAATTTTCATGTTAAAATTGTCATTTCACAGTTTTTTCAAGTAAGTATTTTTTTCCATAATTTTAAATTCAATTATAAAGAGTTTTTCAAAAACTACTCCGCATTTTTTCATCAAATTTTTTGAATGGATACCAAGCAATTCACTGAATTATACCAATGGTCAAATTTTATAACTTTGTTCAATCAAAACTCGCTTATAGATATGTTCAGTCCCTAAACAATTGCCTACTTCATGTTAAAAGATTGCAGGAATATTTTTTTCAAATAAAGACACAAACAATGAGGTTATAAATCTTTCAAGAGAACAATCTTTCAAGGGACTGAAGGTATATGACTGAAGATGACCTATAGACTGAAGTAGTAAATTTTATGTTGTCCTGTAAATGGTGTCTGTGTATTCATTTAAACCTTTCAATTTTCAAAAATTATACAAAAATGCAGATGACATCTTTTCTCAGAGATACAGACAGACGTTCCAAGGAGGGAATGATACTTTTTTTTCCAGCAGAGCCTCTTCCCAAAAATTAAATATAAAAGAATAGTGTAAAACCAACTTCAAAAAGGAAAAAAAACAGATTTCAAATTAAACAGATGATTTCAAACATACATATAGACTTTTCATTTGGCAATGACTTTATTAAAAAATTAGTACCATGTAATACCATTATTAAATAGAAAGATGAAATGCATGTTTAAAATTATTTTTTACTTCAAAGTGTATCTTTATATTTCAAAGTCAGTTTTACTTTATTATTATTTACTGGCATTTTCACATAATTACTTTGATGAAAACATTAAAAGCTTCTAAAATAATCAAACTATGAATATTCATATATCATTTTATTTTTTGTGTGTATGACACTATTCAATCTTTGAAAATGCTATCATCTTTCCCATTCATTAGAATTAAATATTGGAGAAGAATCATGCCTTCCATCAATCAGCAGGACATAAATAATATAAATTACTGACATATCAAATTTTGTTCTCTCCTTTATCTTCTTTGCAGTGTTAGTTTATCTCTATGCAAAATTCTATAAAATTAGCTACAAGTTTAAATGTTGGCAGTTTTTTCCTTGCCATTTTAAGTCTACAGTGCTCAGTCTTTCTATTGGAGTTCAAATTACAGGAGATAAGTGAAACAGTGTTAAATGTTTATGTAAAATGATATCAAATTACTTTCTTTTCTACACAACTAGACTTTTTGTTTACAAGGGTGCACACTGTAGCATTATATTCCCACATATTCACTGCAACTCAATAACTCAACACTTTACCAAGTCATGGCCTGAACCCCAAAGATCAAAAACTGGTCTTACTTTCAAGATTAAGGTTTGTCAATACAATTTTCTAAGATCTGTTTTTAGGAATACTTCTATAATAGAATCTTTGCTGTCATAATATTTGTAATAACAAAAAAATACATTGCTAATTTTGCTTTAATTACTAGGTAATTTTGCTTTAAATCACTTAAGGCACATAAATTTGTCAATCAGAAGATGAAATTCCTTAAGATTAAGATAAAATCAGTCTGTTAATCCCACATGCCCCCAAGTTCTTACCAACTTGGACATCGAGGTTCCTTGAGGTTCTTTTGTATTGTACTTTTTTCTTTCCTTTTTCTTTCTTTTTTGTAAATGATTAACTGAATTGTTTTTGTTTTTTTTTTACATTTAAAAAAAAGTTCTATGCTAAGAAGGAAGGGGATAAAAACAACCACCAATTCATTGTTGACTGTCAGTACTCTATTTCCAGATGTACCGTTTATGTACATTTATAAAACTTCAGACAAGATATATATATATAAAAATCATTTATTTTCTCAGTAAACTTTAAAAGAAATACACATTACCAAGCTGTAGCCACAATAACTTATAATGCAAAGTAAATTGCAAGACTTTCATTTTCATATCCTATATTTCTTGCAAAGTGCACTCTGGCACCCAAAACAAAAAGCTGTTGAAGCTCCAACATACAAAATTAGTAAATGTGCAGTTCACATACTTAACATTAAGTAGAACTTAAAGGATATATCTCTGAATAGAGAAAGATCCAATATAATACTTGAAAAGAAATTCTCTTGGACCAACTCTTTCCAGCTTGATAAGGCACTAATCTGAGAAAATAAACAAGCAACATCATCCCCATCACAGCATTTTCATTTTCTAGCAACAATTCACATATTTACAACGTTCAACATGACAAGCTTATTACAAAATGTAATAAACAATATGTATATGCTGATTATTTAGTCAAGATCTATCAATGCTCAATTGTCAGAGATAAAACCTTTCACTAATCGTTTCATATATTAGACCTCAAATTAACAATCATCTTTCTGTAACCACTTGTGATTCCCCACTTCCATAAACCAATTTGATGAAAATCAATCCTAGTAGGAAGTAAACATGGAAGAAAGTAATCTCATATATAAAAAGATTAAAATTTTGTATGAAATTTGTACATTCTTCACTGAACATCAACAATAACTTGTACTATCCTGCAAGAAATTTTACAGGAAAAGTTGTGTCAATACCAAGTTTTACGTTTTCTGACTATAACAACTTTCTCTTGACCCTGTTTCATTCAGTTCCACACAACTTTTTGATATCACCACGTAATAGTGTCCTGGTATGGTAACAGTTTATCACAGACATTCATTGTCTGAAATATGTTTACTATTTTGTGCTGTCTCGAAAGTTTGGATTGTTTGTCCTCCAGCCTCTAGCGGTGGGTCCAAATTTGTACACTAATCTTCTGCCAAGCACTGGTTGCAGAACTTGACTCTTGTAATAATACCTAAAAAAAAAAAAAGGGAAACAATTAAGGTTTTGCGAGCTGAAGTCCACCAAATTTAAAATAGCTAGAAGGTTTAAACAGCAAGTATGCATGTTGTCACTCATATTGTCTATTGTCAAACATAAAATGTTGATGCTGCTTATGCAAACATGAAATGCTTACATGAATTTCAAGATTTTTTCATTTTTATGACACCTACTTTATTACTGATTCTCAGTTATCAGTACTAGCAGCCTTTCACCTTTTACATTACCACACCCAACTATAGCCACTGGGAATAAATTAAAAGAGCCTAGTTTGATTCCTGGTCAGAGATGCTAATGATTCGAACCATGTGAATTACTTATATTGTCTTTTAGAAAGATGGTCTCATAGACCCACAATTGTTCAGCCCAAGTGTTAGTTATGCCTTGGTCATTTACACTAACAATTTTGGAATCTTAGTACAGGCTCAGTATATCTTTGATATGTACCGGTACTATTTCTTCTTTCAAATTTCCCATAATTTCTGACTATTTACATTGTCTTAGGTCTTTTCTTAGTCAATGAACAGTAATAATAATAATTATGTTACTGGTATTAATTATGTTATAAATTATAATTATTATTATTATTACTATTATACTTATTATTTCTGTTCATAGACTAAAAAAAGGACTATGACAATGTAAATAGGCAGAAATTATGAGAAATTCTGAAAGAAGAAACAGTACCAGAACATTTAATCAAAAATATACAGAGCCTATACCTGTATACTGTAAGATTCCAAAATAGTTATTAAAAATTACCCAGACACAACAACAGATGAAGACCAACACAGGTCTAAGACAAGGATGCACCCTGTCACCACCACTCTTTAACTTTGACTTAAATCACATGACAAAAAAATGGAAACAGAAAACTCAAGCAGGATAACAAACAATCAGAAATTAATGACAATATTATTTGCAGATGACCAAGTTATAATAATAGATTTGGAAGACACAGAAAGCAGCATTCGAATGAAGCAAAGTAAGCAAAGAATACTAAATGAAATTATCAAGTCACAAACTAAAATGTCTTCTATGACAAAGAACATCTTAGAGCCAAAAAAAGTAATAAAAAGACAATAATTGAACAAGTTACCACTTTTAAATATCTCGGAAATTCAATTGGATTGAACCAGAAGTATATAGAAGAAAAATACAAAAATATAATAGAAACAATGATGAGAATTCATAACACATCAAAACCAATGTTAAAGTATGGTTTAGAAATGTAGATAATGGGTATAAAGGAAACCATAAGTAGTTCAGATAAAGTTTCTAAGTGCTGTGTAAGAGTCAGGGCAACAAGAAGGGACAAAATTCAAAACGAAACAGTTAGGAAAGAATTGAAAACAGATAACTTAGCAGAAGAAATTAAAAATTACCACAGGAAATGGAAAAAATACAAGAAAAAAATGGACAATGTCTACGATGGATTGCATTAAATTACAGATTAAATGGTAAGAGGGATAGAGGCAGAACGACAAGAAGATGGCACCAGCAGGAACACTTCACCATATGAAGGAATACTGCTTTACTACCTACTCACAGGACAGGAGTACTGCTCCTAAACCAAGGGTGTTGATGATCATGATGATAATTATTATTAGTATTATTATTTATATGATTATGATGACTCAAAACAAATATGGATAAGACATGGCAATTAACAAGTATAAAAATTGAGCAAATGTGGAATGGAAGGAAGGGGATATTCAAAGAAATGAATTTTGCTATGAGATGTGGCCTAAGTATTTTCTTAATAACAAATTAAACTCAAAGAATTCTGGAATCAGTATTTGCAATTGAATCTCTCTTTCAGTCACAGATTGAACTTCAACTATTGAATGATTTTGATATTTATTAGATTACTATTTCCTTCTATTTTGAGAAAGTTACTCACTAGCTAAGAACTTACTTTTTCTTATTTTATTTCTGAAATAATATCCAATGCTTTTTGTATTGATCTAACCATCTTACTTTAACATGTCAATTACAGATTTGAGGTAACCTCTTTCTCTTTTAAAAGTCTTTTAACTTTCTATATTTCATTATTGCAATGAGTTTACTTAATTTCCTGCTGTGTTTTTCCTATTCCACCAAGCTTTTTAAAAGACTGCCACCCTAATACCCCTGATTGTCTGCCAAAATACACTAAGCCTACAATTATAATACAAGTATAAATTAAGTATAACTACCCGTTAAAGATTTTAAAAAGCAACATAGACAAATTTCACAAGTAGTACCTACTTTAAAAAGTATTCTTAAAATTTGGTCTCATATTGGTTTATCATTGGTATAAACATGAATGACAAAAAAAACAAGCTTCACTCTGCATAAGCAAACCAAGTGGAAAGAATAAAACATAATTTGATGGCTATAAAAGCTGAAAGCCAAGCTGAATAATCCATGATGTAAGGAAACACTACTTTCTTCTCAATTACAATGACTTTGCATGGGTCACCTAGAGTTGATGTACCAAACTTATAAACTAGCTTCTTGGAAGAAATGCTGGTAGCAGTTATTTACTTTATGTAATCAACAAATGCTGCAGATATTCAGAAAAGTGAATGAAGAAAAATTTTCAATAATTACTCCATGTTAATTTAGTAAAGAAGTTTTGAATGTAAACCGATTCATGTAAGAGAAAGCCTTCCATTACTCAAAAATCTTCAGTCTGTATAGTTACTCAAAAAATTTTCTACAAAATTCAGGTCTATTTGTTTAAAAAACACATTATATAAATTCCACTAACCTCATGGCCCGGCTAAGTTTTTCATAAGTCATCTTGGGGTTCTCCTTAATTGTCCCCCAAAGTTCAGCTACTTTGTCGCTTCTGACAAACCTGAAAATTCCTTCTTCATGATTTTCCCAACAAATAAGGCTTGGACAATACTCAGGTTTTAAGAGGAGATCACGAATAAACTCCCATAATCTTCCACATTTCTTTTCTGTAAATTAATAAGTCTGTTGAAACAATATCCTACCGTACATTAAGAACAACAGTATAAGTTTTCATTTTTCCACCCATGGTTTTATTTGACAACAATCAGTAGAGTTGAAAACCATCAGTGGAGAAAAAATCAATCCATCACAAAAATATGAAAGAAAACTATATTAATATAGTGAAAATCTTAAGAAATTGCATGGTTTCCACTCATTCAAAATTATATTAACTTCTTGTTTAATGTTCATCATATTATAAACCATTTGTATTATTTTTTATTTCTATTTTTCACAAATTTGAAAGAAAAACCAAAAAATTCACCTTTATTTCCTCTCTTTGTACGTGTTGGTTTAGGTGGTCTACCAACTGGCCGTCTTCCTCCAGGAGGTCCAGGAAGTTTTGCAGCAATAACTGGAGGTTTGGTTTCAAAAGGCTCATGAGAAGAAGCATCACTATCATTATAGGAATCATTATCAGCAATCACTGGAAAAAAAAAAAAAAATATCATTTAATTTTGCTGAACAGACCATAACATTTAGAAATGTAAAACTTAATAAAATATTTCCCTCTTCCTTTAGCACCTTAGAATCAAGTTAAGCTTGTTTATTATTAATAAATGGAAAATATTTGATGAATTTGCTCTTTTCCTAGTGTTATACAGAATTTTGGTTTGAGGGTTGAACACATTTTCCTTTTTTTTATTCAAAGATATATATTAAAAAATATAAAAATGTACCAGCTTACCTGAAAGTGCTGGTTTGCCAAGAGAATCACTCAGATCTGTATAGATGACTTCATCTTTTGGTCTTAGGTTATTAAAAGGTGGCACTGAAATATATTCAAAATTTCAATAAGATAATTTACAGATCATTAATAGAAATAGATGGTGTATTTTTTTCTTCTTCTTCTTTTTTTTAAAAATATTGCAGTACTCACAATTATCATCTAGAAAGGCTGCTTCTCTGCCCATGTATCTTCGGACAGCATCATAGAGGAATTTGCCATAATGATAATCCTTCTGAGTGAATTCTTCCAAAGTCATATTTTGTAGTTTACAGCCATTCACATTACTAAATTGTGGCAACTGGATATTCTCAAAATCAACATTAGAATTTCGAGCTTCCTCACAGAACCATTGAATAACTTCTTCAGGTTCCCAATCCTTCATAGGTTTTGATGTATCTCTTCTCACTAACTCTGAAATAATAATTCATAAATTATTAACAAAATCATTATTTTGAAGAAATGAAAAAATTTCAACTCTTTTAATTCTTACCACTTGCATAAGGAACAGACTTTCCAATGGCTGACAGTGGATGATGGTCAAAATCCAGAAGTTCATGTGGAGGAACATATTTGTGCTCATCCATGGGTCTTGTTAGTGTGGTTGCAGAATACACGTTGTGTTCATCCCACTCATAGAATGGGTATTGTGTGTGATATTGTGATTCCTGAAAGGATAAAATAATACTTTCAATATAATAGAGTAAACAAACAAACAAACAAAAAAAATCATTAAGAATATATGTATAAAAAATACTAACCTCTGGCCACATACCGCTATAACAGCTTTGCGGCATTGTGCCTGAAAATGAAACAAAAAAAACAATATATTAAACAAACCATTCAAAAATAATTGCAAGTTGGAATTGGGGAAAGCAACACAAGTTATAAAAAAAAAAAATATTCGGTGGATGACAGTCACGTGCTAAGAAGTGATCGACAAAAAATGTATGAAATTTATTTTTTCTTGAATTTGCGTTATCATTGAGCCGCGAATTACACCATTCTCATAGTCAAAATTTGCACGTATCGTATAAATATTTTCTAATATTACACTCTACACGGTGCTACGAATCGCATCAGAAACAATGCTTGCAACAATATGCCATTGCAGTAGAAAGATTTACAGGCCTACCCGAGTGAAAGTTACTAACTTCGATGTCGGGAAATAAAAAGGAACCAACGTTTGTTTTATAATATTTTAGACAGTTGTAAAACAAACACCTACCTGACAGCGGGGAAATGGGAGATAATGACAATCAAGCAATCTTGATGAACACTCACAGAGCCACGCAACGCACTGGTACACGTCAACAGGCAATTGTCCGCGGCCCGCAACAATAGACGCGCGCGCGCGCGGCGATGCGGATCGGGGAGACCCCGCGCGTCCCACACAACAATCGCGGACGAGTTTTGACAGCAGCCACCCGGGGACGAAACGCGAACAACCGACCACCTCGTGGCTCTGAGCCCCGTCGCGACTACAGCGCGCGCCCGGTCAACTCCCGCGGGCGCTCGAGTAAACCCCGCTGACGGGCCTTCCCTGCCCGCTGTCCACCAATCGCGCGACAGCGTTCGCAATTGCCATAGAAACAATGACGTCACAGCGGCGGCTTCGCCTCCGTATCGTTTGCTTTATTTTCGTGTGGGTGACCTTCATTCGCGTGCGCGAGAGAGACGGCTCTACGCCGTAGAGAGAGACGAAGGAGGAAAAACTGCCCGGAATGTTGTGATTGGCTGAGCGCGCGCGGTCACGTGAGCAGACAAGGACGGCTTCCTGGAACGTAGGCTATGACAGAAGGTAAAACAAATTGCGTAATATATACCGAAGAGTGAGACACTAAAATATGTGTAACATTTTCATCTTTCTTGACAGTCAATCCATACGAAACCATCATGTCCTTTCGAAACCCAATATTATTAGCGATTAAATAGCAATCTCCCGAAGTTCAATTTATTTCATTCATCTACGACGTTCATCAAATACTCAAAATAAAAAACTTTATTTTTAAATAATAAAATGCTATTTTCAATTTGCTGAATGTTTGAAATTCTACAACAGCAAAAAAACCCACAAGGACTAGAATAGAATTTGCACAAAAAGTTCAGCGATTTTCTACACACACGGAGCAATGATAAATGTGCATCCGTCGTGTGACTTGTACATTTCTCGCAATCGCACGAGGAAAACATGGCAAGAATAGTTTCCTTCCTCAATGCACCGCCCGCTGCGGCAGGGCACGCCCTTCCCCAGCTGGGCAGGACGGCGGGCGCGGCGTCATCCCAACCCGACGTCACGGGGCTATTTAAACTGCAGTCAACGTCCGCGGTTTAATCGCGCGGAATTGGGGCGCGTTGGTCGGTGTGGGTGGATGTGCGGGCACAGCAGGGCGGCCGAGGCGGGCAAGCAGAGCAGCGGGTGGAGAGGCGTGGGCCCAGGCGCCGCGCCGGGCCACACTGCCCGTCCCGCCTCCGCCAGTAGGCTACCGTTATCGCGTCCGCGCCGCCCCCGCCGCCGCTCTGTGGACTATCCTGCAATGCTGTGCGATCGCGTGGGAATCCACTCCAGTGCTGGCAGGCCCATATGGGCGAGAAGATTTTTTTCATTTTCGGAGATAAAGTAGATAACGCCCGCAGTGTAGGAGGCATCGGTGAAAAAATGCGCTTAAGGCCTGTTGTTGTTGGTGGTGGCAGTACGATTTAACTAATATGAAAAATGTCTGTCTGCAGAAGCTGATGAAGTTTTACAGGTTTTACTTAGTTTTGCTCTAGATTGCAGGTAAATCATTCTCGATCAGCGGGCATTTTGAGCATTTGGAGTTCAGGTAGACCAATTGTAAATGAACAAATGAGCATCCATGTATTTGAAAGCCGACAAGCAACAAGAAACGTTTTGAATGGCGTTCTGTTTACAAAGTCTATTCGCAATAAACATTACAACAAAAATTCCATCTTTCTTCCATACGGTTTATTTTGAGAGCAATTTCTACTTACATCTAAATGTCTCCTGTTCCTAAATATCTTATTCTTGGGACATCTTTATTGCGCGTAGCTACATCCTACGAACTATCGAGATTTCCCCTCTCGCTCAAGAATAATGAACTAATGAATTATATCATGTGTAATTGAAATGGGGAAATTTCCTCAAAATAATGTTTGAATAACACTATCATCGAATACATTCTGAAATGCCGAAACTCGTGGTTCATTTCCTCGGAATTATTTCCGTCGCCTCGTGTAGTGCATTCGTGGGCTGTCATTGCAGGCTCCTCCTCTTTTTGGAGCAAGTGCACCCGCCTGGAAAGCGTCGAAAGCAGCCACGGAGGCGGCGGCATCAGCGGAGAATGCCGTGCGGCAGAGGAAGATTCCCTGGGATTCTGCCACGCAAACCTACCTCACCGATTATGCCGCTTCGCCCAAAAGTTGACCCCCGCTCTCTGCTATCCAACTTTAGATGTTTAGGTGTATTTCAAATACCAACTAAGAAATCTATTAGCTAGGGGCACGCTAATGTATGTCATCTAGGCCCCAAATTCATTCGATAAATATAAAGTTGGTTGCGCATACGTTGACGTTTTCGTGAAATTCCCTTCACGAGAGCGTTGAAAATTTCGTTTGCTTCTACAGCGCATTACTGCAAGATCACTAATTAAATTAAGAAAAAAATACATTAAGAAGCGTTAGAGTTAGGTGCATACTTAGGGGCATACGAGATACATATTTTTATGATTTAAATTTCACAATTTAGAACTGCTTTTACAAATTTCAAAAACGCAACATTTTGAGTTGGTGAATTTGAAGTAAAAAGGTAAAAACTTCTCGAACGAAATGCTTTGAAATTAAGTGAATTTTTATGTGGCTACAAACAGTTGTAATAGCGGATATTATTCATAATTAGATCCAAAATTTCAAGGCCACTGAAATGGCTGCCGTTCTTTTGCCGACTGTTGTACACTTGCAGGCTAACGATCAATTCCACTTCGACGCGCAGGGTGCTTTTGTGAACCGTGGAAAACAGCGCGTAAAGCTCACAGCTGACATCCGGAAAGAGAGGGCAGGGAAAATGACGATTTCTATTCGTTTATTTACTTATTGGACTTTTAGGGCTCTGCAACTGCTGAGCTCATTGAGGCCCATGAGTGATTGTCTAATGAATAGATGATAACGATAATGATGATGAGGTGAATGATGAAAAAATGGTGGAATGGGATTCAGTGGAAATTTAAGATCCCTACGAAAATCTGTCCCCGAGAAAAGCTTTTGTCGTTCACTACCAATTCTGCATGGACTGGCAGAGAATCGAACCTGAGCCCCAGCAGTGGAAAGCGCATGCGCCTGCCATCACGCCACGAGTTCCCCTCCCCGAACGAACGTGAAAGAATGGAGGAAGGAGGAAAATTCGGAAGCAGTGCGAATCACATGTTCACAGTTCGTTTTGGTCACGAAGAAATGGCCCGTCTTACGACTTGCTGAAGAATAAATTCAATCGTCCAACATAATGGCAGCAAAAGGTTTCCATTTAAAACCTAAAATGCCGCATTAACAAGAAAAAAAGCAAATGTGATAAATAAAAGGCCATTTAAGAAGTATGCAAAAAATCATTAAAATGGATAACGTTACGGTGCAAATTTTTATAAAACATACTTGTAATTCGCATCCATTTAGTACACATTACAACTTTATTTGGAGAAAAAGAAATCATTTTTTGGGTTATATATTATGAAACTAGTTCCAAAAAATTGTGGTTTCATTTGAAATGTCTAGAGATAAAGAATAAAATAAGCAATTGTATTGTAACGAAGTTCCACTTTTGCATAGAGTTTCGAGCAATATTTATTAGAAGAAACCTTAATAATAAAAAGTCCTGAACATTTCTCGAAACTGAAAATTTCTTCAGTATGATCATGAAAATGCTGGTGTGACTTGACAATAAGATAGTTCTTAGAAGGCTCTTTTGCAGAGGAGAAAATTATTTTCTAATACTGAATAGAAACTCACCTTCATTTCATCTTCGCATGCAGCATGATATATAATTTAGATTGAAGTGAAAATTCAAATGATCTCTGAACATTCAAATGTAAAATCGAGGGTTCGAGTGTAAAACATAACGCACACGGAGACACTTATGATATTGTTGTTGGACATTTTTGGTGTAAACAAATTTAAGTTACATAAAATATAAAAGGACAAGGTATAAAAACGGCAACAACCGGGGCATATCTATGAGGTGTAAATTGAACTACACTGCGTACATCACAACTGCCAGGAGTAAAAAACATTATCACGAAAACTATAATTTTGAGGGTTATATTTTACGACCAAGCTCTTCAATGTCTCCCAAACCCCATCTATAGCACTTGACGTAAAATAGATGTTTCGGTTTCATCCAATCGGCAGCTTATCTGTCGCTACAGTGACGTCACTATGGGGTTCAAGCTCCCGATTGGATGAAATCGTGAACAGCTGATTTACGTCAAGTACACGATTAAATAAATCCTAGCATGTGTCAAGGAACAGCATTTAGTAAATTGAGAACATACGTATTCCATGCGACTTGTCCCAGAGTTTGATGGACTATGCTGCGATGACGTCCGGGATCTCTGAGGTGCGGAGCGGGTCCCTGGAGAAGGAGGTCCCCGCCCCGCCCCGCCCCGCCCCGCCCCGCCCCGCCCCGCCCCGCCCCGCCCCGCCCCGCCCCGCCCCGCCCCGCCCCGCCCCGCCCCGCGACAACACCATTCGCCACGGACGAGTTGCCTCAAGCAGAGGCGTCCACTTTGCACTTCTGAGTGGGCTAAAAAGGGCCGATTTTAGACCAAATATGGGAGAAATACGTGACGAAACAATGAAATTAGCGGTTTGGGTTTTAGTATGGGCTAACTAGTCGGGTTTAGAAATCTTAAACGAAATATTTGAGAAATGTAAGACGAAAGGTGTTTTCAAATATTTCGTCTGAATTCTGTAATTAATATAATTTAATAAATGAAAAATATTTGTAATTTAATTTAATTCCATATCGGTTATATATCATGTGTGATTCTGAAGGTTTCCTTTGACTAGCGTATCGTGAAGACAGTTGTAACCAACTTCCCTCTGCGCTCAAGCTCAGGAAGAAAAGCGAACTAAAGCTTTTGAAAAGCAAAATAATGGGGGGGAGGAACTTGCCATTTTCTAATAGAGCATTCTGATTTTAATATCGAATTTACAAAGACCCAAGCTTCCTTGAATGAGAAAAATTAAATCAGTTTGCTCACCAAGCAGATTCACGTAAAATTTAGAATTTTGTTTTATTTCTCGTTACAATTAACTATATCTCGAAATCTTAGAGTGTATGGGTGAAACCGATCTTAGAAAACTTTGTACGGTCAGTAAATATTTCGAAGTGAAACTGACTTGTGATTAAATCACTCAAGTAATCCTATAATAAGTACTTATAAAAACAGAGTTAACACACAATAATGAATTTATTATCAAGTAAATACCGTTATGTCTTTGGTTATATTGAAAAGACAAACATCCAAATAGATGTGCCTGTCAGTTTGAATTTATTCAGTGAAGTTAAGATGTTCCACATCGCTGTTCCAAATAATAACGAAGATTGATAGTAAACATTCGATGCTGTATTGGGGACCTCTTTCAAAGACATTACAGAAACAATGGATACCATTTTTCACCGCCCACATTCCGTACTATTCCGATAAGTATTCTTTAAAATTATTATACCAATTCGTCTAAAATTCCATAAACACGAAAATTACGTCAGGAGTTATCAACAGGGCCACCTGCGCCAAGTGAAAGCATGTCGGGGCAAGTCTGTACCACAGAGAAACGAATTATTTTCTTCGCTTCATGCGTCGTGTACCAACTACTCCAAATGAGTGTGATGTCTATACTTCTCTCTCCTGGCTAATTTACAAACGGTTAGACGAGATCAAGATCGTGTTAATAAATTAGAAAACCTCCCCATTTTTTAAAAAAGAATAAGCAAACTATTATCTTTAGGATGAGATTTAGTTTTTAATATCACATCAAATTTATTCAGCATTCCTATATTGAATAATATTAATATCAGACAAATTAACTCATAATTGAATACCTTAAAAAGAAAGCATTGTTCAAGAGATGTTCTTGTGGCCCAAACAGCGTATAAGATAAATCGTCAATATTATAACTACGAAGTGGCCGACGGGCTGTAAAAAGTATTTTCTTGAAAAATGTATTATTTTAATTCGAACTCAATAATTTGGTTTTACTTTGGACCAGGAACACTATTTCACTGTTATTCCAAAATACAAGTGTTCGTGAAAATGTCATAGGAATAAAGAATGCCAGGTGATATTATTGATGCGTAAAAAAGTTTTGAAAAAACATACTTGTGTCATATTTGAAATGAGCCAGTTGATGCGCGATTCTTTGATTACACTTTCTTCACAATCGCAGCAAGCACGGGTACTGTAATTTAGTTTCCGTAAACAAGTATATTTTTATTTTTTACACTAAAACAGTTTAGTATTTCTTAAGAATCAACACAAATAAAATATGTATACGTAATCATATTTCTTTCAATACAGAGGGAATAGGTAACGGTAAGACAAGGAGCAAAAAGGAGCAAAAAGTGTAATTAGGCCTAAAATGAATCGCCTCGTTACCTTGTCATTATTAAAGGTTGCAGCTGAAAAATAAAATATTCGTCAAAACCAGACAAGTTTCACCATAAAAAACATTTTTTTCAAGAAATTATACTTTAAAAAATTGAATATTTTTCTGATGCTCCTTTGAAATACAGGAAACTGTATTTCAATAATTTTCACTTTTATAAAGAATAATTCACTTTTATTTTTTTATTATTATTTTATTATTATTATTTATTTATTATTTTATTTTTCACTTTTATAAAGAATTTTCACTTTTTATAAGTGATTTGTTAATTAAATAGGCTTTGTTTATATTTTAATTAAAAGTAATATTGGATAGCACAAAAATATATTCTGTTTAGTTTATGTTTTCACTATTACTTTTTTATTTTATTTTTTTTGTAATGAACTAAACCTAGTCTAGTAGCAGAACAGTGCGTATTGCTGAAGTTATTTGTTTTAAGTGAATATTATTTTAAGATATAGCTGTAATAGGTAATTAAGGCGATTTGTAAATTTAGTTTTTTTTCAGGTAATTGAGTTGCAATTCTTTTCAAAACACAAGTCTTACTTCTATTCTGTAAATAAACGAAATATTATTCTTAAGTTATGAAGAACTTACGGAAGACCTATTATCATCCCATCAGGAATTAAAAAAGGAATTTATTATGTAACGAAAAAACACAATTAATTCATTTCCATAATTTATTAACACGTTTAAACTATAGAAAATCAAGTAATTTATCAGTACTAGTATATATTTTGTTAATTCGGCATAACTGTAATTCAAAATATTGCATAACGAAGTTTTACAAGCAAATAAGAAAACTATGGCCAATCGAATAAAATATTTTCGCAAACCTTTTAATTTGAACGTTTCTTTCTCTTGATAATCATCTACAGCTATACTTTTAAAAGGTACCAGGAAAATTGTTGGGTATTGGTAGAAATAGCAATTTCAATTTATGAAAGTGCTTAGTGGACATTTTTGAATTAGTTTAAATAAACAGTTTTGACTTTTGAATGTAATGTAATGATTCAATAATCCAGATCCATTTCAGAACAATCGAATGCGATTATGTCCAAATTATATAAAATCAGCAATTATTATATATTATATATAAAATAAGTTGCACAAAAAGGAGATTCAGTTTGAAATTTCAGCGAGCAGACACTTCTGAGAACGGCGGGGCGGCGTTCAGAGCGACACCCTTATAGTCGTAGGCGCAAGTCATCCCGCTGCCCAGCTGGCCGTCCGGCGCCCCCGGCCCGCCGGCGGCCGCCGCTGCCGCTGCCGCCTCGTTGGCGCGAGGAAGCTTGGCTTCCGGATAGGCCGACCGCCGCAGCTCCTCGCCCACTTCCGCGCCCGGCGCCCGCCCGCCAGCCCGCCCACCGACCGCAGACGCCAGCCCCACACCGAGTAGCCGCGGTCCAGATGACCAGTGGCCTCCGTACGTTGTTCTGAATTTTTTTTCAGTTTTTTTTTATTTTAATTTTAATGTTTTAAAACAAATTTTATATTTTTTAAAATATTTTTTAAGGGGGAGTGAAGATTAATTTTGGTTCTCAAATAAATAAAAACGGAGCTGAACGAGTGTATTTTAAAACAATGTGATACAAAATGTTATTCTTGCTGACTTGATTCTATTTTTCTCCAGATTTTTTAATTGTATCTTGCAAGACACCATTTGTCCATAAAATGTATCAGTTATGTGGTACAGAATTTCACTTCAACAGTGTTTGCACGCAGTATGTGTCATTTCAAAATTCAGCACCCGGCCATATACGGCACGGGTCACTTCACCTACTAACGTACCGCTTGATACAAGTGAATCAATCGTTACATTACGAGAGCATTGTGCACTACAGTGCTGCTACATAGAAACGTTAGAATGAAGCTTGTCTCGTATCTCATGTTGGCAGAGACTATTTTCGGGGAATAACTAAAAATACTTTCAATGACAATTGCGGCTTAACGTTCATCGCCATCTTGATCTAAGCCCTTTCCTTCCTGAGGAATGCCTTTCTAATGCTGTCACTCCCTCCCCCGCTGCCAACCCCACCCTCTTCCCTGGAACCATGGGCGACGTCAGCAGAAAGAGCGAGGTTGTGGCCACTGTGGAATTTGAGTGGTGACGTGGCCGAAGACTACCCCTCTGAGATACCTGAACATGAAACCTAGACCTTTCCAGAAGAATAACTGCCGTACAAATTCCTGACTTCTGAAGTTGGACGTTTATTTTATCCAACACGCAAATTAAAGTCATGGCTATTATCCACTCCATACAGAGGAGTTTCTATGGTATGGCAGACATGTCACGTGCCATTGGCGCTATTTAACCCGCTAAAGTAATAACAAGAACCCTTATTTTAAGTATACTGACAGGAGCGCAAATTCTATACCTGCTACAGGCTCCTGAATACCCAGACACACCACTTTATTCCATAATCGCGGCATGTTGCACGTAAAATATTGAAAGTTTTTGAAGTAAGTATATTGTACAGAGTAAGATTTAACAATAACGTGGGACATATACTGGATTTCTACTTATTACATACGAGACAAACTTTTGGTTGATATACTGCTGTAACATCTAAATTATTTATTTTCTTCTAAAACATAACCATATTCAAACGGTACTTTATGAAAGGGAGTTCAGGAGTCCAGTACGAACTTGTGAAAAATGCTACACCGTTTTCCCAAAAATATTTTTAGAAATAAGAGTCGAGTAACATAATTTCTATTAGCTAATTTACGAGAAAATAAGGACTTCCAAACAAAGAGTATCAGATACTAGACTATTAAAACTTCTATTTAAATTACCGACTGGAGTAAATACCTGATGACACCCTTAATTTGACCCAAGTTCCAATTATCATTTCTCATTGGTCATTGGCATTAGTGGCCCAATTTCCGCAATTCGAATAGTGCGCGTCGACGGCTCGCTGTCGCGACGCTGCTCCAACGAGAGGAGAAAGAAGGAAGTAATGCTGGAAATTCTTTTCCTTTAAAAAAACACCTCTCCATCTCCAAATGCGTTCGTATTTTTTTCGTTGAAGAGGTCCCGCAAAGATTCTTCAGAGCATGTAACAGGCTAGTTTCGCCTACAAAATATGTTAAGAATTAAAACTATAAAATACAACCACCCTAGTAAAAGTGGAACTTCTTCCATAGAGAAAGTATGCGAGTAGTGAATTCATATTTTATTTTCAGAAATATAAAATAGAGAGATCCAACTACGTTAATTAACTATTTTAACCAAAATGTATTCTCTCTGGATTGAAAGATCATAATCGGCGGACTATATATTTTTTTCCATGGGTTGAAATAATATAGGATAAAGGCTAGGCGATGAGAGATACAATTTATAATTTAAAAATCAATCCTCTTTCCGTAACAATTTTGAACAAACATTTTTTTAAATCCCACGTGGACTTCGGCGCATTGCCTCGCGGCTGCAATTAAACGAAAGGGCGGATTTTTCGTGAGAGGGGTGTCGCACGAAAGGTGCCCAAGGTACAAGTCAGGCCCCGGCTCTCCCCTAAACGCCCTCCGAAGGCTCCGAGAAAGTGGGACGACGTGTTTGGAATTCGACGCAGTGTCAGGAGGCTCTCCTCGGGCTCCGGCGAGGGGTTGGGGGCAAAGAGGGATGGGAGTGGAAGAGGTGGGGGGAGGGGGAGGGTCCGCACTGCACTGCGACGGCTCTGTCCCTCCCCTCCCCTCCCCGCCCCACCCTACCCCTCCTTGCCATGGCCCACGTAGCTTGACGGTACGTCGAAAGCTTGTTTATGTTACGGTTGTCGGCGGCGTGTCCATTATGTCCGAGCGTTCGTCTCGAAACTCGTAACAAATAGGCCTTCCACGGAATATTACATTCAGCATTATGACAAAACCGAATACGCATTAATGTTTATGAAATCATTTCCTCAAGAGTTTTCACCCACACGTGAACGTTTAAGCGAGGGCCAACGCTGTTTTCAGAGATAATGATAGATGGCTCGGGACAAATAGAAAATTATAATGGGTCTCCTTTAAAAAAAATCTAAGTACACTCAAGACCAAAACGAAGCGACGAGATTACTTCCAATAAATCTTCATAATTCTAGAAAAATAAAATAATTTATTCCATACTCTAATTCTCAAGGGATTATTACATTTTTTACTTTAATACTGGTTGGTACAGAAAAAGTTCGTCAAAACATTTTTAAATTTCAGTAAGTCAATTACAGTTTTTAGGAGAGAATGATACCAAATTAATATTTTAGCGGAACTTCTGTGATATCTACAATTAGCTAAAAATGTTATAATTATCAATTGAAATTTCTTCGAAATTTGACGAAGTAAAGTAATATACAATTTTGAATATTTCATCATAAATGGTAGAAGTCGACTTCGCCATTCCACTTTTTCCCCCTTTTTCTCTTTTCTAATTGATAGTTTGAAATTAACGAGGGACTATATTCTTTTATGACATCGCTTACGTGTACAATGTGATGTACCACTTCCCGCAGAATATGTGACATGCCAGTTCACGTGGAGCAAACTTTGTTTCCGAATTTTCATGTTAGACATTTACTGAACTCTTCTATTAATAATTAATGAATACGTTTTACGGAGACAATCGCATCCTAATTCGCTAGTTCTAGGCGAATCCACTACCTCTTTTGGACAACTAGTTTGAGGAAAGAAGGTCAGTTTTTAATCAGCAAGTTCAATTTCGCGTGAGGAGAGACCTTCATCTAGCCTCAACCACAAAACTATTATTTAGTTTAAAATTTTAGGATACCCCCCACACCGCCGATATTTAGTTGTTCCCAATTCAGTTTTCACCACGTCACAAGCAAACGGTCTTTTTTAATGAATATCAAAACATTTCTTAATGACAACAGAAAATGTACTTCTTAAAGTAGCATGTTTTAATTTAAGAGACCAATGATCACTTTTTATTCGATCACAAATCTCGTGTAGCGGAACTTCCTGGGTAGCCATCGGTCGCCTGCCCGCTTCTTTTCTGCCTCACGGATTTACAACGCGTCTTTCTTTCCCGCAGCAAACAGGTTGCGTAAAGGAGGTGAACCCCCCCCCCCCAGTGTAATGGCGGCCGATTAAAGCCCCTAGGCGGGGGGAGCGGAGGCCACGTGGCCGGAGCCTCACGTGGACCTGGAGGCGGGCCGGCACGCTGGGTCAGCTGACACGCGCCGTAGGCGAGCGACCAACCTCGGATCTTCCGCGTTCGGATCTCCCACCCACCCCTGCCAGCGCCAGCGCCAGCGCCCGCACCCGCGCTCTCGCCGCCCCGTGGCAACGGGGCATGGCAACGCCTCGCAGAGCGTCGCACCCCCCCCCCCCCGCCCGACGAATCACCCCGTTACTCCCCACGGGGCTGACGCCGCCCACACGACACCACTCGCCTATTTACTAGTCATTCGCCTACTTACTCAGCAATCGTAGTAAACTCCCAACAAGACTAGAGTGGGGTGTTCCGACATTCTCAGACACCGAGCATGTTACTAATCTTTCCATGTGATCAATTTTGATGTAAAATACGAAATTGCATAATTTTTTAAGTCAAAAAAATATAATCGCATGTTCGTTACGTAATTAATTACATTACAACAAAATATTAACATTTAACTGCATAACTAATACACGAGTTCACATTCAGACCTAACAGTTCATACTTCAAACAATATTTTAAACTATAGACCTTTCTTCATAACATTTTTTGCCCAATCGGCGAGTTTCTCAAAAATCTTTGAAAATTCGTTTCCGAATTTAAAAGTATAAAAAGTATGTCGAAACAAGATTGCACGGCAATGATAAAAATTAGGTTTTAGCGCGTATATTAAAATGCCGTTTTTAAAGAAGTGAAATGTAGCGTTACACAATTAAAGCGAAGAGCGATAATCAACTTGGTTAAAAACATCCTAGTTTGGTCGCTTCGCTTCCTCTTTGCGGGGACATCGAATGTTGAGGCCTTTTACGGAGTCAAGTCTCGTTGTAACCTACGCAGGCTGGCGCAAGATTACGAGCTTCTACATATTCTATTGACTCGTTACTAGTTTTCCTTTACTCAACTTTCCCAAAATACTAATTGTCACAATTATCTCAATACTACGTCAATGCAAAATGCTTCAACAGAAACACTCAAGAAATTGAATTTCAAGTTCAAACCTTGTACGGTAATAGACGCGGTATTCAAACGTAAGAGCTTAGTAAATGGAATAAATTGTCGAAAACTTCAAGCAGTCCCCCATGTCTCGGCATCCAGGATATTGACACTAAATTAGAAGACGATAGTTAGCAGTTTCGTTTCGGAGAAATAATACTACTATATGCAAAGAGCTTCTTTTCATTACATATGTAGATGTAAAAACGACATTAAATTGCGTCGGCGAAATGCTAAAAGAATTGTAAGGCAAAGCAACCGCGAGAAATGTTAATGTCGACTTGCAATGAAAATAATTCTTTGTCATTGGCTTAGTTTTGAACGCCTCTCACGCACGGCAAGGGCCGTATCGATGGAGAAACAAACTGACATTGTTTACAGACGATAACTCGAATCAGCCAGCAAGCTGTCACTGGAGGCTAAAGATTTCATTGGGAGCAAACCACCACACTTTGTACAATGTTACACGATTGCACAAATTACGATTATAATAAACGATGTTTACCACATTCAATTATTTATAAAAATCTTAAAATAAATTAGACGCAATTTTTGGTTTAGAGCATGTACTACGAAATAAGAACGAATCAAAAGAAGGTTTGAATAATGTCTTCAATTTACACAATTAAGCTTAAAACTTTATAACCATAGCAATAAATGCATTGCTTTCATTAATCCACCAGCCCCTCTCGGTATTGGCTCAGATATACTGCAACACGTGTTCGGAAGCGAACGCGCTCGCGTACTTCGAAAGCCCCAGCTCACGCAGCCAAACACAACGCGCCTGTCGTCCACCGATCGATCAAGAGGCACAGCAGAGCACAAGGGGGCGGGTGGGGTGGGGGATCCCGCCGGGAGTCGAACACGCGAGCGCGCGACCACTTACTGTCCACGTACGCTCCGGGCGCTGTCAGGAACATCCTGGCCGCTGGTGTCACTTCACACACGCACGAGCGCGCGCGCGCGGGCAGCGTAGACAACAACAAAGTCGTTCAGCGGCACCTCGCACACAGCACAGCACAGCACCGCACCGCACCGCACAGCACAGCACTGCACCACGATCTATCTATCCACGCACTGTCCCGTCGCCGCCGCACTGCACTGCTAGGCTCGACTCGACTCGCCGCCGCGCACAGCACGTGTCACTCGGCGTCTGAGCGTTCGCGGCGCCGTCGGACAACAAGAGCGCGCCGCCCGCCGTCTCGTCATATAACCCGCGCGCACTCGCCGCGCCAGCGGCCGATCCCGCTCTGGAGAGGGGTTCCCCGAAATCCGCGGGCGGCGTCGCCATTGGGCGGCGCGCTCGCCAATCGCAGCGCGGGACTATTCGCGCGCAGTTTTTTTCCCCCCTTGCGTGCGCGCTAAGGTCACGACGCGCGGCGCAGGGCTCGTGCGAGAGACGCACGCGAGACACCGTGCGTGGAGGGCTTCGCGCCCGCGGCTTCCGCGGCAGATCAGATCGCTAGCGATACGAGTATATCGATGTTTGCAGAGCGTAAGGGAGTTTGTGCACGCTATAGCGGACAGCACTATCGATCTGCGCATGCGCTGATGCACTGAAGTGATGCGAAACTTAAATTGCACATGCGCAGAAGATCAATAGTGCTTTTACGTTCGAGGGTGCACAAACTCCCTGTAGATGGTTCTTACATCAATGCCTTAAAGCCGTTGCATTTTTTAACATCGATGTTGTGAGCTCGATGTTTATCGTTTTCGAGGTTTTTATCATGATTGAAAAAATCCATAATCACAAATGTACAAAAGTTAAAACATGAAATAATAACTGATGCCATTGTCAGCTCATGTGTAAGAAGGAAACGAGTACTCTTCGTACTCCATCGTTCTTATTATTAAAAAATTGTTTCGTATTAAATCTTCATTATAAATTAAAAACACGGTCACTGGGAAATGAAAGAGGGGAGGGGCAGGCCTGAACTCTTGGGAGGGCTGGTTCGAATCTGAACAGGAAACTATGATTTGTGACAATTCCGCAGCAAATAATGGCCGCAGGAAATAATTGATAATTACAGAAATATTATTGAAAACCATTTCAAGCAATTCCAATCGTAAATACTATAATACTATTAATAAAGATAAGCTGGAAGTGTCTGTGCGTGATTTTCGTATTTTCAACAAATAATTTTTCACATCTCTTATTGGATTTGTAGAGCGTACGAACCATCAAATCAATTGTCTTTAGGCATTATGACTATTATAAAAGCCTCTGTTTAACCCGGGTGGCCGAAGTGGTTAAATATCAGTTTTGGACTCTGCGTTTCAGAGGGAAGGGTCTGGCTCGGGGGTAGTTATGTTTTACAACTATGTTGCAGCAGAAAACTATTGTTTAGTATTGTAACTTTCTTGTCCTACTTGTAAAACGTATATCATATCAAATCAATTGTTCAATATAATATTCAAATCAATATAATGTTGCGGATCGTTTAGAAACATTGTGAGAAAGTATGCACTTTGGCAGCACCACTAGTTCATAGTTGAATAGTCAATAAAATAATAAATGAAAGCATCATAAATAATAAGGAAAAATAAAAGAATTATGAATAAACGATGAACATCAATATGAACATGATGGTGAAAAGCACAAGGCAAAGTACACAAACCGTTAAGATGATAAGCCTTCCGAGTTGTCGAACACCACCTAACACGTCATGTCCCTCCTTTCCTGAACACGTTCAGAACAGTAGCATGAATGAACTTTGGACGGAGACCGTACGCCTTAGCGTCTATTTCAGAACAATACACAGGGAAAGTCCCAGCAGATTTACACCTTTCACCAAAAGGGTTGACTTTTCCCTTCTTAAGCAGCCTCCTTGTGAAGGGGGCTTGAGAATTTACAACTAAGCTCAGCTCTTCGCGACGCAGAACTTGTCGTTTTGTCACTAAAAACGTAGTCTCAAAAAAAGCATCCCTCTCTAATCAATATTCGACTAGGCGGGAAACTCTTATAAGCGAGTCCGGCATGTAGGACGAAAATGCTCACAATGTATACTATGGTTCTCGGAAGAGGTCGTGTTGCCTCTTTACATTGGGATCTCTTAACAGCCTAACTGCCCCTGACCGGCACCCAAGCACCCAACGAAAACCAAGGGCCTGGGGCACTTGATACACGAGAGCCCCTCATTTCAAACAAAGAATTTTCTCCTCTCCCCATTCAGAATTCATTTCTCCATGCAGTAGACATAACTTAGGCCTATTGCCCACGCCGCGGCAGAAGCGCGCGTACGTCAATCATCAGGGCTCTTCGCCGACGACGGACAAAGGGACCGAAGCAGGTACCTGCTGCGGTCCCTTTGTCCGTCGTCGCCGGAGGGTCGGCGAAGAGCCCTGATGATTGACGTACGCGCGCTTCTGCCGCGGCGTGGGCAATAGGCCAAGGCCTATTGCCCACGCCGCGGCAGAAGCGCGCGTACGTCCTTAGAGCGTTAAATTTGGATTACAGATATACATTTTTATTTCTTTTGAATGAAAAAAATAGGGCCCCAATTCAGTTGGGGGTTTAGGGTAAGTTGCTCCATCTTCCCCTTTCTCGACCTCCTGTATACTACAGGCGTGCTCATAGGGGCGTGGGGTCTAGGGGGACCGTGATCCCCTGAAAATTTCGAAAGGGGGCCTCGTACCTCTAAGTAACAAAACAATTTTTTCCGTAAATATGATCAATACCTTATTTTACTCTTTTTAAGCTGACAAATTGGGGAATAGATACAGACTTTGGGAAGAGGTTCCCCAAACCAGCTGGCATTTCTGTAAATGGTTCAGCATAAAATCGATTGCATTTATTACATAAGTAATAATAATACATACGTAATAAAGTTATAATTTAATTTTTCTTGTAGTTTTATTTCATAGTCATTTTTTTTCCAATTTATTTCTTTTCATTCGACCTTACGTCTTTTGAGGGATTTCAGTTGAATATGCTGACTTTTTTGGGATTTGGGCATTCCTTGACAAATTGAGGTTAAATACTGTGGCTCATTTAATTCATTCGTTTTCTTCTAGATGCTACTCAATTTTGATCTTGATTTTTTTAGGTTAAACTGTTAGGATTACTCTGTGAATTTGATGGTTAGGAATAAAACCATGGAGCTTTAATTGACTTCCTAAGGACTTTTTTTGACTATTCGCATTTTTTGTATGGTGGAGGAGCAGGGTTTTCCTAAACTGGACAGGCATAAGCCAGTGTTGGTAGGATAATAGATTTATATTCAATTTGGCATTTGATATTAAGTGTTGAACGTTGATTTATAAACGGGTATGGTTTTGATATTTTGGCATTGGACTTGTTGATTGCTGCAGGAATATGCTGCATTTCCAGGAAAGTATCTTGTCTAACAATTCTCCAAGATACTTTATTGGCTCACATTTCCAAGGTATTTCATTGTCATCTATTTTCAGATAGGGAGTGTTTTGCGTTAAGAGTAAATATCTTAGTGTGGCATTTTGTGGATTAATTGCGATCCTCAATTTTTTTTATCCATTGCATTACGATGTTAAGATTATTCTGGACTCTATTGTATGCCAGGTTAATATCTGTACTTGCTGAAAACAGTGCCGTATCGTCAGCAAAAAGAGCAGTTTCCGCGTTAAAATATTTGAGTATGTCACTCACGAAGATATTAAATGAAATGGTGAGAGAATTGAGTCCTTAGGAACTCCGGCTGTTATATTACGAGGAGTAGAAAATGAGTTATTTATTTTGACCTTACATTTCCTATCAGTGATGAAGCCTTTAATAATATTCTGAATATACTCAGAGACTCCGAGTTGTCTTATTTCAAATAACAAAGCAGTATGCCGAACATAGAAATATCGGCTAGAGTATGTTTTTTCTCTTGGAATATCTGCGAAATGTATTCAGTAACATTAACAGCTGATGCATGCAGGAGTGATTTGATCTGAAACCAAATTGAATATCTGGTATTGCTTACTTGTTTGTCAGGTATATGTTAAGTCTTTTTAGAAGAAGCTTCTCAAATATCTTAGAAATTAAGGATAGGAGACATTGGTCTGTAATGTTCAGGATGGCAAGAATCTTTTCCTGGTTTGTGAAAAGGAATGACAATTGCAGTCTTCCAGGCAGTAGGGAAATAGTTAAATCGTAAGATAGCATTAAATATTGGAGAAGTCCTGCTACAGAATTATTACTGAGATTTTTGAGAATTTTATTGCCGAATCCGTCAATACTTGGTGATTTTCGTTGTTTTAAATGTTTACTGATATTGGCTGTTTCACTACTATGTTCAATTTGATTTATAAACTGCCTAAATGAAGCGAAACGGTGATTATCCAATCTATTTTTGACTACTCTCGACAATTTATTTAGTTTTGCCTTTATATCTTATCTTTGAGTTATTTGCCAA
Organism: Gryllus longicercus; assembly: GCA_038098605.1. Taxonomy (NCBI): domain Eukaryota; kingdom Metazoa; phylum Arthropoda; class Insecta; order Orthoptera; family Gryllidae; genus Gryllus; species Gryllus longicercus. Next base: position 1,322,345 of record JAZDUA010000206.1, on the reverse strand, counting down.
AACCTTCGCAAATTATGTTTCGATTTAATGAAATTAATAATTTTCTAGGGAATAGTGAAAGAAAATAGTTTACTTTTAGTATTGTAAATATGGGGACATATCTTTGGAATTATTGATTGGTCCAGAGATTTCTTAAGTTTCTTCTCAACGGTTTCCGTGATTTCCCTGATTCTGGGAAATGCCGGAGCAACAATGGATCGCCCGCAATATTTCCTTCCCATTCCATTCCCATCATCATCATCATCCCACTGTATCTCTTAATCCGAACTGGAGCCCAAGGAGGAGCTTGTTCCGTTTAACTCACCCCGCCATATGCTGGTGAGGAGGCTTCGCATTTTGATTGATTAGGTATTCCGGGCGCGTCAACTGCTTAAGTCCCGTACGTGTAGTGCATGTTTTTGCGGTGTGGAGTGGCGGTTATCTTTCCCCAACCAGGGAATTTCCCAACGAGGTATCTCTTACCGCGCCAGCCGGGACATGCTCTGAACTTCTGCCCTGTCTCCCGGCACGTGCGGTAGTGCAGAGCATGGAAGTGGAAGTGTGTGTAAGATCCTACTGGTTAGGACTAGGAATAGGAAGGACTAGGAATGGGAAGGAAAAATTCCGTGCGGCTCGTGGCCCGCTTGTTACGGTGCTGCTCCGGCATTCACCTGATGTTGATCGGAGAAACTACGGAAAACTACGGAAAACTACCGACGAGGTCAGCCAGCCATAGAATTCTTCTCCAGACCCCGATTGGACCCGACCTAGCAATGTAGGTAGTATCAAACATCCTGCCATCGTCGGGAGAGAACCTTAGAGGCAATGCAGTGAAATCAGTTGAGGCCCTGAGAGACCCCTCTCGGTAGGAGGCTCCGCGGATCCCGCAACGAACCGGTACTAAAGTAGGAAAAAGAAGATCGTTAATGCATTCTAGACATTCATTTTAAGTCGACTACTCTTAAGAAGGAAATAATATAATATATTAAAGGGGAATACGGCAGTTATGTTAATATTTTATGCTGACTCATACTTTATACTGACTCAACAAATTTCTTCGTGAGGAAAACAAGTTACAAGTTACTAAATATGTTTTACATATGATGTTTAATACTCGTGAGGAAAGTAAACAGAGCCAAGGTAACAAGCCATGAATAAGTGCTTTTCTCGACACAGGTAGAGGGTTCGTTAAACGGAAGATAAAACTACTAATTAAAAGAAAAGAAAAAACATGGAATAAATAAAATATACAATATCTAATGTCAACATACATACTAAGATTTTTTAGAAAAAAGGTTATTCTATAATGTGTACTTATATTTCAGATATGCGTAACAGTTTCGTCTACAATTCACGAAGATAATCTCGTTAAACAAATTTGGTATGACTTGTGTAGGTTCATTTTCCATAATAATAATAATAGTAATAATAATAATAATAATAATAATAATAATAATAATAATAATAATAATAATAATAAGTCTCCCAAAGTCCAGTCCTACATCCGAGCAATTGAGAACTTAGCCACGTGGGAGACGGGCAACGTCAGAAAATTTGGCGGCAAACAGGGCGATGGCACACCCATATAGATATGGAGACACGGAATATGCGTCGTAAGGCCTCGGAAAAGCAGCCGCTGCCTGGGGAGCGCCGGGGCACCTTCGGAGCCACCGCTGGAGATGACAGCATGCGAGCCGGTGGTGATCAGGAACTGAACAGGCGGGCCCTGATCGGGGATAACCCCGAATATACTACAGCCGAACATAGCAGCACCCATCCATCTCCACTTACAGCTGCACCTGCCGCAAGTGCTTCCCAGAGAAGCAATCTATTGCTTCCAGAGACCACTGCCGCAGGCAGGCAACGCAGAAGGATGAAGTGGACTACAGAAATAAATACCTTCATCATGCGTGAATACTACACCATTACCAAAATGGAGACTGACACTACGGCCTACCGACAAAAGTTACATCAAAGATTTCTTCACCGTTACCCTGATTCTGAAGTTAGTGAGCAAAGAATAGCGGACCAGCGTCGAGCAATTGTTCTGAAAAATCTCCTCTCTGCACCAGTTGTGGAAGCAATCAAGGAAGAAGTGAGGAAAATGCTTAATTCCTCAGGACCTAGTAATCTGAGGGAAGTGGAGATGCTGTGCAAACTCAGAATGACAATGGGACAAGCATGTCAGAAAGTATGGATGATAAGAGTAGTGAAGAGGTGCAAATTCGCAATGAATTTGCAGTCGCACTTGCAGAATTTGAGGGAACTGACCCACTGAACCGCTATCTCATTCCCAGACAAAATTGCTCGAAGAAATTAGCAAGAGCAATCAGCGTCTTGAATGAGAAAGTACTGCCACAACATCTACAACAAAGACCATCTTTCGAAGAAGTACACACAGCAATTTATTGTGCTGCGGTTGTGGCTTCAAGATGTAACGGTTCCAAGCTTTTCAGCCGCGTAGCAACTGCCCACAATGATCGAAGTGAAAAAAGAATGCCACCTTGGGAAAGACGGCTGGTGAATCGTATAGAAAGCACTAGGAGAGATATTGGGAGACTCACGCAATTTAAAAAAGGAAATACCTCAGAAAAACTGAGAAGAAAGGTGAATAACATCCTTATCAATACAAAAATACATACGAAGCACGAGCCCTTGAATTCAACAATAACAGAACATCTTTACACCCTACGACAAAAGCTTTTGGCGTTAACAAAACGCCTTCGACGCTACAGGAAGTGCACTACGAGGAAGCAACAGAATTCTCTTTTTAACAGAAACCAGAAAGCATTCTACAGGAATATGTCCAAGGGTAAAGGGCTTGTAAATAATATGAAAGAGTCAAAGCTTCCCTCAAAGGCACAAATAGAGGACTTTTGGAAGCCTATCTGGTCATCTGCTGTGTCCCACAACCCAGATAGGACGTGGATTGAAATGGAATATGACAGACACCGAGATATTCCTCAAAAGGGTGAACCAATCATCACCGTAGAAATTGTCCAAGCAGCGTTGAACAAAGCACATAACTGGAAGGCACCAGGCAGTGATGGTCTGCACAATTATTGGCTGAAAAAATTTACAAGCACTCACCATCATATAGCTAATATAATTCAATATTTTCTTCACAATCCAGAAAATCTACCTTACTTCCTCACTGAAGGTAGAACATTCATGTTACCAAAGGAGGGTGACACTAAAGACCCCTCGATGTACAGGCCTATAACCTGCCTTCAAACTTTCTACAAACTCATAACATCTTGTGTTTCACAAATGATGATGACACACATTGAGGAACAGAACATCTTAGCAAATGAACAGAAAGGATGTAGACCTGGATCTCAGGGATGCAAGGAGCAACTCATTATAGACTCTGTAATTATGGGGCAAGTGCTTGCAAAACAAAGAAACTTGTACGCATGCTACATAGATTACACTAATGCATTCGACACCGTGCCCCATTCTTGGCGCCTTCAATGTTTGGATGTATACAAGGTCCACCCGTTTATCCAAAACTTCCTGAAAACCGCGATGAGTCGATGGAATACAAAACTGTATCTCTCTAATGGAAAACAATCCGTCCACACAGATACTATACACATCCGCCGAGGGATTTTCCAGGGTGACTCTTTAAGCCCTTTATTGTTCTGCTTAGCCTTGAATCCCCTGTCTACTCTACTTAATTCAGCTAATTATGGAATCGCTCTTAGAAAAGGGAACTCAACTCTTCTCCGGGTCTCACATCTTCTTTACATGGATGACCTGAAGCTCTATGCAGACACTGAGAGTCATATGCGGCAACTAATAAACGTGACGGAGAAGTTTACTGACGACATCAAGATGAAATTCGGTTTGGATAAGTGCAGGAGAGTGAATATCATTCGGGGTCATATGCAAGTTATAAATTTGGAAGCTGATAATGAACCAAAGATTACCTTCATGGAACCCCATGAAACTTACAAATACTTGGGTTTCCAACAGTCACTCCGAATCAAACACACTGTTACTAAGAACATACTAACAGCTGAAGTGTGTAAACGATTGCGTGGACTCTTAAAAACTCAACTCTCTGCTAGAAACCTTGTGCAGGCCATCAATTCATTTGTTATTTCAGTGCTCACATACTCCTTTGGCGTTATTAAATGGAGGTGTTGTAGATCTCATAAATCTACACAGCACTCAAATTGCTTCACTCAGAAGATACTTCTTGGAACATTGTGGGAGAGTTCAGCAAGCAGTGAGCGCAGTTGATAATAACTATAGTCCTCTGAACTTGAAAAAGCTTGATCCGCCTGTTCTACCAATCATTGAAATGGAAGAGAAGATATCCCTATGGAAAGCGAAGGCACTGCATGGAAGGTACCCTCACGAGCTGAGTAAACCAGAAGTCGACATCTCTGCGTCGCACGCATGGCTCCAGCACGGGGATCTCTTTCCGGAGACAGAAGCCTTCATGATAGCTATCCAGGACCAAGTGGTACCAACATTGAACTACAGAAAACACATTCTGAAAGATTCTACCATTCATTCCGACTCGTGTAGAAGATGTGAGGCTGCAAGCGAAACTATCCAACACGTGACAAGTGAATGTAGCAGCCACGCACACTTGGAATACAAAAAGAGGCATGATGAAGTGGCGAAGCAGGTCCACCAATTATTGGCATTGAGAACGGGCTTACTCGCCACTTCCGTGCCGTATTATAAATATGTGCCTCAGAATGTGCTTGAAAGTAGTGAGCACACACTCTACTGGGATCGCTCCATTATCACTGACAGACATGTCGGCGGCAATAGACCCGATATAACGTACATTGATAGAAACCGTCAGCAGGTTTTCCTTATCGACATATCAATACCCAATACCCACAACATATTGGAAAATATCAAGAGAAGATCCAGAAGTATACCGATCTTGCCCGTGAAGTCGCATCTCAGTGTAAAGTGACAACTGTGCCTATAATAATATCAGCTACAGGAGTGATCCCAAAAATGACACTTCGGGCACTGGAGTGTCTTCACTTGGATGCCAGGAATGTATATAATATGCAAAAGTGTGTAATTTTGAATACATGCCGTATTGTCAGAAGCCATCTGAGCCTTCAGTAAAGCAACCACACACCTGGTCATCATTCCTGTGTGTGGTTGACATACCACCAGTAATACTGTGAATACTGTATAAATAATAATAATAATAATAATAATAATAATAATAATAATAATAATAATAATAACCATTCACTTTTTTTACAAAAAGGGGACATGAACAAGAATGTAAAATAATATTTACGAAGAGATATTATTCCATGGCACAATTCTGTTTTGTGCATAAAATGTCCTAAAACACCTGATATTAATTTCTGGAAACGGATAGGTCATAACCATTAAAGCCTGAATCAATTTTAGATTAAAAAATATTTCAAACTGAATAAGAGTGTTTTAATTTTTTGTGGGATGATATGGGTACACTTAACTTTGCCTTCAAACGGATACACACCTCAGCTTTTATTCAGAGCAGATAAAGTTTTCCGATAATACAAAATGAGTCATTTCGGGTAAAAAAATACTCACACCAGTGTGTTAATTATTATTGTTGCAATAAATAATTTCTTTACCATTTGGCCTTAATAGCACAGATTCACGCAGAATGTGTTTTAGGATCTTTTATTATTTTTTTTTATTTTGATGGATCCTGTACTACATCACCGCAATTTTAAGCGACTTAAAGCGCTGTTGTAGACTCGGGAGATGTTCTGGCTGATGGACGACCATCATAAAGGAGTCGATTTTGCCCGAAATGTCGGTCGATCGTTTTTGTTCGAGGTTACGGATTCGTGCAAACACGTGCAAACGGAAATGGTCTTGGTGAATCAAAACGACCTCTTTCGAAGGCGCCCGAAAACATCGGCTGTCCGACATCGGCCGATTGTGGCTGTCGCCTGTCAGCCAGAACATCTCCCGAGTCTACATCAGCGCATAAAGTTGCAAGATGTAACTGAATCGAAAAATGTCAAACACTTTTTTCTGGGGGTATCTATGCTTCTGAGGCCAAACTAGTAAAGGAAGTATTAATTGTTAATATTATGAGGAGCCAACCTGGACTGGTCCGAATGGTTGTGGGTTCAAATCCCGCCTTGAACATTATTGTTTTCGCCTTGCCTCTCAAGTATGTGTTGTCGCGGAGGGCCTCACGTTATGATGAACCAAGATACGCGGTGCCCGCAAGTGCGTTGGTGTCTAGCGAATGGTCGAATATGCATCCAATCGGAACGTAAAGGGTAACTGGCTGGCGGCTGGAAAAATCCATAAAAGTCTTTCTCTGCAAAATTACACTAGAAACATTTGTTCATGTAATTGTGGAGAATAAATTGGTGATATTTTCCACCACAAATGAGTCACTTTGCATAATATGTGCATTTTAAAATTTTGTAGAAGTTAACAAGTTTCATTAGCACGTAAAGAACGTAAAGAACATAAAGAACGGAATAAACATATAACAGAATAAACATTTAATCCGAATAAATGTAACCGCAATATGTTTTCGGCCGTTTCTCTTAGGGTATGGGTATACTGCATATGGTATTTTCAAATCCAACAAAATCACGTATTTTAAAATCAACAGGAGTATTGCGTCATCAATATAACCAAATATATGTCCTAGAATTGAGAATGATTTCCGCTTGTTATGAAATGATTAATGTCTTCCTTCGCTCAAAATAACACTAGTCGAGATGGACTCAAAACAGCGTGTCTGCTTCCGGCCTTTGGGTGCTGTGTGCGACACGTCAATCAAATCTCAGGGGGCCGGTTGTAACAACCATTTGGCAGTGGCGGGTTCAGGACTGAGCCATTACAGGGCAGGTACTGGGACCTGTTTTAATTGCCCTTGAATTCCTCTTAACATCACTACGGATGAAGTAGTAAAATCCCAAGGGTCAGGCCGAATGAATGAATCCGTACAAACGTGTTCAAATTATTGGAATAATGATATTATGGTGATTTTATTTTTAACTTTTTATAGTTTAAAAAGGTAGATAATGAAAACTTTAGATATTTACTAAAACTTTGCGAGCATGTCTTTTTCTTTTTATCAACATTTTTATTCTATGTCAGCGTAAAATATTCCAGCTTTGTTGCAAATAGAATGAGATACTCTTGACTTTATGACACGGTGCACCATCAAGGATGTATTTCTACCTGGCTGGGTGAAGCAGGTTTAGGTTTCAGGAATAATCCCTGACGTGAAGTGAAGGGTTAGTTTCGTTGACTGCAGCGTTGGCTACTAGCAGAACGGCGAGTGTAAAGAAGTTATTACTTACAATCTTCCTTGCTTTGTTTAACATTTTAAGTCGGTAAATACATTAGCATTTTCGTACATTAAAAAACTAAATATACAATATTTCATTGAATTTTATTTTAGATCCCCATCCGAGCCCCATAGTTGTAACTTATCATTTTTCAAATTAACATCATAATAACGCGTACGAAGTCCGGTTCCTCCGACATTCCCTAGTTAGTCGAAAATTAAATGAAGAAGTGTGTGCACGTGCAGTTGTTAATTACTGAGGCCATCGACAGGAAATTCATCGATCATTACAACAGTTAGTATCGAATTTGAGCGAAGAGATTGGAAACCTCTGGCAGGATGTCGAGCGAAAGAACAATTTGATATATGAATTGCAACAAAGCGAAAGATTCCAAAACGAGCGAATATGAGCAATATCAACGCATTATTCACTAATAATTTTCAGCTACAAAGAAAATTAATGCGATATCACTGATGGTTTTGCAATTCACGTTGTCCAACCGATGAAAGTTCATCTCAGTTATGTAGACATTGAGTGCATCACATTGTATGGATAAGCACATTGAAGGACTAGAAAGATCCAATATTAAATTCAATCTTAGTAGGAAATGTGCCGATGTGTTTAGTTCAAAAAAGACTTTTAATTTTAAGAAAGAAGTACTGGCACAAAAGACCTAATTACAAAAAGTGTAGAAAATTCCGAAAACGCGTTAATAAGTTTGGATTGAAATGTAAAACCTCAGATGACATAATTACTGATAAAAATAATAATTAAAACTTTCCCAAAGCTCATACATTTTCCTACTAAATCCTTTTTGATGGGGGAAATTTTGAATGGGACGAGGCGGCAATGCATTATTAATACAATCCCTTCCTTTTCAGGTCTAGTCCTGTCATCTTGTTATTCTTATTATTTAATTTTCCGTAACAGCTTCATCACTATGTTTTAACTATTGCATTTAGTTTTATTTTTTTATAATTTGTCAATGTCCTCAGCTTTCAGACGTCATCCTGATTGGGGGTTTCTGGGTTTGTGTAATTGCACAAGGTCTACGCCCGGATGGTACTTAGTTTGCATTACCAGAGGTAAAAGTAAAGTTCCGTCCTTCTGTGTGTTTGTTGTAATATATAAGACAATTTAAATTTTACGTTGTTATGAGGAAATACAGCCATGATAGCCTGAGCCTCGCCATTATTATTAATTATTATATTATTATTGTTATTATTATTATGCTCGCGAATAGGCCGACTTGGACCACGTATGCAGGCAGCATTTACCGGGGCTTAACACAATTATCTCGGTGACAGGAGCAAGAAACTTTTATCTGGGTATCAGCATTTAGCTGGAACCGATTTTTATCCCCCAGGGTTATTAGCCGTGGGGACATGGAAGATGAAATGATGAGGGGTGAAAGGATGACACTCACACATACAGACATATACAAATACACCCATGTCCGAGGCAGGACTAGAGCCCGCGATCTTCTGGTCTGAGACCGCTACGACACTACCGCTGCCTTAGCGATCTCGGCCACGTTTACTGCAGTTATTATTATTATTATTATTATTATTATTATTATTATTATTATTACTATTATTATTATTATTAACTTCCCTTACTAGCGTCTGTTCATTGTTATTACATATACACATTTGGATATATTTATTTCTTAATATACCATATAGGAAGACACAAAATCTTATATGTCCGGGACACGTGATTCCAGAATTCTCCCGAACCTTCGCAGTAGATTCGCATACGTTTCACACTCACAGAACTTAGATTAAGAGGTTTTGAAGGTGTGTTTTTGAGAGACGTTACGAATGACACGAAGTACCTATTAGATTAGAAACGTTTAGATTTGTTTTTATTTATTTTTTTATTTTCCAAATAATTACTGATTAAAGTATTCTAACACTAATTATTTCGCAACATTTCTAATATAATACTGGTTTCACTGACCACTGTTGTGAGGAGATGTAGTACGTGCAATATGTCGAAATGAGATAAAACAACTCATCTAAGCTTCATTGTAACATAGAACCAAAGAACTGTTATGATGTCGCGTTCGTCTGTTGTAATTGTTGTGCTCGGCGATGTTGCACGAACGACCTTGACCCAGCTGCTTTCTCACTGCGGGCTGTGGGAGCGCGTAAGATTTGGGTCACAGGGACTGAAGTGTCTGACACGTGGAACGTACGCTCTGGGTGACCCTGAATACAGATGGGTACGAGGATTATACAAACTTATTGTTTTTAAAAAAGTTTTAATTTATAAAATGACATGTTTCTAATTTTTATGTCCAGAATTCCGTTATCTAAATTTGTTAGTTCTGCAGACACGACCATCACCTTCTAATTTCTTTGAAGTTGATATTAATGTTTCTTGGGGTAATTCAAGACGAGGTGTGAAAAGGATTGATTTATTTGTTATTTATTTAATGACTAGTTCGAAATGGAAGTTGTTTCAATGTAATGTTTCGTTTTATAAATATTGTTTTAGTCAACTATTCCAACGAAGGTCGATAATCTGTACATAAATTTGTCAGTTACGCATTTATGAGCAAACGCAAGACAAGACAGCTTTGAAGAGGTCATAGCATTTTACATAGAGGTCTACTGTTTGTTTATAGACAACATTGAATTTGAAATTGGGACAGAGTGAATTTTTCGTGCTTTTGCAACATAGTTTTGCAATTGAGGGATATAAACGATGTTTTTAAATGTAAAATCATTTTAATACCCTTATGTTTTGAAAAGTGAGTATACTTTAAAGAGTTTTTTCTCCAAGAAAAAATCTTCTCTTATCTGATAGGGTTTGTAGCTATTAATTTACGTGTTCAGAGTGAATAAAATGACTCATTGCTATTATCCGATGTAGTGAAGATTACATCGGGTTGGTACTTAGTTTGCATTACCAGAGGTAAAAGTAAAGTTCTGTCCTTCTGTATGTGTGTAGCAACAATTAAATAAACATTATGGTGGATGCAAGAAATTGCTTTTTCAAAAATTAAATTTACTGAGCATCAAAAAGAAAATAATATTGGTTTTAACAATCATATTAAATATATTAGTTACCATTTAGACTGTATAATTCTAAAAGACTAAATATGTTTGTTAATAGTATTGTATTTCAGCTGCTGGGTCAATGACCCCATCAGGTTTTTCGTCCCGTTTCTCTGATCCTTGAGCAAATAATGAGATGGTTTTGTTTCTGGACATAAATGCAACTACACTATCAGTGTATGTTTTCTTGAGCTCTTTCGAATAATCGTGTGCCATTTCATCGCGGCAGTAAGTAGATTCTTTTAAGTAAAGCACTAAGGATAATAGCCCACAACTATAGCTGATTTCCCTTTGCAAATTGTTTTTATTATACGGGAGCGATCATGTTCTCTGATTTACAAGCAGGTTTTCAGTCATGCAAAAGAGGAAATGATATATAAAGAAATAGACTCGTTAAATTATTACAAAATGCTTAAAAGTAGTTATTTTTACTCGACTGGAATGGCACTAAGCGTTGAAAACTTTCATAGCGCTTCCAACAAACTTATACATTTATTCAAATGTATATAAAGTGAAACGCGAAGCTAGAAAGTAGTAATATTTAACTGTTACATCATCAAACAAATATTTGTAATAATATTCGTGATTTATTAGTGCATGTTGTCTTTATTTTATTTATTAAACAAACGTTCGAAGTTGCAATGGCTTCAGAAAGCGATTTGCAGCAAAGATTAAATATCTCATACTTTTCTAAAACTGAAAAGTTTTAATTAAACATACGTTTTATTAATTACGTAGGTACATAAATGAGAAATAATCTTGCAAAATAATTACGTGCGTAGAACAATGGCTAATTCCTGGGCTCAATAAAATGAAGAGGGAAAAAATAAGGAAATACCTGTTCTACTGAACCAGATGAATTTTAACCTTCCGTCAATCTGCAAATCGCGAGTCGTGCTCATGAACATGCGTTTCAGAAGTTGGCGACCCTGGCAAGTTGCAGTCAAGCCTTCGTATTAGGAATTTAGTTTTGCCCACTAAGCTGCCGCGTGAATAGTCACTTTCCACTATGCCTTTTCCATTCCCCCGTCAGAACCATCAAGAATTCTTTTCTCGTAACCTGTACATATCCCCTTCATCTGATTCACGCAACCTGCAACTAGTTTGCGCAAATTTCCAGCCATCGCCTTCGCGTTCTCTCACTAACACTGACCCTGGAGCAATGACACATTGAGGAGGTCATGACCCTTCCTAAAGCTAATGAAAAAATATGTAATTCTTTAGAGAACACAAGTAAAATACAATCTCGAATAATTAGAGTAAGTAATTGTAATGGAATTAATTTGAGGCGTCTCCCATAATCCATAAATGCAAAATTATTTATGGTTAGAGCAGGAAAATGCAGACATTTATTTTTCTTAAAACAAGTAGGCAAAAATGCATTTATTTTTACTATAGAAGGCTAAAATAGGGGGTGCAAAGTGGCATGGAACAATGAAAAATATCAATTAGGATTTATTCTAAAAAAATCAGACTATTTTAAATTATTCAAATTTTTATATTATCTCTAAAATGTATATAAGCACTTCATGGAAGGAAACAATCTCTTACTTTATGATGTTGATTATGCGTAACTAATAAATATTCCTTTTTGTTTTTACTCACTCCGTCAGACATAATATATACGTTGACTACAAATTTGAGTCATTCGCAACTCTCTCTACGAAATATTATCATGGTCTGAAGTATTATCTTTTGAGTCATGGTATGGCGTCAATGAAAAACGCTACTATTGTGTCCGTTCTTCAAACTTGTGTAGTCACCAGCACTGAAAGAATCATATCGTGTATTGTGTAAGGAGCTCTGTCCTCGAAAGGGATCTGAAGCCATACTGAAGGGAGGGATGGAATTCATCCCGAGAGCGAAGACTGTCGCCATCAATTAACAAAATTCAACAAACTTGACTGGCAACCTCCCGCTTTTTCTTAGCTGCTTTTAACACCTCGTGGTCTTCAATCCTAAGATCTACACTTCTTGCCTGATGTCGTGACTCCTCTTGCACAGAAAGACAAAACGTTACAGAGTCCTCATGGTGTTCAGGTTTGCAGGTAAGTTCCCAGCTCGATAGAGACCAAGAAAAAATGCAAAATAATGACGGCAAAGGAAGAAAATAGTCAAAATAATGCAAAATACTGAAACTAATGACCAGAAGCTAAAAAAGGCAAAGTAAAAATATTCAACAACTCCAGAACCACAGTTAAGTCAGTTCCATTGTTATTTACGCTATTAATGTCATGAGACCGATGTAGAGCAAATAACGGACGTGGTTTATTGTAAACCGAAGCGATAGCCCAAGTTAATAGATAGATAGATAGATAGATTTATTATTTCTGCAGGTAGGTATACAATCTGGTGGCAGAACACTACAATTTACATATTACAATACAATACGTATTACTATACGACGGAATAGTAATACAATCTAATTTTAAAACATTTTAAGACAATAATAATAATAATAATAATAATAATAATAATAATAATAATAATAATACAACAATAAAGACAATAACAGCATTACCTCTACATTTTATGACTGTCCTGCACGGAAATTTTAACTAATAAATGCACTGCACTTCACGTCACTACACTTGCACTTCACTTCTCTATTGCACTACACTTCACAACACGTCACGACACTCTAATTCAACTATTACTTTAAATATAATTGTATATTTAATAAAGCAATGCATTTAATAGTGATTATCACAATACTAATAATGAAAATAATTATAATAAAATCATAACTAAAATAATAACTATTTTAATAAAGCTAACTTACTAATACATTTTACAAATGTCCTTAGTTAGTATACTTTTAAAACTTTGTACATCTAGAAGAAAGGGTTCCATGGCTGATTTGGTTAATAACAAAAATAGTATGCTATTTGTGTTATCAGCAGTGGGTCATTCAACACCTTTCGTGATTCCACCTTCTTATAAAAAAAATATCATGTAAATAAGAAATAATAGCTATATTTCGAGTATGAGTACTCAAACTCCATCTTTTTTGCTTCTCATTTTTATCAACTGTGTTAAATTGTCGATAAAATCCTTAACAGACGCCTCCTATTATGAACGTTTTTTCATGCCGGTGTTCGGTTGCGTAATGTCGATATAGAAGTACAGTTGTACGAAACGAGTGTTGAATTCATACCAATAACAAGAAGGCATTTTGCCAAACTTCCATGCCATTTTTAAGACGTAATGAACCACGCCAAGGTCATGGTTTTCCCTTCTAAACTGAATTATTGATTCGACATCGATAACAAAACATAGATGTTCACAATTAAACCATAGACATTAATAATACATCGACCAAAACTATCGATGGATTTTAACACTTAAGATTTAAGTGAAAAATTAACAACAACGCCTCTCCAAATACGAGAAAACGCCAGGGCGTTGGGGTCGCCTCAGGCGAGAGATAGTCTGCTCAATGAAGTAGTAGTACAAACAGTTCGTTTGGTTCGAGCACCTAAACCAAGGTCATTATACATCATGTGAATAATGACCTTGGCGTAAGCTGAAGTGGTGTAATCATCAGTTATTATTTCATATTTTAACTTTAACAAAATTGTGATTAGGGGCATTTTTCATTCACAAAATATCGATGTGTAAGAAAATGGCTTTAATAAATCGATGTTTAAAACATCAATGTTTTGAAAACGTCGACATAGAAGTCGCATCCCTTTAAACTGAATGTGGGCCCGTTCTGCGAATGCCTATACTTCACAAATTTAAATAAAATGACTTCTGACGGATCATCAGGATTATCCAATCGGAAGCTTCGTTAATGTTCGGCGTTGAAGCTCCCAAGCGGACAAGTGGGTCGCAGCTAATATCCGTCAAAAGTCACTGCATTTAAATGGGAGTGTAGCTGGGCCGACGCGGGCCATCGCCGCTTATCGGCACAGGCGCCCGACCGCAGACCCGGCGCCCGCCGCGCCCCGGCCCGGCTCTGGCGACGCCAGCGCTGGCGCTGGGCACGGGCGATCGCACGCGGCCCCGTGGTGCTCATGGAGAAAAAATAGAATTCGAGAAAATCGTTATCGAAATTTTATAAGTCTCGGGACAGTAGACTGATATTTCATAAAATGTTCAATTCTTTTTACATACTTATTAGTCAATGCTCAATACTTATAGTCAATGCTTATAAGATAGGACTCTATGAAATGAATCAAATGACGGCTACATTAAAATAGTTTCTACTGAAATTCATATTTATTATTTCATGTATTTAATAAGTGATTTTATTAAATACTATACACAACAATTTTTTAGCGTGTTAATCTTACTGTGAAAATTGTATTATTTGATCTCTTAATAGTTTTATTTTTGAAGGTTGTATTTTTTTATTTGTTGAAATAAAATAACTTATATAATTTCTTGATACAACTTTCACATTTTAATTTTTTTCTGGAGGGGGGTTACCTCATGCTGTATATGTACTACACTTCAGCATTGACCCGAGCTCAAAATCGTCTAGCTCCAACAATGGGTGACGCGTCTTCTCCGGGACGTTGGCGCCAGGCAGAGAGTATATATCGTTGGCGCCAGGCTGCGTAGCAGCTACGTGCAGTGTGTAGGGCGCCTCCCACGCCGCCACGGCAGCGCGCGTACGTCAATCGGCAGGGCTCTTCGCCGACCCTCGAACAAAGGGACCGCAGCAGGTAAAACGCAGCGACCGGCGGCCGCAGTGGGAAGGCTACCATTTAGGGCGCCTTCCCACGGCGCGACCGCGGCGCGCTTCCTTCAAACAGCATAGCCCTTCCGACGCAGCCACCGCCGGAGCCACGGCCGCACCGCCGCCCGCCGTGGAAGGGGGTGGGGTCTGGAGGGGTAGGTTTCGCCGACCCTCCGGCGACGACGAACAAAGGGACCGGAGCAGGTAGAACGCTGCAGTCGCGGCGCAGTGGGAAGGCTCCCATTTAAAGCTGTATTCTGCTAGCGGTGGCGCGTACCCCCTCCTCTGCTTCGCGTAGCGAGAGTCTTGACGGAAGCGCGCTGCCGTCGCGACGTGGGAAGGCGCCCTACACACTGCTACGCAGCCCTCTATCCCAACCCGATACTCGAGCGAAAAATATTCTCCCTTGTGTTTATGGGTTTATTCAGGGCTTGATTTCTGGCGGAACGCGAAGGATCGGTGCTCCGGCACCCCAGGAATAATTGTTAAATTATATTGTAAATATATAGCTATTATTATTAAATTAATAATTAATTTTGGGGCGCGGTCCGGGGCCTAAATTTGTAAAAATAAGCACTGTTTTTATTCCTCAAAACCTCCAAGTAACTGAATGCGTGGACCTCAGCTATTACGCAAGGTTCCGGAGTGTGGCCTCTACCCGCACGTTAGGACGTCTGCTCGCTTGCGATGCATTACTTGGCCTTCACTCTCATTACAATGCTTAGTTATGTTTTTATTTATTACTCGTACGTTGTAATAGATTAAATTATAAATTGCAAAATGTTATAATTTAATGAGTAGTTTTACTTTCTCGCCAATGCTTACGCAGAATAAAGTAAGTATTTTAATTCTGCGGGAAAAACGGCATATTTTCTACAGAAAAAAAGACTTTATCCGTTTCGAACAAGTGGACAAATCGTTTCCATACATTAGTAAATTACTTTCTCTAACACGTTGTACCTTCAGAACCCATGATTTGTGGTACCTTGATACCGAAAAATCGATTGGCGACAAAAATCTGTGTATACCCTCCGTCCGTCCGTTCGTCCGTCCGTCCGTCCGTTCGTCCGTCCGTTCGTCCGTCCGTCCGTCCGTTCGTCCGTTCGTCCGTTCGTCCGTTCGTCCGTCCGCCGCCCGCCCGCCCGGCCGAGAACAACGCTAGCACGATTTTACCAAAATTGAAATTCCCCAATCGATGTGGCTGATATTGCGGTCCCTTGACTTTGAATCCTATATTTTAATTTTTTTGGAAAGGGGTATTTTTACATAAAGCTCCTGAAGTAATTGTTTTCTCTAAATGACAGGCTGATATTTCATTTTGAGGAGTACTGGACCTCATATCAGGAAAAGACTAAGAAACAACACCACTCATTTTTAAAAGCTTAACCTGTTCTTGAAAATGCAACGTCACAAACAATTCAGTGTACTTCAGTAACGCCCTCTGGAAAGCAAAAGGCGTTGACTTCGCGGGCGTGGGCCTTAGTTTGAGATGGTACTGACTGCAGCTATCCGTAGTTTTATTTTGTCTCCACCAGGAACGCTAGCTATATGTATAGATATTAGACTGCGACTGTATTCTACGTATATTGTGGTAGAACTGATCTCTAATAGTTGGTTCGTAATAAATTTCGCCAGAGGCCAATAGCGATGCAGCAGTACAGCATGCTAGTAGTTCTTTAAAGGCCAGTAGCTGTGTTTAAATCAAAAAAAATTCATCTACTAGAACTGTAAAATAGAATGAAAGAAAATTATTTTATTTTATTAAAACGTGAGTCAATTAAATTAAAATTATCTGAAACACCGAGATTTATATAAATTTGATATTTTACCTCTTTCACAATGATTGTATATGAAGAAATGCCGGCAACACCGGGTTTTTCGTTAGTTCAGTAATAAATCCATGCACTGCATTTTCGCCGGCAGGCATTGTTCACTCCCGCACGCCATTGCTTTGAAGGACGCGGCGCCAAGAGGGGCGGGGGCGCCGGCCGGGCGGCGGGCGTGCAGCGAGGGTCAAGGTGCCTCCCTTGACAAAGGGCCAACGGCCGTGCGGGCGGGTACGACCCAGGGTGCAGGCAAAGGCAGCTGGCGTGCGAAACTCATCATTTCACGAAAACTTGACTTGAATGACGAAATTGCGACATTTTCAACACGTTTATTTTTTTAAAATTCATCTTATGGTAAGTACACATAGCTTAGAATACAACAAATGCAGTCTAAATATTATACATCACAATAAAAATATGCATCACAATACGACATCACAACAATAAAATAGTCTTTCTTCTGGATAGAGTCCTTAAGGTCAGTCACTAAAGAGGTACATCTAGCTTCTCAATGCATTCAGTTGCTGTCGGTGTCAGATGTAGGAAATCCGTTCAAATACATTGTCACCTCAATATGAAAAACTGATACAATTTACTAATAGAATTTTTATTTGGAAAATTAGTTTACTGTATAGTTGTAACTGTCAACAGGTATATTCCGAATTGCCAAGCGGCCCTACTAACACGTCATTCTGTTCGCCGAAAAAAAAAATGTATGTTAGAGAAAAGATTCTCTAAGGAAGGGCCATTTTCACATAATGTGGTAACAATTAAACGACATGGCGAACGACAGCAAAATAAATGCGAACGAATTGCAAAAGATAATGTCTAAGCCATTTACAAGTGAGCCCATGACAAATGAACGTATTGACGAATTGGCCGTAACCTGCAGTTGTGTTGCCAGGTTTAGCCAAACAGAAGCTGTCAAGATGGACCCCCATCTTACTTGGCGTAATCTCTCTATAACAAAAGCCCGCGAAAAGGAGATATTCTTATCAATGCTTTCCTTTCATTATTTGCGTCCATTTTAAAGTACAGCAGGAGCAAAAATAGATTACTTGTTTGCATGCGACTGCGGACGCCAAAATGAGAAAGTCATGTCTTATCTCACTCGTACGGAAACCTCAGGATCAATATGGCGAAAGTTGTGTCCCTCAAAGCGGTTGATACTGGAAAATGGCTGTCATTGTGGACGATATCGCTGATTATCAAGATATTTCGCCTAAAATTATTTTATCTCCAAGATGTTGAGTATTTCCATTCACAAATTTTATCTATATGTTCTCTCTAATTTTTTGTAGTGTTGACACGTCGTTAAACAATCTTTTTACATACTTTCTGCGTTGATAAAATGTTTTTGTCTTCAAAACTCTTTCTTTGTAAAAGTGGATAACAAAAATGTTGGTCCGATCCGGTGACCGAGATAGCTAAGGCAGTAGTGCCGTAGCGATCTCGGTCCGAAGTATCGCGGGTTGGAGTCCGGCCTCGGGCATGGTTGTCTTGTGTTCGTCCTTTCACCCCCTATCAGCATCATATCGTGTCATCCTCACAGTTACCATACCGTTACAAGCAATAGTGGTCTCTAATGACCTAGAAGTTGATGCGATCTTAAAAAACAAAAAACAAAAATGTGATGAATGCACCATAACCCGTACATTTTTGGAATGTGATATCTCATGCCCAGAAGTGCAAGAATAGTCATTATTTGTAAAAAAAAGTGGATTGAAATTGATGTATGAGGATCAGTAAACCACGATCTACAACAATGCTTAGCGAAAGGCGTGAGATCGCGCAGACGCAATGCTCTTTGACATTACGCGAGGTAACGACGAACTTCGCAAACAGCGAATGCGTTGATTTGCTGTTTGTTTTTACTTCGCGGCGTGTGCAAGGACAGTGTGCGAAGGTGTGTGCCGCGAACACGGCGGATGCTTGCTCTGGATATCTTTCGCTTAAGGCTCGCCAAGAAAGACCTCGTCCGCTCCCGCGAAGTGGTTATTCTCACTCCCGACGACCTGCATCGCCCAGAAGAAACAACGCAATGAACGAGAGCGTCGCGGAGAGCAGCGTCGTGAAGGCGGTGATCAATAAATTTTGGTGTTTTCTTTGACAACACTTTTCTTTATTATATTATCAACTTTCTATGGTTTTGCCATCATCTTCGTCATTATCATCATCATCATCATCATCATCAGAGAAATTCTTTACTAAAGTTTTGAATTACTATCTATTTACATTATTTCATTACTTAATGTTTTAAATATGCTTTTTACCGTATATCTTATGTGATGGTTGAATCATCCAAAGCTGCTGATATAATACATACGGCCCGGATGTTTATGATCTAAAAGCAACGTAAATATGTAAGAATTTATTGAATAATTTTGGTTTTCATGTAAACAAGACCTCGGTCAGTGTGGTACTTGAAAACAGCGACTTGGCGGCCGCCTTCTTTGAAGGCGTTAACCTTTTCAATAGCTTTCTAATTGGTACAGTAGTAGTTTAAAGCGTTATCTCTTGTGCCCCCAAGAGTGAGAATGGATTGGGGAGGCAATGGCTCCGAAGGAACGATTTCCTTGAATTTTTGAGCTCATAATGGAGCATCGATGAATATTTTCTTCAGTACTGATACTAACTTATCTACATCAAGATAATTTCCACGAATTTCTTCCGCAACTCTATTGAGTGCACGTGCAAGCATGTTACATGTATTATTTTAGGATAGAGTACCTGCAGACCTTTGCCAGCTTTCACCATGTAAGAGAACTAGAAATATAACATTTTCTCTCTTCATTCCTTCACGCCACAGTACATTTATTACTAATGCAAAGTAACAGCAACAGTTGAGTGGTTAGTTCTGTCCGAGGTTTCACAAGAAATGAGAAATTTCTTCTGCTCGGTGACCCCTTAAAACAACATCATTTGCCTAACATCCCTTAAGCGTCGACAGTTTCAGCCATAGAAACCCAGATCTTACTATCACCGACGCTGGATCGTATTCTATTCAAAACATCTTCCTAACAGATAGTCACTTGGTTTTCGCGAAGTGTTGTTGCATTTGGAATATGCTGATTAGAGTCCTTTTTTAAAAAAATCCTCTAGTGTAGGTTATTAACTTTCTCCAGAGTTCAATCAGTAGACATCATTGTACATAAACCCTTGTTGAAATCTGAAGTTTTGATTATTATGGACTACAACGAAATTCTCTGAATCAGACGCAGTTAACGCTTTTGTGACGTAACATTTATATTCAAATTGTTTTTGTTTTGCTGTATTGCAGTGTTGAAATGAAACCGGTTTTTAGTATCTATTTAAATTTCGCACAGTTTACAGAATAGTACCATCACACTGAAATGGTTACTTCAAGACTCCTGCACAAATACTCGCAATTTTTCTCATATTGAACCGTTAAGATTTAGGTATAATAAACTGAGAGTATTCTAACACAAACACCGCGAAATTGTACAGTAACTAAGCTCTCTGTACCTTTCTATCACATCGTGTCCTTTGGCGCCCTGTGAACACAATTCTACTTGCTAAAGTTATTTATAGAAGAGGTTCATCTTGACAAAAAAGATTAAAGCTTCCTTCGCATCTGCTACTTTCTACGCAGCTGCCTCTTTCTTTATAGCTTACACTGCTAATTCATATAAATATATATTTGTAGGATAGCCAGACGACAATTAGATACAAAAATTGTAACATGTATTCTTGAATCAAAAGATGAAAATATGGCAAAAATGCGAAAGTTCATGGAAAAATATAACCATAATATGAAATATTAGCAGACAAGGGTTAAAGAAGCTCAAATATGACTGTATATGGCATGTTGAAATGGCATAATTTTAGTAATTGTAATCATGTAATCATGCTTAACTTATATTTTTCATAGGAATAACACAAAAAAATATGACACGTCATAAACATTCAGACACTAATAATAATAATAATAATAATAATAATAATAATAATAATAATAAACAAAAAGTTGGCAAAGAAAAAACCCTTATATTCATATATTTGGAATGCCTACAAAACATCACAAATAAACCAATATTGAAGATTTTCCCGGCATCTAAATATTCAGATACTACCTGAATGAAGATTGCTAATAATCGTATTACTTGTTAATTACATGGAATTTTTATTCAAAATTCATTCTACTACGAACCTTAATTACATTAAGACGCCAGGTAATATCGACACGCATTGAAGGATTAAAGGTAATCTTGTAAACTTAGTGAAATAAATTAAGACAATAAGATCACCTCATGTAGACATAACGGTTACCCATGTTTTTACTGTTTCTTCAAGCATCAATGGAATAATTGAAAAATCATGGGACAAAAATACACTTAAAAAACCCATATGAAGTACTATAAACCGTTTAAAATGACAGAGATACATTTCATAAATTGTCATTTCCTTTGTTATGGACGTTAGACGTTGCTTTTTCTTCGCAATCTACGGTCACTATTAAACTTTCCGGTTGTGAACTGCTTCACACACCGCTCCTGAGCTGTCTGTTCCGCTAGACGCCCCTGGCGGTTAACTTGATAAACACACTTCGCCTGCGCTCTCTCGCGTTTATCTGACGGCCGTTCTGGAAAGAGGCATCTGCGCACATATTTTCCGAGCCGTTAGCGGCACCTGTTGCAACGCACGGCCGTATTGTTTCAGGACTGAAGGATTACGGCCCGAAAATGGAATTTTGGGGTAATTGGCCTAGAGCACGCCTGTCCAAAACTTGTGCTTAGGGCCAATACTAGGCGCATCCGCGGGCACCCATGCCAACGGGGCCACACGCAATACTCAAGGTCACTTCCGGGAAGATTAAAGGTAGTTCTGGAGGGTGCCGACATTGCTCATTCAACACGATGCTTTTGTCTGAA
Organism: Gryllus longicercus; assembly: GCA_038098605.1. NCBI lineage: Eukaryota > Metazoa > Arthropoda > Insecta > Orthoptera > Gryllidae > Gryllus > Gryllus longicercus. Next base: position 1,300,595 of record JAZDUA010000206.1, on the reverse strand, counting down.
ACTGTTCTTTCAGTCTTTGAAGCAAACTATTCTTCTGTCTTGTTTCACAGAACGAATCACCGGATAATGTACTAGAGAGAATAAATATTCTGGGTCAACAAAGAGTTTCTCCTTTTTCAGTTGCTACAGTTTGTAAGACTTCCAGTACAATCTCTATTGGCTTGTTTTCGGGAACACAGTGGACGCTCCCCGAATTGGAACAGAGATCTCCATTTCAGTGCGGTGCGACGCGGCGGGGCGAGGCGGGGAGGGGCGGGGCGGGGGCGACCGCACACGGAAAGGGCGAGAGAAGGGCCGGGGAGAGAGGCGGGGAAGGAAGTGGCCACGGCGCTGCCTCGGATATGTGCCAGGCCACGGTGCTCCGAATCAATCTCGATCAATGTAAAGTGCTTCTACCCCGATAATCAAGACTGAGACCCGGTGAGATGCACGTAACGCGTGGTCTCATTATGACCGATTCGCAATAATAATAATAATAATAATAATAATAATAATAATAATAATAATAATAACAATAATAATAATAATAATAATAGTGACAGTCAAAATTATTTGTATTGACGAAAGCGAATCGTTTATTGTTTGCTGGTTATGTACATGCATGTTACACAGGACTCCCCACGTACTACAAACTCACATGTCCTACCAACAAATTACACAAAATAAAGAGTTTGTAAGTCTGGCAAAGCCGTTTCAACAGATATTTCAATTTCTTGAAATTGTATTATTGATCCATCTATAGTTCAATTTGATACGTTTACACATTTGTCTCCAAATTCCTTAAATAATGCGGCGCGGGTCATCAAAAAATAAATCCATCAATCCATTCCCACCCATGAAATGTCCAGGAATGAATTTGGTACAGTGGAATGAGCAGCGCATAGTGCGAAGCAGCGCTCGGGGCTGGACGAGCAGCCACGGTGTGGGCGGGAGGGTAGGGCGGGGGCGAACTAAGTGAGTGGGCGGGGTTGCCGTCGAGCGATGTCAATAAAACTACTTCTATTTCACACTACATAGAATTCATACCTCTTCCTGTCTCATATGAAATTGTGGAAAGCAAATGTTTTGGTAAGACAAGATTACTTCAGCTAATGAATAAATATTAAAGGATTTCACTGCCTGGAGAGGTTCTGCTCGGCTGCTCTGATCGATCGATTAGTGGTATATATTCAAGGCGGATGTCGGAACAGGGCCTAAAAGTGCCGTGTAGTATGCGCGACCACATCCCTCTTCCATCCTCACATTTGCGTGATAAGCTGATGTGACATACGGATGTGGCCCATCTTACATGGCTTAGGAAGATCCGGTGAGTACCCAGATGTTAGATCAATGCTCAATTTGAGCTACTGAACTATCGGAGATGAACAACAAGGAAATTCCGCTTTAGTTAGCTGCGCCTTTCCTTGCATTTTTCTCATAAGATTCTGGTGTTTTGTATGTGACCGTATTTGCTGCTCAGTTCCCTTCTATTCCTATCCGCATTTCTGTACGTATTCCCTTTGTCATCTTCAAATTCCGATTAAACATCTAACGACTCATAGCTTTCACCACTAACGACGTTTTCATCTTATGCCTCTATTTTACTTCCAGCGACCTTCCTATCCCTGTTTACATCGCTGTTGTTCATCGTCTTGATTAATTACATTATTTACTTGATCCTTAACAGATAAAAGAAATTAGCTGCATCCTACGCATCCGATCGTGAAATATAGCGAAATAATTTATTCATAGGATACAGATGCCTTATTACATTAATTAATAAAAAACATATTTGGAAACTACAATTGCCGACTTGGATGGCGGAGGTGGCTAGAGCGTATGACGAATCAGCGCCTCGGTCAAAAGGGTCGTGGGTTCGAGTACCGCTGCGGGTATGATTGTTTGTCCCTTATCTTTCATGTAGGTGTGTCGCTGAAGGCCTTGTGAGTCTGCTGGCCACAGACCTAGGAGCCCGCAAGTGTGTATATAGTAAAAGGATCAAATGTGTCCCCATGAGGGACATAGTAGGTACCCGGGGTGGATAGTCGAAATCGACATCTCCTGAAGCTGGAAGAAACTGCATGAAGAAGAAAAAATCTGAAAACTACAATTCTTCAATAACGTAAGGTTATAAGATATGTCGACAGCATTAAGAAATTACTTCCTGAGGGCTCTCAAAATGGCGGCAACAAGTCGTCGCGCTCGAGGGGTAACAACCTCATCGGCAATGAAACCAAGAACATTGAGCACGTGCCGCTCCCTCTTCAAACGGGCGCCGCCACTGCCTTTGTGGGGTAGCCGCACTCAAAAATCCCTTTTAGTAACGAACACCGCATGGCCCGACGCCGCTCCTCCCCCGACCCTGTCACCTTTCCCCCAGTGCGCCGCCGCCCTCGCCGCCGCCCGCGCCGAGCGAGTCGGGCGATCGAAGGCGTGCGTACAGCCAGTTTTCCTGGTCGCGGGGTCGCCCGGCACAGAGGTGGGCCACAGAGGACGGCACCACCGTCGTCGCGCACTGGGTCCAACCACACGGCCGCCAGAGACAACAAGGGGCTTGGGGCACAAGATTCGCGGGGGCCCCTTATTTAAAACATACGTTCCTCTTATTTATTATTGTTATTTTACAATGTTTTTCCTCGGTATTCGCCGAGATTTTATTTGACTGAGTGTCGGATTAATATCCAAGACACAGGTCAATTCATGTTTCGTCGCAATTTAGGAATTTTCGCACAATCCTGCGTGTGTTTAAGATGATAGATTTCTACACAATTTTGAACGTATATTTCGATATTTGAGTAAGTTCCTGATTTTTATGGATGTTATTTGGTATAACCCCCGTGCACGAAATAACCAGAGGAACACTATGAACTTTTTGGAGAGGCCATAATGCCTTGACTTCTGCTGCCAGTTCTGTGTACTTTGTTCTGTAATTGCTTCTATTATGTTCCCTTGTATTTTCTGCATGTGTTGTTTGTGAAACAGTGATGTCAATGAGGTAGCTAATCTTTTGCCGTTTGTCTACGAAAGTGACGTCTGGTCTGTTGTGATGAACAGTTTCATCTGTGATAATTTCTCTGAGAGTACAACCTGTACTTTGAATTTTCAAGTACAGTATCGGGAACATAATGTTAGAGGTTCACCGATTAATTTAGGATCACTGCAGTGATGAAACAAGACTTTCAAGTAGAACCATGCTTTATTTGGCAAATCACAATTCACAACATCACAACACGATGTGCACTATTCGGGTGATCGAATCAGACTGAATATAAAACAGTTTATGGCGCAGAATGTACTAGCAGAGACAAAACACTCTCGACATGCAACTCGTAATGACTACGTAACTCAGTTAACATCAAATGAAATAAGTCAAACACTTCCCCTCGAGTTGTAGGGCGATCAAATAGAAAACCGAAAAGAAACACAAGAGAAAAATAACACAACTAATCACAGTTAGCAATCAATCGGCTTCAGTCCAGTCTTTTCTGTACACCATTGATGTTTCCTCTTCGTGAGTCCTTTAGTGAGAAAGTCTGCTATCTGATCTTCGGTAGACACATATTTTAATGACACTATTTTGTTCTTGAGCAAATCTCGTACAAAATGGTGACGAATCGCAATGTGCTTGCTTCGATTGTGGAAAGTAGGATTTTCTGCCAAGCAAATTGCACTCCTGTTGTCACAGTATATAACTACCTCGGCAAGATCCTTGAACCCTAGCTCACTGACGAACTTTTGCAAGTACACAGCCTCCTTAGCACACTCGGATGCAGCCATGTACTCGGCCTCCGTGGTGGATAAAGCCACTGTTTTCTGCTTTCTTGAATCCCATGAAATGGCACTTCCACCCAGTGAAAATAAATAGCCAGAGTATGATTTTCGGTCTTCGACGTTGTTTCCCCAATCTGCATCAACAAATCCTTCGAGATTTCCGCCTTTAGACTTGTAAACGAGTCCCAGATTGCTGGTTCCTTTCAGGTACCTTAGTACTCGCTTGGCGCTTTTCCAGTGTTCAGCACTATAGCAATTATTGAACTGACTCAAATTTCTTACTGCGAATGCAATGTCGGGGCGAGTCATCGTGGACAGGTAGGTGAGTGCACCGACTAACTCGCGATAAGGGAGCTGCTGATCTTCTTCCTTGACACCTGATGTTTTCACCAACTTGGTTCCAGAGTCCATCGGTGTGGTAACGGGTTTACATTCCATCATGTTGAACCTCTGTAACAACTCCTGGATGTATCCACGCTGAGAAAGTGCGATTTCGTCCTGAGTTCTGATGAATTCCACTCCCAGGCAATATGACACGTCACCAAGATCCTTGACCTCGAACTCCTTGGCCAATTGTCTCCCGAACTTTGAGATTTCATTCTCATTTCTCGATGCGACCAGAATGTCATCCACGTAGACTGCTATTAACATGATGTCTTTCCCGGAACCGATTTTGAACAAGCAAGGATCCGAAATCGTAGGAGAGGCACAGAGTTTCTTCAACACTTCGCTCAATTTGATGTACCAACTTCTTCCTGCCTGTCGTAATCCGTACAGAGCCTTTTTAAGGAGACAAACTTGATTTCCTTTTCGAAAGGTATGTAGCATGGCTTTAGCTTGTTTGCCGATGCTGTTAGAACCCTCTGATCTAATCACGTTCTGTAGGATTTCTTCGTAAAACTTGGGTGGTTCCATCAAGATGTCTTCATCCAATTCGCCATTTAAATATGCCGTTGTTATGTCAAATTGTTTCACTTTCATGTCGTTTTGGATGGCTAAGGACATCATCAAGCGGATAGAGCCGAACCTCGCAACGGGCGCGAAGGTTTCTTGAAAATGAACCCCTGGTTGCTGGCTAAAACCTTGAGCGACCAATCTTGCTTTCCTTTTCTCTATCTCGCCGTCAGGTCCAACTTTGTTGCGCAATACCATGCGGGAACCGATGATCTTCCCCTGCTTTGGGCGGTCAACAAGTGTCCATGTTCCGTTCCTGATAATTGATTTCATTTCCGTAGCTATGGCCTGGTGCCATTCACTTACTTCAGGGCTCTTTAATGCATCTTCTAACGGAATTTCCGATATGAATGAACTTTCAGCAAAATCTACTTCTCCGGTTGTGCCAGGTTGATACAGTTTTCTGGGTCTTCCCCTCTGTCCAGTTCGTAGAATCGTTGGACGACCTCGTCCTCGTGATGAAGCGGGTATATCCCGTAATGCTACTTCATCTTCTTCTTCAACTGGTTGCAAAACCTCGTCTTCACGATTGTGATGTGGAAGAATTTCCTCTTCATCGTTGCAATCTTCATCCTCATCAGTTAATGGGGGAACATCGAAACCGTGAAAATCACTGCCCGATGAGTTATCCAAATCTGACTCTGGGATTTCATCTTCCATAATTTCATTTGGATTGTGATCGAAATCGATGAAACGTTGTCCTACTCTTCCGTTGGTCATTTCCGGGGAAATCTCAATTCTCCCGCTGTGTTTTTCTTCGAATTTAACTGCAACTTCATGAAACTTCACATCTCGACTCACAATAACCTTTTTCTTTTCGGTCGACCAGATTCGAAAAGCTTTAGATTCTTCTGCGTAGCCAAGAAAAATTCCTTCTTTCCCGCGCTGATCGAATTTTCCTTGTCCGGGGTCTCGGTCGAGATACGTCACTGCACTGCCGAATATCTTCAAATAGGATAAGTTGGGCGCTCTGCCGGTCCAAGCTTCATACGGCGTTCGTCCATTTAGGCTTGACGTGGGTGAACGGTTCCGCAAATAATTTGCAGTGTTCACTGCTTCAGCCCAGAACATGAGTGGTAATCCTGAGTCCAGGAGTAGACATCTAGCCGCTTCGATGAGCGTCCGATTCTTTCTCTCCGCTACACCGTTTTGTTCAGGGTTGTGCGGTACGGTGAGTCTTCTGGTGATGCCGTGCTTCTTTAAAAATTCGTCGAATTCTTGGTTCACGTATTCACGTCCATTGTCTGACTGCAATGTTTTAACATTCTTACCCTTTTGTTTTTCGACTAAAGCGATGTACTCCGTCGTTGCCTTGAACACATCCGCTTTGGACTTCAGAAAGCGAACCTCGCACCATCTGGTGGCATCGTCGATAAACTCAACGTAATACTTGGCTCCTCCCAAAGATTCCTTCTGCATGGGTCCACACACATCCGTATGTATTAATTCCAGCAACTCGGTCTTTCGTGATGATGTCTTCGGGAATGGCGTCCTGGTGAATTTTCCCTTCAGACATGTGTCACAGTCCAACTTTGCCGTCGGGTCCTTGAGACGAAATCCGGTAATGGCATCAGCACGTATTGCGTTCGCAATGTCTTTTGCGTTTAAATGTCCAAGTCGTTTGTGCAACAGTTCGAGTGAAATTACTTCGCGTTTGTTCTCGGATGAAACGGCACTCGCGACCTCTGTCTGCTCGTGCACGAAGTAAAGGTCCCCGATTCTGTTCGCGTGTAACTTGACACGGCCATCTACGTCCATCACATACGCACCACTCTTTTTGAAGAGAACTTCGAAATTGTGATCCGTGATTTTTGCGACTGAGATAAGATTTGTCCTCAGGTCGGGAACACAGCAGGTGTCGTTGAGAGAGATATCTTTCCTGTTTCCTGCCACATCAGTCGAAAAATGTACTGTTCCTTTTCCTTTTATTTCTGTTGACGAGTCTGTCGCTAGATTCAGCGTGCCGCGCTTCGATGTGTCCATGTTTGCGAACCTTTGTTCGTCATTACACAGATGCGTTGTTGCACCACTATCGAGGCACCACTTCGAGATCGTGGAATCAGACGCGGCATGTGCCGTAGCATCGGTTGTATAGCCGACGTTTTCGGACAGTTTTGCAGATGGTTTATTTTTATTGTACCAACAGTCTGCCTTTTTGTGTCCTAACTTCTTGCACAAGTTGCACCGAATTTTTGCGTGATTTTCCCTTTTGATTTTTGTTTCGTCCGACTTATCTTTGTCGTTTTCAGCATGTCTTCGGTCACTTCCGGCACTTTTCGGTTGGTTCCGCGAATAACTTTTGCGAACAAACATGGCGTTCGGCGCGTCTCGAATGGCGTCGTTTTTTCGTGCTTCACTTTCTTCGATAATTTTTGCACGCAATGCCTCGGGTGTAGGCAAAGTATCTCGTGACTCGATGGCGCATCGAAAGTTTTCGAAACTTACTGGCAAACTATATAAAAGCATAATAGCTTGTTGATCAGGGTGTACTTCGATGCCCATGTCTGCTAGCTTATCTACGGTGTCAAAGAACTCGTTCATGTGGTCTCGGATGTCGCCGCCGTCCGTCATTTTGTGTAGAGTTAATCTCTTCAGAAGCGTGGCTTTCCTGGCTGGTCCTTGTGACTGGTAGGTTTCCTGCAGCTTCGTCCACATGTCTTTTGATGTTGCACAGTTCTTTACCTGTTTCAGCTCGTTCGGTGAGATGGATAAAATGATGTCTGATCTTGCTTTTGAATCACCTTTTATCCAGGCTTGTATAGCGGCATCATTTCCTTCACCTGGTTCGGGCTTTACGTTTGCGCCGGAAACAAATTCCCACAAATCGTTTTTGATTAGGACAGCCTGCATTTGCAATTTCCATGTGTCGAAATTATTTTTGTTGAGTAGCTCGATCCTCGAAATATTGCCTGCGCTCATCATGGCGTCTCACGCTTGACTACGCGTGCACGTTTCGACTTGATATCTTTGTTTTCACTCGGCGTCGCTGGGCTTCATAACCTGTTAGAGGTTCACCGATTAATTTAGGATCACTGCAGTGATGAAACAAGACTTTCAAGTAGAACCATGCTTTATTTGGCAAATCACAATTCACAACATCACAACACGATGTGCACTATTCGGGTGATCGAATCAGACTGAATATAAAACAGTTTATGGCGCAGAATGTACTAGCAGAGACAAAACACTCTCGACATGCAACTCGTAATGACTACGTAACTCAGTTAACATCAAATGAAATAAGTCAAACACATAATAATATTAATAATAATAATATTAATAATAACTATATTTACTTATATTATTATTATTATTACATTTTAAAATGAATTATATTACAACTACATTTAAATATATATTTAAAAAATGTTTTGAAGGGAATACATTTTGTACAAATTTTTGAGGCCGCCCTTAAGTGGGGGCCAGGGGCAAGTTTTCCCACCTGGCCCACCTTCTGTACGCCACTGCTAAATGACACCAACAGGAATTTCAATTGCAATTTCTAAGACAGTACTTCAAAGGAAGGCAATTAAACACGTATGCCGCATGCCTTTACAAATTAAAAAAATTATGCTAAAATTTTTTCGCTGTCTATCCCTATTTTCTGATCTTTTCAGTTTACTTTCAACGTTTATTTTCAAGATGTGATATGTCACACACCGAAGGGGGCGAATATCCTTTAGACAAGTAGGGCGAATATCCTTTTAGAAACCTTTATCGCACGGACTGGTCGCAATTCCTTATCGTTCTTTACTGTAAGCCTTCGACTGTTTATGTTTCAGATGAAATAATTGAAGTTAGTGTGTTAGTTAATGCCTTATTTTACGAGGAGAGACCCGGGCTAGCAGCCCCCTCTTCTGTCTAACCACGCAAATTTTATAAGCCACTTTCATTTCACCATCAACCGCAGAAAGAAGGTATTATTTGGAAAACGAAACAAGCAATTTGAATTTTGCTCAGAGGATTTTTTAAAGCTCGAGGATCTTTTACATGCAGTAAATCTACAACACGGGACAACAGACTTTACTTCCCATCCGAAGGAAGGCGTACGAAGGATTTTTTCCGTCTTAAAAATTCACGGCTTAGGTCAGATTTGAACCCGACACACTAACCGTTATTCAGAGCGCCGGCTTTCATCAGCTTTGCCGTCATCATCAGTCTAGAAATGTACAAAATAAATTCAAAATCTTAAAAAAAAAAAAAGGTTCATGTTGCTGCCGCAAGGCGCGCTCCGTCGCACTGTGCGTCGGCGCGGCGCCGGCGGTCGCTGGCGGGCGAACGGGGTCACGGGATGAGCGGGGCGCTGCAGCCGCCCGCGCGATGTGGAACGCAGGAGGCACGGCACGCGAGGTGAAGATGCGCCTCCGCCGCAAATCGCCGCCGCCCCGAGTGCGCGGCCGGGTGAAACCTCATCCGTCCGTGTCGTTATCCGTCCGGTTACGCGGGTTCGAGCCGCGCGGGGCAGCGACTTAACGAAAAGAAACAACGCGCCACAGATTGCGGGGACGATGTACATGCTCTTTTGGTTTGAGGTTGATTTCCAGTCCTCTCCCAGATACGCGGAGTTGCTAATGAAGTCTTCTATCATGACGATGGTTTGACTTTTTTTGTTGAATTCGATGATTCTTCAAGGCTTCTAACACATTCTGTTCTTCAACGTCAGTTCCATCTCATTTATTTGATTGCCGACCGGAATCTAGTGTCTTCTAGAAATACGAGCTACGAGCTACGTCTAATAAGAATAGGTTCTTGTTAACATTTCTAGACGAAAAACAAAAGAAAAAGAACACGATAGTTTGTTTGTTTATCGAAGAACGAAAAAAAATGTAACTGGAAATCTTATGTGTTATTACATGTTTAGAAATGCTTTCAAGATGATATTCGAGAGCTGCTTTAGAATTTACTAATCTAATTTCACACTTCGTTAGTCTCACACTTCATGTAGCTATGGTACTATCGCATATGTGGCCAACAATCCCACTGTGTGGATCTGTGAGTCTCGTTTACCAGATGCTCTATACATAGTTTCGATACATATTTATACTTTCACTGTTTGAGATTTTTTTGAAAGTAATTTTATGGAAAAGTTTTGTTGTGAAACTAGTTTACAAGATAAAATCATGTCACTCTAGTTCCTAATTTTATGCTGTCTACTGTAGTCTAAATATTATATTATTACTGCAAAGACACAAACAAGAAGATTTGAATAATTTTTTATTCTTCTCTGAATCCCAAGTTATGAAATTTTCTATATTATATTGTTCATACCGGGATCACAAAATATGCATGAACAGGTATGGATGCCACTCATATACTATCTGTTATAGTTCTTAAGCATCTGTTCTTATAATATTTTTCTTTATGACGAGAAAAATAATGGTGCTACAACACAGCAAAGTTTCTGACAGGTCCGTGTAAAACTAAAATGAATATACTGAAGAGATATTATCGTATTTGAACTATCTCTAGGCAAATCTCTTAATAAAATTGCTTGAAACCACACCACCATATTTTTAATGTGGTTTAATACTTAATTCAAAACGGAATATTATTTTTTTGTATGTACAAGATTAACTATTTGAGTTCGAAAAAATAATTACCATCATGTTCCTCTTAATAATTCCAATAAATACTGCAACATCAGAGGCAAGGTTAACCGTCTTAAGTGTTTTGTGTGCTTTTCGAAATTCGTTGCTGCATTGAACTCCTAATAACACTGCTTGAAAAAAAAAAGAATGCACTTTTTCGTGACACAATGCGCCGCAGATAGGCTTAAGAAGTCATTTGCGAATCGGGTAAGACGGGATGCAGTTCCTGAACTTCTGTCTTTAGAGATATTGAAAGAATTACCTGGCGCTCTGATCTGATGGCGATTTACAAAACAGCATTCCATCAATTTACAAAATTTATATTTCGTCGTCTGTATCCGAAGAAAACAGATTTTTCTCCTCAATATTAGCATGTTTGATGATTTGATTTGCCATAAAATCGTAATATAGACTTACAAAAATTAAAAAAAGTCACTAAAAGGTAAAAAAACAACTAATTGAGTACGTACTACCTTTAGTTTTAAGATTCGGCAATGGCATTTTTGTGTGTCTCAATGTTTTCAAAATGCAATTTTGGAAAATTCAAAGGTTAAAATAAAAGATTTGTGCCATATGATTGAGCGCATAGTTTTCTGTCCGCACTAAATGTAGAAAGAAAATTTGTTGAGTCATTTTTGAGAAAATGTAGTTTGAACTTCATATAATGAACCAAAAAGAAATTAATTATCAATTTTAAATTCGCAAGCTCTGAAGTTGATATATTCATCGGAAAAATCACTTGGGAAATACTTCTGCGAACGGTTTAACACAAAATAGTTAGCACAGTTGAAGTGTTGCAGCATTTCATTATTTATTAGAATACCTTTGGATCTCATTTTCACAGTCTCATTACTTTACCACAAGCAACGAGGTAGACTATACTAAATGGATGGTTTCAGCGTTCCTGGTCGAGGCTCGCCGCCGCCATGTTTTCTGCAGTAAAAATATGAGAGGTGCCTGATGGTGAAGTGTACAACTGATGAACTGAATCGACGTGTTGTTTATTTCAGATCTTATTTCTATATTGTTGTCTTTTCCTTTATCTGTATTTAAATAATATTAGTGGTTAGCATAATAATATTCACAATGCCTTTAGTATGATCGGAATGTATATGTAAAAAAATAAATTCATCAAACCACAATTATATTAATTTTCAAGTTTGCTGCCTTACTTGTGATCCGTTTGTTTGCTTCTTATTGCAATATCATTCACTTTCAGGCTTTATGCTAACTACAATAACATTTCAACAGCTTGCATTCATATGACAATAACCAATACAGGAAGCAACGTGCATTTAAAGTATCTCAATTCGTTTCCTGATATACTGTCATTCCGTTTTTTAAATGATTGGTTTTTGGTCGTGGAATATAAGAGTAAGAGGATTTATAACGCGTGGCCTACGCCAACACGGCCGCAACCAGCGCCAAACGGAGTAATAGAATACTCTGTTCCTCCGGAGGGCGCTGCTTTGACTGCAAAAAACATGGCTTCAATTGGCTGCAAGCTGCAAGCTGCTGGAGGCGCTTTAGCCACTGTGTACTATATTCTAGCTCGTTGACCACAAGGCGGAATACCACAATACCAACATTGGAATATTATATTATTTAAGATAAATACATACATGTATATATATATATATATATATATATATATATATATATATATATATATATATATATATATATATATATATCGGTGAATATTTACGAAAGTTGGGGTTGCATAAATACAGAATAATATGCAAAATTAAAATGATCCCGTTCCCGTTTCTAAGTCGGTTAAAAATAAACACAACCTTCTTAATGTTTTGCGCCTCAGAATGGTCGATAATCTTCTGTGCAGTAATGAAGAGCATCTCTGCCTATAACAGCCTTTTGTTCATCATAGTGTAATGATCACCGTAATGTTGATATTTTTATAAGGACTTTATTAAGCCTACATTGGGAAATAAGTTGAAAGACATTTGGGTTAATGAATTTTAAGGAAATTCTCAAAACGCAGTATCAACTTCATGTAACGACCTTCTGAAAGGAAAAAAAACTTGAAATTTATCAAAATATTAATTTTCGAAGAAAACATGTGTACTGGTGTAATCATTCTAGCTTGTTCACAGGTGGGCAGGTAAGGCAAGACCGATGGTTTTTCTGAACAATAAAAGCACAGTATCGGAGTCCTCACGTCATGTATTTCCTGTCAAATCTCAAGGTGGATTTTTTTACGATTAGAGTAATTTCTCTGAACAACATATACGAGAAAGTAAAATGTATTGCTATATCTTCTTATCCTCTTCACATATTTATGTAGCACTAAGTACAGACTGTTCACTCGAAGATAAGGACAACACAATAGCACATTTTCCCTTTCAGGCAATCTTGTGAGACGTTTAAGTACTTGCGATAGTAAGTTTCAGTTGTTACGTCTATAACGTGCTTACTTTGAGCGTCATCACATTCTTTCTTCTTTCAAAAAATCATTCTTCGCCAGACGTGCTAAACTCATTGTTGAGAGTAGGCCACGGAAACGGCATACGCCATTAATATCTCACTTTCCTGGCAGATGATGCAGTGGTGATTCATTAATTGATTATTTTGAATTTCTGAGCACATCAACTGTAATGATAACAAGACCTGTAATTATAGTGTAGGTTATATTCTGTGTTGGAGGGGCAGTGATCCTCCCCCACTTGACCGTGAGTTCTTTATTTGCACGTCGGCTTGCAGGTGTCTTCCATTTGCTTTCCTCAGACGGGACAGTCTCTACTCTTCCATCGTGTGTGACGTGCAAAGTGTGTGTGTGTGTGTGTGCATGAGGGGGGGAGGGGAGGAAGGACAAGGATGAGAAAGGAAAGACCACGCGCGGACCGGGTCCTGATTATAAAGTACTGTTTCGGCTTTCGCAGGGAATTGATCGTGGAAACCACGGTAAACAATTCGAACAGAGCAGACGGCCGCTAAAATTCTCCTCCAGACCGTGGTTGAACTTCATCTGTATTTGTAATGTCGAAAATCACTTTGGGACTCGAACCCTAGGACCTCCACACTGTTGGTTGTCCATCCCCTCCGCTATTTGGATGACTATGTAAGCGATAATGAGAGGTAAATGATGACAGCGAATGATATTAAAGAGAAGATGATGGTTCGAGTGGGATGAGAAACCACCAACGACACATTCACACGTGTGATCCATGCCTTAAGGGAGACGCAAGCCCAGAGAATTACATTACACGTACAGTACTTGAATGGTTCTTCAAGTCCCTGTGGCACCTTACCTACCCACATGAAAATTGTATCTGCATGAATACATGCACCTTCGTAATAAAATATATTGATAAATACGATACATTTTATTAAAAAATAATGTTTTATGTATCTTGTATATCTTAACGAACTTAAAATAATATCTGAAACTAAATTCAAGTCAGCAACTCACAATGACATTTTGTTAACGATTGAACAAGGAAATTTAACACACTAAAGATCTTTCAAGTCTTACGGGAGGTAATATTATTGTTAAATATGCAGGCCAGTGCATAAATATTATGTACGAATCAACATTCACAAACAATAATGTCAACATTTATGTCAATGTATTTAAAAATTTAATTCTATTGCAGTCTTGTATCAAAACTTAAACATTTGAAAGCACTAGCAGAGTACGCTGGAAGCCATTCTAGTCAAACATTTTAAAAACTGTGTGGAGAATGACAGTAATGGTTTGTACTTTGATAACGCCTCATACATATGCTTTTGCACTTGTTATCACTATCTGACAGTTTTACAAAGAAGTCACTTAATATCAGTCCTATTATCACAAAAAACTACATTCATTTTCCTGGATGGTGCGTACTAATTCAAACTATTTTTGGAATGCCAAAATACAGGAAACTCAGTGATAAACTCCAAGGCACAAATCTAATTAATTTTCGTGTTGACTGAGATAACTGACTAATTTTCAGGAATATGCGTATTGAATTGGGTAATGCTTAACATAAATGTGAAAAAATAATGTTATTACTATGACATTCTGAATACCATTTATTGAGTAGTTCTGGCTTGACATTTTTCATTAAAATAATGCGAATATACCCTGAAGAATTTGCTGACGGCAAAGCTGTTCAGGGTGCTTACAAATTGATGTTAACATGTACTAACAAATATTAAAAAAACTAACTTGGACACATTCTTTAACTTAATAGTTTGTCTCCATTCCATTTAAAGCAAAATGCTGCCAAACCACCTCTGTAATCATCCTTCCAGGAAATGGGGGAGGGGGGCTAAAGGCGTACGCCTCTTGACTCGCCTTCCCTCAGGGACCGTCCGACAAATGGCACTCAATCACAGGAACATTACGGAAAGTATACATCCTACAGGAGGCCGAAACTCATACGGAACATGTATGGAGCAATGCCTATTTCTTTCTATTTCTTTCTATTACGTAGCAAGAGAAAATTTTGTGCTCTGCAGCAAAAAGTGCCGATTTTTTTATAGAAAAAACATCTTTTATGGATCTCTGATATTGAAAAAGTGTTTTTTTCTTTTTATTCTATGCAGTAAATTTCGTTATCGTGTGGAGAGTATAGTCATAATTCTGAGTTTGCATAACCTGGATACCGAATAACTGTTGTTTATTTTTTCTCAAAAACGACTGTCCGGCTGTCTGTGGTCAACTCTACCGTCTAAATTGTACACAAAACAAATATTTCATGAAACTTAATATTCCTCGATCTATTTGACTGGTATAGTGAATTTGAAACGAATATTTTAATATTTGGGAGTACTTGACAAGAACCCTAAACGAATTTTTCTAACGTTTCTCAAAAATAACATCAATGTTCATGTAGGTGAAACTGTGTGTATTAGGGAAAATGAGGATACAAGAGAGACGAAAGAAATATCAGCGTGCACTTTTGCGGCCCTTTTGTTAGGGCCCTGCTCTGGTATTTGCTTAATATTGATTGGAAACCCACAGAAGTATATATCAGAGCACCCGACTGATAGAATTCTCCTACACTTAACGGCTGATATCGACCTATCAAGCTGGTGTCGAAAATGTGCCTCAGTCGGGACTCGAACACTAGACCTCAGAGTCAGACTCACTCCAGAGGCAGAGCAACTCAAAGAAAGAAGATGCAAATAATATGAGAAAGTTTGTGTTCTAGGGCCCCACTTGTTTCCTGTCACGTGCCGCGTGGGCGGTGGCACCCCAGGGCGCCCCCTCGGCGCTGCGTGAAAGCCCGGCGCTCGCGCCCAGCGACCGTCCCGTGTGCGAGCGTTCGCGTGACGCGTGGCGAGCAGGGGGCGTGGCGACGCGTGTGCGCGGTACGTGTCGCGTGCGAACGCCCAGGGCGGTGGCGGGGGTGGCGGGGGCGGCGGGTGGGGGCGAGGGGCGGCGGGGGCCGTGAGGCAAGAGGCGCGACCCGCCTGCCCTCGCCCGCGAGAAAAGCGAAGTGGAAAATGCCCTCCCCCCCCATGTGCACGCACACGCCGCTGCGCCGCGTCGAGAAAGCTCCGACCTACCCCACATACGTGGCGGCTCGGGCTTCGAGCATTCTTCGCTGCTTGTGATGCTTCTGATGACAGCCCACGCGGCAAAATGACTTTGGGCATTTTAAAGGAGAAGCTCGTCTTGTTATTATACTAGACTTGCGCTAAACTAGTCCACAACAAACATTTGAAATAATGAGGCCGATATCATTTGCAGTGATGGGGAATGATACGCACATCCGAAAGTTTGGAATACCTAAATGCTACTGTGACTTACCGTCAGACTCTCGCTGCCTCTGACACGTAAAATGGTATTTCGAGTGATATTCCTATCTCCTCTACACGTTTCCTAATACAGGCTTAGGGTGGCATATTTTTACAATTATCATAATTCTGAAATCAACAAATTAATAATTACCTCAAATGGGAAAGAAAGAGAAGAAAAAAGGGAAAAAAATTGTCATCGATAAAAATGCAATGCTTATTTATGTAAAGAAACCAGCTATTTCATCAAAACCAATCTTCTAAATACTTTACAATGTAATATTTATTCATATTGCAAGTATCGAAACTAATAACAATTTTCGGCCACTTTTGCGCGTTGAAAAATCTTCACGCGCTTTCAAAATCGCACTCGCAACCTCTTCGCCAGGCAACGCCGGCCCGGCCCGCGCCCGTCTCGGACGCGCACTTCGTCCGCGGCGCAGCCCGTCGGGGGCGCACCGAAATACACGCGAGCGCGCGCGCCGCAGCGACGAAGCGGCGGCGTCTGGGCTCGCGAGTGAACGACCGATCGGCGCGCCACGCCGCCACGCCCCGCCAGACGCGCGCCACCTGCGGCTGCGCGGTAGCTACACGACCCCGCCAACAAAACAACATCCATGTTCCAAATGTAATCATCAATTTTTCCCAATATCGATGTTCAAAGGGAAAATATCGATGTTTCTGATTATTGATGTTCAAAATGTATATATCGATGCTTCCAAATATCGTTCAAATAGAAAATATCGATGATCACTAGTTATCGCTCACAAATCATTGGGGTTTTGATGCATCGATGATCATTAGACATCGTTGAAAATCATTGTGCTTAAGTTAATGACCATTCGACATTGCTAACAAATTTTTAATGTTTTTAAACAGCGGTGTTCAAAATGAAAACATTAATGTTAATAATACATTGCTCAAAATCATCCATGCTTTCAGATATCAATGTTCAAAATAAAAACATCAATGTTAATAAATTATCGCTCAAAACATCAATACTTCCAAGCACCGATGTTCGAAATGAAAACACAACGTTAAGGCATCGATAAAAAATCATCAGTGTTTTAAACATCGATGTTTTTTTACCGATTTAGTAACCGATCACAATATTGTTCGCGCGGGAGGGAGTGATTTAATTCGATAATGGTCGTGTTTGTCAATTTATAATAGATAATTAACTGACAAAAATGATTATCAGGACAATAAAACGTGTATTATCCGTTTGGATAATGCAAATATATTGATTTTTTTCTCAACTCATCTATCTTTTTGTTTCATCATTGATCACTTTGGGGTGAAATTTCGGGACAATTGCAATTCGGGGCAATTTCGGGACAATTGCAATTCGGGGCAATTTCGGGACAATTGCAATTCTGGGCAATTTCGGGACATTTGCAAATTATAATAATTTTCCTGCTGCAACGGGATATTATTTAATCCACTTTTTTCGACTACGTGAAAACAGCAAACTAAAAACATCGATATTATGAAAAACCTCGGCTTCAATATATCGATGTTAAAAATGTTTGTTTTTATAAAAACAATTTTTCAAACAATATATTTTGAGAACATCAATATCGATGCCGCATCCTTAGAAGAAAAGCTGTGCTCTTCTCCAATTTCGCAGTAAAGTTAGGAAACCCTAAGATGTTTTTTGCTTGAACACCAAATGATCTTTCAAAAGGTAACGTTTGGTTGTTTTATTTTGAATTCATTGTAAACGTGACCTGAGAGACTTTTCGCGGACCCCCTCCGACTCAGTGGGGTTCCACAGAATGTTCTTTGGGAGTCGGTGATCTAGAGGAAAGCAGCGTCACTTTAGTGCTGCGAAACCACAGAAGTCATTCCAAAAAGGTACACGTACGATAATATCCAATCATTGTATGGAGGAACATAACCACGGATGAAATAGGAATGTACAAGTCGACTGCTCTGATTGGTTGTTTTCAGGATTTACTCCAATCTATTCCACGCGGAGGGTGTACCATAAATAAACGATCAAAAATCGCTGGAGATTATTTCTTATCCACTTTGTCCCCACTGATCTACTGTCTTCATACCATATGGCCAACTACCCCTTGATCCAGAAACTCGACAAAACTCTGCTGCAGGTGAGAAGTTGCAATCCCCCCAAGACACTTCGAGTTCCGTGGGGGAGATTAAGGAAGTGAAAATAATTTATCTTACCAGGAATTATGATCTAACGCGATCGTCATTATCACCCTGGTTAACTGTACAAGGGAGGAATTTCGCCAGTGTAATTTCCACCGCAGATATAAATTGTGGTTTTGAGGTCATCACAATGGACAATTGGTCAGTGAGTGTGCAGTGATTTCGGACACGTCAATTACCTGGGTAAGGTTATTGGCCCTGCAAGATGTGCATATTATAGGTCGAGAGGTGGCGATGTTCCTCCCGATCTGGAATGTGAGATTCGTCACCGACCTACTCGTCGGCTTGTGATGATACTTCCCACACAGATATCTCCCCCAGGGGGGAACCACCACCAATCCACACCGGACAAGCTCCGAGCTTCGGACCGGCCTCTTGACATGTGTGGTAGTTTATTGTATAAAAGTGTTTGTGTGTGTGTGTGTGTGTGTTCAAGGGATGGAGAGGGAACGAAGATAACGGAATATCGTGTGCGGTCTACGGCCCCAGAGTAAACTACCATCGCATTCGCCACTTATTGATAGGAGAAATCACGAGAAACAACTCACTCTCTTGTCGTCAATATTATCCGCGCTATTGATTAATCAATAATAACACTCATAAGAAACTTTCACTTTTAGTTTTACACATTTTACCTCCCCTCTCTTAAACTATTTATCTTAACCAAGTTTTCAGTCGTTTAGATACATGCTTAAACCATTTTAGGTACACGCTCCTTCTCAATGTTTGTAATAATTAGACAAAAGGAAACTTCTGACTTGATCTCACCTAAGTAAATAACATTTTATCACTTATTGTTAATACTACACACTTTTATTAATCTACGCAACAAATTTCAAAATACTTCAAATTAACCAGTAAGACTCAGTATACAGTATTCGACTAAAACTCTTGAGTGTGCAGATGTGCGGATGTGTGAGATTCCCTCTCTGGCGTCTAGACCACTTCCCGTGCATCAATCGAGGCGTATGAGGTGCCATTCGGCGCGTCTCGGTCTCCTGATGGGGAACTGATAATTTCTTTTTGGATCCGATCAGAAGATTCAAAGATTTTTTTAAAAAAAACCGTGTTTTTTCATATTTTGGCGCTGCGATCTTAGTGAAAATGCCAAGAATTAAACAACGCCTTCTAACACGATCTATGTAGATGGAATTGATTTTACAACCGTACCCAAACAAAGTTTTGCAAAATACGCCATAGTTTTCTCTCAGGACGTTTGCAACACTAATGTTGACATCTGTAAGTGAACAATTGAATTACCAAGTAAATCGCGTTGCAGATTAATTTGAAATGAGATTCGAATCAACGAATTTAAAATAATGCATTTGTGTAAACCTACGAACAGTATTGTCTCGGAAGATATTAAACATCAAGAATTTCAAGTGAGTACGGAGAAAACAAAACTGTGAATAGAAGATGAATTATCGTTATGTTCGACTTCTCCCTTTTACATTCTTACGTAAGTGTGCAAACATCGATTTTCAAATGAATGTGACCCACAACTTATGTTTATTAAACTTAACTAACACATTATTTACATATACATATACAACAGTCGCCTTTTAATGTTAGATTCAACGCTAGATTCACATACAAAACAATTAATAGAGCAATTGCAGAAGTATAAGTGAAGACAAATAAGTTTGTGAAGTTTTAATCTCTTCAAAAATTAGACGAGAAAAATATGTAAGTGTTTAGGAAATCCGAGGAAGTATCAAATGTAGTTGTAAAAGATGTTGCGACATAATTTTCGGAGCTAATTTGGAGTGATCTGCATTTGTGCATTTAGTATTTGTGCTAATGCAAATGCGCTATGTTCATTTTTGTGCATATTATCAAAAAAGCTTAACAATGTAGTTGTACTAAAATCCAACTACTAGCATCAAAACCTACAAGTATTTGTTACGGCGATTTATTTTGAAATTGCAATAAGATCAGTTCATATCCCGTGTGAAGGTAACACACAATGTCATTGGGTGTTGGGAACTTTAGAACGGGAGTATAACATTATCAGCTACTAAGATTCATTGGTAAGTCCAATGCCTGATACTGAAAGAACATATTGTAAAAAAGCTGGGCATGAAAGACATTTTCAGCACGTGAAACAATATTTAAAACAGTTCACAGCATTGGCGACGCCACATTTTACTAGTTTACAAATATTCTAACAACGCGCCCATCAAATGAGAAACTAACGTGTATCGCAAGTAAGAACAGTCGTAAACAAACACTCCCCCCAGTTCAAAATCAAGGTTGTCATAACAAATACGCATTTCATGAATTTGGATAACTTGTTTTTCTGTAGCTCATTTGTTCCTCAGAACATTTACATGACCGACCACGCAGGGAAATTAAAAAAGTAAATAGTAGCACGTACAAATCCTAATAGGTGTATACATATTGACGTTGAAAAAAGGGCCCCATGATGTATCAGGAACTTTAAAAGATCAGAATATAAGTTTAAATCACTGTAACGGAAAAATAAAAATATCATAATAATACTCACATACTAAGCGACATTTTGACATCGAAGCAAAAATCGTGCATTTGTTCAGATATTTCAGCAATTATCCCCTACTCCCCCACCCTACGATCAGATGTTCCTTTTCTATGTCAGCGTAGAGTCGTATGTGCTCTATCGCAATTTTTCAAATGTAATATAGATATGCAAGAGGAATGGATAGTTTAATGGTTTTGGTGACAATAAGCAGTCGCCTAATTTGCGTATCTTAATACGTAATACAAACCTTTTTCAGACAATTGATATGTGTAAGGACGCAGATAACCGTTCGGCCTCGAGTGTCTTGTCTACCACTAGAACAAAGAACGCGCTCCATTCAACGCTTGCGGTGGAAGGATGGAGGCAGGAAATATGAGAACTTTCGTAATAGAAAGACACGAGAATTCTTTTGGTAATGACTTCATTCGTTTCCATTAGTTTTGATAGACCGCTCTCGCTAAAATTTCAATTAGTATATCTCGCTTGCAACACCAAAATAAGTGCCGTTAGATCTAGGAACATTCTTGTAGTAACCACTTGAAATTACAACACAAATTGCCCAATCCTTTCATTAATCTTACTGGTGAAATTCCAATCGATTCATCTCATCTGTCAGGTATTATCGTGTGGTCTATCATTTTGTTTGTTTGTGAACAAGCTCTTTAATGAATGTGGTGGGCAATCAGATCATTACGTGACTTGCTGCGATGAAAAATAATAAACTGAGATACTAGCGTGACAACAGAACGTAACAATAGATGCAACCATTACCTATTAGTTCCCATGCTGAGAGTCACGGAATGAGCTGTGGAAGCAGATTTAAAACAGATATTCTGCCATATAAGCTTTTAATTATTAATAATGACGTCAATTAGGAAATGAAGTATTTTGTGGTCAGACTACATTTTTTTTATTTTTTTCAAAAATTTATTGATAATTGTTCTTGAACTATTGGTTGTTTATGAAACAAATTCGAGAGGGTGATTATAGTCAAGAACGAGAACATTAAGCATTCGGGGTCCATTGGAAAGACTGCTAATTTTTAGGAGTTCTATAACCACCAAAATCATGTGCTGTCAGAAAACTTGTATGCAAAGCTCAGAATTTAAAAAATGATGTTCAAAAAACAATGTGCAAAATCAGTTATGTTAGGTTACGAATATAATTTTGTTTGTGAGTCTTGATTTCATAAATGCTAAGAACCATTATCTACCTAACGCTATCAAGAAAGAAAAGTTTATATAAGTAAGAATCAGATTCATTTCGAATTATCTTAGAAGGTTTGATTTCACAAAAGTATAAAAGTTCTTTAATTAAGCTTCATCCTTCTTCCTAAAATTATCATTTTAATGAAGAATTGTAAGCACTCACTGATCGTCTTGCAAGTCTCTCAACTGCGTATCTTTGACCAGTGTATAAAGTAGTATGTATTGTAAAAAAATGTTACTTTCTCTGCCATACGATGTAAACTTAAATTTTACGCCAGGTAGTATAAATAAAATACTTTATATGAAATTTAGCCACAAATATTTCGTATAAACTGCTTCCATAAATTAATTGTTTCGGGGCCAGTATATCGCAGTCTGAAGTAGTAATTACTTTACAGCATTGCTCAATACACGTGTGTCGTCAATCTGTGTAAAAATCAGAAAGTTTACCTACTTTCATAAGGAAGCTGGATAGTTGTTTCTTCTTAGAAGCCTTCAAATATTCATGATCAGATACGTTAAACATACAAGTAACAAGATGATGTAAGGAAAATACGAATTACTGGATTTACTGAATTCGAAATAACATTATACAGGGTTGCGTAGACATACTACTAGGATTTCAGCAAACCAGCATATTGCAAGAAGTTCAATAATTTCTCTGAAAATACCTTGAGAACATAGGTAAAGGTATACCGTTTAGTCATTATTGACAACAGTCACTATTTCTTGAACATTACTCCGGGTAAATGACCACCATTACATAGAACGCATTGCTCCAAGCGGCGAACGAACATTCTGAAAAGCAGGCCGCAAGATGGCCATGGATTGTCGAGCCGTATGAGATGTAACCCCATTCTGTTGGAACCATTCCAGAGATAGGTTGCGATTGGCCAGCGCTGAAAGAACGGTATTTACCATATTCATATATCGATCACTAGTAAGACATACGCATCCAAATTAATAACATAAAGTGTTTATAAATTCCTTTAATATAACAATTTCGTACACCAATTCTCGTAAATAACACGATTTTCAATAATCGAATCGTATCTTCTAAAGGTGAACGATCAATATAAAAGAAGAGGAGCATATTTGTAATTTATTATGATAGGTTTTTTGTTTTATACCGGAAAATAATAAGTTCAGTTTTTTGTAATCAGTGGGATCATGATTACATTGATCAAGCGCCGGTTCTTATTCGGCTAGTGACCCCAATCGATCCCTCGATCATCATTGATCCCACTCGTGACATTCATCGGCCCCCAGCAGTCTTTCACCAACGCCGCTGGGACCCTTGCCCTACAACAAGACGTCTCAGCCGGAAAAGGAAACATTTGCAATCACCAAAAGGAAAATATTGAATACATACAGATTCACGAGCTGCGTCTATTCTCTATGGGTCCGCAAACTTCCCATTCGTCCACTCATTAGCAATCTCTCGACAACGCAGATACGCATCAAAGATGAACAGCCTCTTAACAGATTTTTTCCCTTACAGTTTCTCCAAATCACCTGGAAATTTCCACGTAGTAGCGGAATCAACTTGGTAAACAAATTTCATTATGGAAATTTAATGTAAGAAATCTCTATCGAGCCGTTAGGTACTGAATCACAACTACAATGCGTACTTGTCTAATGGGCAGGATTACATAGTTTTGCTCAGGAGGAATTAAATTAAGGCTCCTCGGAGAACAAAAAAGAAAATTACCGGATTAGGTGTCTCAGGGCATCAACGGATGTCACTGCAGGTCTCTGACCGGGGGAAGGGGGTCCTACGGTTCGAGTTCCGACTGTGGCAGGATTTTCGACACTAGTTGGATAGTTCGGTCGAATTCAGCCGCTGATAATCAAGATAATTTTAGCTGCCAGCTGGTCTGCTCGGTAGTTTTCTGTGGTTACTTCGATCCAGACACGGCGAATGCCCGGGCAGTACCCTAATAAACGGGCTACGGATCGCGCACGGTTTTCCTTCCTCTTTCGTTATTTTTTAGGAGGAGGATGTCGATTTTTTCATAATTAATATAAGTTGCAAACTTGGGATTCGAAAACATGTTTGGTTATTGGGGAGAGGGGCAATGAGGTTCAACATCAGAGCATCGGTAGCCTGGTGACGTGGGCCTCCGTTCAAATTGCTGGAAAAGCTTGTGTCAAGTACGCCTGCATCGCCACACATGTTTATTTATATGGAATCCGCCTGCGCCTCCCAATAACACGCTGCTCCTCATTCAAGGATGTTTTGTCGCCTAAGTGGCCTGTTTTGCGACGGCGCGTGGGAAGGCGCGGAGACGCGCCGTGCCGCAGGCACCTTTTCCCTTCTTGTTTACGCGGCGAGGGCTGCGCCGTTGCGAGGGTACATTAGGCGCGGGGTCGTAACGGGGACCCGCGTTGCGACACACCCGCCCCCCCCCCACACACACACACTCCAGGCCGCGGAGACGAAAGGGCGCAGTGGGTCCGAATCACACGGGAAACTACGGTTGGGTCGCGTGTACTTCCCGAGTAAGCGTTGCAGCCGATAAAAAAATGGAAAGTCTTTCAGGAGCGCTATTGTACATCAATGGTTTAATTAGTGATTCCGGGCGCGTAAAACAACAAGGTAATTGGTCTCGTAAGTGTAGTGCATGTTTTTATCGCAGGAAGTAGCGGTGATCTTCCCCCGCTGAATGGCAAAAACCGGCGCCCCCCCCACGTCGGCTTCTGGAGATTTTCCCCAACCAGATATCTCCCACCAGCGGGGCACCGCCCCAGCCGGGACAAGATGTAAGCTCTCTGCTGGTCTCCCGGCGTGTGTGGTGGTGTAGCGTATGTAAGTATAATTGTGTGTAAGTAAGGGGTGAGGATAGGACAAGAAAGACGATTAAAAGATTTTGCGCGGATTGTGGTCCATTTTTTTGGATACTGCTCCCGCATTCGCCTGGTGTTGAGAGGAGAATCCACGGACAACCACCGATCAGAGCAGCCGCTAGAATTCTCTTCCAGAAAGCGGATAGATTCAACCTAGCTGTCCAGCAAAAATCCTCCTACCGTGATTAGAATCCCGGGACCTTCCGATCGGAGGCAGTTCAGTGACTTCAATCGCTTGTGCTACCCGTGTCGGTAGCGCTAATGTTGCCTCATGGGTGGATCGCACTGCGAATCGGGCGCAAGGGTTGCAACCGACAAAAAACTGGAAAATTCTTCATGGGTGTAGGAGGGTTATTGGTAGGCACAGTCAACAATCAGGTGCACATACGCACGGGCAGTCACACGGATGACAAAAGGGATTAGATATCTAGGATATCAATAATTTCGGGGAACATTAATGTATGGATCATATTTGAGCGTCTCTTCTGCCCCTGCATCAGTACGTGACGTGTGACGAACTTACTATAGGTCGCCATTGAAAGGTCTCGTGGGCATCTTAGGGACGGCGCCATCTTTTGCTGTTACATCGTGCCTAGAACCATAGTAGGCTCCTTTAACCTTAAACTCCTTGCTTAAGGCAAAGCAAAATGGCCCCCGCGAGATCACAGCAAATGGAAAGGAAGGGGAATACGTCACTTTTGTGATAACTTCCGTCATTAAACCTTCCTTAACTCCCTAGTAAGAACGTTCCACAATAAAAAAATAGCTTCGAGGTACGTTTTCCTAAAAAAAAAATCGAGATCACATTTTGTCCGAATACACGACTTTATAACGATTAAGGGAAGCCTAGATTGCAAACATTAATGTATACTCGTAGATAAGTTATTGGAGTTTTACTTCTTTTCTACTCAAAGAATTCTGTTCGTTCTTGACAATACTTTCACGATGAGGGAAAAATATCTCCAAATGACACTTAAATCTATATTTCCCTTTTACACTCGGCACGTACTACTTAAACGCCTCGCCGCTTTTTGTGAATTATTACTGTTTCTTGTTGAGTATTCCCAGTTTGACTTTGTTGTTCCTCAATCATTATTCCATGAACTCCATATAACTAAGGATGAAATTTACTGTGTTACTTTACTGAACTTACCTTTTACTATCCCGTATACATACGTATATACGAGTATATATATATATATATATATATATATATATATATATATATATATATATATAGTAATATGTGTATACGAAGTAGTATAGGAAAAATTATGTAATGATGCGGAAAATCAATTTCAAAATTTCAACGGAAATACACGTTTTGGGGTCCCCTGATACCGTAAAAGTGTTTCGTTTCGAAACGTCCGTCCATCCGGTGTATGTGAATAACACTAGCGCCTAAATCATGAGTAGGATTTTTTCCAAATTGAAGAAATTCCTGTCTATTTGGCCTGAGTCGAAGTTCTGCGATTATGAAAATCATTAATTCTTTTTTGGGGGTACTTTATATGAAGCCCCGGGGATATTTCCAAAATTTTCTAAAAAAGGGCTACAAATGTTTTCTTTACATTTCTTCTAAGCGTATAGTAAAATACACTTTTAAAGGTGGCATAGGTACAATTTTCAAGGTTAACTCAGAATTTTCGAAAAATTAAGAAAGCATTTCGATTGTGATCTTTTAAAAAAAGATCGAAGTGTAGTGCCAAAAACCCATCAGTGTCAGGTGTTGAATCCTAGGCCCTCACGAAGGCCATACTGAACCATCCCTGCCCGTTACGTGTTTTGAGGTAATACGAGTTACTCATTATGGATTGTTTGTTCGTGTATTGCTGTCCTCGTTGCCTGTTGACCCAGTTGGGCCACGTGTTCGTGGCGGCCTCTGTTGCCGCACTGCCCTCCGACCGACCTCGCGGTCCCACAGGCTGCCGCCGCCGCTGGCACCGTGTCGCAGGCGCTACCCCGCGTTGCCGAAGTCACAGCGTGGGGCAACGCGTGTTGCCACACGAAAAATTGGGATATTTGTGGAGAGTTGGGACTGGAGCACGGGCGCAGGAATTACGAAAATGAAGGAGGAAAATGGGTTCGATAAAGATCGAAAAGACCGAAGCTCATTCGCGATGGGACGAGAGGAGGTGTGTCAAAAGAAGGGAATACCTTGCTTCTTTTGAGTAGTAGAAAGCGCTGGATACATTGCGATATTAAAATTTTAGAAAGGGAAATATGGAATTGTGTTAGTGGGTGGGTGCAAGGGTTCTTCTACTCAATTTATTCATGAGAATTTTAATTATCTAATCGTGAAACAATATTATATTAAATCGATGATTCAATGCAGTTGATAAAATATTAAATACGCTTTGATTTATTTGTTATTTTTTGGGCGACTTTCGTTTTTTGGGGAATATAATGTGCAAAAACTTCCTTTAACTCGTTTAATTACATTACTATGATGCATTTGGAATAATCATGAGGCACTTTTGTACACTAGATAATTAATATGAAGGAGCGAGTACATAGAATAATGATAATTGTGTCTGATAAGGTTTTCAGCCACTACGATCCTCTTACTTTTCAATTATGCTGAGAAATTAACAAACTTCTCATTTGACAAAAGTTTTTCCCCAATTTCTCCGAACCATACGAAAAAAAATGAAGCACTGACTATGCATGAGTATTTTGAGAAAAAAATATTTCTTTCTTGCGAGGCGTCCTGCTATCAAAACGATACCTATCACATTCATGCATATTGTCATGTGTGTTAAAAGGGGTAAAAGGGGAAATGACCTCCAATTTTTCCTAACAAACTATCGCATATTCTTAGATTAGATTTTCCTAATTTACCTAATTTTGCTCAATTTACTTAATTTTTTCTTTCTCGTCTGTCTTCTTAATAGGCGATTTTTCGACACAAAAACGCACATTTCTTGGCCCTGGTAACAAAGGGTTGGATAAAACCTGTTCTGTCCGTTTGTCCATCTGTGTTTGTCTGCGCGACAACCTAATTTTCTGCAAAATTGATATTATCCGTTCGATCTGAACAAATTCAAGGCCCTGCGAGTTTGAAATTGATATTTTGATATTGAGTACTTTACACCGAGCTTCAACATTTTGAAAATTTTCTATTTAACTTTGTCCTCGGAAAGTTTAAAGAACTCTTAAAAATGGCGTCGGTCTCATTTTTGTTTATCTCTAAATTTCCGAAAAAGTGTACAAATTACAAAAATTGCGAAAAAGTATGTCCTGTTGTTACACCGCCAGTTACTGTAAAACATACAGGGTGATTTACACTTGCTCACCAAAAGTAAAATGATCAGTATCATAATTTACGAGCTAGAGATGCTTTATCAGCACATATTTTCTAGCACTATTATTAGTAACAGCTATGTAACATAATACTGCAATGTCTGTCCGACTTACATCAGTCTATCTTAACAAAGCGAAGAGACGGCGAATCGAAAAATGTTGCAAATAAAATACAATTTTTTAATTCTTAGTTTCCCTCATGAGCAGAACAGATAAAGTTATGTAATGCTGCAAAATGTTGATGTCGAGATTAAGTTGTGCCAGCACGAACCATGGGTATCTAGATCGCTTCTTTTGTACACATTTCTGCGAAAGCTTAGGTGTCTGCTGCAGAAGCACAGAAAATCACGTAGCAAGCTGAAATGAATAGCGAATGCAATTGGAGCATGAGCTCTAAAAACTCCCTACCGCGAATCTGGGAAACATAATACAGAATAAACAATATTTAATCATGCAAAACGAAGAAAGTTTGTTCGAACAATAAGTCTTAATTCAGTTTAAATTTTTTTTGAAAATATTTAATCATCAGATCATTCACACCGAAATTATTAGTTTCTATGCTCAAACCCGAAAATCCAAAATGGATATTTGACACATCTTGGAGATAAATTCCCAAGTTTAAATACACAATTGCAATAAATGCTATTTACATATAAAAATACAGAAAGAAGCAGCATAAAACAGTTTAGTTACAGAAGAATAATTACAGAAGCTACTACTATCCATACCTTCTCGCATTACTTCTAAATTTGCAAGTTTCTAAAATTAACAGAGTTTAATGAACATAACACCTACGCCATTCTTTAATCTTTCTAACAATTTGGAGTTGTTTTTGATAAAAAATATTGCATTAATTTGAAGCAGAAATTAGTGAAAAATCGTTTGTTTGAAAAAAATGTACATGACCTTTTTTAAAGACCACAGTTTTTAGAACACATTTTGTTTAGGACAAAAATCTCTATATTCAATTTTGTTCTGAAATGTTAATATATTGCAAAGTTCTCCAGAAATTAGACTGGCAAAAATTTTTTTTCGTATTTTGATAGATTCGAGGAGAAAATTTTTTAAAAAAAATTAGAGCTGTTTTTGCGAAACAAATGTTTAAAAAAATAAAAATTGCCCATATTTCACACAAAATTTCGCTTAAGCTACTCCTATTTTCGAAAAAAATTGCCAGACGTTCTTTCAAGATGTCTTGAAAAACAAATTTCATTCGGGGGAAATAATAATTTTCAATATTATAGTTGTAAGAAGACGACGAAAGGAATATGTTTCAAACTCGCAGGGCAATTCCTTTACATTGATCGAGAACATCAATTTTGAAGAAAATTGGCAGAACGATTTAGGCGCTACCGTTGACCTCGGACGGACAAAGATACAGGCATTTAGCCGTCGATCGGTTTTTCGGTATCAAGGATCCACAAAACATGTATTCTGACTACACAACGTGTTAGAGACTTGTTTACTATATGTAGAAAGAAGATTTATCCACTTTTTTCATTATCAGGCCCTGGCAATAATAGTATTTCGATTGAATGTTCTCCGGTTCACTATTACAATACTTTCTCTTCTTACGAAGTAAGAGCGAAAAAGTAAAAAGGGGATATAGACGTAACTGGTATAATCTGCGTAACTTTCCAATTCCACTGAGTAATAAATATTAACCTTTGTGTAATACCCAAATTGTAACAACACATACACATTTGTTATTCTAGTAATAGTGAATTCCGCATATGCACGTACAATGGTCAAAAACATTTCCTCCATCTGTTTTACGAAACACTAGAAAAGAGTTATGATAACTTTTAATTCTATTCATTCTGAAATAACTTTGGTAGGAATACACAATTGATCAGAATTGCCAATACGAAGGTAAATACCTATCACAAGTTCTAGCTAGATCTGCAAATAACATTCACATTTCAAGGCATCGTGTTAATGAACAATTAAAACAACTACCGGCAATAGCTTCACTAATAAGTAACAAGTAATTAACATGTCACTATTTTTCAATTGATGTTACTAACTGTAAATGTAAGAGACACACAAATCAATTATACTATTTTTCAGGAAACTTGAAATGTTGCATAACGTTATTTATATCCTTGTTGAATGATTCAGTTCCACATATCAGTACAAGACTTTAATTCAAAGACGTTTCCCTTTTTGGGAGAATATTGTGATGTAATTTTGCCTTCCATTACAGTTTCTCAGTACGGAACATTGTCTTCCGTCTTTCACCACGAGGACAGTAGAAGTGACCTTTATGACACTCGAAAGAAAAACGTTAAGATGCAATAAACATTAAAATAAGAGGCTAATGCATGTGTTACTTTACAAGCATTTGGTTAATTACAGAAACAAGTGAATGTTGCGTAATACATTTTTTGCTTGCTATATATTTTTTGCTTGCTTACAGAATATTTGTTTGACCAAATTATTTCTTGAGTTACAGTGCGAGGTCTGCAAATGAGTTACGCCGAGGAATGGTTCTCTAAAATGGATATTACTCGATTGATCTGGCCACATTTAATGCTCTGCAAATGCGGTTGAAATTATTTAATGATCTGATTGTTTAAGAACAGATTTCATTCAGAAATTGCTTCTCTCTTCAATACTGTAGCTGTAAGAGGGCGTATAATATTTTTTAACTTTTGGAATGCTTGAAATTTAGAGTTCTTCAAAAATGTATGTACAAGTCGTTTCCTCTATTTGATCAAAAATTTAAAAAAAGCCATTTTTAAGAAAAATTGAACATATCCATGAGACCTCATGCAAGGTACCCCCAAAATATCAGTTTCTAATGTCAGGGCCTGTGCCATCAGCCATATCAATATCGATTGGGGAATGACATTTTTGGTGAAAATCCTATGTTTCTGTACCGTGTGGTCAGGAGCAAGTGTTGTTTTCAAAGATAGAGAGACACTGACGGACGGGCAGGACAGACTGACTTTTGAGGGAAATAGTTATTTCGGTATGAAAGCGTCCCCTCCAAACATCAATTTTGCCCCTACCTGCGGATTGACTAGGTAATTTACTACTTAGTATACGAGCAAGAAAATTTACATTTTTGGCCACAAAACCTGTTCTTCTGTCAAAGAATTTGCATTTCTTCTTGCAGCATTGCATAACTTCCTTTATGGTATGAGTAGGATATGAGAAGTAAAATACCGTTCTTCATAACAGATTGAAAACCCCACCTTTCCTTCACTTTGGAAGTCGGAAAACGAATACCTCTTTTCTTCGAGTTCGTGACTGAGACGTGACAAAATTCCACTACCGGAAAAATTGCACCTCTTTAAAAATAAGGTCATTGACCACAAACATTGCGCATTGCCTGGAAAGACGCACATGCGGTCTTGACAATAATTTTCGTTAGGTTTAAATCAAAATTAACTCAATGAAAATAGTACGTCAGTAGTTTTATCTTGCATATAATAAAATATCAATTTTTAATTTTTAATTAAATTTTTTGAAAATTCATTTACTTTTTATTGGCTACGTTCCCGTAAGAAAAATTGAAGTATTGATGTAAACATAATCTTAAATGAAATCTTTCTTCCTTGTGTTATTTTGGGTACTGTTATGCTGGCAATGATATTGAAAAGCTGATTTACTTAACTTGTGAACAAAGCGAAACAAAGAGAGTGTTGAAAAAAATGAATAGAACAGATATTCAATATCGATGTACATAGACAGGTATCCCGGAAATATGAAGTGGTATGAACTGCATAACAATCCTTGAGGAATGAGACCTGATAAGGAAGTCGTTGACGTCAATGTGCAACAACCGATAAAAATTTTTTCCATAAGTTGCTATTCAAATACATTTAAAAATAGTCGCCACATTATTTTTTTTACATAATAACAAAAGTGAAAATTCATATAACTGTAGTATTGTTTCCTCATTCTGTGTCACGTTCGCTAGGAAGTAAGTGCTTGCTGCAACTTTTGAAAGCGATCAATGGGATCTTGATTTTTATAAAGTTCATTTTTCGTGAAAATTCTGGAAGTTCGTTCAATCTAATAGTCATTTTCTAATAGACCAGCGACAATACCCAAGCTCGCGGGTTCAAACCCGATCGAAGCCGTGGATTTTTAGGGCGACAAAATCCTTCGTACGCCTTCCTTCGAAGGGGAAGTAAAGCC
Source organism: Gryllus longicercus (assembly GCA_038098605.1). Lineage (NCBI taxonomy): Eukaryota > Metazoa > Arthropoda > Insecta > Orthoptera > Gryllidae > Gryllus > Gryllus longicercus. Next base: position 1,268,373 of record JAZDUA010000206.1, on the reverse strand, counting down.
GGCTGTCCCATGTTAGTAGATTTACTTGCATGTAAAAGATCCTCAAGCCTAAATGATGCCTCTGAGCTAAATTCAAAAATCGCCTGTTTCTCGCCCAAGGAATACCTCCTTTCTCTGCTAGTTGATGAAAGGAGCGTTGCGAAATTTGCGTGGTCAGAAGGAAGAGCGGGCCTGATGGCCCGAGTCTCGCCACGTAAAATAAGGCAAATTCAATTCAATTCAATTCAATAATAATAAAAAAAAATTGAAATGCAGGCAGTCTTAGAAGAAGCGGCGAGGCGCCGTGGTAAGTGCGTGTGCGTGGTGATGGTGCGTGGTGGTGGCGTGTGCGTGGTGATGAAGTCATCGGGGCCGTCAGACGCCGTGCGGTTGGAGCGCGGGCGGGGGGGGGGGGCTAGGGGTGTGGCCGGGGCGTGAGCGGGGGCGTGGTGGTCGGAGGGGAGAGAGGGGGGCGGAGGGCGCCGGGGAGAGGCGGGCTTCGGCGCCACTCGGCCGCACCAAAATAGCCCGGCCACACCCGCTCGCGCCGCGCCGCGCCGCGCCGCACCGGCGTCGCCACCGCCACCGCCAGTGCTGCCCCAACGCGCCGCGGGCGAGGGGCATTCCGCAGGTCCCGTCTGGGGACGCCGCCGCCGCCGAGGCTCCGAGGACTTTTCTGACGAACAGCTAGAGAAAATGGAACGCGTTGTATAATGGCTGAAGGCATTGTGCTCATTAAAGAAACTAGTGGTTCTAAAACAGCTCATACTTTCTCCCATTGTTTCTAAATTAGCAATATTCGAAAATTCAGAGACTTTAACGAAAATGGGACATTCATTTAAGCATACCTTCTACTCGTGAAAAAAATTAAAGAAAAAATAAAGATCGGTTTTTTGAGAAAAAATTAAAATATTTTATTAATGGCTTATATTTCTCGCCAAATAACACGAAAACCGCTCATATTTTCGAAAAAGTGAACATTATCTTATTTAAATATTCGTCTTTAAAAACAGATTTTAGTAAGGTAAAAATCTCTTATCTTCAATATTATAGTTGTAAGAAGACCCCCAAAAATTGAATTTTTGCAATATTTAAAAAAATCTGGATTTCAATGAACACGTGAACTCTACCATTCTCTTAAGCGTCCATTACGGTATCAGAAGACGAAGTTTGAAAAAAATATTGGTGCCGTTTTTAAGAAAAGTTTGAAAATGTATTTGAGAGTTCATGAAAATTGCCGTCAGAAAATAAAAGATCAGTTTGAAACTCCCAAAGCTAAGAGTTCATTCTGATCGATTGGAGAAAATCAATTTTGAAGAAAATCGGCTGGTTTAGGCGCTAACGTTGACCATAGACGGGCAGACAGGCAGAGGGACTGACGTTTTGCTATCAATCGATTTTTCGGAATCAAGAACCCACAAAATGGGTTCTGGCTATACCATGTTTTAGAGAAGATTTTTCTATACTTTGGAACGGGACTTATCCGCTTTTTCGTTGCCAGGTCCCGGCAATAATATTTTTTTTTGTCGAACCGTTTTCCGGCGCACGATTACATAACTTTCTCTTAATACGAAGTACCTTCGTAAGAGCGATGAAGTAAAAATGGTTAATATGTTAATGTGGTTGGATTAAGTTGGATTAGCAGAAAAGCTTCCAATTGGATAGTCCAAAAGCTTTCGCACGCATCCAAGTCAACGGTGAGGTTCTCGATTTCGGCATTCAGGATTAACCTAAGGATCTTTGAGTGGAGCAATCGCAAAATTTTCAATTGCCCTAAAAAGTGATACGGTTTATCTTAACTTACGTCCGTCTCTGTCTACAATTAAGGTATTTTTACTTAACTAAATTAGCGCATTGCACACGTGACTTATTTGTCTGTACAATTTAGCTGTTTGCCCAAAACTACTCGCGTGTCGTGAGGAGAGCGTGCGAACAGCCACATTCAGCCACAGGCTCCCATTCAAGGTTTTAATTGAACAAATTGTGTCTAGAACACTCCCTCTTCACCGCTTATATTGAAAAAATTGTTTATAGAATACACTTCCTCTTAACTGGGTATCTTTCAACCGGCCACTATACGTTTGAAAGGATGATGGCTCATGCCCATAATAACGTTGTAAATTCGGGAATATTAATAAAAGAATTATAACATTTTCCATCACGTCTCAACAAACTAAACATGCAAAGTTGTTTCAATTGTCATTTAATAGTATATTTTTCATTACAACAATACCTTTTTGCTCACTATGAATCATTGCATTTTCTAATTTTTATTCTTTTACTTTAATTGTTTCTTTAAAATATTGAATATAGTTTGTTTGCTGTAGCGCAATGCAGGGAATGTATTTCAATATAACCAGTTACTTGAAAGCTTGAAGTTAGAAATGCATTCCGCTTTTGGTTGATGTAATATATTCATTATAGCTGTTCTAACACACAAGTGATCGCTTACTATTACTTATTTAATATATAAAAAGTTATAGGAAATTAATAAATTGTGACTTATTGAAATTGTTGATCAGATGGATAAGAAAGATGACGTTTACAAACTTCTCATTTTGAGTGATACTCAAAGATTTGATATTATTTTTACATTACGTAAATTACTGATTTTTTATTGTCTTATGAACCATTAATATATTTATAAATATAAACAATTAAGCAATTTATGTTACATGAAAACAATAGTTAGATATTATAGAATTTCTTTCAAGGCCCATTAGAAGTAATAAATTCAGCCAAATCACTTTTTGTACATTATTTGAAAAATTGAACTTAATTATTCACTTAAAATATGCATGCATTGATTTTGATTGTTTCTTTCAAGCTATTCAATTTTCGCGAGGTCGTTCATTCTTTTCATATTTAAGTTCAAGCTCAGAAGGGAATTTTTGACATTGTATACATATTACAATTCATTTGGATGATTCGAATATTCACAGAACATATCTCTCTAGCAATTTGAGCTTATTGTGTTTACTGATCGACGGAATGTATTAATAATTCAGCAAAAAAGATTTATAAGGAGACAGAGCATACTAAATATTATACTGGTATGGGAAGCTTGTTGACTCGAAAAACCCATTGGAGAATTGGCGCTGGACAAAGCCAAACTATTGGAAAGTGTGTGACTAGTGGGAATATGTAGAATGGATAGTGTGTGAATAGCGGTTTCTGTCCTTAAAGTAGAACTCCAATCCTCTGACGAGTCGCAATCGACTAGATGAGGAATGTTGCTCTAGCACCGGTCCTTACCCAACTAGATCACCAGTCTTGAACAGTTGATGTCTGTGAAAGTGCGATGTCTCCGTCGATAGTATGTGGGCGTGAGAGAAAGCAGGTCTACTCGTTTGCCGAAGGTTCTTCTAACAATTTAGCGATAAAATGAACACGTTCTCAGAGAAAGTGCGAGAACCTATTCATGTGTCATCATTGCAACTGATCTTAATATGTAACGTGTATGTTACTGTCGCAAAATAAGTTTATTCTCGATTTTGGAATATGTTAGATTTTAGAATTTTATATTTGTCAATTCCTAGCTGACAACACTTCAGGTCTTGTTTAGGAGCCAATGATTTATAATTTTTACTTTTAATAACATGAATATCCAAATTCTTTTTAATTTCTTATGATTTTAAGAAATGCTCTAAATAGAAAATGGATAGAGAAAACTTCACTTTTTATTACTCCATATTCGCTATGAACATTCGACTTTCAATGCATCCAAATGATAAGAAAAATCAAACTAGCAATTGCTATTAACCAAGGCTCTCGTGGAGCAGCTGAGTTCTGTCAGGAATGAAACTTTTAAATTAAGATGAACTGCTGAACTAGTATTAAATACATTTATCAATATATTTTTCTTATTTGTAGCGGGGAATGGATTGAGAACTTGTAATATTGCAATTGTAATATTGCCGGATTTCAAATTATGTTAATTCACGTATACGTATACATTTTGAATTAGGCAAGACGCAATTATTTATTTATTTATTCGTTCGATTTGCCAGAAGCTTACACGAATCATACACAGTCACTTCATGCAAGAAATAAAACATAACAATAAAATAATATAGTAATATAGTAATATAGTATAATAAGACGCAATACAAGGAAATTACAAAATTTTGGGAGGTTACTAAAAATAATGATTTCTAGTTCTTTCGGCTAGATTTCTCCCCCAGGCAGCGGCGGAACTCGATGTAGCTCTGTAGCTAGTGTCGAAAATCCTGCCTCTGTCGGACCTCGAACCCTAAGACCCCCGGTCAGAGGCACCGCAGTGACATCAGTTGATGCCCTGAGACTAGTTGGACAAGAACAACGATGAGAACGTATGCGGTACCATTTAAGGTACCCCTAGCAATGCAGCCCATGTCGGTGATAGGCAACTGGAGACTTATTCAAGAGACCGGGCGTTAAATGCAATTTAATCCATAAGCTGCATACAGAATGAAAAAGAGTATAAGTTCTCCAAACTAATGATTACCAAGAATATTTCTGATAAAATTATGGTTTTTTATAACATGAACTTCTTGTGGATCGTCGTGATTTTGCTGGTTTGTTGAAAGTGCAATATGTATTAGACACATTAATTGTACACTAATCTCTAATACATTTTTTGCGATATACAAGACATAGATTTTACTTGTTGGAAAAACAAAATTGACCTTCGAACTGATTGAAGTCTCGGCCCCGGCCAATCATTTGTTTCAATATCTCGCATTCGGTAGCGTTTTGCTCCAAGTTGAAGTTACGGAAGATATTTTTGTGCATACAGTGATCCAATTGAGTGCTTGAGATTATATGCTTATCGTTTCATGTTTCAAATTCTCCAATGAACTACTGAACGAGATAAATTAATTTGAGTTATATTGATAAAGAAGTATTAGTCATAGACGCTCGCTACTGGAATTATCCTGTGGATCTGCGTGGAAAGGTAGGTAAAAATAGGCAACTATATTTTATTTACGGATACACAGCTAATACAATAGTATCTAGAAATTGCGCGCAATCGACGGGGCAGTGGTGATTCAAAAGCGATATTGACTGACTATCAAGTCAAGGAAGTCCGTGACAAGCCACGAAGGGGGATCCCAACGCAAAGACCTCCCGAAGGCCGCCCCTTTCCGTAGGTGTGCGCCGGAGGACGTGCTGGTTGTGTCAAAGGAACGGGCGAAAACCAGAACGGTGTAAGTGACATTTTATAAATGCTGAGAAACCTGTTTATTTAAGTTAATATCACTGTAAAGTTGTAGTTCCTCGTTTCATCAATTAGTATTTCAATTTTTATCAATTAAAACCACGAAGATACGCTGCCACTAAAATATAGTCTAAAATAAACACATAACCTGCGCAGACCGACTCCATCATCGCTTTGATCAGGAGAACAAAAATGAATTGGAGCAAATATTAATACGATCATATTTAGTCAGGATATTTAAATCTATAAACATCTTAGACCACAATGTCGACGGATAATATTAGTTTTATAGGCAATTTTATACATAATTATGACTTGTGATATCTTTTTCATCGCATTTCACATTATGTAGTCTATTCAGCACTCACGTGTTTAAAGAAAGATATACATCAGGTCGTTATATATGCTTGAGTCATTAATACGTATTTGTGCGGATTATATATTGATTTTTTTTAATTATGGAAGATTGTGAAAGTATTCCAACCGAGTCGGGGGTCGACATGAGGTCCGTAATAGCACATGTGAAACACTTAAGTCCAAAAACCGTGTCTCGAAATAAATTAAATTGACGTTTATTCTGTTAAATTTGTATCTTTAATAGATTTTGCTAGGTTGGAGGCAAAACTGGTTTTCTTATACATACATTTTAATATGAAACATAAGAAACAAACAAATTCATCCAAAGATTCATTTTTTGTTTTCATTTTCATTGTTTAGTAACTTAAAAAACAAAATAACTGTTAGTTTAGTACATTCCTGGCTTCTGCAAAAGTAGAATAGAAAATCTGAGTTTTAGCGTTATAAGTAACTCAAAAACATAAAAAATGGACGTAATAGGTTTCACTTGCATACTAACAATATGTTGCAATGTAAGTATTATAGAAGGCAAGATCGAAGGCAAAAGAGGGAGGGAGCGAAAAATAATATTATGGTTGCGTAATAAAACTAAAGTAATAAACTCATATTCTATATTCTTCTAAACAGCAACAAAACGACGAAAAATGGGGTTACTAACATTCAATAATGGATGTCTATCAGAAGAAGGCGTTTTATTGTGATTTCATTTATTGGCAAAGAACCCTTTGAGTTACATTGCGGTCGTCTTTAGTGTGCAGCATATCATTGTATTTAATGAATCTGAATATATTCAGATAAGGGACATATTGAAAATTTTATTTCCCAATAGTCTTACAGAAAAGTGGCAATCTGTTATTGATAGGTTTTTGCCATGTAGAAAATATCACTCATTTTTAATATGCACAATCATACTTTCTATGTAATTACTGTTTGTGAATTGCGCATGAAATTAGATCATCAAGCTATATATTTGTCTTCAACGTCACCATCAATGATCAAGTCATACGCCATTCCTACTGTGATGTTCGTAGTGTTGGCTAACTCTTGCACCTTCCTTCCTCTGGTGTCACATACGTGACAGGATGTTGGCGTCCACGTAGAAGACAGTTCATACTTGGCTGATCTAGCGGTTATGAAATGTTGAATCATGATTTAAATCACATTTTAGGTTAGGCTAAGTGAAGGTTTGCATTCCTTGTGGCATCACGAGATGAAAATTTGCACATCAAAGTGCAACGAATTGAGTGGAGCGATTTCTGCCACAGATTTCGGCGCTAAGAACACTTGAATCTGCCTACTCTTGGGCAGAAAAACAAAAATTTGAAGTTAAAATTCCTTATAGTTTATAATAAACTATTTCTTTAAATTTCGAAAGCACTGTCAATCTACCACAATCTAATAAAATTAGTAGTATTTGTTTTTCTCAGTAAGACACAATTTGTAACATAATAGTTTTAATCTAATGCTTGATAATAGCACCTTCTTGGAAAACAAGGCCGCCCACAAATTCCCGGGACAGGTTTGCACGTGTTATCAGGAAGAATTCTACACAACTACTTGTGTGTGAAAAGCCTGACCTGTCTCTACATGGAACGTCTTGTATAAGAAGGGTATATGTGACGTGTAATGGATTTTCAAAGTTATATTTATGAAGCGAAAATGTTCACTTTTTATATGAATCGGGTCTCAAATTTGTTAGATGAGTCTTGGATCATTGATTAGCTTTCATCCAACAGATAGATAGAAGTAGCCAAGAAATTTTTTCTAAAACGATTGTTTTGCAATGTAAAATTAGCTCAAATGTGTAAACAAAAATAAAATTGAAAGTGAACATGAATGTGTCAAAAAATAAGCTAATATTTTTCATTTAATTTTTAGAAACTAATTTACTTTCATGAAGAACTTCCATATCAACAAGGATTTTGAAATATTTTGACACGAAAATAAAAGGACATTTTTTATTCTACGTCATAAGGGACCCCTTTTGTCAAACGTGCAATTGCTCCATTGTGGCAGAGAGTATGAACTAGGGATGGCAAACAAATCGATACGTTATGTCCACGCACTCAGTTCGTCAGTATTAAGTTATAATAAGTTTACAGTTAGCTCATTTGTTAACATTGTAAACACTATCTCTTGAAATGCCATTGCCCTTCTCGTTAATTTGTTCCCTGACCTGTCAAACTGGACCATTCTTAGAGAAACACTTCTGTAACAGAGCATTTTACTTCGATGATTTATAAATGAAAGTGAATAAATGAAAACAAAACAAAACACAAATTTCTTTATTTTTTCCTTCTTTACATTCGGTAAACATTATGATTAACATATTTCTTGTACGTGACCAAACAATAAAATATACCTCATTTAATATAGTATTATATTTCAAAATCAAAACAGGATGAGAAATTACAATCTCTTTCATCATTTTTAAAACATCGATATTTTGAAAATCGATGTTTATTGTTGATGTTTTCATCTATATAAAAAACCTTTGGGCGATGAATAGAAGTATTGATGTATTGATGTTTTGCTACAATTTGCCATCACTAGTATGAACAGACTATACATTTTAACACATTCGATCCTGCGGGATACGTTACGTGGTTAACCCCTCTGTCCTGAGCAATATAGCTATTAATCAAACCGTTGTAAAACAAAAACTATCGTACACATGCGTTTGAAATTGATAAATCTTAGAATTGTCTTTTCTCCTTAAATCTGCATTTATTTTATGATCATTTGATTGTAAGATGGTAGTGAGAATAGAATTCAAAAAAAACACGTGTTGTCGATTTTAAATTTTTGTGGAACGTGACAATGTTACAAAATATGGAGGGAAACGCAGTGAACTTCATGTGTCAACAATATTGGTGCACTATAATAATATTTTTGTAAGGTCAGATATAGTTACACTTGCATATCTATTTATTTCTGTCTTTTTTCGCGATATACTGTGGTTAAAAAAAGGATGAAAAATAATATAGTCCAGTGGTCTTTATTTACACGAAATTTTATTTCACTCTTTTTCTCTATCACAGGTAATGCTGATTGTTTATCAATTTCACAGCATTCTAAAGGAAATGAAATCTCTTGACTTTAAAAAGAGTCACCAATAAAATCATTCGCATCATTATTACTCCCCCCGATATACTTTTCATTCCTCAAACTAGACACCAGCCCAGGAAAAAATCGATGTTCTCAACAGAAGAATCCAGTTCCGATTCATTATTCAAAAAATCTTGAATTTCAAGTGTTGTGTCACTGTGAATTTTATATCTATGTCGGCTAAACATCTGTTTATGTCGCTAACAGCACGAACACTACTGACAAAAAAAAAAAAATTCTGAACGTAATCGACAGTGCCCGCAAGTATGAATATCAAATCACTTTGTGACAAAATTGCAAATACTTGCACAAAATAAAAGCACACATTGTTGTGTGTCCTGCGATCATCTTAATAATACTAAAAAGCGTATTCAAGGTGCCTACGAACGGCCGAAAGACGTTTATCGCCTGTCAAAAACGATAAATGTATACGAACGTGTGCCATTCGTCCATAGGACACAGCAGTAAAATGAAGATGACGTATCAGATACGTCCGTAGTGTTAAATGGTGTATCTAGTAGACGTACGGGATCAATGACCGTAGCAGTTGACCAGCCCAAAAACACGAAATCAGTCATTCAATCAATCAACGCTCCCCCCTCGTAGCCCGGTGCCCGACGTCTCCTGCCCCGTTTGCCGTCTGCCCGCAGGGAAGGCATTCACCTCTTCCCCGACCATTCCACACACCGAGCCCACCGGCGGACTCTGAAAATCTTACGGGTGGATCTCGCCGCCCGATCGCACTTGCCGACTACCCGAGACTGCGATGGCTCAGTGGCAACACAGATGTCTCTGCAGCAGGGTTCACCAGGAGGTTCGAGTCTCGACAGTGCCGTATTTGCGACGTTGGCTAGAGAGCTGGGTCAATTCAAACCCCCTAAAATCCAGTTGCTCTGATAGGCGGAAAACTGATCAGTACTAAGCGAATGCCGGAGTTGTATCTCAATAAATAGCAACAGGCCGTGCCCAACCTTTTCTTCCTCCACGTTATCCCCTCTTCTCCCGCACTCACATGCCCTGCCCTTGCACACACGTGGGGAACGCAGTCGGAAAGTTTGAACACGTCGCGATTAGTTCGATCTGGAGGGAAAGAACCGTGCAAGCCGACGTGTGGTTCGCGGACGTTGCGTCGTATTGCGCCGTGACACGCATGCTGCCTGCTGCAGCGGCGCAGCACTGTCTTCCAGTGAGGATTACTACGCGCCTGAAGAATGTCCTCCTTTCCGAATGGATCCCAGCCAACAGCAACGACGAGAGAGCATGGCAGACGCGCGATCTCTTGATTGACGAGCGTGTTTCCAAGCCCGTTTCCTCGTTGCTCATCGGAAAGAATCTAAGAGATTGCGCAATATTACGTTAACGAGTAGGATGTAGATGTTTACATCGCTGATGGGTAATAAATAATAAAACGATCACTAATCCTTTCTCAACCTGACGCAACAAGTATATTGAATAGCATACATGTGTTGGCCACTAGACTGAAGAATTTCTATACTTTTCCCCGATGTGTACACAGGACTGCGATCTCATGCGAAAACCATCTTCTGGCCCTCCCACTACTTGGCTGTCCTACATGCAGATTCCAAGCTTTACACACCATATTATTGTGATCACCATAAAATTTAATATTTTTTTGTTTTCCCCACTTTTTAAAGAGGTGTTTCCAAGCTTGCACAGCATATTATTGTGACCACCATAAAATTTAATAGTTTTTTTTGTTTTCCCCACTTTTTTAAAGAGAAAACAATTGATATCTCAATTGATATTTTTTAGTACTGGCAACTCTTTCGTGAATATGTGGCAACAATTTTTTTCTCTGTGGCAACATTGGTTCTGTAGGAGGTCACATTGGTGTTACGAGTGAAAGCCTGTATTATTTTATTGTGAAACAATTGTTTTACTGCTATAAGTGCGAGTTGTTTCGGTACGTATATCTATAATTTACTATTTTATATTTTCTTATTTTTTATTCATTTTGTTTCACAAATTTGTATTTTTAATAACTTTTTGTGTTACAATATTTACCTAAATTAGTTGTGTTTTGTGATGAGAAGGCCAAAGAACCTGTCTCCAAAGTAAAAAAGGATACATTAAGACATTAAAAGAACCAGTAGATGCCTGACTCATCTATCTTGAGGCCCTGAGAGTTGCATGACAAGCATCGATGGAAGTTCTTTTATAAAATTGAAATTTTAATTATATAATACGTATCTACTACAGTATCGTCAATTTTTATAAACCAAGTCTTACGGATTCAAATTATTACGGAAATCAGAACAGGAATTTACAGTTTTTCACCACTGTACGTGCCTTATAACCCTCAAAAACATGTTTTCTAGACTTTTCCCTGAATGTTTTAAAAGGATCCACTCAAATAGAGCCAATCGATTCTTCTTGTTTAAACAAAACGGATGAGCTATATCTCACCTCTGAGTTTCCATAGTTTCTACACAAAGCGTTTTAGGTGCCAAAAAACCAAACACGTTTTTTCGATTATACTCTTAGAATGTTGAGAGCGTAGGCTTCCGCGGCCGGAGTCAGTACTTACTAGGCTGTCCGGGTGACGCCGCGTCCGTGGCGAAGGTGCCAGTTAGAATGTTCTCGAAAAATCCGAAAAATGGTCAGTTCCCACCCGTACACCAACACGCGTTGAATACCACCTCATTGGCCCCAAATGGTGGACAAGAAGTGTAAACGTGAATGACGGACGGTAACGCGCAGGTTACTCTGTTTCGAACAAAGGGTAAATATCAGTAAATTTTAATAATCGTTATGCTCCATTTTCTCTTCGTGTTATCTCGTTATCCTAAATAATCTATTAATGCTAGGTTTTTATTGGTACTGGCATACGGCTTGGGGTGTTAATTCTTAATGCATTGTTTCAGAAGAGAGCGATTCTGACTTTCATATACTAAATATTTTTTCCTTATGACATGTTTAAGTAAATGACTAATAAGTAACTGAAAAGTCCGATCGTTCCAGCAACACGTCCAGGAAAACTTACGAAAATATTACCACTCAAGGAAAACTTTGTCAGGTATTAAATGACGGGTTAAAATGCGGAACATGATATTGGTGACAACTTCCTCCTCACAAGGATGTCTTGAATTGAGATGCGTTAAAAACGAGTTATGTTCTGAGAACTGACACCCCAAGCCAAAACACTTCAATTCTACATATGTACTCTTGTGTTGGATTTATCATAATGGAAGCTAATTACGCCAGACAGGCAACACCAACACCGTCCGCAGAAGATTGGTCATGCTTTCTACGACTCTCATTTTGAAAAAAAGATGGATGGAGAGGTTTTGCTGGAGGACCAGCTTTCGTAATGTCGGAGGGTTGAGAAACTCGTATTCTGACTGGTAATAACTTATTGGTTTACTGAAATCTCCCGAGCAGCATTGCGAATTAAAGAAGAGGATAGCGTCTGTTTTGTAGTGATAACATTTTATTGCTTATGTTTCTCGTGTTATTAATCGACTTCCTTCTCGATTTAACATCTATACATTTTTACATTGAAATATTTTATAGATTTTGAAATGTCTTTTGTGATAATTACTTTTATCAAAACGCGCGCAACTCTTCACTTACTTGATTATTCACCTACTAGATAAGAATATAAAGGTAGGTGTGAACAGGATCAATAATTATTTTGTTATTAGTGTACTTTTGTCTAGTTAAATCATTTAAAAAAATGAGAAGAACTAATAAGTTGAAGAGAAAAAGGTATCAAAGATACTGTTTGGTATAAAATTCACCCGCTTTGGAATTCGAACCTGTTACATGAGATTCCTGTAGTCGCTCTCGCAATACTAAGCAAACTAGTCAATGGAGGAAGGAAGTTCCATAACCAGAAGCGAATAATAGTAATTATGATAATAATAAAATATCCCTAACGATGTGCCTGAGTACAGTCCCTAAAGTCTACGACAATTCAGGATAAAATTATATATAGTGATATATAATGATAAATAGATAAGACTGCGGAGGGAGTTAAGTGGCGACTCTACAAACAATATCAAGTACCAATATAAAAACAATGCCTGCATCGCGATTGCACAGACAATTTACAATCTACATCAAGACAGACTGGCTATCGTGCTGAAAGCATGAATTTCGGACCAAGTGCCCAATGGCGAAAGCACAATCTAGGCAAGATGTTTGAAAATGCAAATACAAATATATTCTGGATTACAATATCCATACACCATCGCTAGAATCATTATATAGCAGATCTCGCCGTCTTCATTGAAAAGAGGCAGGGATGATAATGGAGGAGGTCAACTCAGCGAATTGCAGGATGGTCCAGAAGGACTTCGAGAAAACGTTAACGAAATATCGTGATCTCCAGGAAGGACGGGACAGAATAGAAACGAATGTCCCAGTATTGATTGGAATTCTTGGGGTCATTCTGAGAGAACTGACGTAACATCTGAGCACCTTAGTGCGAGTCTCATTGGCAGGAAATCGCTGACACCCTAAACAGATACTTCTGGGAATCTGAGTTGTTTAGGTGCGACCCGCATTCAGATGAGAGTCAACCAAGCTAAGGGCTGCGTAATGAGGTGTGTAATTATAAGAAGTGCCAACGGTCGCCCAATGCAAGCTTCCTCGAAGAAGGTCGTGACCCACATGAAACCGTTGAGGTGTTTTGTGATATCGGAGAAGCGTGTCCTTCGGTAAATGCTGATTATCTAGTTCTACACATTTATGTCGGCGCACATTAGTACTATCTGTGACCGCGCGCGCTCGATACCGAGAATGTCAGGCTACGCCCCACTCAGGGGACGCGATTTGACTCGCCCACGGAGGACAGGTGACCACACGCGGTGACGCAGAACGGTGGCGGATCCAGAAAGTGTTTCAGGGGAGGGGGGCAATTTCAGTTCAGACACTGATTTGGCTCTATATTTTTGAAAAAAAAAAATTAGACACCAATACTAAAAGCTGTTATTTTTAAAGTTATATGTTCAATTTTTAGCACTAGTTCTAAAAGGGAGGCGATGTTCAAATATTTAGATAAAACTGTGAATGCAACAAAGAAAACAAAATACTTTCATGTGATCGCATCAGATACTACTGACGTCAGTGTAACGTTGTATCTTATTAAGTGATTTGGATACTTGAATTAAATCGAAATGAAAGAGAATTTTATTTTTCTCCTACGATTGTCCCACTCGTCTATCAGCCTTTTGTCGCAACATTACCTACTCACTACATAAAATGCCACTTTTACCACTCGCATTGTAAATAACTATTTTCAATTGTTAGCTTGAAATAAAAATAGTACAAGTATTTTATTAATGGGAATACTGCTTTGGATGACATACGATCAATATGTGGTAATTGGTTTAAATTAATTGAATAAAAGCACAATAAAAGGTTTTGAGGGGGGACCTCCCTCATGATACGCCATTGCAATTCAGTTGTAGTGAACTCTACAACCGTTTGCTGCAAAGATATTATGATTGTTGAGATTTGTATTTGTAGAGAAAATAAGTTATTAATTGTCCATTGAGAAAGATAACGGAAAATTAAATTCTTCATCGATGTTTATGTCAGATGTACTTCAGTTTCAATTCGCACTTGAACAGTTTGATGTAACAAATGCGTATTTGCGTAAAATAAAATATATGCGTAAAATAAAATATATGCGTATAATAAAATAATGGAATCCTTTTTTATTCTTATCGTTTACAGGATTTTGTGTAAAGGAAAAATATTCTTGAGATGGCTAAAACCTTCATGCTGCTGATTATATATGACTACTTACTGTGATATTAAATATGTTCGCCTTAAGTTCGCGAAGTCCGACAAAAATAACAAACTACTTCACAGAAAAATCAGAGAATGAAAACGTGAAACATCGTTTAAAAAATTAGAAACAAAATCTATGTTCAATAAATTCTTAAAATCATTTTTGGGGCCTGATCTGAACTGGCATTCGTATTCTTGCTGCACTATCGCGGAATTTTGGAATGACGGCGAATGGAATAGAATATAATGTAAATTTTCGATTCTTTTTAATGTCAACCGTTGCTTAACACAAACAATTATGATTAAGTGATGATGCCACGCGAAGCAGTGGGAAGACAATACAATAGATCCTCCGAGAAGCAAAATCGGTTCAAAAAATCAAACTGATTCACAATTTTGGTAAGTGGAATCACATAAACTTTTATAATACAATGTTAATTTGTTATTTAAGCAATAGGTTATTAAGCATTGTTATTTAGGCAAAGGCACACCCAGAATCTTTGTCTGGCAAGGATTACAGGTATCATGTCCAGCTGACTTGACGTTTTCTTATTAAAAAAAATCATTTATGCTGAAAAAATGTATTTTTTATTGTAGAGTTATATTTAATGTTTACAAAGTAAACAATTGACATATTGAATGAATTTCATTAGTACAGACAAGTAAAAGCTGTGTTTTGTAGTAGTGGGTATCATTGGATTCTGAGGGGGGATGAAGGCCCATGAATTCTCCCCCCACCCCCCCACCCGGGTGCTTCCCTGTTTATAGGCAATATCGGAAGCAATGTTTGCTGCCTCCTGAGGGTGTGTACCGGGAGAGATTGCTAAGGGCATCAACTGATACCACTGCAGACATTAGCTTGTTAAATAGATCGAATTCAGTCGCTATCTGGAGGAGAATTCTGGTGATCGGTAGTTTGAGGTGGTTTCTGTGATAAACACTAGGCGAATGCCAAAGTAGAACCCTAACAAACCTCTTCTCCCTCTTTTTTGTTCTATCCTCTCCCCTTACACACACACACACACACACACACAGACACCTAAACGAACATGCACAACTACCACACATGCAGAGGATCCAGTCGTGAGTCTGTCCCAGCTGTGGCGACGTCCATCTGGTGGGAGATACCTGGTTGAGGAAAACCCCGCTAGCTGAGGGTAGGTCGGCGCCGGATCTCGCCTTACAGCGGGGGAAGACCACCAGCAAATCCCGAGCACAAACATCCCGAGCACAGAGCCTAGTAGTTGACGCGCGCGGAATCACTAACAAGCAATCCGAGGGTGTGTGCGCGGCGTGTCAATGCAAGGCTGCGGACCGCCGGCCGCCGGTGGGCGTGCGCGTGGCTGCGTCGCGTCTCGAGCGGTTGGCGCGCGGCCAGGCATCGGCGACGGGCAGCGGTAATGACCGCGCCATTGTCCACTTGCCGCCCGTCCCCCACCTCAGAGCCACCCCCACCTCCGCATCCCCGCTCGTGGCCGGCGCGGCCTCGTAGGGTTCCAGTCCCGACGGGGGCAGGAGATTCGACGGGCTAGATAGCTACGTCGGATACAGCCGCTGTCTAGAGGAGAACCCTACCGGCCGGCCGCTCTGATCGGTTGTCTTCCGTGGTTTCTCCAACCCACACCACACTAGCCGAATCCCGAAGCAGTATACTAGCGAAGGGGCCACGGACCACGCGAAATGGTTCCTTCCACTTACTTAAACACACTTAAACTCACATGCACCACACTATCACACTTGTTGGGAGCTTAAAGCGTGTCCCCGCTGGGGCGATGCACCGCTGGTGGGAGATGCCTGGTTGATGAAACCCCCCAAGCCGACGAAGAGGTCGGCGCCGGATCTCACCATCCAGCGGGAGAAGAATACCACCCCTCCCATGATATACTTGTACACATGCACACCTATAGAACTAATGACCATACTAGTTGACGCGCTCGGATACTCGAAATAATGAATCAATCGACCCGTTTGCCTGCCAAGACCGCTACTTCTCTCTTCACTACAGCTCTTGCCCTTCACGTGAATCCTTCCTCCACCTCTAATTCCGCCTGCGCCTTCCATTGTCTCTTCCTCTGCCCCCACGCCCGCCACCTACGGTGCTTCCTCTGATTTCGTCACTCTCCCCACGTCACCGCTTCCGTTCCTTATCGTCCTCCGTAGACGTTGCTACCTATTCCTGCCGTCACCACCTCTCCCACTGTCGCCACTTGTACCTGCCAATGCCACCTGAACCTGCCGTCGCCACCCTTGCCCACCGTGGCTACCGGTGCCTACCGTGTTCACTGTCGTTCCCTCTCCATTGCCAGCTTTAT
Organism: Gryllus longicercus; assembly: GCA_038098605.1. Classification (NCBI taxonomy): domain Eukaryota; kingdom Metazoa; phylum Arthropoda; class Insecta; order Orthoptera; family Gryllidae; genus Gryllus; species Gryllus longicercus. The sequence goes on along the minus strand of JAZDUA010000206.1, from coordinate 1,251,657 downwards.
CTCCCTTCCCCACCCGAGCCGACCGCCGTTCCGCCGTCGCCACCTGTGCCTGCCGCAATGTGCGCGCTCACGGGAGCAGCGCAGAGAGCGGGGAACCCCGTGCGCTCCCTGGCGATTGCTGATGCAGCGCGCCCCGCGCGGGCGAGGCCCCGGCCCATTTGCATTCCGCGGCCGGCGGGCGGCGCGCGGCGCGCGGCGCGGGGGCGCCCGGAAGAAGGACCCGGGCACTTCGGCCTTGCAGCCCACGTGCTCTGGGGGTTTACCGCTTTGGTATGCACCTGCTCAGGGCATCCGCTGATGTCACTGCAGTGCCTTGACCGGGAGGTTACAGGGTTTCACTCCCGACGGTGGCAGGATTTCCGACATTAGCCACGTAGCTAGGCCGAATGTAGCCGCAGTTCGAAGGAAAATTCTTGCGGCAGCCTGCCCTGATTTGTAGTTTTGCGTGGTTTCTCCGATCAATACCTGGCGAATGCCGGAGCAGTACCATAACAAACGGGCCACGGACCGCGTGTGATCCATCTTTCCTCTTCCTTGTTATCTTCACCCCTCACTTAATACTCTTACACTATCATATACTACACTACCACACATAGCAGAAAACCGGTCGGGAGCTTACAGCTCGTCCCAGTGAGACGGTGTCTCGCTGGTGGGAGATACCTGGTTGGCGAAACCCCGCCTGCCGACGGTGGATCGGAGCCGGATCTCGCCAGCCAGCGGGGGAAGATAACCGCCACCTTCCTAACAAAAACATGCGCGACACTTACGGAATTAATGACCTTACCAATTGACGCGTCCGATAGCACTAGGAACCAACCAACCAACCACTTTGTTATAGCAAAGGGGTGCACTCTGCGGTTGCCTAAAGTGAAAACGTAGAAATGAATCAGTCTGGGACTAAACGATTCAAAAACAAATTTCTACTGATTGTCTTCAAATTATATCATGCATTTTCCAATGGTCATTTAAATAATGAACAAAAGATAACTAATGATTTGTTGTGTTTAAACTCAGCTATTCTGAGATGGAACGTATCGTCCAAGAAGATTTTCCCTGACACTAAGAAGTTGAGACAAAAAATGAATTTTTATGCAAAACACTTCGGCAATTTTGTATGTATAAAACGTATATAACTTTGCAATAGTGCTGAAATCTGTAATACTATATTTTATGAAAAAAAGATAGACCTGACAACAATTAGAAGAGTTCGGGATTTGAATTCGGGTGCAAATTGTAAAATAATAGCTAAGATTATGTGTATGAAGTGACTCCTAAAATTATGCACGTTCCATTTCAGCAAAGTATTAAATCATATAGTTTTAATGTTTCTGTCATTCTTAATGTATGAGAACACAACAATTAACAGTGTACAAAGACGGTAAAAAAGCTTTCGAGTGTGAATCACGTGCATAAAATTTCATTCTAGAAAGCCATTCAGGTAAGCCATTGAATACACATGCGGCAAGTAAAGAAAACATCAAACATCAACACTTCTTTTTAACTTCAAAATTTCAAAATCTTATGTTATTTACATATTTTAACTACAGTGTCCTCTTGGACAAAAGTTGAGACACATGTGAAAAGTATAACTTGCGATTTGCCAAATCTCCATTTTCTCTCTTACCACATACGCGCCCTACAAAACAAAAGTTATACAACGTGTTGTGCCGTCTTCGTTTGAAAGTCCTCTAGACAAAAATGAATGTTGACAATGGTTACATGAACATTTCAGCTGGACTGTGGTTATGAACCACAATCTTTGCCGCGGTGTAAGTGGACATCTGGCATCTCGAGTCAAAACAAGAGCTCGCTCTAATGCGCCAGGGTTCGCTCCTGTGAATGCGATGATTTCTTTTTACTTTCTCGTATACGTAGTATAGCCAGAGAAGGTTACGCTATGCAGCTAAAAATGATGTCGGTGTTTTGATGGCATTTCTCGTTTTACGTGTCCGTGATACCGAAAATGGTTTTTTGAAACGTTTGTGCAGATGTGAACATCACTTGTTTCGGATTTTCGCTAAATGATTATTCCCCGATCGACCTGACTTATGTAACTACCCCTCGAATTTTAAGAGAATCTTTTATTTTTGGGAGTAATTTACACGAAGCTTCTAGTATCATTTTAAAAATGTTGTAAAAATATACTCCTCTTTTTTCCTTACTTTTTTTAAAGAATAGGGCAAAATACGGATATAAAAGTAGCGCAGAGACTATTTTCAAAAACAACCACCAAAACTTCGATAAATTCCATAAGTTCAATAAGATTGAAATTTGTTCTCGTCATACATTATTGAAGACAGATTTTGTCTTAGCACTTTAGACCCGGCGGCTAGTGGGCTGGACAAAACTTTTAATTGGTTATTTCTGACATTTGACACAGCTTTTTCTCTTATTAATTGTCGTGCTTTTATCAATTCTTGTGAAGCTATAGGGGAGAATGGGGTAGCACAGACCACTTAAAGAAATTGGACGCTCAGAATGAATGTTTCTTCAAACTACAGATGAATATGCCCTAGTTTCTGTGGTTGAGATCTCAAAGTCACAGAAGTTCTTTTCCTTAGAACAGAATTTGTAAAAGAAAAAGAACAGCTTTGATCGGCATTCCCCTACTCCTAGGGTAATACCGATCATATTCGTCCCGTGTATTTCATACGGGAAACTTTGAAATGTAATTATTATCCTATCTATTTGATCCATTAAGCTAAAATTGTTTCAAATAATACAAATTTCAATAATTTGTTATCAAAAGAGTAAAATAATGGGCTATCTTTCGCCTCCAAGGGAAAATCTTTTAAATTAAACTGTTGTACAAAAAATATTAATCAGTATGAACATTTTGCACTCTTTGATCGTAGGTGTTATAATTTTTTAAACGCTATTTTTATTAAGCAAATATGCATTTCAAGAAAATTAAGGGAACAGATAACGACGAGTTGATTTGTTTGGATTAGTTTTATTATTTAAACTTTATTTTTTTTATTTCTTCACGAAAATGCCGAAAAATAGTTTACAGCTGAATCAGTTCCTCTGCAAAGTCCACGAATCGTACACTTGCACCACTCTTCTCCATTTTGCCCAAATTCACCGCAAACGAAGCAATTTCTTCCTCGTGATTGCTCGGCATTCAAATCTTCAAGTTCATCATCATCTTCATTTACATTAATTTCACTGCCTTCAGAATCTGAATCGAACTTGCAGCTGATTTCTTCGCTTTCGTTGGCTTCTTTCGCTTTGGCTCTATAGGCTTCTTTCCTTAGTGGGGTTTATTGTCAGTATTTTATGCTCAATCTTTCTCTTTTACGTACCTCTAGTCAAAAGTTCTGAATGTGTTTTGGGTTTTCCTTTTTGTTTTATCCTCCTAAAATTGGTATTGGGATTAGCTCTTCAAAATTTGAACTAGGTCTAGTTGTTAATTAAATTGAGAAATCCAATCAGAAGTTTCTTTGAGCTCCGTCACTGGGGCCAAGTGACCACTGGACGTTGATGTGGATGGCTTGCTTGCAAAACAGAATGTTGAATGCACCTGGTTGGACGGCGTGTGGTTGTAGGTGATGGGCTCATTTGATCATCGCTCTCAACCGTTATTTCAACCGAATTTCATCTAGTTGCAAGATGTTTCAGCAGGCAAGTAATCTTCATCTGTAAATATCTGGGTTCATAGGAAAAAATACCGGTTTGTCTGAACACAGATTCAACATTTCCAATAGTGGCTTTATTGGAATACAAGGAGTTGAACAAACCAGCAATATCATATGGATGTATTATCTGTAAACATGTGGATTTGATTCTGAGTTCACATTTACGTAAAGAGGGAGATTTCAGAGGCGAATACAAAGTGACTTTTTGAGGCATTAGCTGATGAAAAGCATAATTATGCCATTGCCACGACCCAAATCATAAGTCTTGAAGGTAGCATGACTGCCCCGATTATCCAATACTAAAAGTACTTTTTTGTTTACATTAGCCTTTGCGTGGTGAATGAAGTGTTTTATTCAAGTAACTAATTATGCTTCGTTTGAGCAATCATTATGGGAACAACTGAACAACGCACATGGAGGGCCATCCTATTGCAAAAGTGCTGACATCCTTTTTCTGAGGAATATAAGCACGGGTGGAGTTTAGCCCTCTGCAGCCTTCATGCCACAAATCACGGTTGTAATTTTCCCTCGCTCTCAACTAAACCCAGAACCAACCTTTTTTTTAACCTTAATGGTAACTACCTTTCCAGGGTCTTGGACAGTAGACACTCCCGTCTCTTCCAAGTACTATCCGGTGTGAAAGCAAATATTATCACAGCTCCCAAACTGTCAAGAAAGTATTTCCACTTTCTGTCGATTGAAAGCTATAATATGGATGATAATACTTCCGGTTTTAGTACACTGAAGAGATTCCTTTTGAGAAAACCATAAAGTCAGTCTTTACCTGCTAGGCAGGATTCTTTGAAATAATTGTTAGGAACGTTGTTTACCTCGGCACTTGCAAAATCCATTTTCAGACTTGCAGTGGAGGTTGACCATAAAAAAGATTGACCATCTATTTTATTCGTTCAGCCAATGCTGCTTCCTACACTTCAGTACAAATTACTTTTAGGCCAAGAAGTGGATCTCCTGAAATCCTCTTAAAGTTTCTGATACGCAGTATTGTGAATAGATTGTTGGACATTTAACTTGCTGCTCTTATGGAATGCCCTTCATTGATAAGTAATATCGCCTGTTGCAACGTTTCTTCAGTCTATTCTGCCTTGGAAGTCCTTTTCCATTCTAGGCGTCTGAAATAGAATACATTCCTATTGCAATCTATTTTAGCCATAAGTAATACACACATTAAAAGAAAACGCATTAGATTTAGATCTGAGAGGGGTTGTGCCGATCATTTGATCACCATTCCTCCACTCATCTGATCGGTGTAAGCCAACCATGTATACTTCAGAATTTCATAACATAACAATACAGTAAGTTAGTTTAAAACGTAAGCCGTGAATTAGAATGATGCTGAAAAGATTACCAATCTATTGGTATGATTGAGTTATTAAAATTACTAGTGTAAATATTTATTTTTTCTTCTTAAAGACGTGAAGAAATTAGAACAGTTTTCTCTGAAACACATTTGCTTTCTTCACACCAAGTACAAGAGCGAAACTGGTCAGTGCCCAGTTGCTCAGCAGCCAGTAGCTGCAGCGTCATTGCTTCATCGAGTAGAGCACAGCCCTCATCAGACTTCGCTAGAGCGCACTCTACTGTCGTTACCGACCAGACCGGGGCTACCTGCTGATCGGTGCCACCCCACTCTCCCCTATATACTTGTAAATATTTGTAGCTATGTCTATATATTTGTAGAAATCATCTTTGGAGTAAAACCACTTTTCATTTCTTAAAGGAAAAAAGTTTACAATGAACAGAAAAAGTTCAGACCGGAATAAAATTTGTTTTCCAAAATTAGATCTTTAAATTGTGTACAGTTTTTGCAAAATTTGATTAGTTTTTGGATAATTTTAAATGGAATCGTGACAACTTCTAAATAACATGCCCAAACAAGATTTTCTCAAAAACAGCATTATTATTTTCTTTAATTTTGTTTCAATTAGACCAAAGTTTAACAGATAATAATGATAAGACATTGTTTCGATTCCCATCAATATCTTTTGTATGGACTCTTTGTGAATATTCATTTTTCGGACCAGACCTATATTTTCCGTATTGAAGTTAGAGGCTTCAAAGAGCTAGAGAACGTATTTGTTCAATTTATTCCTTAATATTTAATCTTTAAATCGTTTCGTATAACATGTTTTTAAAATATCAGTATTAATTGTGTAATGGTGAGTTTTAGTTTTGAGGTTTTCAAGTTATGGCTGAAATATTATCAGGTGCAATAATATAAAATTACAGAATACACGCTGCTGTTGAACCACTAGTTCTTTTTAATTTTGACGATTTTTTAATTTTTACAGTTCAAACGCATTCTAGCGTTTTCCTTTGTGAAATGTATCACAATGAGTAAAATTCATACAATACATTTTCAATTAGAAAAAAACAACTTATTTTTGTGACTATTTCTACACAAATTGTGAGAACATATTTACAAATACGGATCATTCGGAATTCATTTTATTCAGCTTCACAGCGATGCAGACCGCCCAGCCATATCTGTGGTTTGCGAAATTGAAGCCAAACGAAGCTCATATTCAGAAATGGCCCGTTTAGTTTACCAGCATTGGTTCATTAAATGTAATCTTCAATGCAGGAGTGGATCGCCGTATTTTAGAAGTTCAGAATTAATTTTGTCAGTTCAAGTAGCCTCTCTATTCTTTAGTTCTTTTAATGATTCTTGTAGGTCTTGTATTGTAATTGGATCAATGCCGTTGATTTTTTTCTCCTTTACATTCCGATCTTTCATATTTTTGTCTACCGCACCATAATTGTTCATAATGTTCGATCCACTCTTCTTTCTTCACAATATTAAGCCATATTGAATCTCTCTGTCTTGTTCAGATGTTTCATTATCTTATATGTGACATTTTCAATTTTACGTATGAATTTATTCCAGGATCTCTGGAGAGCTTCTTTGAATATATACTTTGTTCTGTTCCGTGCTTTTTTATAGTTTTCCCGGGTTAGTTCGTTGTTCTGTTGAAGCCATTTTTAAAATTTTTCCTGTGTGTGTTAGATAGCTTCTGCAACTACTTTGTTCCAGATTCTTAAATTTTTCTTGCTTTTGATCTTTTTCTTTATACCAAGTGCTTCCGTTGCTGCTTTCTTTATATATTTCCCACTCTTTCTCGATGTCATTCTCTATTGGGACGTCCATTAAATATTGACGTAGTCTCTTCTGATACAAGCTCCTTATTATCTCTTTTTGCAGCAGATGCACTTTGAATACTTCTTCTAGGGATTAATTCATAAATTAATCCGAAAAATAACAAAAAAATATAAATTAATTATGAATATATTTTTCGCGTATATAATATCAGCTAAAAACGAAAGATTAAAACTCATTAAGTAGAAACATCCCACAAGTTGCCAAGAAAAAAATTAGATGTCTTATAATATATAAAAATGCAGGTGCTATTTTTTTAAAATATTTTAGAATATGAATTTTCTTGTAAATAAAAAAATATTATAATGCAGTAAATGTCGCAAGTCTTTCACATCATGAAGAGTAATCAGATAGTTCTCATAAAAATTAATTACGTGTTAATTAAAACATTTTGGCAGTTATTTTTCATGTTTAATCTCTCTTGTTCATTTTCACTATCTTAATAAAGATATTACCGACAATTTAATACCGATCTGTGTTCGACAACAAATTTACAGTGAAATTTACTGCACTTTAGAAAAGTAAGTAGACCTATAAGACCATCAGATAAGACAAGATAGAGCTCTTGAAATCAAATCGAAAGCAAATAGAAAGAGATATACTTAGAGTCTCCCCCTCCACTGCCGTATCCTCCAATTCTTTCCTATCCTTATGGAATACAATTTAATATCCAATGTTAAAACGAAAAGATGTTAATAATTGTTTAGAGATGTACAAAAACTATTAAAATAATCTTTTTGACAATTCTCTGTGTCAAAATTCTACAATGGCTTGGCGTTCAAAGATGGAAACGATCTGGCGCGAAGCTCAGCTGAAATTCGTACTCTTCTACTGCGTTTAAAATAAATTCTTCATTTATAAATGCATTTCTTTGTAACTGAAATATTAAGAGACAATTCTATCAAAATTATACTCTTTAAAGAAACTTAAAATAGAAAGTTGTAGAGAAAGATTTTCGATGAATTCTGAATTCGTAGTCAATGACATTTTAAAGAAAATATCTGCAGTTGCAAAACTTAACTGAACCATTCAGATAACAAGAAACGGGTAAACCCATTTCACAATTGTAAATAACTATGATATATTACAATGGCTTCAACACGAGGCATTATAACATTTAAAGAAGTGAATTTCGAATAGGTTGAAAAATTGTAGGACTTACTGTAGCTCTTTCGCCTCTTTTCGCATATAATCGGATTTTTTTTACATCGAATAATGAAACTAATTATCATCATAAAAGTTGGCAATCACTAATTTGGCATAGTTTCTTAACTCAATAATTCAAATAAAATTCATAGAAAACCAACACATTAGATTTCTGTATTACACATCGAGAAACATATCTACAATCTATTTCGGTCCAAATAATTAGTGATATGTAATAGCAACATGGAATGCATTAGTAATATAATAGCCTAAGCAAGAGAATAGACTGAAGTAACAGTGGGCATTTTTGCGATTAACACAATAGACAACAGGCGCAATTTTGAAAGCGCATTGAAACAAACTCCAGTTTGTATTGTCGGAGAAGCGCATAGCATGAAGTCATGAACCCAAAACGGCGAGTTCGTAATGCCGTTCGCTAATATCCCATAATATAACAGTGTGTGGGTTCGCTGAATTCGCGTATCAAATACCCGGACGAAGAAAAAACTTTGCACTTCCCCATTGACTTCCTCTAGTGGCCCGTGACGTTCTTTTAGTGCGCCGCAAACGAAATATTCGTAATTCAGTCCAAAGTACTGAACCATTTCCATCTGAAAGAAACTCAAACGAAAATTTCAAGAAAAATAAAAGAAAAAATAGATTGTTAATAGTAATTAACGAAACAGGTGGATGAATAGGGATATAATTGCATTACTGGTATGTTAAAAAACGAGCGACTATAGGAGCGAGTTTTCTTAATTACGAGTTCAAGTATACCCCTTTATCTACACGTTACGTTCCACATTTTTTTTTGTTTCCATTTAAGAATAATTTCAATTTTGAGAATTTCTAGCATATCTATTCTGTTCGAGACTTACATTTGATGACTTATTGCTTCTGAGAAAGGCCTATAGTGGCTTAGAGGTTATAGAACTGTGTCAAATGGAAAACATTGTACGTATTCCGTATGAAATAGTAGAAGAAACTGATAAATCCATGAAAACATTACTTCCCAGAAACGTTAAGATACGCATGATACAGAATACAACGTTTATAAATATTGGAAAGTAAAAACTGGGTCACTTCCGACACAATTTGCTGGCGTCCTTTTTGGAACGGATCAACACAACTGACGTTTATATTTTTGTTGTGCCGAGAACCAATAATTTTCATGTAAAATCTTTAATTTATTCATGTTTAATATTTTATGTTGTTCCATTAGCCAGATACTTTAACGCTTACTTTACCAATCTATATTCATTCATTGTTTATATGTAGTTGATATAGGTACGAAATCTGTGCTATACATTTTTGCTTTTTTTTATATTTCCGACAGAAAATACCTTGGCCATGTCTCTGTTATGGTATCATAATAAAACGATTTTGATTTTCTGATTAGTAGTTATGGAATTTTAGTTGCATTTGTACTTTTCACATAGAGATATTCAACGATTTTTAATGGAATTAATAAGCACATTTGCTTAACTAAACGAAAAAAAATTTAATGGTATTGTTGGATTTATAAAATTAGATTTATTATTAATTCTGCAACTAAATGTGGTAATTTGGTGGAAGAATGTGTTTATTTTATTTTATATGTATAATTTCATCGCGCATGTCTTCACTGCACTCCACTTTCATTCGATTCAATTCATATCATTTCACAACTCACTACAAAATAACTTTCTAGCTTATGAGTGAATATTGCAAAAAATACATTATTCTAAAATATATCTAAATCTCCCAACTGTTAAAAACATCATATAACAATCAAAGTTATCGTAGTAAAAACAATATGTCTCTAGTCGTTCTTTCAAAACCACGCATGTTACTCATATTTTCCAATAACTTAAATTTGTAACTATATATTTTTACAACATTTAAGATTTTAAACAACAATTGTACAAATTGTACAGACACCTATCCTAAGATCTCTCTTTCAAGAACAGATATTACGGAAACAATCCATCTTCAATATTGTAATTGTGAAGATGCCGAAAGACGCCGAAAAAGTAGTCTTAAGAAATTTTCGAAAAGTTAGAGATTTCTAAGAAAATGTGACATGCACAATTCTCTTAAACATCATTTCCTCTATCGTGGGACAAATCTAATCAAACAACTTTGAGCCATTTTTTGATACAATTTTGGATGGATAAATGGACTTTGGACAAATAAATGGAAATATCCGTTTCAAACTCGCAAAGCCTCTAGTTAGACTAGATCGATATGGACACATCAATTTTGGGGAAAATCGAACGGACGGCTTAGGGGCTGGCATTGGCCACAGATGGTCTGACGGGCGGACAGACAGGCGTTTTGCCGTCATGGATTCTTCAGTATCAATGACCCATTAAACTTGAATTCTGACTACACGAAAAGATGTTAGAGTGACTAATTTACCATATGTAGAGGCGGATTCACAGACAAATTTTGGGAGGGAATTTTTTTATTCCAAATGTTTTTTTCGAATCTGTCATATTACAGATTATGTAGAATGACGCAGGCTAAAATCAGCTCATGTTGTGATAAAATTTTATTATTTTTAATGATTGTACGAACATATTTTTACTTGAAAGTTTCATGACAAGTTAAAATTAATAGTTACTGAAAAATTTTGGGAGAGAAAATTTCCCTCATTTCCCTCCCCTTGGATCCGCGCCTGTCGTGTGTATATTATATTATATATATATATATATATATATATATATATATATATATATATATATTCACACTCTGTGGAGAATTAACAAAGACAAACAAAAGCTAAGGTAATTTTGCAGAGTGTTCGCAACACGGCATATTTTCTGTTTTTGCAAGTTCATAAAAAGGAAGAAATGGGTGCGCACTAATACTAAAATAACGTATTTCTGAATGTCGTGAGAGCGTGAATGCAATTCCTATCCGCTTCATTTCCAGAACACGGCGAACGTGGCCCAATTCCACCGCCCCAGCAGCCCCCCCGGAGAAACACCGGCCGCAGGGGGACATTTTAAATTTAGAGCGCCTTCGGAGGGAGAAATTGGAGGGTGAACGACCGGTGCGGCGCGAGCGGCCTTCCACCGGCGACCACGTCAGGGCCCTTTCGCCGGCCGACGCCTCGCAACGCGGTCGGCGGGCCCCGAGAAGCCTCTGGAACAGCCGCTGACGCAGGTGGCGCGCAGGCAGAGGCGGCTCGGGGCATCCGCTGACGTCACTGCACTGCCTCGGACCGGGAGCTCCTGCGGGGCAGGATTTCCGACCCTACATTGCTAGGCCGGGTTCTCGCAGCCGGCGGTTCGGCCCCGTAGATTTCCGTGATCAACATTAGGCGAATGCTCGAGCAGTACCCTAACAAACAGGCCACGGACCGCGCGCGACCTTTCCTTCCTCTTCTTTGTCCTATTCTCATTCTTTCTTTCACTAACATGCACTACACTGACACACATACCGGGACACCGGTCAGGAGCTTAGAGCTTGTCCCGGCTGGGGCGATGCCTCGCTGGAAGGAGATACCTGGTTAGGGAAAACCCCGCTAGGCGATGGTAAGTCGGTGTCGGATCGCACCATCCAGCGGAGGGAGTCACAGTCACCTCCCGAGAGAAAACACGCACTATACTTACGGGACGAGTGACCTTAGCATTGCACGCGCCAGGAATCACTAATCAATCAATCAATCTCAATGCAAACCCGTGCGATTCACTTTCCTGCGCCCCATGAGGAATCCAAGGGGGCGTCCATTCCAAGGTGATTGATTTAGTATTTTAATTGATTGATTTATTAGTAATTCCGGGCGCATCTACTGCTCAGGACAAGAGTCCCGTTACTATAGAGCTTGTTTTTTATCGCGGGAATCGCGGTGGTGATGATCTCACCCCGCTGTATAACGAGATCCGGCGCCGACTTACCGTCCGTTTATGGGTATTTCGCCAAACAGGTATCTCTCACCAGCGGGGCACTGTCCCTGCCGGAACAAGCTCCTAGCTCCTGACCGGTCTCCCGGCATATGGTTGTGTTGTGCATGTTAGTGTATGTGGGGTGAGAATAGCACAAGGAAAAGGAAGGAAAGATCGCGCGATATCCGTAGCCCTTTTGTTATTTTACTGGTCCGACATTTGCTTGGTATTGATCGTATAAAACACGGAAAACTACCGATCAGAGCATGTGTCTGCGAGAAGACAGCGGCTGAATTCGACCTTGCTAGCCTTTAAAATCCTGCCTGTGATGGGACTAGGACCTCTCAGTCAGGGGCACTGCAGTTGATGCCCTCTCCCGGCGACTAGACACATAGGAGGGAGATATTTGTGTAGTGCATGTTGGTGTAAGTATGTGTAAGTAAGGGGAGGGAAAATACGCGAAAGAGGAAGGAAAGATCGCGCGCGATCAGTGGCTCGTTTGTTAGAGTACTTCTCATGCATTTGCTTGGTTTTGGTCGGAGAAACAACGGAAAACTACCGATTAGAGCAGCCGGCCGCTAGAATTTTTCTGACAACGGCTAAATTCGATCTAGCTATCTAGTTAGTCTTGAAAATCCTACCAAAGTCTGAAATTTGAAAAGAACTTTCTGTTCAGCCGTTCAAAATTGTCAATAATAGTTCATTACTCTCCTCCTTATTGTTCTTCTACTAGGATATTTAATATTGACAAAAACTCAAATCTCTTTCCCAAAGTTAAAACTTGTCACAGTAAAGAGTTTCTACATCCTTCACAAGTTGCAAATATTTTTATCTGTTTTTACTTCACAATTTATAGCTTAAATATGTACGAATACATTAAAATTCAAACTACTCTGTTATAATGTTTATCAAATAGTTAATAATTAAACTAAGGAAAGTTAATTAGCCTTTCCTTCGTGGATGACCCTCAATATGATAGATTTAATGTTTTTGTTAAGAAAATGTAAGGCATTAATTGCCGGTAATGGAAAATAAACATTTGAAAAATAAAAATTTAATTGTTTCCAAACGTTGGAGCAAGATGGTTACAGAGGCATTTCTGTATATCTGAGTATTCTGTTTTCATCGTTTCTTTTTATTCATCGCGAAAATACACTCACCACGAACCCTGCGTAGTTTGACGAAGAACCTCTGACACAACCAGCACTTGAGACGTAACAATCAACAAGGAAACTGTGGTGAGATCAGGTTATCCTCAGGCCATTACCCTCACATTTCTCTCTCCCGAGATATCACATAAGAGGGATATCGCTAAGGTCTTCAGTTGAGGTTTACATACATTTTCAGCCGTCTTGGTCGCATTTTGATCACTCGCAAAATGCACATTCTTTGCCTTTCGCTATTACTTCGGAGAATTACCAGAGGTGTCTCCCGTGGATGGTGTACACGAAGGAAGGCAAAGATGGACGACCACTTCTGACGATATTTCGGAACCGTCCGTCAATACTGCAACTATAGGTGAACCATATTTAAGAGACAGTGATGTACTCTCAATCGGTTCCTAGGAAAAACTTAATGGATTGATCGAGATTCCTGTTGTAGGACAATGACATTATATTATACAAGGGTAGGAGCTGATAGAGAGAATCTCTAGTGTAATGTCGAAAAAGCAAAAGTAAAAATATGGACAAAACGTAAGTCCGTTAGTTTATGGGCGAATGTTTAAGCTCTATCTTTTTTCTTTTATTTTGTTACATTTCTTTCGGCCTAATAAATTCTATATGTAATCTCTGAACAATTCTAGAGATTTTCGTTTTCAGATCTATATCAGATCATATTTATAGACAAAAAAGAAAACGACTCTAATCTTTGTTTTAAACAACTGGTGATATTATGTCTCTTGTTTTGAACATTTTCTGACCTATATGTTCTTAATCCAAGACTTGCATTTAACATACTTGAACCATTGTTGTATCATTTGACAGAAATAATTGATTGGCAGAAACCACGGAAACGATATATCGGTGCATTTGGTCTCTAAAAGTTTTATCTGGACAGATCCTTCGTTCGAACCAGTGTTTACTCTCTCGTATAAGCTAAACTGATACGTGAAGATTAGAGTTCGATAAACACACAGGAAAAATGACAGTTTCTTTAATAAATATTTGGAAGAATTTTAGAAATCGGATATTGTCCGGTGCACTACAAGCAGTTTAAGTATTTAATAAATATATGATGTGAAGAGATGGTTGAAATATTTGTAATTTCTTTGAATTCAATAAATTTAATTTATTATACATGCTAGTTGCACAATTTATGAGAAAGTTAGTTTTGTTGAAGCAAGTTCGTGTTTAAAGACAGTCACTTTTTTGGCCAAAAATGTATTCAGATTTACGTATCAACGTTCTTTATTATTCAATAACGAAACATTCACGGACAAATAGTCGAGTTCATTTGTAGATTTCAATTTGACGAGTAAGTATCTCCAAGTAAGAGACTCCAAGTAAACTCATTTGAACTCGCTGAAAAATTCTTGTAGACTAGAATATGTTGGTCAATATTCGTAGGCAAGCCCGAAAGAGGTCAATCTCCGAACCTCCATTCCTTCATTCGTCAAGTGCACATTCATCTGCAATATCGGATATGATAAGTATTTTCAGAAGCAAATTTCTTTTTTTATACATAACATTTCTAACCACTTTTAAAAATTAATTTTGTCCATTTTGTACATATTTTTATCACAAACAATACGCTTATTACATTTTGAAGGAGATATAAGATAAAATGTAATTTGATGTTCAACTACGCTATTTTCATCTGAAAAGAAATGATATCTTGAATGGACGGAAATGTATTTGAATATTGTAGATTGTATTTGCGTATTGTGGTATGGAGGTAAAAGAAAAGTGCGGTTGGTCTCTGGAGTGCACGGAACTGGCGATTAATGATTTGAAGAATGAAGTTCGCGTGCAGTTATGTACTGTTCACACGTCGAAAAAGAACGATAGCGCAGTTGACAATCTGGCACACACCCTGATGCGCTCTAGTAGCCGGAAAGGAAGTGGCGAGTGACTCACGGCGGGAGCAAGGACCCTCAGATATTTCGGCGTTTGCTTAGGAGATTGATTCAATAGGGAGGTACACATGTTGTTGAACACACCGAACTTCGATAAGCACTTCACGGCACGGCGACCAACTAAATTTATATTTGTGGTTACAAATGCACACTTTTTGGAGTTCAGTGTCAGGTGAAAGGTGAAAATGCAACGTAATAGCAAGCAGTTATTCCATGAAAAGCGATAACCTTTGTGTTAGTCAAAATATGTCCCTTCCAAATATGAAATATTATTTATGAAAATAATTTATCTCAAAAGTATATTTTTTTATGACATACCTGAGAACCAGGAATTTGGAACTTCTTCTTCACTTTTGAGATGGACGCTTTTGAGAAGAAAACTTCTAAGTACCAGGTTTTCTAATATTTTAGACTTCCATAGCATGTATTTAATTTTTTTACCGCCAAACAGGATAAATTTGAATCCATTTGTAATTTTGTAACCTTCTTTAATAACTCGTTTTTGAAGTGCCTTTAAAATATTTGATATGATCAAACTTAATGGTTATTTTAAAAAAATCTTAAAATTTTAATGCAATCAAGTGGAACATTCCCACTTGAGATGATGTACTCACCCCGGATGTTCTCAATTTAAAAGCTAATCGATAGACTGAGAATAAAGCTACAGAAGGGACTCATTGATCTTCGCACTTAAAAAACCTTCGCTTCGCTAACTGTGATCTCATACTCGCCGAAACTTCGATATATCGAACTGCTTTCGATATATCGATTGCAACTCGCACAACCAACCTGTGTAATTATGGTGGAAGGGTACCATGGTCTATTTTCACCATGGTTGAATAAATGACCATTCACCATTAATGAATAAATGACACCAGAAAGGCGTTCACTGCATTAATTTCATGATATTAATATGAATAAGTGTTTACACTACAAAAGCGGCTAATACGAGGAAGCAGGGCACACTGCCTTTAATATAAACCAAAAGATCACGTAAATTGGTTGTGTGGAAAGTTCCAACAACTTTCTAAAAAAACAACGCCGAGTTTATTCAATATTTCCAACACAAAAACAAAAAACTTCAAGGATGTTTTTACTGATAGCACATAAAAGCGACATGATTTTCATAGGGGGAAACTCATTGAATTTTCATAACTATCTTCGTTTTCTAGGGCAATAAGAGACGAAAGAACAAAATCGCAATTGAACATCTTTTAATACAAGAAAGATAATTTAGTAAATAGTAGTCATGAAGGAATACCAGAATTGAAATCTTTCCTTTTAGTAATAATTTATTGTTTCCTAAAGTAGCATCGAATACTTTGATTAGTTCGTCTCCCACGTGGAAATCACGTATTGCATTTCTAACAATACCTCTAAGCAAACAATTAGCATTCAGTAACAGGGACGCAATTTAAAATCCTATGCAAGTTATTTTTTCCTTGCTAAAGCAACCAACTACTAATAAAACAGTTTTCATTTAAATTAATGCTGTTTTTATATAGTCAGAAAGACTTTAATCGAAAAATGATAAGAATAGGAAAAAATAACGAATCTGGATTCATTGAAAAAAAATTGGTGACATATCTTTAAAACTTCATAATATTATGAAGTTTTAAGAAGTCACACAAATCAATCTGAAGAAGTCAAAAGATAACACTGAATATAGTTCATATTAGTCACAGGTCACATTGTGATTTATGTATTGCGATAAATATCATTCACATCATTATCTGAATAGTTAATCTCTTCTAAAAATGATAAGATATAAATGTAAATATAACACTGACAATCATTTGATCAAGACGGTATTACTTGTACATACATGTCAGTATATATTTATTTATTAACTTGTTTATTTCTTTATTTTTTCGATTTGTAGAGAGGAGCGACCGGCTTAGGTGGCTCAGGGCATCGACTGATGACATTGCAGTACCTTTGACAGGGAGGTCTAAGGTTTGCGTCCCGACGCGGGCAGAATTTTCTACAATAGCTACAATAGCTTGGTAGAAATCCGCCGGAGTCTGGAAGAGAATTCTAGCGGCCGGCTGCCTGTTCCAGTGTACCCTAACAAACGGGCCACAGACCGCGCTCGATCTTTTACGTGTCTTGCCTTCATCTCTTACTTACATACACATACACTTCCATGCACTACACCATCACACACGTCGGGAGCTTAGAATCTATCCCGGCTGGGGCGGTGCCTCGCAGGTTTGGGGTGAACCTCGCAAGCCGGCACGTAGGTCGGCGCGGGGCGGGGCTGGGTGGGGCGACGAGAGGCGTGGCGAGGCATGGCGGGACGGGACGAGGCGGGGAAGGGTGGTGGCGGGGATGGGCGGGGAAGTGCCCGACAGAGCGGAGTGTGCAGAGCGAGGAGAGGCCGGATGGATGGGACCGGGTGGGACGAGGCGGGGCGGTGTGGGGTAGAACGAGGCGTGGCGGGGCGTGGCGGGGTGGGGTAGGGCAGGGCGGGGCGGGGCGTGGCGGGGCGGGGCGGGGCGGGGCGAGGCAGGACATCGGAGCGGCGACGCAGTGGCTGCAGCAGTGGAAAGTTACGAGGAGATCCCCTGTCCTCACCTGCCGCCGGTGCTGCGCAGCCGTGTTATCGTCCGAGCCGTAAATAACGCAGACGCCGATAAGCGGCCAGGGATCGGGTGCACTGCAATCTCCCATCGCATTGCCAGACATTAAAGGATTTTCGTCTCTCGGTAAACGCTCCGATGCATTCTTGTCTTCATACGAGCCGGACTGTATTTCGTATACGCCCGCTTCAATGTACACAACCTCTCACAAATCATTGGCAGTGTGTCGGCTGGCAAGGCGCGTACTGATACCACAACGTTGACTTGCAGGAGCGATAAAAAAAAGTACCGAGATGCGCCACCAAGGTTGAACCACCACAGCCGGATTAACATCCTACTAGGCCCTGACCAAGTCTGGAGCCCCTAAAATATGTCCTATTTGCAACTGAACAGCATTATGCTATTAACATGGAGTGAAGTTTCCGTTCTTAGGAATACGAGTGATTGAAGACTATAACATATGCTATTTCGATCTGTAAATGATTAAACGGATTCTTAACAGTTGAAAAATAAGGGGTTTATAAATTTGTATCAATAGAGCCCGTCTGAGATGGCTATACACATTAGCTGCTGCCACTGCACTGTCTCTGGACAGACCTAGAGTCGAACACGAGTGCAGACGGTGGCGGCCTTTCGACAGTTAGATAGCTAGGTCGAGTTCAGTCGCAGTCTGGAGGAGAATGCTAGAGGCCGGCTGCTCTGATCGGAAGTTTTGGGAGGTTTACGTCGATCAATAAATGGCAAATGTTGGAGCACCTTACCAAGCGGGCCACGAACAGCGTACAATCTTTCCTTCGTCCTTCCTGTCGTTTTAATTCTCATCCTTTTCACACACACACACACACACACACACACACTCACATGCGCGCTTACATACACTACATTACCAGTCTTATCAGAAGTCTAGTCAGTCTTACAACTTGTTCCGACAGGAGCGATGTCCTAATGAAGGAGTTAACTAAAGGAGGGAAATCCGAAAAGCAACATGTAGGTCCGCGCCGAATCTAACAATTCAGCAGTGAACAAAAACCGCTTCCTCCTCGAATATAACAATCATGAGATTAATTATCCCAGTACTTTTGTTAACTATCTCATGTCAGAAACTAGTTAAGGAGCAATATGAAAGGTCTTCCAGTGTTGTGATGCAAGACAAAAGCGAAGAAACTCGGAACAAAATAGGAAGTACAATTTAGAAAAAAATACCATGAGAGGACACTGTGTTTTTGGATTTCAGACCCATATCGCTTAGCTTATGCCTAAATGCCTAAGAAGAAAAATGCTTTCAGAAAACGAATTACGCCACGAGAATCAATATGTTAACGTTATTGTCTCTGATATTACATCGGTTTACACTTTGTACTTAACTTCCAATCGCAGAAAACATCACTAAATTACTTCGAAGTAATTGTTGTTGTTATATTTTATTACGAACATAATATTTGTTTTAGATTCCTGGCCAGATTTGTATTTTTCTGTTTTAAATTTGTCCATTTTGCAAAAAAGAGGAGAGTACGTTTTCAGCCATTGTGTGCTGTTTATCAAATTTTGTTATTATAGACTTGTTAATCATTTTATTAACTATATCTTTCGCTCACATATTTTCTGATGAAGATTCTATATTGGCAGGGAAGACCGCAGTATTTGATATCTTCTTAAGTACGCATGGGTCTCTGATAAACGTAAGTTTGCAAATGATATACTTGGTGTTGCCTTTTTCCTGCTTGTCAAACGATACGATTTTGCAGATATTTCGACCACATTTTCCTTATTTGTCAAAATATATTAGATGACAGTGATACTATGGAATAGTAAATTTCATGAAATAGATGTATTAAATGAATATATTAAAAAACGCTTTTAGAATGGATCATGGTCAGCGTACTAGCTTCCCGGCTTTGATTCCCCATCAAGCCAAAAATAAATTTGTCTGAAGTAAAATCGTCCCAATTTCTGTAGTTCTGTGACGAAGAAAAGCTCAGACGGGTGTATCTTACTAGTGACGCTAAAGGAAGTACGTCAATTCCCAAGTACGGGAATTTAAGTAGGCCCAGGTGCGAGAACGCCGTTCGGTGGCCGACAAAGCCGGTCCAAAACACCAAATACATATTCAAAATATCCAATACATACGAATTTTATTGAAGTTAATGGCTGTCTATGTTCCAATGAACTCTGTAATATTTTAAAAGAACGAGTTACCGATTCAAAAAGTAATATTCTGACAATGACGTACTAATGTCGAGTGTGAAGGAATATTGCGATACGAGCGAAAATCGTAACTATTTCATCCAGTTCATACAGTACTTTTTCTGTAACTTATTTTAACTATGAGTCAACTTTAACCTTGAAGGGTTGTGTGGCAGCTGGCATGCAGTATTGAGCCAACGCCTACGAGTGGTCAGCCTCCCAGGTGTCCAAGATGGCGTTGGTTAAGCGTAAACACAAATCGAATTCAAATAAGCTATATGTGAATTAAGTTATTATTCAATTTATTAAAGTAATTCTGACCAAATCTCGATATCTGTTATTATTTCTTTTGAGCTTAATAATTGATATCGTTTCCACAGGGGCTTCAGTTTTCTGATTTACTTCTAAGAAGAAGTTTTGAAAACAGGGGAGGGAATGTGTGGTTTACCCTATCACTCCTGAACTTGTCTCGGCACAGAAAAATACACGATCTTACAAAACATTTAATTGAACGATGATCACTGATTGATCACTTCTCTACTTTAAATTTCTCTACTGTAAATGTCACTTCTCTTCTGTAAATGGTCAAACACCCGCGCTGTAAAGAAGCTGTATCGTAATGACTATCATTATGCAACCAGCTGCGGACATCGAACAATTTCGAACATTATCGAACATCATCGAACATCATCGAACAGAATTATACAATGGGAGTAGAAAAAAGAATTTTCTATAAATTGTTGTTTATATTGTTTCATTCGATTCTTCCGTTATGAGCTTTGCCTATCTGCTGTCATTTTGCAAGTTGAGATCTCTTTTCTTCCCTATTGTATTTACTTGATGGCGTTATTTTTTATAATACTTTCATCGATTTGGTCTCATACTCTGGTAATACATGAACAGAAGGTTTTAATCCATTTTGAATTAAAAATTACGGCATTTCTTTCGTAAAGGTACTTTCAACTTCGAAATTATGGGATATATTAAATTAATTTTCAATACTCTCATCAGTATATCAATACCATCAAGAATAATTATTTCATTTTTCTCAGTATTGTCTTTACATTTGCATCCATTTACTTTTATGAATTTTTTATATTAGGAACACGTGCATAAAAATGGAATATTTGATTACTATATACAAAAATGTAGGGGAAAACATAACATTACAAACCGTTCATTCTAAAAATAATTATGTAAACAAATGCACGTGGGTTAGGATGATTCTCATCGGTTTGCCGGATGAGCTCTGCTATTGTCTGGAACCTGACGCTAAAGTAAATAATAAATAAATAATTAATAAGTAAATAAATTCTCTGCATAATAACTTGTTTATATGCCATCGTTCGTTAAATTACCCTTGCGTCAAGACTATTGCAACTGTTTCGAGAAATGAGACCATTGTGAACTGAATGCATGTTGCTGGGCGATAAGGTTACGAGCCTCTGGCAGTTCAGCCCAAGAACGTGCTGATGGGACAGGAGTGTACGACGCGGCTCGTGGGACCGCTGCGCCGCGCCGTCGATCGGCCTGCAAGGCCGTACAATTCAGTTAATTTCAGAATTAAACTGCGACTGGCCCTTCAATTATTAAAGACAAACGTGAAATGTTTCTTCGGAGTAGCGAGAAGCGCATCATTCTGAACGTTTTGATCCGTTATTACATACGAATCTGTCGTTTCCGATGAAGCAAATCGTAGAGTACACTGGAATATTCGTCTTCAGCGTATTGAAACTCCGGAAAGAGACACTGACAACGGACAAATACAAAACGCCAGAGAAGAAAAGAAAGGGGAAGAAACTGTGATTGAAGCATATGATGACTTTGTATTCGGTGTTGTTCAATCGAAAGTGCCTTCCTTGCATCAAAAGTGGAGAAACGAATCACCAACGCTTGCGAAAATGTTGCAGCTTGTGAATTGTGATCAAGAACTTCCGAATTTTAGGGCAACAAATTTATACAAATAATTGACAACATCCGGTTATTGACCACCATTTCCTGAAGTAGACTGATCGCAAGTGCAGTAGTTGCATGAGCATGACATTTGCAAGACAGCTTTTATTCATTTTGAATTGGCAGGGTATGCTGCTGGCGTAATCGAAAGTAGTGAGTTAGTTGTCCAATCAGAAGCGTAGTGCCGCGCAAAGATTTTTTTCAGTTTGTTTACATCAGGTTTTTTAGGGTGAATGGAAATAGGAAATAATTATTCAACAACAGCAGAACACCATGTGAAGTACAAGGTCATTATCCTCCGTACATCATGATTTGTCTTGCTATGTTATGCCTTCTAAGTAAATACATTAAGTAGCTACATTTAATTTGCATATGTTATCTTTATATTCCACTTCCGAGAAACCAATATTGTTCTTAGCCGAAAAAGGAAGGGAAAACAATCGTACCCAGTTCTAAGATGTAATGCATCAATTTTCACCCTTTGACGGATTTCCATTATTTGAAAATATATTTTTTGAATAATTACGAGTGTAACGTATGTAATCATTTTCATAACCTTAATTTTTGTTTTTGATTGCCAAGAGGCTTCAAACAAGGAAACAACGTTGACCTGAAATATTGCAGGAAAAACATTATATGGTACTAATATCGTGCAATTCTCGTACTAATCACGACAATGACCACTTAATTTACTTGTAAATGAACGTAAAATAGGAAAACGTGAGAAATAGGTGACCTGGTCACTAGCTTATTTGCGGCCCCTAAAACACGAATGTTCTCACCGAACAATGTGAACAACCGCATTCCTAAAAGGCAGTGAAACAAAGAAGAGCTAAAAACTGTGTCAGGAAAGTTTAATGAAGTGGTCAAGAACTCTTTTAGGTAGTTCGTTTACACACTGAAAGATACATATGAATGTCCCTCAAAGAGGTTAGAATATAACAAAATAATATTTAATTTTAATAATGTACAAGATTATTATTTTAATTTAGTAGATTTTTAGTACAGACATTATTTCATGAGAGGATCAAACATTTGTGAACATTTGGACTTCGACAAATTTTCCATATGAACTTTACACTTCGTATTTACAATGCACATGTGAAGTGCACATGCGGAAGTGCCTTGATCGCCATATAACCCTTCTACTCACTATATTGTGTCACACACACACACATCCATCACACCCACACAACAAAAATACCTGTGTGCGGAGCAATCGGCATCATAGCATTGGGGCGCTGTCCACATCGGGTGCGTCCAAACCAAGTGCAGCAAGCTTGCTCGGGAAAACGATGGCCGCCCCTCCGTAAGGCATCGCCCGACCATTGTCCTGAAAAATATACCCACAACATGAAGTACCAGTTTTTAACATACTGTGATAAGCCAGAAATCACAGGTTTAATTTGAATGAGAAAAACGGTATTAAATGGGTGTAACGAAATTGTATGCAAGCTTGGGAATCAAAGAATACACGATGTTAGGGCAATAAGTTTTTTTTCTAACATCTGCTTTATTTGCAATTTGTTCTACTCGAACATTCGGCAAATACAATTGTACATACATTATTGACATGTAAAGAAACCATCCAATTCTGGTTCTTTCTAAAAATGGTTTTAAACTAATTGTCCAATTCAGAGAGAAAAAAAAACAACAATAAACAACATCACATTGAAATAACAATAACACAATAACAAACAAACACACAATAGTGCAAGCATTGTGACAAAAAAAATTATATCTACAGTAACAATTATTTTAAAAGAAAAATATTATTTATATCTGTGGTCCACATCAAGAGGATGTACTCTTTTCAATCTTCTTGTCATTGTGCTGTTATCTAAGATGTTTATGGCCAGATGATTAATATGATTTTCGAGTCTGTGTTGGTATTTGTGAGATTTGAGAGTGATTTCCTCTTTAACAGTGGTGATATTGAGATCTTTATGTAGAGTGGCGTTTGATACAAACCAGGGAGCATTGCTTAATAGTCTGAGACATTTGGATTGAAATCTTTGAATTATTTCTATATTTGAATGTGATGCTGTTCCCCAGAGTTCAATTCCATAAGACCAGATAGGTTTGAGCATTGTTTTGTAAAGTAAAATTTTGTTTCATAGACTTAAACAAGATTTTCTTCCTATTAATCATATCATTTGTCTACTTTTCAGTTCTGCTTCCTTTCTTTTGATCGAAATATGTTTCTTCCAGGTTAGCTTTTTGTCGAGATGTAGTCCGAGATATTTGACGGTGTCTACGTTTTCAATTAGTTTTCCGTTTATTTCTATTCTTGTATTTCTTGTTCGTCTGAGGGTAAATGTTATACATTTGGACTTTGTTTCATTCATTCTTATTCTCCAGAGTTTACACCATTTGTTTATAAGCTCGAGGTGATCATTCAATGTTCTTGTTGCCGTTTCTTGGTTTTCGTGCGAAGCTAGCAGGGCTGTGTCATCTGCATATGTTGCAGTGGTGACGTCTGGGGACTGAGGTAAGTCAGCGGTGTACAGCGTGTACAGCACTGGTCCAAGGATGCTCCCCTGTGGCACTCCTGATAATATTGGATGAAACGGTGTTATTTCATCTCCGAATTTTATTTGAAAAAATCAATCTGAAATAAAGGATCGAAGTACATTATAGTATGGATGCGGCAGACATTTCTTGATTTTATGTAACAAGCCTTGATGCCACACTTTGTCGAACGCTTGCGCAATATCTAGAAACAAGGCGGAACAATACATTTTATTTTATAGAGCTCCGTTGATGGTGTCGACTATTCTATGAATTTGTTCTATTGTAGAATGCCGATTTTTAAAACCGAACTGATGGTCTGGAATTGCGTCATTTTCTTTAAGTAAAGGATATATGCGAAATAGTAATAGTTTTTCGAATACCTTAGACAACGAAGGCAATAAACGTATTGGTCTGTACGAGGAAACATCTTGTAGCTGTTTTCCTGGTTTTGCAATTACAATTAATTGTGCCAGTTTCCACTGCGAAGGATAGTGTCCGATGCGTATTATTCCATTGAGAATGGATGTTACAAGGGCAATGAGTTTCTTAGGCAGTTTTTTAAGCATTTCCCCTGTAATACGATCATGTCCAGGAGCCTTATGATTTGGTAGTAGTTTCAGCCGTGCTGTGACTTCTTTTGTTGAGAAGAATTTAATTGGTGGCGACATTTGATGGGGACATTCCAGGAATTCTATCATTTCTTTTTCTTCTGTGAGTAGTGCTGAGGGGTGTGGTTGAAATGTTTTTGCAAAATATTTTGCAAATTCTTCTGCCTTATCGTTTTCCGTTCTAGCCCAGCTTCCATCGGTTTTACGAAGAGGGGGGACATGTTTTGTCGGCCTTTTTATTTTTTTAGTAATTTTCCATAAAGAGTAATCTGTAGCTTTTGAGGGTGACAACTTTTCTATTCTTTCCTTCATTTCTTCCGAGTGAAATTCTTGTAATTTTCTTGATAAGAGGCGGGAAGTTCTGTTGAGTATTCGTTTGTCGTCCGGGCGATGAGTGCGTTGCCAGGCCATCTTCATCTGTCTTTTCTCGTTAATCATTTTTAGTATTTCTGATGGGTATTTATTTTTTTCAAACACTCTCATTTCTGGAGTTGCATATACGGCTGCCTGTTGAATGTGTTGTATTAAGTATTCAACAGCATCGTCGATATCTTCTGGACATTTTAGACGGACCTTGGCAGTGGTGTTATAGTAAAGCCAGTTGCTGTATTCTTCCCAGTTCGTTTTTCTGTTTGTAAGGTATATGTTTTCTTTCTTTTTGATTTCAGAGGAACTGATTGTCAGTATTTCTGGAGAATGATCAGATGACAAATCAAAAAACGGCTCTATTGTGTGATAGGTCTGTGCCATTCCCTTTGTGACGAAGATATCCAAGACATCAGGTACCTTGTTACTATCCGTTGGCCAGTATGTGGGATTTCCTGATGAAATTGTTTGGAGTTTTAGTGTAGAGATGGCTCCTTCTAAAGCGCGACCTCTTGTAGTTACCAGTCTTGATCCCCATAGTTGATTTTTAGCATTGTAGTCTCCTCCAGCAATGAACCTTGTGCCGAGCGTTCTAAAAAACTTGATATACTGATCGGTGGTTATCTTGTGTTTTGGAGGGGAGTATATAGCTGAAATAACGAGCGGACCGAACTTATCGTATACTTGTATAGAGGTTGCTTGCAGATAGTCTTTAGTATTATCTTTGTACATATTATGTCTGATTCTTGTTTTAATTATTACTGCTGTGCCTCCATGAGCTGTCCCATTTGGATGATTTGTGCAAAATACGTCGTAGTCAGGTATACGTAGATAGCTTCTTTCGGTAAAATGTGTTTCAGACACTAGGAGTATGTCAATATTTTCTTGATGTAGAAACACTTCTAACTCTCTTCGATGTTGAAGTATTCCGTTGGCATTCCAGGAGACAATTCGCAGTAAATTACTCATAGTTTCTTCATTATTGCAGTCATGATATTAATTAGGCTGGAGATTTGTTCAGCTTGCTTTGCTAAGATGGACTCGATTTTTTAAAATGATTCTTGCATTATGGATATCAGATTATTTTCATACGACACATTTTGATTATTGATTTGCGAATGTTGGGCCATTTGTGCATATGTGAGCTGTCTACCTGTTCCTATGGTTTGATTACTTGTTAGTGAACTTGAATTGTTACCTTCAGTTATGTTTTGCGTAGCATTTCTACAGTGTTGACTTTGACTAGGATACTTGCTGTTACGAATTTTTTGATAGACTTCGCAGCCTTTATAATTTGCTGGATGGTCACGGCTACATAGAGCACATGTAGCTGGTGTGTCTCTCGTTTTAGTACAGGTTCGACTATCGTGATTCTTTCCACATTTGACACAGCTATACGGAAGCGTACAATAACGAAAACTGTGCTCGTAGGACTGACATCGCTTGCATTGTACTATTTCTCGTTTTTTACGCGGTGGTTCAAAACTTATTTTTGCATGTAGTAAGTATTCGACGTCATATATTTTTTGTTGTTACTTTGAGATTCTAAGTCCACAAAAAACATTGATAGAGGTGCTTTTGTTAACCGATGCTTGATATTATGAATTTGTCTTACTTTGTGACCTTGTGTTTCTATAGCTTCTTTAAGTTCCATTTCGTCTGCTGTTGGGTGCATATTTTTTAACACTACCCGAAAGGCTCTTTCTTGTTTTAACTGAAATGTATAATGAGCAATATTTTTCAGATTCAGATGTTTAACAAGCTTTCGATAATCATCCGGTGTTTGAGGTACGATTTTCACATTGTTCATTGTAATTTTGGCTTCATCTTGATAGGTTTTGATTAATTTATAAGAGAAGTCTTCATCTTTAATGACTTCTTTAATAGATCTAATCATATCAGATATAACTCTAACGCCTGGTATGAAAATAGGCGGTGTTCGATATTTGTCTTGTTCTTGTATACTGCCCTTGGTTGTCGTATCATTGATATTCTCAGATTTCAAGGTTACTTCTAAATTTTCATCACAACAGAGATGTTCATACCTGTTTTTTGATAATACGGCGTCATGTTCACTGTTAGTCTTCTTAGAGGGTCCTATAGAGTTGTCATCATTGCGTCTTTTTTGTCGACGCAGCGGGATTGTTTGCCATGAGCGGCTCAGGGTTGAAGCCGTTTCCTGCGTTGTAGATGCTTGGCCGTTAGTTGCTGTAGCTTCTAGCACGGTAGCTGGGATTTCTTTTTCACGCAGATATTGCTGTATTTGAAATTGTAAATGTTGGTTCTGTTGCACTAATTGTTGTAAGTGTTGTTTTAACTGTCGATGTTCTTGCAATAACACTTGATGCTGTTGCTGAAAGTTCTGTGTTACGTCGCTGTATTCTAAAGTCGATCCGTTCGTACTATTGTTGACGAATGCTTCACTGTTTTCTTGGTTATTTAGAATTTCTGCTGATTGTCCCCCGAAGGGGACGTGGTCAGTTAACATAATTCACTTCACTATATATGGGCGGTATTGATTTGCAATAGTTCTTGATACACCACTGTTCACAAGAGAATGAAGTCACCTTTGTTCACAAATAAAAGCGGTCACCACTGTTTCTCTAGTAAATTTGAACGGTAAGTTGAAAACGTTCCTAATTCACCAATGTTCACAAATAAATGCACTTCTTTCTGACCCCGGACCGGCACCAGTAGCGGCCGGGACAGTCGGACTTGCGATAAGCGCGAGCCTTCGGCTAACTAGCGGAGCTGCGGAGCACGTCTGCTCGTAGGGCAACAAGTAAACAAAGTATAGTAATCCATGTTTGAGTGCCACAGCGCTGGACACAGCCCCGAATACATGAGATGCAATAATGAGAAGTGGTCTTTGAAAGCCGTGATTCTGTGAGAAGGTAAAAATATTCAGTATCTCAGAAGCTAGTAAGCTGAACACATGTAAGCAATTGATAAGATGTGCATGTTCGTTTTCAGTATGGTCTGGGGGTTTAGTAAATAGTACTGAAGCAGGTGAATGATGTGTTGATAGAGTAGTATTGTGCGTAGTTCAAGTTCGAAAGTGTGTAATGTAATGTTAAATTATAATTGTGACTTTTTGTAAAAGTAATTATTAGATTTAAGTGTCCGTTTTCCGAAGGGGTTGATGTCAAAATAGCTCCGTAGATGGGGAGGAATGTTAATTATCTCGGTTGAAAATAAGTAGTCGCAAAAAGGGGTCTCACCCGAAGCCGAGAGAGGGTCAGTCGAGTTTGAGAAGTAATTTTGATAGAAATCATTAAATTATATAAAGTATAAATTAGTCGAGTACATTTTGAAACATTTGATAATTTATTCAAACGATAGGCAAAAACACTATATTAGGTTACCGAGGAGATCCCATGGCCAAAAAGCACAGCTGAGAAGGACGTCTGCGAAGTTAGCAGTAAGCTTACGAACATTATTTAAAAAGCCGTAAGGTATATTCATGTAATTCAAGAAAAAAGTAAATTTCTTAATTCATGAGCTATTGAAACTTGTGTAAAAGTATTGCAATAAATGTTTAGTTTGATTTTTGAAAAGAGAAAATGCTGATAATTTAGAGTACTTGTCGTTAATTTAATAATTAGTTTGTTTCGCAGAATATTAAGGAATCGCGATTCCGTATGGAATTTCACGTCCACAGCATTTTGAGTGAAGTCAGCATAATGAGCTTTCCGTATTGAAAGAATCTGAGCATAGCAAGACAACGAACGAAATAAGTTACGGTGATAAAATCAGTATGAAAAAAAGTAATGTTACAAAAGGCTGCCCAAGTGGAGCAATTAAATCAAATATTAAATATTTGAATTAACAGGAACGTTACAATAGGTTAACAATTAAGTAAAAATGTTGTACAAACCATTGTATTACAAGAAGAAACAGTTGCCTTCAAGGACAAAGAGGAGGACAAAAAATACAAAAGAATTAACATTGAATAAGAAAATTGTGAAATTTAATTTTTTTACATCGACCATTCATATGTTGATGAAAATCTACTTTAAATGGAACATATTTTTTGTTTTTTTATTATAGAACAGTTAAATATTCAGTATTTTTTCAAAGAGAGAGACATATTTGAGACATTGATTAGAATTCTGAGGTTCATAAAATTAGTAAAATATAAAACAATTGAGGTGTTTAAATTAAGTAAAAATGAAGACTTTTGAATCAATATTATCATTATTATTATTATTATTATTATTATTATTATTATTATTATTATTATTATTTCTTACTTCTACCTTTCTTGACGTTATTATTATATTAAATGGGAGGGGGAGCGCAAACGTCTCATTTTGGCTGGCACGCAAAATAACCTCGCGCCGGCCCTGGGAGGAAGGCAGCAACTTTGTGACAAGGGGGAAGCCGTGGCGTCCCAAATGTGATCTTCCTCTTAGTGTCACGAGTCATTGCTCAACAACTCTCATTTGTTTTCTAAAAAAAGGGCATAGGGATAAATTTCATTTACCTCACATGCTTGGCTGACACACGGATCCAAGCCATAAATACCAGAGATTCTTTGATTGGTGTTTATTAACGGGAAACCGGACAAGATTTTTATTATGACTTCTAGGCTGTCTGGGTGACGCCGCGCCGTTGGCAGAGAGGCCGACGTTTCGCCTATCATATCGAAGGCTTCTTCAGGGTAGTGACACAGTAAAGCTCCACCTCCGGTGTTATAATGTCTTTTTCAGCTTAGGGGAAGGCGGACAGCCTAGAAGTCATTAACTCGAGCAGCGGAAGTGTACGTGTTCAAGATTTTTATTAGCAGATTATTAAGGAATAGAGTCGCTGGCGATCGGTCCTCGCAAGACCGCGCAGTAGGTTCTGGCAACGGACCAACTGTGCCAAATGAGCTACCAGTGCCAGTGAATAATGGTGGACCTAGTGCAGATCAACAGACTAGGCGCGGGGCCACACCCCTCATGTTTACCGCAGAGGCAGCAGCTTTATCTGCTGAAGGCCGCAGTGGCTTGAAGTCGCCATCTCCAGGGTCCTCCGCCATATCAAGGCCAACTACAACGCATGAGGTGGACGAAAGTGAAGAATGTATGCGCACGTTATTAGCACAAAAGTGAAAACGAAGTAAGAAGGGTTTAGGGTAAGGATGCTTGCGGAATGGAAAAGAATGTATGCAGACAGCACACGGAATGAGCAACGAATTTGCAGTCAGTTAAATTCTATTCAAAGGCGACGTGTATTTTCAGATGCCGAATTGAATAGACTTAAACAACAGAAGCTACGCAACTGTGTAGTAACACACCGCCAGAGACTCCATTCCATCGTGAGGAACAAGAAGAATGAGGACTATTTGAAACGGAACATGTAGCTGAAAATCAAGCGAGTTCAAATAGTAAGGAACATCAATGAATTGCAGGAAAGCTACCAGAAATACCATATTGATTACGAAGATGTTCCATTGCAGAAACGATCTTGTATATCTAAGGTGATTGGGAGTGCGAAATTTTACGCTGCTTGTAAAGAAATGAATCCCATTGTTGAAAATATATTATCGCAAATGATTTCGTTGGAGGAACTGTCTGACGCAGTGCACTGTGCCGCTTTCGCAATTTGCTAAATTTTGGGCATAAAAATTTAGGAGGAAATAGAGAGAACATACAAAGACTGCAGCTCTAAAAACGAATTCATACCGACATCGAAGAAAGTAATCATTTCCAAAATTAATAAATCTAGGAAGTCTGACAGCCTTCTTCGCAGGAAAAGGAAAAGTAGCTAAGAAAAGGGATATGATCAATTGCTGAAAGAAAAAGTTAGGAATGAACCTAAAAAATCTGGATATGAGGTTGAAAGATAAATAGGAACGTCTGAAAACAGAATTGCTGCACTCTGTGCGAGAATTAGGTGTTATGATGAAGCAGCACACAGATGCCAACAACAGTCAGCCTTCCCTTTCGATCAAAAGAAATTTTATAGGCAGCTGCAGAATGGCCATGAAGACCATCAAGGGCAATTTTCGAGTAGCGAATCCTTGGCTCAGTATTGGACTGATATCTAGGCCATACCAAAGCAACACTATGAAGGAGGCTACTGGCTGCAGGAGGAAAGAGAAACTTGTAACATCGACGAGATGCCTCCCTTTGAAATTTACCTTGCTTGTATCAAAACGGCAGAATAGAGAACACAAAATTGGAAGTCGCCTGGTCCGGATGGTATCCAAAATGTATAGTGGAAATATTTCATTCCCACGCACCCATACCTGACTCAACTGTTCAATAAAGTTTTGCGAGATCCAAAATATATTCCCATAGTATTTGTTGACAGGCAGAACGTATATGGTGCCCAAAGACGGTGATATATCTCAAGCAAGGAATTATCAACCGATCACTTGCCTTGAAAGGTTTTCAGAAAGTCCCTTGTCTTTGTGATAGGCCTGTTCGCGCTGCCGCGCTCGGAACACAACTGTTCTCCTTCGTGAATGGCGCTCAACATAAAACCTTATAATTAATTAAATAATTATTACTATCATGAATTTGTACAAGATAGAGATGGTGCACCTCACAACATTTTTTCAATATTCGTTAAAAACACTGTTGAAAATAATTTATAAGTAATTTTATACCGTTAAACGTAGACAGCATTGGTAATTCCTGCACCACAATGAAAGTTAAACTCACAAGTGGAAAAATCTCCGATTTTTGGGAATCGAAAAATTTAAGAAAATACTAATAAGCGCAACAGAATAAGACGCGGGAAAATGTAGGGTTTAATTCTAAAATAACAACAAACAAATAACATAGGAAAAGAAACATCAGAAATTGCCAGGCATTGTTGAATGCCTTGCAATTGATGCCATCGACGAATATTTGATATCCCTTTCCTTATCAGCCGACAGTTGAGGATGTTCCCTTGAACCACTAAGCTCGAGGAGAAGAGGCCTGTCCAAACATCCTTGGGCCTTGGCTGGCGGCACATGTACTTGTCGCCCAAGAAAGCAAAGCGCTCGCTGCAGGAATTTCGCCAGCGGATGCGCGCAAACCGCACGCGCGATTTTGTGTGCATGGCGCAATTCTGCACATGCGCGAACGCCATGTGTGAGGTGCACTTGCGATGATATCACGGCGAAGCAAAGAATGCTCTTTGTTCCGCGCCTGACGCCACCCGTGTGGTTGACAACCACAGCCTTATCGCTGGCCCCGTCTCTCATACAGGCACCAGCCCTTCCTCCTACAGCAGAACGCAAAACCTAGATGAACAACATTCTGGATGTGCACTCAGGAGGAAAATGCTATCATAAAATGAAAAATGGCTGAAATTTAATTCTGAAAACTTATTTTTACTTTCTCGCTACGAAGTAGAGAGAACGTTATGTAGTTCTGCGCGAAAAAGCGGCGAATATTCGGCAGAAAAAACAGTTGCTAAATTTAGAAAAAATCCTCTAACATGTGGTGTAGACAGAATCTATGTGTTGTGGGACCTTGGTATAAAAAAATCGAATGACAGCTAAACGTCTGTCTGTTTGTCCGTTTGTGAACAACACTATCGCCTAAACCGATCAGCCAATTTTCTCCAAAATTGATATTCCCCAATCGTTCGAGCTGATGATGCGGAACCTAGAGATTTGAAACCAAAATTTTAATTTTGGGGAGGAATATACATAAAGCCCCTGGTACATTTTCAAAATTTTCAAAAAACGGCTGAAAGGTTATTGATTAAATTTTGTACGTCCAGTTTTAGCACCACTAGCTCATTTTTTCCTTAGGCTTTGCAGTTTAGAAATACAGTGATAGTAGATTTCGAAACTATTGAGTGTTAAAGGTTACGAAATAGGCCGATAGAAAAACACATTATAATCTCAAATATATTTTGGTCAGCACAATTAGGACCTTCCCTAAAGTTAAGCTTAGGTGAGAAAACGGTTTATGAAAATGTTTAAGTAACCACTGAAACAAAACCTTGTAAGAGGGCTACTGCAGGACAGAGGCTACTCCCCAGCCCTACATCTAACAGATGTATGACAAAAAATTACATGTTATGTCAGTCATTTCTATTGTCGACACAAATTAATGTTATTCCAACCGAAATTTGTATGTCTTTTTCCCTTAATTCTTTTTTAACTGTATTTTATCCCATGCATTGTTCGACTTCACTCTTTCAACCGTCTTTCACGTTATATTACTTTTATGTTCTAGTTGCCAAAATACAATATATAAACTAATGTTTACGTAATACACTGCTCTATTTTCTTAATTTGAATCCACCATCCAACACTTAGGGACTTTGCTTACACTTTGGGGTTCCACTCAGTTCTGATTCAATTCAACTAGAAACGCTTTATTTTCGTCTCTCCTTCATTTGTTTAATAGCCACAATGTCACTTTCGGGATCAAATATATTCGTATTAAAATTATCGTTGACGTATCCGGATGGTTCGCAACAATATCCAAATTAATTTATGTGCATTGTTTGTCACATTTATGTACAGGAATCGTACATAATTTTTGGCGCGGCATGGACGTCAAGTCCTTGAATCAATAATATCACCAACCATTGTGTGCTTCTTGATGGATTATATTTCCTCAATTCCATTCACGAGTAGGAACGTATTGATGTAAGAGGAGTCGCCTTTTAAATGTTTTGTTTGTTAAGTGTCTTTGATGGAGGGGAACCTATACCGGGTTGCCAATTATCTGCCACGGAGCACGGGTGATCAAGCAACCAAAGCATCATC
This sequence comes from Gryllus longicercus, assembly GCA_038098605.1. Taxonomy (NCBI): domain Eukaryota; kingdom Metazoa; phylum Arthropoda; class Insecta; order Orthoptera; family Gryllidae; genus Gryllus; species Gryllus longicercus. Next base: position 1,217,836 of record JAZDUA010000206.1, on the reverse strand, counting down.
AACTGACCTGCAACGATGGAGTGTCATTACCTTGGTCTAAAGGGTGATTTCGGCTGGCTCTTTACTTTCCCGTCTATACGGAGTAATATATGTAGTATAGGGAAAATTATGTAATGCTGCGGAAAATCGATTTCGAGATTTCAACGGAAATACACGTTTTGGGGCCCCTGGACGCCAAAAAATTGGTTATTTAAAACGTCCGTCCGTCTGGTTTATGTGAACAATTCTAGCCTAAACCATGCGAAGGATTTTTTTCAAATTGAAATACCTGTCCATTTAGCCTGAGTCAAAGCTCTGCGATTTTGAAAATCATTCATTAGTTTTGGAGATACTTTACGTGAAGCCCCTGGGACATTTTCAAAATTTTCTCAAATATGGTGACACATTTTTTCTTTAAATTTCTTATAAGAATAGTGTTACAATACACTTATTATACATTAATTCATTTCTTATAAGAATAGAGTAAGAATACACTTACGGTTTTCACGGTTAACTCTGAATTTTCGAAAATTGCAAAAGTTTGAATATTTTTTGGGGTTTTCCTACAACAAAATTCAAGATAGATATTTTTTCTGCGAATAAAATTTGTTGTCCTTAATTTGTTCTTTCATTAACGTCAGGTACATTTTTTTTGAAAATTTTAGTTGTTTTCGCGCAATATTGCGTGCAATTTGTGCAATTTTAAAAAAAATTACGGAAACAAGATTTTCTCAAAAACGGCTCCAATTTTTTTCTTTAAAGTTTTGGTAGGGATGATGCTAAATGCACTCTATAAGATGACAAACGCAATATTGCTCTATTCTTTTGTTTTATTAAAAAATGAAATTTTTTTACTTGTCTCTCACGTCGTTAATATTTACATTAACAGTAATTTGCTCACGCCATTTTATTTATGAGTACACGTGCTTTAAATAATGTCACATAAAACTTCTCAAAAACTCAACTGTTTTCTGTCAAAACTAGCTCAAAACTGCGCATTTTCAGAAACGCTCAAACGCCATTTTATCAAAAGTGGACGCAATTTTTTAATAAAACTTTTCGAACGGATAGTGATAATTGCACTCTTTAATATGACAAAGTTCCTTTCGGGGTATTTTTTTCTTTTTTGAAACATTACACAAATATATTTTTTAAAGGCCGTTAATATGCACATTTCCTGCAATTTGTAAACACTGTTCTATTTGTGTGTTAATGTGCTTCAAATGACATTAAATTAAGTTTTTCAAAAACTCATACCCTTTCTGTGAAAAAAGTGCTTCAAATTTCGAAAATATTGTAGCGCTTAAGCGCCATTTTCTTATAAACGGCACTATATTTTTTCATTGAAAATTGCCGTTTAGGACGCGGTTTTACTGTTCTTCAATATTCTTTAAATAATATTTCTGTTCTATTATTATTAAACCGAAAAATTAAGAAATTTAAAAAAAATGTATTTTGGGCGGCGATAGAAGGCAGCAGGCTAGAGTATGTGGCAAGTTCGAATAGCTAGCCGAGACCAAAGGAAATAGAAAACAAATACGGGAAAGTCTGTTTCATTCTATAGCACCACTAGTTTTCTACTGCCTTGTACCTTGAGTTCCTCTCTGCCTCTCCCATGAGAGTGAAGGAGAGCTTGAGCGGCTGATAGCTTCTTAAGAACCGGAGTGGAGTACACAACTGCGATAACTATGTTTTGAATGATTAGATAGACTGCATTCATCAAGACGTTCATTTAGAAAATGTCGTGGAGGAATGGCCTTTCGCCTGCTGAACCTGACAAGTGACTTGTGGCCGTTTAAGCCATTTAGTCTTCCAGTGAACCTATTTAATTTATAATACGAATGCGAGCGAAACTCACACCTAGAGTTTGAGATGGTCACACAAATTCAGGGAGAATTTAAAAAAAAATGAAAGGAGCTTTTGGTTGTTGGATACCAAACCTCACATCTAATACTTTTTAATTGAACTACAAACAGAAACCTCCCCTCTAAAGTAGGTCTAAATAGCAAATGGTTCACGGAAGCGGTGTGATTCTACTTCGTAATTCGAGTGTTTACTTCTGTCCGTGTCAGTTACACCGTACTCGTGCTTTATCGGAAGGCAGGGTATATATAATTGAAGTGGATCCGGTGAGCAAGCGTGTATGAAAATAAAATATTAAAAGCAATCTATGGATTTTTCAAAACTCCTTCATGTCCCTATGAAAACATTAAAATATTACCGTACGTGCAAACAACTTCATAATAATAATTTTATTGTAATATTCTCGAAAAATAAAAATATTTTTCCTCACGTGCTGATGATTTTCTAAATTCTTTGACTGTCCTAGTGTAAACCAAAATCTGTGCAGCTTCGGTGAGTCCCGTAGAAATATTTGCCATAGAAGTCGTAAACGTCGAGTATTAGATTTTGTGAACCAAATATGGCTCACAGGACTGTGAACGTTTTAAAAAATCTCAAAACGTGAGAAATCGGTTATGCCATCACACTGGCAGAGGAGATTCATTTTCAGACTCTTAAGTTATCCGTTCAAAGATTAACTTGCATGAAGGTTATTAGGGCTATTATACATCATCCCATCTGCCGCATATCACTATCTGGGGAGGGCTTACGCAATAGTACGCTGGTCTTGCCGCTCGTAGGAACGAAACGAAATGTGAAAAGGCCACCTCGGGGCCACTCGCCGGTAGCCGTGCCTTGGTGGAGGGGCGGCGTCGGGGTGGCGCGGCGGGGCGGCGCGGGAGCGGAGGGCGGCGCGACAGACCGTCGCCGAGCTGCGGCGGCGTCTATGAGGGCGGAGGTGGCGCGACGGCGGCGCCGCCGCCGCCTTTGGGGGCGGAGGGGGCGTGACCGGGCTGGCGGTGGCGGTAGCGGCGGCGGTCACTTCTTTGAGGACGGAGGTGGCGCGAAGACAATGGTGGCGGTGCGGTGGCGGTGCGGTGGCGGTGGTGGCGAAGTCGGAGTCGAAGGCGGAGGCGGAGGCGGAGGCGGAGGCGGAGGAGGAGGAGGAGGAGGAGGAGAAGGGGAAGGAGGAGGCGGAGGCAGAGGCGCAGGCGGAGGCAGAGGCGCAGGCGGAGGCAGAGGCGCAGGCGGAGGCAGAGGCAGAGGCGCAGGCGGAGGCGCGGAGGCGGAGGCGCGGAGGCGGAGGCGCGGAGGCAGAGGCGCGGAGGCGGAGGCGCGGAGGCAGAGGCGCGGAGGCAGAGGCGCGGAGGCAGAGGCGCGGAGGCAGAGGCGCGGAGGCAGAGGCGGAGGCGGAAGTGGAGGCGGAGGCGGAAGTGGAGGCGGAGGCGGAGGCGGAGGCCAAGGCAAAGGCGGAGGCGAAGAGGTTAGCGCTGGCGGAGGCGGAGGCGCAGGTGAGGCATTGGTGGCGCAGGCGGAGGAGGGACAGGGCGGCGACGTGGCGACGTGGTGGCGGGCGCGACGCCTCCAATTCCGCCCTTCGCCGCCTTCTGCGTTGGCGCCAGGTAGCTTCCAGGGTTGCGGACGGCGGCCCGCGGCGCAAGTCCGTCCTTTTCAGAACCCTGAACCGCAGTGACCGAAATAAAGATTTCAGCGGACGTTACGCATACGCGAAATATTGCTTTTTTCACTTTACAACCTACCGGTGCTAATGTGTCTTCTCGGTTTTTACCTGGAAAGCTCGGGACTAAAATACTGGGTTAACGTAATTTTTATTGTAGAAAACATATTTTGCAGTAAACGAATCCAAAAATATGAACCCTTGAACCAGCCTTGTCTGTTACATGTGGTCATAAGGATTCTCCATGTTTATGGCTATTTCGCTTTCTCCGTAACAGCAATACACGTACTTATGAAATACCCGCATCTGTTGGCCGAAACGTAATCTCGTCCCATATGGTCAGGAGTCAACGTCAAATCCTCTCAGAAAAACTGATGCTCGTAAGAGATTGTGATTTTGCGTTGGGTTGTCTGGGCAACACCGCGTTATGGGTAGGTCAGCCAGCGAACGACTCAATATTTCCTCTAGGGCTTTCTTCAGAGTGGACATATCAGCACAACTTAGAGGATCTAAAGGCGCACAGAGGCGAGTAAGCGCGCCTACTTCGGACTGTTATTATCTACTAAATCTACCAATTACGCTACATGCTTCATTGTTCCCAAAACCGGTTCCCACGACTGAATTGCCACCGGAGTGGGCGAAATCATGACCCTTGCAAATTCTTGTAGGAGCGACTGGAAGAATAGGGTTCCACAGTAGAGCCCGGCTTCCCGAGTCTGTTTCGCACCTGTTGCAAATATTTCGCCGTTCCTACCAGCTTCATTGTTCTCTTATTGGGCAACAATGCGATTGGTTAAGTAATTAAATTTCTGAGCGCGTCAACTGCAATGGTAGATAATCCCGTTTGTGTAGTGAATGTCATATCTCGGGAGGCGGCGGAGTTTCTCCACTGGAGCGTGAAATCCAGCGGCGATCCATCGTGGTCTTGATGGATTTCAATCTCCAGATAGCTCCTTAGGCTTGTGTCACACGAGCGTTGCGTCGACGCGCGTTTGACGTGCGATAAGTAACGCGCATCGTAAATTAACACTGTATCTTATGCGGAACGGTCAAAGAGCTCGTGTGCCCTTTCGCGCTACAGTGTCATTTCGCGAGGCGCATTACTTTACGCGCGTCAACGCAACGCTCGTGTGCAGGGGCCCTTACCGGGGCACCGTCCCTGCCGGGATAAGCTCTAAGCTTCAGACCGGTCGTCCGTCATGTGTGCTCGTGGAGTGCATGGATGTGTAAGACTGTGTGTGGGTATGGGGAGAGGAGAGGGCAGGGATGAAAGAAGAAAGATCGCACGCGGTCCATAACTCATGTGTTAGGGTACTGCTACGGCATTCGGTTGATACAGATTGTAGAAACCAAGGAACAACCGATCAGAGCAGTCGGCCGCTAGAATTTTCCAGGCAGCGGCTGAATTCGACCTAGATATATACGAACTAGTAAATCAAAAATTCACCACCACCGAGTCTCGAAGTCCAGGAAACAATGCGACGGCGACAGAATTACAACCTGCTGCAAACTGGCTCGCGTTTCACGTGTACTCGCATGTGAACATTTTCTCGTGAATGTACGGAGTCTATATTGCTCGAGTATACTAAGAAGCATTGAAGTAAGCTCGAGTATACTAAGAATTGCATTTGCTCGAGTATACTAAGAAGTTGGAGCAAAAGGGGTCGTCCATAAATTACTTGGCGCTAAGAGGGAGGAGAGGGTCTGAGGCAGCGTTACGCTGCGTTACATATGGCTAAGGGGGTATTAGTTAAGTGTTACGTAATTGACATTTATTTTTTTACTTTTAAATATTTGCTGAAATAATTCCATTTTCGAGTCCTGTACTAAAACATTAAAATATTAACAAATTAATGTTTTAAAACATAAAAAACTAAAGTTATTAGTTGTAAATTGTTACAATCAATGGAAATAATTTTTAATTTTTTTGATCTCTAAGATTACGAAGAAAATATTCAAAACTGATGTGAAGTATATTCTAAAATCCATTTTAATTGGCACTGTAGATTCTCACTCATGCGTCATCAACAACGGCGTGTGCATAGCTTGTGATCAACCATTTCTCGCCCAATCACTCTTCCTTCACTCGCAACTTGCCCCAATCAGATTGCTAGGTATGAGCAGGCAGCATCGCCAAGTAATTTCTACTTTAATTATTATAAATTACTTTAATATACAACATAAGTAAAAATACAAATTGTTTTTACTGTGCTATAATTTACTTTCACTTCTTACATTTACAAAGGGGGATGTAGTCGCAAGCGCTACGTAATTATTAAGGGGGGTTCAAGCGCGCGTTACAAGGGGGTATTGCAGTTGCAAGGAGCGTTTGCAGGGGGTATTGAAAATCCTCCAAATTTGCTTTACGTAATTTATAGACGCCCCAAACACACGAATCCAGCCGCGGGATACTTGGCGTTGGCTCACGGAACGCCTGCGTCGGCGGCCGCTGCGCGGGGGCGGGGGCGGGGGATGGACGCGGGTGAGGAAGTCGGGGGCGGGCGACGGGGAGGAGGGTGGGCGTGGCCGGCGCGACGCGACGCCCCGGGCGACGGAAGCGGCGGCGCCAGCAGCGAAGACGGAGGCACTCTCGGCCGCGAGTACACACCCATTAGAGCAGGAAGAGGGGCGGAGGGGCAAGACACTCGGGGAGAAGGTAGATGGCCTTGGACGGGGGACAACTCCTCAGGTTGAGGGGGCCCAACCCTTGCTGTTTCATCGTTGAGACATGCGAAAAGAACTCGTATTTGCAGCAACGTGTACTCGAAGAATGGGGGTTGAAGATATGTATATGTATATATATATATATATATATATATATATATATATATATATATATATATATATATATATATGTTTGGTTTTTAATATTGATTTCAAAGCAATGAGAACACTAATGCTGGCCTTACATTAGCAATACGTTTCCGCAATATCATTTAGCAATTTGTTTCTGCTTCTTGCGGTCATCTTTACACTAACAAGAGCAAGGAGGGGCAATATATTGCCAGAAAGATCTGAGCAAGATCTTTCCGGCAAGATATTGCCGATCGCTTTACATTAAGGACTATTTGTTGCCGTGTTTCGTGACGGCGCGAGGGAAATGTCGCATGAAATGAAGTGAGGTTATACCTCGCTCACTTCCCGACATATAACTAGTGGAAGGCACAAGATACGAGTTGCGGTCGCACTTATTGTGCTAAATGAGATGAAGTAACGCCGACGATTTGTTAGGACGTGTGACTGAATTTTAAGAAGAAAGGAAAAGGGGGCTTGTGCGAATTAGGTAGAAGTGTCTGAATATTTTTCATAAAACAAAATGATTTCGTGGATTTCGATTCCGTGGGAGCAAAGTAACTTTCTTTTAATAAAAAGTGCAATTACTAATTCGGCAAAAAGTTATAAAATATCCATTTCCTACAACTGATATATTATAGAGTAATCTTAAAATTGATTTAGATTAGATTAATATCTCAATAATTTTTTACGTAAAAAATTAATAATCAGGGGGGCATCTATGGCTGAATCAAAATTTGAACCTGTGATAATCAACCATAGAGGGAATATTTATTACTACTTTTATTGCCGTAAACCTTCACACACCGATTTTACGAAAAAATGCATATTAAAATGGAACTATTACGTCTATGTACAACCGTACGTACTTCCTGCGTATGAGACTGGGGTCATCATTGGCTTCTTTCAGCAATATTTTGCTCCGACTTCAATCCAATTCTAGCCCCAGCAACAGCCGGCAATATCTTTTCTTGGATGGAAGCACATAAGTTTACATTACGACCGGAATATCTAGCAAGAAATATTGCCAACATCAGAAATATTTATTGCCGCAATGTTTACATTGGCAACTTTTCTTGCGAAATAATATTGCTCGCCATTTTCTTGCAAGTGTAAAGCCAGCTTAAGAAACGGTAATAAAAATTTTGATATTTATGACATATATTTGATAAAATATGATACAAAAATAGTAATGTGACTTACAATGTTTCAGACTGATACGGATATCCTAAAACGAATTTATTATCATATATTATTGAATTGAGTATTTATTACCTACGCTCTCGTAGATTACTTCAATTCAAATATCAGAGGTACAGAAAACAGGGTTCAAATGTTTACGTTTTTATTTGCAGAAAATTGCGAAAAGCTAAGGCCTAATGTGTGTATGTAAATTACGTCCTCAGGCATGCGCGCCTAAAACAAGAGAAGCGAGCAACAACAATCCTGGGCCTCCTAATCTATTAATCATTATTATTTACATATGATATATTTTGCTAGTAAAAATATGAAAGAGTACAAGACTACGTAAATTATAACTTTAATAAAACAATTATATTGCAATTGATTTTATGTTGTACCATTTAGTGTTATCAAATGGCTTGAGAAGTCTATTCCCGTAATGTAAAACAATTCTCCAAATTCTCAGGTTAAAAAAGGGGGAAAATCAGTGATTACATATATTTAGAAACAAATGGTTCATTACGTAACGCAAAGTGACATTTTCCAAAATATTCAGGGGAGCCAGGACCTCACTCAGCCGACGTCTGCGATTACATTTGAAAATTTCGTCTTATCAGTCGAGGCTGGTGGGTGGTATTTTCTTAATGACTTAAATGCCATAATTTGCGAAAGAATAAAACGATTACAGATTTTAACAACAAGCAGTTGATAAGAAATATGTCACAGAATTTATGACTAGAATGTAGCGTATTCTCGAAAAGAACAATATTTTCAGCTTCTTTGTCTCAAGCTAATTCCACTAGAGATATTTACCAGAAAGGATGTTCCAAAAAGTCATTGGCTGGGAGGTGACCTTCAGCTTTTCAGCGCCGTACCTGACAGCGAACAAGTACGCAGATTCGAATCGCGGGCAAATACAAAGGGAACGTCTGGCTTCCCGGAAGTCTTGTCCCTTGGGATTTCTGTTTACAGGTCAGGACTACCTTTCCTTCGCCCTCCTCACAACTCGATTTTGCTTCAACAATATAAAAGTCGTTTCGCAGAATTGCGGAATTTTCCACGTGCAGGTCAACCATTATCTCCCACGCCCCAACAAGCGCCTGCGTCTACCCCGTCGTGGCGCCGCCCCCTCCCCCCGAGACCGCCCTTCCGACAGTTGTGTCGCCACTCCTGACTACGCCGCCGCCGCCGCCTCGCCACCGCCACCGCCACCGCCATTGCCGCTGCCATCGCCGCCGCCATCGCCGCCGCCGCCATCGCCGCCGCCACCATCGCCGCCGCCGCCATCGCCGCCGCCACCGCCACCGCCGTCGCCGCCGCCGCCGCCTACGCCCAAGACGCCCCCGCCCACGGCGCACACTGGGTCCAAATCAACGCTCACGGCGCACCCTGTCGATTTTTTCTATTTCCCCTCCACAATACCCACAGTAGGCGGGAATCTATTTTCGTGATTTGGTTTACACTTAGTACAAGAGGGTAGAGGAGGGGATTTGCTAAAAAAACTAACTTTGGTATACCTAAAGAATGGGATGATTTGACAGCTAGTGCTGGCAACTCAACTGAAGATTCTGTGGTCGTTGTGTCCTTGAACCTATTAGATTCTTCTTCCTCCATTCGTTCGTTTGCAGTTGGCTAACTTGTAAATGGCTTCGACTCTTCTTTTGTGATGTCCTCGTCCGACGAAAATATAGTGCGCCACGAGAAATAATTGAAATTAGGAAGAGCAAAGCTATGTGCTCTTCTGTAAAAATTATTTTCGAGTCTTCAATGTGAGAAGCGTACAGGCGACGGTACACCTGTTACCGGCTTCTGCACTGTGGCGACTGGCGAGCTGTGTTCGGGAGTGTCCCATTTATTCCTTTAACATCATAGAGATATGTTCTATTGAGAATTAGTATTTAAAATATTCATTTGAAAAGTGAATGCTTGTAAAGGAAACAACTCTCAAGAAACTTTAGTAAAGCCTTTAGTTGTGGATGCAAGAATACAAGTAAAAGATAACATTCACTGTTTAGATGTTTTAATTGGTGAGAGTGAATATAAAGAATGTGCCTATTATTCATCCAAGAAATAGATGAAAATAGATATACTAGATAGATCAAGGAATGCATTGAAATGCATAATATTAGTGACATATAAAACAATTATTAAAATACATTTGAGGTATGAGAGCATAGTACCAAGTTTTGATAATTGGGGTGTGATAATTATAAAAAAAAGCACCCTCTTCACTACAAAAATGCATTCACTATGAAACTTCCAGAAAAGGTATTTGAACGTCCCCTGAAAAATAATTTTTCTTTCTATGTACATTCATGGCAGTTTTCTTTTACTCAATGTAAGAGCATGTTAAGACATTTCTCCACCTATATAAATAAATTTCAATATTTCCCGGACTCGCGTACGTGCATATACCTAAGCGAAACTCAGACATCTGTATAGTGATGTCTTCGCGGAAGCCGTAAACAAACCTTACCAAGGGGTATAACTAAACAGTTAACGCGGCGGAGGGATACTTTTCTGAATTACACGTGATGTTTACTTGTTTCGCGAACTGTCACTTTAGCCCATTCTTATAAAAATCGCTCTCTATGTACTGTTTTTGCTTCTTGGTAATTTTTTTTCAATCACGCATCAATCGCACTTGTTTTATTATATACATTGTAAGATTTTCATACGAGGATTTCTGTAAAACTTAGCGCTGCTACATCACGTACTTTTTACTTTCTCACTATTATTTACACAGTATAGAGACAGTACAGTGTTGTAATGCTGCGAAAAAAAACGGCAAATTTTCCACACAAAAACTCTCATTGCCGAGCCCTGGCAACGAAAAAGAGTTTAAATGTTGTTCCTAAATATAGTACATTACTTTCTCTGCCACATTGTGTAGTCAGAATCTACGTTATGTGGGTCTCTGCTACCGAAAAATCGAGTGACGACAAAACAGCAGTCCGTCCGCCTATGCATGAACAACACTAACCGGATAAGCAGTAAAAAGAATTTCCTCCAAAATTCATATTCCTTCATATTCTTCAGCGACTGATGTCGCTGTCCCATGTATTTGAAACTTATTTTAATTTTTGGAGGTAGTTTACGTGAAGGTTCTGGGACACTTTCAACATTTTCAAAAAAACATCACCAAAATGATTAAATTTTTACTTTGGTTAACTCGGTTAGTAAAGGACACTTAAGGGAATGCTGCAGATCTAAAGTTTGTTCAAATCAATGATTTTTCGAAAAATTCAAAATTTGTTCGTCATCTTCCAACAACTACAATTATAGAGATTATTTTTTTTAATAAAATGTGCTCATCACAAAAATATCTTCAAATAAGTTCTTGTTCAATTCTTACAAAATATGAGTATTTTGTCTAATCTTGCGTCAAATATATGCAACTTGTAAATTTTAAACAATAATTTTCACTGAAATGGCTCCAATTTTTTTCTTTGAACTTCTTTCACGCATTTTACAAAGAACGGTAAAAAATTGGAGCTGGTCCCACTTTGTGTGTGGTGTCTGTATTTTCAAATATTGAACAAAATCAAAATGGTAAATTCGAATTTTCCGCGCTTCGTTTGACGCGTTGGCAAAATGACAGGTATCAGAGAGCCCAGAAAGCTAGTTTTTCTGCTGGAAGATCGCATTTTTTTTACCGCAACATTGCAATATCTTATCTATGCTACGTAAGTAGTATATGAGAAAGTAAAAAAAAAATCCCAGGCACGGATTCGAAACCGATCATCAGAAATAAAAAGCCAAAAGGAGCTTTCTGACGCCATCTAAGCGTGTCTCAGCAACACTCGTTTTATAATCCCATAATTAATACTTCATTGTGTAATATCCTCATCAGCATTCTTGCAATGAATACTTCATGATGGTGATATGAGAGAGTCGTAACTACTTCAAATGGAAATGGTTATGACATTCACTGTAGAAGATATTCTCTGGTCTTGCAATTCCCTTGGATTTAATGTTATGTAGTCATACTATGAAACTCTAAACGTGAAAATAATTCTTCCTCACAATTATGGCATTTTAGCTTTGATAAAAGCTGATTATGGTTGTTAGCAGGGTAACAGGTTCATTTCGAAAAGCCCAGCAGATCTTTTCGGCTCTTTCCTTGCTTTTCCCTTTCTCGGAATTTTTGGCCTTCTCGTGCGTCGGCGACCGCCTTCGCAGAACAACCCTCGTTCGCGTAACGACAGCCACGTAACGCTGCAAATGAGCGCGGCTGGGTTTCACCACTCCGGACAAAAGCGCTTTGCGGGAAGGGCCAAGGCGCGGCGCGCAGGTACACGGATTTACGTAGAACTCTTCTCTTTGAAGAGGACACAAATGAAGGCAAGGACTCAGAGAAAGAGCACAGAAGTGTGGGAAATTTCCAGATTTCGAAACTCGTGGTGGTTCTGATTCAATCTCCAAAGGCGAAGGCGGGTATCTGAATCGTTTCTCAGTTGCAAATGTACACGCGCGTACATCATAAACTGTAAATATTAGATCGCGGCACAAAGCGCTCATCATGTTTTGAATGAATTCGAGCAAAAGTCCTCCAAAATAAAGAAACTAGCTGGGGCTTTAAAACTAAGCGTTTAGAGCATCTTTATCACTAGGAAACGGAGTTAATTTCTATAATAAATTATAAACATATGAAAATTAAAAAATGAATTTATTTTTTTTACAAAATATGTAAGAAAAATAGATAATATGTAACATAAAAATTCATTACAGTGTTTCAAATTACTGCATACAAGCATTGTCCTAACTCAGAATATCGCCGATAAGGCCCTAAAATGAATTCCGAACTACTGAAAGGAACTTCCACCTCTACAGAAGCAGTTGTAGACTGGTCGTCACCTCACAGAGTATTCGAAATCTAAAATACGTTCGCAGTATAAACAATGTTTCCGAAGAGCCGGTGCTCAAGTGAATGTTACCAATATTAGTGCAGCCAATGATGGATCCCAGTGGGAGGGTGGGGAACATACGATAAAACAATGATTTGTAAAAGAATATTTGTTAGTTTTCGATTCATTTACGCTTGGGCTATATAAAACATGAGCAAACACGTGGTTCAAATTACTTCTGCTTCACAAACTTCATCCTTGATTCCGAGAGCGCGGTTTCTAAGACGCAGGGGGGTGTAAGTTTTCCAATTCATGGCGGAGGTCCAGTGGTCATAGAGTAGTAGACAAGCTCAGTATTTGTAGGCAAACATTTTCTTTGTTACGAAGAATATTTCAGTAACATAAATAACATATATTGCAAACTCCCATCAAACATTTTCCGTTCATACGTACATCTTAAAATGTAACAAAATATGGAAGAAATATTTAGCAATTTGTAAAGTATGTAACAATATGGATATAAATAAAATATATGTGAAATGAGTGGGTGAAAACCCGAACGGTACGGTATAAGTGACATTGCACAAATTCTGAGAAAAAAAATAAATTTTAAGCTCTATTTCAGTGGTCATGTATTTACGTGGTTTTAATTGAGAATGAGAATTGAGAATGCTGTACTTTTAATGATGAAACAAAGCACCACGACTTTACAGTGATATTGACTTAAATAAACAGCGTTCTCAGAATACATAAAATGTCACTTACACCGTTTTGGTTTTCACCCATTCAAATAAAAGTTGTTCCAATGCATTCAGAATGTCTTGTAAACTAAAAAATCCTTGAATGCAAGTATTTTGTTCCTTGTTGTAAAATCATGTTACATTACATGAAAATCAGTTCCCTATATATTCCTAATTATTTATGCGCGTAGAATTTAAAAGAAATCTGGGAAGTCCTACGGGTATGTTAGAGGTGCCTACGGTTTTGTTAGATACCCAGCAATTCAGGAGTAATTAAAAAATGTAATTTAAATGTTTTGTTGCATATCACTACTAATAGCGAGTTTGCAAATGAATGTTTAAGTTTGCAAATGAAAACAATTTTTACGATTGATTCGTTTTATAAATACCAAATAGTTGCAAACTAGTGTTTAATCTTCGAAAAATAAAGAGGGCTCTATCCAAACTCATCTCTCAACAACGAGTTTCCCAACGCTCTGGTATATGGTAGCTTTATACTTTCATATTAATAATATTATAATATTAATCATAATAAGTTCAAAAATAATTAATATAATTCAACGTAATATTTACAAATACCAGTAATTTGAGAAGGCCCGTGCTATGTTGCAGGAAGACTACAAGTATTTTTTGTACAGAATAAAATGATTTTTTCATGCTAATTTAGAAATGCAATCATTCCTGAAGTGTGCAGGTAGATATTCAAGGTAGTGTCTACGCAACTAAGCTACTTCTAAATATTTTAATACCTTAGTTGAAACGGAAAGAACTAAATGAGTATCAGGAAAGTAAAGTTGATTCTGAGCAAGGATTCACATATTTCGTTGATCCTACGGTCACCTTCAAAACAAGTTCTTTAGAGATCGTGGGTGAACTTCCTCAAACGCCGTACACAAAAAGTATCAGCATCAGCACCGCTATTATAAGTATCGAGGAAAACATACTTTTCCTTTCCAAGATTCCAACTCATACATTGAATAAATTCGCTTACTTCCTTTAATAGAGAATGCTCCAACACATTGCGTGAAGATGTTACAGGTTTAAGGTATTGTAAATCGGGCAGTCGATATCAATATTCCTTACGGAATATTTACCATCTCTCAGTGCATTATATATATATATGTATATATATGTTTATATATGTTTATATATGTATATATATATATATATATATATATATATATATATATATAGAGAGAGAGAGAGAGAGAGAGAGAGTAATGTACGAAGTAAAGAAAAGTTAGTAATGCTGCGGAAAAAAATTTCGAGATTTCAACAGAAATACACGTTTTGGGTTTCACTGGAACTGAACAATTATTATTTTCAAAACGTCCGTCCGTTTGTGAACTTGACTAGCGAGTAAACTATTCATAGGATCGTTTCCAAAGTGATCATTCCACCATCCATCTGGCTCGACTGGAAACTCTGCAATTGTGAAAACCATTCTTTGAATTTTGGATATACTTTGAATGAAGCACCTGAGACATTATCACTATTTTTTCAGAAACGGCTCAATTTAACAAAATAATGTAAGAATAGAGTAAAATACACTTGTAAAGAAGGCATAGGTCCGATTTTCACTGTTAACATGAAATTCCGGTAAGTTTGAATTGTCCGGCGTCTTCCTACAATTACCATATTAAAGTTAGCGTTTAAAAAAAAATAAATTTGTTCTCATCTTTAGTTATATCACTATCGTCATGTACATTGTTTTTGAAATGTTAGTATTTTTCGCGCAATATTTGGTGAAATATGTGCATAATTTAAAAAATACCAAGAACAGAAATTTCTCAAAAACGGCTCAAATTTTTTTCTTAAAACATTTTGTACACATAGTGCCAAATGTACTCTATGAGATTATATAAATGCGATTTATATAATCTCAGAGAGTACATTTGGCTCATCTTTTGTTTTTCAAAAATTTCCCAATTGTAATTTTTTTGACATCTCTCTCAGGTCGTTATTATTTACTTTATCGGCGACTTGCATACATTATTGAATTAGTTAAAACAAGTGCTTAAAATGATGTTGCATAAAGTTTCCAAATACTAAAGTGTTTTCTGTACTAATGAGCTCGAAATTCCACATTTTCAGAACCGCTCAAACGCCATTTTCTCAAATACGGTTCCAAATTTTTTCTTCAATTTTTTTATACGATTTGTACTAAAAGCACAATTTAAGCTCATATAATAGTCGATTTGCTGTCTCGTTTTGTTTTTTAAATGAATTTTAATTAAAAAATGTGAGTAGTTGTTAAGTAAACTACTGACACTATCAGAAGGAAAAGTTGAGCCACGTCGTGCATTACCTCTAGATTTATTTATTTCGTTTAGTTACTAATAATGAATTCCCGAAATCAATGCATTAATGTATTCATGTTAGATTACATTTACTTTCATATCGTCTGTATTTGGTTTGAAAGGACGACAAAAGGTTTTGTGAATAAACCTGGAGGAAACGTCTTCAAGCGATCCGGAATGTTATTTTTCCTATATTAACAAAGTAACAAGAATATGATGTTTTCAATTTTGGTTTGTTTATTGATAAAACGCCATTTAACAGGAGTCACGTAGAAAGAAATTAGGAACACTATGATCAATTTGAAAAAGTTATCCTACTATTTATCCATAAAATCATTTGTTAGACATTAAAAACATAAATAGGCAAAATTTAAAATAAAATGTGAAAAAATGTATACCCTAAATTGCTCTTAGATATATAATAAAGCAAGAAATACGCAACAACAACCTTGAATGCCACGCGCGGTCACCAGGTGAACAGAACATATTATTCAATGTTCCACTCACTGAAAAGTAAACTGGTAGGACCGCATTTTATAAAAAACTAAGGCTTAAATATTTAATGACGACTGTATTTATTTTAAATAGGTATATATCAAAGACAAAATCTTATTACCAAGAGTACATGGTTACGTGTCAACATCATAACCGCAACATAACTAACTAAGGTCCAAAGTATATCTGGTCAATTATGGAATATATCAAGATACATAATACGTATTCTTACCAAACGCATACAAATTGATGGTAGGTACTCAGATTGAAGGCTCTCGGCTGTCCGGGTGAAAGCCGTATCGACAACAGTTGCGCCGTTTCTACCATCACATCGTGGACTTCTTCAGGGCTGGTAGGCCCAGACCTGAAGAAGGCCACGATATGGTCGAAACGCCAGTACAACCGCGCTGGACGCGGCGTCACTCGGACAGCCGAGAACCTTCACATGAGTCTGGCCGCGGAAGCCTACGAATTCATTGAACTGAATTATGAATTGAATTAATGCCTTATTTAACGTGGCGAGACTCGGGCCATCAGGCCCGCTCTTCCTTCTGACCACGCAAATTTCGCTACGCTCCTTTCACCAACTAGCGGAGAAAGAAGGTTTTTTTCTTGGGCGACGAACAGGCGATTTGAATTTTGCTCAGAGGCGACATTTAGGCTTGAGGATCTTTTACATGCAAGTAAATCTACTAACATGGGACAGCCAACTTTACTTCCCCTCCGAAGGAAGGGAAGTAATTTTTTCGCCCTTAAAAATCCTAGGCGTCGATCGGGTTTAAACCGGCCGACTTGGGTATAGTCCCATACGCTAACCATTACACCATCGCGCCGACTATTCATGGTTCTCAGTTTCACTGCAAAAGCATTCGAGAGATTTAGTAGAGGTGGCGACTGCCTTGACATCGTGCGGGGGATCCGATGGCGCCGGGGTCTGAGGGTTGGGGAGCCGGCCAGGAAAAGGTGAGCGTTTGGCGCAGGTGGCGGCGGCTGGCGCGGCTGGCGCGGGTGACGCACCGGATCACGCGAGTGGGGAAGGCCCACGCGGGACTCAATCGCGGCCGACTCCACGTCACCTCCGCGCGCCGACGCCGCACGTTCTGTGCTAAGATGGCAAAAGTCACTTTTTCATGACATGAGGTTTTCATGGCATAAGTCACTGTTGTTTGTTAATGTTTAGAAGTAGGCAAAATATGCATTTCTCTTGTAGTTTATGAAAAAGCAATGATGGCAAATTGCGATAAGACAAAAGCCACTGAATAATCTTTCCAAGACATTATGAGGCTTAAAATTGCTGTCATGAAAAGTTTTTAAAAAGTGACTTATAACATTTTGCCATCCTACCACAGAATTGTCCAAATATTATTTCTGTCTACTGGACAGCTGGGGGTGGGGTAGAACGATGTTGCCCCTTATTTAGGTGGTAGACACATGGTCGTTCTTGCATCAGATCATAACAGAAGCTGCAGGAGCAAGAAACAGATCACAATAAGAGCACGCAACAGTAGACAACACAGAAGCGCGCACGCGATGCTTCACCAAAGAGGTAATAGCGCTCTTCAAGGTTTTGTTGCTTCGCGCTGTAAAATATCTTTCTTTCTGGATAAGCATCGGCAACTCTTCAGACAGCATCAGAAGTTGATGTCTCATATTGGATAACGGAACTCCGTCTCCTCTGTCCACCGCATGTTGACGTGTAGACAGAACTTTTATTATTCGGACCGTAAGTCGGTATCGGTACCACCTATGCAGGTGATGCATAAGTAAGCACCCGTACTTTCTTCAAGACGGAACCTTTATGTTCCTTCGAGACAAATTAAATTAAGGCAAATTGCTGTACAAAAAGACTATTTTGGCATCTACTATCCAACTCGGCAGTCCAAGTATAAGCTTGGAAAATCTGAAAGAGAATAGTGAAGAAATGGCTTTTATGGGGAATACAGTGTATAAAAGCACCACCACGAAAATGTTGGGAGGAAT